>OY755203.1:50067627-50720597 GCA_963576765.1 Draba incana | reverse complement strand
TATTGCTTGCAATTTCTCTTCCAATGCCCAGGCTCATTGCAGAAATGGCACTTATCCGCATCAGAAGGGCCAGCTTTGAACTTGGGATTAGGCGCATGTTTGTCCTGGTTCACAACCTGGACAGCCTTGCCCTTACCGGGTTTCTTAAACCTATTTCCCCCTTGTACCATTAGCACATTTGGGGTACCCTTCTTGATGTTTGGCTCAGCTGTCTTGAGCATGCCATGTAATTCAGTCAACGTCTTCGTCAAGTTATTCATGTTGTAATTCAGTATGAACGTATCATAGCTTGACGGCAGTGACTGCAGAATGATGTCTGTAGCCAACTCTTGGCTAATAGGACAATCCAGTTTCCCCAAGTTATCAATATAACCCATCATCTTTATGACGTGGGGACTCACTGGAGCGCCATTTGGCAGCTTGCACTCAACTAGAGATTTAACCGTCTGGTATTTCTCAGTTCGAGCCTGCTCCTGAAACATCGCTTTCAGGCTAGTGACTATCTCGATGGGCGACGCCACGTTCTCATATTGCTTATGCAAATTGAGTTCATGGTAGCCAGCATCAGACAAGTCACATCGACCACATCATTTGAATGCTTATCCCAAGCATTCTTTTCTGTCTACGAGGCATTGGCACGGTATTTCTCGGGGAGAACCTTATCAAGGACATAGTCCCTTTTCTCCTGCCTGAGAATGAT
This sequence comes from Draba incana, assembly GCA_963576765.1. Taxonomy (NCBI): domain Eukaryota; kingdom Viridiplantae; phylum Streptophyta; class Magnoliopsida; order Brassicales; family Brassicaceae; genus Draba; species Draba incana. The sequence goes on along the minus strand of OY755203.1, from coordinate 50,719,897 downwards.
TCTCAGGTTCCGATACCATTCCAGAAAGTTAGATCCATTCAACTTGTCCTTCTCAAGGACGGATCTTATGGAGAAAGTGTTGTTAGAGCTTGACATTGCTGAAACAAAAGAGGTAGAGGGTTAGTTATGATGTTCAACAAAAGAGTAAACTTAACAATTAAGAAAACTCGCATTATATTCAAAACTATGTTTCCTCAAAAGAATATAATGATCCAAGATCCATGTTTCACTAAAACCCGAGCAAGCCACTGGCTGTTACTCAAATCTCAGCTATACAGGTAAGCAACACTTTGCTAATCATATCCAATATGACTCTTGGTTGTGGATAAAACATCTTATGTTTTTGTCCACCTGATGTCTATGGGCCCAGAACTTCTGATAGCCCATTCAAGTAAACAAATCTCTTCTGTCATGTAACAGTTGATGCCATGCACTGCAAGCCCATCAACACAATTACCTACTGCCTTAGTCATGTAACTGCAGATACCTTGCACTGCAAGCCTATCACGCAATGACACAAATCTTGACAGCTGACAAGAATGGAAAGACATCCAGAACACTTGATATTTAGTCGAGGAACTGAACATTTAATTCTAATACATATTAAATATGCATTCAGGAACCCAATCTCATTAAATCTGGTTCGGTTATTTGTTTTAGGTTCTCTAACCAATTTCAATAACCGGTTCGTGTCGATCGACGCAACATTTGCATCGATCGACATGACCAAACCACATTCAATTTCCGATAACCGGTCAATCCAATTAAACCGGATCGATAACCGGTCAATCCAATTGAACCGGGTCAATTATTGGTCATGTCGAGCGACATACCATTTTGTGTCGATCGACACAAAATTAAACCGAATCGATTTTGCGATAACCGGTCAATCCAATTAAACCGGGTCGATAATCGGTCAGTGTCGATCGACACAACATTTGTGTCGATCGACACCAACCAAATCGCAACAGACCTAAATTAATCGGTTTAATCGATTTTCTAACCAAGCACGATAACCGGTTCAATCCAATTGAACCGGTTTATCAAATCGCAAGGCAGACTTGTTCGTGTCGAGCGACACAACTGTTGTGTCGATCGACACGACTAGGGCTTTCAAATAAAACCACAGAGCCGATCGCGTCGAGTGACACAACCATTGTGTCGATCGACACGATCAATTATCAAACCGATCATGAACAAAATTTTACAGAAAAACGTTTTTCGCGAATATGATTTGATCAGATCGATTTACAGTTCTTATATATCAAGATGTTAAACCCTAACGCTCTGATACCACTGTAGGAATTCATTCAGGTTTTACCAGATTAATCTCTATTAATCAACCTATGTGCAATTCCTTTTTTTAGGATCTAGGGTTTGTAAACAACAATCTATAAGAACAGATCTCGAATATACCTAGAGTTTTGCAGCGGAATTGATTCAGGAATTCGAGATTATCAGCACCTCAATCGCTGTGCCTCTGCAGTTGATCCACACTCACGCAAATAGGAATCCGGCAGGGATGGTAGTGCCTGGAACGGATCTCTCGGGAAATTAGGTTTTTCAGAAACAGCTATGAGGGAAGAACTGCTCTGATTTTCGTGCCCTATAACCTATTTATAGGCATGCGAAAAACTTAATTGAACCAGTAAACGAACCGATTCAAATCGAGTCATTAAACTGAAATCTTTATTTTGGTTCAGGCCTCGCGTCGATCGACACACTCTGGTTGTGTCGATCATCACGTTCTAAAACCTCCTAAATAATGTGTATCAAATACACATCATTTAGGTCATTACATTAATGATCATTCCCCTAAAGTGAATCCAAATGTTTAGGTGTGTGACCCTGAAGGATCATATAATACTAGCAATGAGTTCATAACTCATTGATCATCATTGGTTTCTAGCAAAACATTATGACCACCTAGTATCATATGAATGTCTAATCTCGACACTACAACTATCACTAGAGTGACTACAAGTCTGATTTCAGGACATTCCCAACAACAGGTTCATCAACCATAGTAACAGCTACGAGGAAACATTGATGGGCATAACTAAAACGATCACAGAAGACATAATGTGATAGAGGATAAAAACACGTACCTGAAGATACTAGAGAGGAATCGGGTTTGAGAGAAACGAGGTTTTGACCGTGGCGTGCAGAATAAGTAACATACAACGCAAGGAGAACTGAGCGCTTCTTTTCTCTGTGACCATGACCAAGTGGTTCAGTTCCTATATCAAACTCTTCTGTGTCATCTATATCCGAATCAACCGATGGTGTTATAGGTGGTTGAGGTGGTTGATCTTGTGTCAAACTCCCCCTGTCTTCGATGGGTCTAGGAGGAGCACATTGATCAGCATCATCATCATCAGCACATACAAGGTCCGGAAAAGGTAAGGTAGTCGATGATGGAGGCAAAGAATCTGAGTATGGAAAGACGTCCTCATTGAAAACAACGTCACGAGAGACAAAAAACTCGTGTGTTTCAAGATCATAAACTCTCCAACCTTTTTGGTTGTGTGGATATCCCATAAACAAGCACTTTCGACCTCTCTGTTGAAACTTATCACGTGTTGCAGTGTGTCTCTTAGCAAAGCACAAGGACCCAAAAACCCGAAAATGTTCATATGAAGAAGGTTTAGAGTGAAGAATCTCATAAGGTGTGAGTTCATTAAGCAGCGGAGTTGGTGTACGGTTGATCAAATACGCAGCAGTCAAGACCCTTTCTCCCCAAAATTTGGTTGGAAGTTTAGCTTGAAACAGGAGAGCACGTGGCATGTTGAGAATATGGCGATGCTTCCTTTCGACGCGACCATTTTGCTGAGGCGTGTAAACACAAGAGGTTTGATGATGGATCCCTTGTTCTTTAAAGAAGGAACGAAGACTTAGGAATTCACTTCTATTGTCACTCCGGATTGTCTTGATTTTCTTGTCGAATTGACGAGAAGCCATTGCAACAAATTCTTTGATAAGTGGAGTAGCTTCGGTTTTGTTAAGGAGGAGTGAAACCCATACTGCTCTAGAATGATCATCGACGATTGTAAGGAAATAATGAGCACCACATGAGGAGGCTAGCTTGTAAGGCCCCCAAATATCACAGTGAATTAGAGAAAAACATGCCTCAGCTTTATTAATACTATCGGGAAAAACAGAACGTGTTTGTTTTGCTTGAATACAAACTTCGCAGAAATCGCTAATAGTGCTATTATGATGTTTAAAATCCGGTAAAGTAGATAGAAAACTTGATAGAACTTTTCCTGACGGGTGTCCCAATCGTTCATGCCACAGAGTCTTGGTTTTTTTTATGAACGTTGTTGACTTTAGCTGAGACCACGCCACGAAAATGATAAACCCCCGCTCTCTCTTCACCTGCTCCAATCAGCATCTTCGAAGTGCGGTCCTGTATAACACAATACTTATCAGTGAACATAGCAAAGCATGACATCTCACGTAATAGGCGAGCTAAAGAGATGAGAGTGCATGAAAGATCAGGAACAAAGAGAACATGGGTGAGCTTTATGTGATCGCCGAGATGCATCGTTCCTTGTTTGATCGCAAAAGTGTGTTTTCCATTCGGAAGAACAATCACACTTCATGGAATCTCATATAGATCCACATGTAGATCTTCATCACCCGTCATGTGATGAGAAGCTCCAGAATCAAGTAAAAAATCAACACAAGAATTCTTACCAGAAAGCTTATCGTGTTGTTGTGATTGATCCGTCTTGAGAAGATTGACAATTGTAGACCAAGTTTCCTTGCTTATACCGAAAAGATCCGAGAACTCTTGCGCCAAGACTTGAGCATTTTTTGCTCGAAAAGAAGGAGAAGAAGCAGAGGAAGGACCACGACCACGTCCTCGACCTCAAGTGAAACCGCGGCCTCTTCCTCTAGTTGTTTCAAAACAAGAACCTCCTCGATTGTCACCATGCTTTTCAACCCACCACTTAGGCAATCCGTGAAGTTGAATTCATGTATCAACTATATGATTCGTCCGACCACAATGAGTGCCAGGGCCGTGATGGACACGAGTAGCAAATGCTATAGCATTAACACCAGAGTGGACGGCAAAGCCAACCGCATCAAGTCGTTCCTCTTTGCTACGAGCAATGGTGAGATGACGTTCTTCAGCAATAACTTCAGAATAGACATGATCAAGTGTCACATCTATTTCGCGGTTGAAGCGGCCGAGAACATTGGTATGTGTCGTACCAAACCGAGAAGAATCAAGTCCCATAAGGAATTGATGAATACATTTAAGCTCTCGATGACTGTATTGTCTCTAACGTTGAGGACACGTAGAAGAGCTGCAGCAACATTCAATTATTGGCTCAAAATCATCAAAATCATCCCACATCACCTTAAGCTTACCAAAATAGTCGGCGACCTCCTGTCCGTTTTGAGTGCAACCAGCAATACCGGTTTTGATTTGATGAACACGAGAAGCATTACCGATGGAGAAGCGAATGCAAAGATTATCCCATAGAGCTTTAGCATTATCAACGAAAGATATGACTTTCTGAACCTTTGGATCGAGACTAGCATAGAGCCAACCACATATCATAGAATTGTTTTGGATCCATCGTTCCTGATCTGGTGAATCATCGCTTGGCTTTGAAAGAGAGCCATCGACAAAGCCTAACTTGCGTTTTGCGGAGAGATTGTTCCTTGCGATCTTAGCCCACTTCTCATAGTTTTCACCGGTAAGAAGGAACGGAGTGAGGATATGATGTGGTTGATCATTAGAAGATAGGTGATATGGAGAGGAGGTGATCGATTCCCTTGTAGGGAGATTGGCTACTGTGTTAGTTTCGCCAACCATAGATGTTTTAGAAAGTAGAAATCGTAAGTAGAAAATAAATTTGTAGAGAAGAAGATGAAATTTTCGTAAGGTAGAAGAAAGCGGCTAGGGTTTTTAAATTTTGTTAACCTAGCTCTGATACCATGTAAATCTCAATAGAATGGCTTGCGTTTATTATTCACTTGTAAGAAATATATATAGTTACAAGAGTCTTGATGTGCAAGTAAAGAGAATATACACAAAAGATATGCTATCCAACAATTGGTAATTATCCTAATCCGTAACAAGTCTAGCCACCTCACCTCCGGCCAATGCAAAGTTCACGCGCGTAGTAGTATTTCACACTCATGAAGGTTTTATTTATTGTGTGTAGTGTAAAAACTAATTTGTTAAAAAAAAAACTAATTTGTTGTAGATGAACAAAGGCTTTGATTAACAAGAACTACAGTTTTGGGAATGCAAAGTTATACGTTAAATCAAACTCATTGTGGTACAATGGTTAAAAAACTCATCAATGAATTATTAGTTCCGCACTCATATACATGTGATTTAATTTAATTTTGTGGGAAGATAAATTTTTTTGGGTTTTCTGATTTGTTTCATGAAATTGGAAGTTTTATATTTTAAATGTAACTTTTTCCTTTGATTGCCTATTTTACCCATACTAATAAAAACTAATTAAAAACAGTTTCCAAGTCAAAGTTAATGACTTTTAATTAGAATATACGAATTGTTTTAAAAAAAAAAAGGTTTCGCCTTCTTCATACTTAACCTTCAGTATTTTAAACTTCACATGGCCTTCCAATCACGGTATTTTAAACTTCAAGATTTTGTACTACTCTCTCCGTTATCAAAAGATTGATGTTGTAGGAAAAACAAATATTTCTAAAAGATTGATTTTTTACATTCTCAATACATTTTTAATGAAAAGTAATGATGAATTGTAAATTCCAAGACACATTAATTGATTTTATTGAATTATTATTGGTTTAGAGTCATAGAAAAAAGTTTAGTACAAAAAACAAGACATTTATAACTAAGAATTAATGTATTTTCTTAATAGTTGTGAAAATTCTACAACATCAATCTTTTGAAAACGGAAGGAGTATTTTTTTAAAAAGGTATATTTACCAAAATAAAAAACTATAATGAGTGTTTTACAGTTGGCGTGGTCCAATAGCCAAATCCTATTAAAGCTGAAATTCATAAAATCTGAACAAACGGTTCGATATAGTTTTTTTTTTTTTTTTTGTCAACAAACTCCATGTATTAAATCACATTTGATCGGTAGAAACATCCTAAAATGGGGTACTTTCTACTGCTTCGTCGAGATCTACATGGGAAAATATAAGGTTACGTGCTCGTGCCGCTTTTGCAAGGACATCCGCACGGTCATTACAAGAACGAGAAATATGGGATAGCTAAAAGGAAATAAAGTGATCAAAAGAAAGAGGTCTCCCCAAACCACAAAGGGATACTTTCCCGTGGATCATTTGGTTCATTTGGAAGGCTAGAAACGACAAACTCTTCAATGGGAAGAATGTCTCAGCCGCGACCACGCTCCAAATAGCCTATCTAGAGGAAGAAAGTTGGCAAAATGCGAATTTGGTTAGAGACGAAGAAGACGGGGAGAAAGAATTTTCTACCGAGATTGGAGATAACTTTCGATCCGAGCACCCAAGTATTCCGATCTGCCAAGTGGACGCATCTTGGAAAGATCTAGGGTCCACTAGCGGCCTCGGATGGTACCTCATCGACACTTTAGGCCAAACACACACCGGCAATCAGGGATGCCGAAGGTGAAGGAATTTGCACAGGTTTTACAGGTTTAATCACTATTAAACAACCTAATAAACAATTCCTTTTTAGCCTAGGATCTATGGTTTGTAAACGATGAATCTACAAGAACAGATCTCGAACATACCTGGAGTTTTGCAGCGGAATTAGAACAGGGATTCGAGATCTTTAGCGCCTCAAGTGCTGCGCCTCTACTGATAGTCCACACGCACACAAACTGGAATCCGCAAAAACTTTCTCAAAAACTCTCTCTATCTAGGTCGTGCCTCATAGATCATATATATATGCTCTGGAGAAAACCTAATTAATCCCTGAACCGATTCAGAATTAATTAAGTCGTTAAACAGAAATCACTATTCCGTTTTTTGGCCTGTGTCGATCGACACACTAATGTAGTATCGATCGACACCTCCTCTAAAACACGATTCTTATGTGTATCAAATACACATCATTTGATCATTACATTAATGATCATTCCCACATAAAGTAAATCCAGTTTGCTTAGGTGTGTGACCTTGTAGGATCATATAATACTAGTAATGAGTTCATAACTCATAGATCATGAGTGGCTTCTAGCAAAACGTCATGACCACCTAGTATTATATGAATGTCTAATCTCGATAGTACAACTATCACTAGAGTGAATACAAGTGTGATTTCAGGACATTCCCAACAATCTCCCACTTGTACTGGAATCATCTATTCCTATAATCCCTTTGTCTCTATATCTCGATATGGCATAAGGCAAGAACCGGGTCATCCTTATTATAGTCAATATCATGTTCATCGAACTCCGATTTATACTGATTAAAAACAAACGACTGACAATCACCTCGTTTGAGCGCGGCCACGCATTTCTCAGTATCAAATCTTCGATGGGCCCTGAGATATTTATCTCCTGTTATATAGAAGGGACAAATTCCATCTTGTTCCATCCTTGTTACTTTACACACTTCATGATACACCCAATCAATGCCTTTATAGTCACCTGTTACGGCTGTCGTTTGACAAAGTCAAAGCAGAGCAATTCATATGCAAGAAATCATGATGAACTCAGGTCTAAGGACTATACTCTATAGTCGTAATGAGAACCTCTTATGAGACTTATATAACTATCCTGTAGAATTCTCATTATCGGGTCAAATCCGATCATATGTTCTCTAACATATATCTATGTGATTGACTTTAATACTCTTATTAATGACTCCATGAAACTTAGTCATCAGTCACCTCACTTACCAGTCTCACGCGGTTGTCAGTGTCCCACTTTAACAACCTTGACTAGGGACAAATATAATCTATGTCATTTATTACTTATAGGGTTTCATGATCAAGTCCTCAACTTGATGACCTATAAAATTCCATAAATTACTTTGGAACTATTATTTCATTATCCAATAATCAAATAATACATGAAACAATTTCATCATGACCTAACCAAAGTATGTATATATGAACATCATAATATAACTAAATCCATTACAACTCCCACTAGAATCAAGATCACATCTTAATATATCCAATACCTACCGCAGGAGGGTGAAACTCATGCTTAGGTCGTGGGAGAGGCTGTTGCGCTCTGCTTAGAACCCTTTCCAATAAACCGCAGGCTGCGGTGCTCTCCTTGGAACCCTTTCCAACAAACCGCACCGCCATATAGACACAAGACATAACCAGGTTCAGACCGGAAATCGTCTTTGTCCTTCTAACCACTCTCAACAAAAACCATTACTTCCTCAGTTTACCAAGCTCCTATCCTTAGTATTCCTCAAATACTTGAGAATATTCTTGGTAACTGTCCAGTGACTTTCACATGGATCATATTGGTATCTACTCGTCATGCTTAAAAACACAAGCAATATCTGGACGAGTGCAGGTCATGGCATTCATGATAGATTCCACTGCATATGCCTAGGAATCCTACTCAAACGTTCTTGCTCAACCAGTGTCTAGAGACATTGCATCTTGCTAAGATTAATGCCATGAGACATTGGTATGAGGCCCTTCTTGGAATCATGCATACTGAACCTGTCTAAGACCTTATCACCATACGCATCTTGACACAATCCAATTAGCCTACCCAATCTATCTCTATAGATTCTTATTCCAAGAATTTACGCTGCTTCTCCCATGCCTTTTATTGAAAAACAACTTCCGAGCCAAGTCTCTAAAGACTAAGGCAACGGAACGTCATTTCTGTGAAGAAGTATGTCATCTACATACATAACGAGAAATGCAACTACACTCCCACTAGTCTTCTTGTAAACACATGGTTCCTCTTCGTTCCTGATGAAGTCAAACCTTTTGACAACTTTATCAAAACAAAGATTTCAACTCCGTGACGCTTGCTTCAATCCATAAATGGATCGATGAAGCTTGCATTATTTCCCAGCATTATTAGGATCTGTGAAACCTCAGGTGGTGTTACGTACACATCCTCGTCCAGAATTCCATCAAGGAAAACTGTTTTTCACATCCATCTGCCAAATCTCATCACCATGATAAATGGCAGTTGCTAGGATAATCCGAATGAATTTAAGTATAGCGACTGGTGAATAGGTCTCTTCATAGTCATACCATGAATTTGCTTGAAACCTTTAGCCACCAACTTAGCTTTGTATATCTGGATATACCCATCCACGTCAATCTTCTTCTTGAAGATCCATTTACACTCAATGACTTTTGCACCATCAGGTAAATCTACCAAGTACCATACCTGGTTTTCTGACATGGATCCCATTTGGGATCTAGCGGCTCCAAGCCACTTTTCGGAGTACGGGCCCAACAGTGCTTCTTCAAAATTTGCAGGCTCGTCATTGTCAATGATCAACAAGTCATGACAATCGGTCAGAAGAAATCCATATCTCTTGTGATCGTTACTAATCCTTTCGGATCTGCGAACTTCAGGCACCACAGGTGTAGGTTCTACAATTCTTTGCAGATCCAGCTACTACTCTTCCTCAATAGGTCGAGTAGTCTCTTGTGATTCTCGAACATCTTCGAGTTGTACTTCACTCCCACTGTTCTTCTTGGAAAGACAATCTCTCTCAAGAAAACATAGTTCTTAGCAAAAAACACTTTGTTCTCAGAATAGTTGTAGAAGTAGTAAGCCTTGGTTTCCTTAGGATAACCAATCGAAGTAGCACTTATCGGATTTGGGTGCGAGCTTATCAGATATAAAATTTTACACAAGCCTTATAACCCCAAATTTTCAGAAAAGACAAACTTGGAACATTTCCAATCCACATCACATGTGATGTCTTTGCAACTAATTTTAATGGAACCCTATTTAGTGTAAACGCAAACATTTCTAGAGTGTATCCCTAAAAGAGATAATAGAAGATCTTTGTGACTCATCATTGATCGAACCATATCCAATAAGGTCCGATTCCTCCTTGCAGAAACTCCATTCCTTTGGGGCGTTCCAGTAGGATTGAGCTGTGAAACAATTCCACACTCTCTCAGATGATCACTTAACTCTTGACTTAAGTATTCTCCTCCGCGATCTGATCTAAGAAGTATTCTCCTCCGCGATCTGATCGAAGAGCTATAATACTTTTGCCAATTTGATTATGTACTTCATTCAGGAACTCCTTGAACTTTTCAAAAGATTCCGGCTTGTGACTCATTAGATAAACATAGCCATGCCTACTGAAGTCATCAATGAAGTACTGAAAATTTCCTCTAGCACTGGTGCCCATTGGGCCGCACACATCTGTATGTATAAGGCCCAATAATTCGTTGGCCCTTTTTGTTTAGTTTGATAAAATGGGCCTTAGTCATTTTGTCCAACAGCAGGATTCACATTTCTCACATGATTCACAGTCAAGTGAGTCCAGAAGCCCATCACTATGGAGCTTCAGAATCCGATGTGGCCCAAAATGACAATGCTAGAGAACTGTTTTGTGTTTATGTTATAGACAGGCATAGATTGGTTTAAGACATAAAACCCATTCTCTAATGGGGTGCTACCATAGAACATATCATTAAGATCAAAAGAGAAACACTTGTCTTTTATCAAAATAAAATCATTCAAAATCATACAAGAAAATGAAATGACATTTCTGCTCATAGCAGGTACATAATAACAATTATTTAGTTTCTAAAACCAAGCCTGAAGACGACTACAGATGGAAACTTCCTACAGCTAATGCAGCAACCCTTGCTTCATTCCTGTTGAGCATATCCACTTGTCCCTTCTTCAACGTTGTATTGTTGCTTAGGCCCTGCATATTTCAACAAATATGAGCACCACAACCGGTATCTAATACCCATAAGATAGAACTTGAAATAACATAAATACCAGAAGAAGAAGTCTTATACATCTCCATTATTTCCATAGAATCTTCCATGTATTTCTTGCATTTTCTCCTCCAATGCCTTGGCTTCCCACAGTAGCTGCATGGATCATCATCAGATGGGCCAGACTTGGGTTTAGTGGGAGACTTGGGCTTATCCCGATTCATAATTTGGATTGCCTTGCTCTCACCCTTGTCTTTACCAGGTTCTTAAACCTTTTGCCCTTCTTGATGTTAAGCTCAGCTATCTTGAGTATATCATGCAGCTCAGTCAACGCCTTCGTCAAGCCATTCTTGATGTAGTACTTGATAAACTTATCATAGCTCGATGGGAGTGACTGCAGAATGATGTCAGTAGCCAACTTTTGGCTAATAGGACAATCCAGTATCCTCAAGTTATCAATATAACCCATCATCTTCATGACATGAGGACTCACTGGAACATCCTTTGGTAGCTTGCACTCAACTAGAGATTTAACCGTCTGGTATCTCTCAATTCGAGTCTGCTCCTGAAACATAGCTTTCAGGCTAGTGACTATCTCGATAGGCAATTCCATGTTCTTATATTGCTTCTGCAAATCTGAGTTCATGGTAGCCAACATCAGACGCCGCACATCGACCACATCATAATAATGCTTATTCCAAGCATCATATACTGCATGTGAGGCATTGGACCTTAGTTTCTCAGGGAGAAATTTCTCAAGGACATAGTCCTTTCTCTCCTGCTTGAGAACGATTCTCAAGTTCCGATACCAATCAAGGAAGTTGGATCCATTTAACTTGTCCTTCTCAAGGACAGATCTCAACGAAAAAGAGTTCTGATCAGACATAACTATAATAAGAAAAGGAAAAATTCAGTTATGATATTCAGGAAATGAGAAATCTTAACAATTAAGAAAACTCTCATTATATTCAAAACAATGTTTCCTCAAATGAATATAATGATCCAAGATCCATATTTCACCAAAACCCGAGCGAGCCACTGGCGGTCACCCGAATTTTGGCTATATAGGTAAACAACATATTGCTAATCATATCCAATATGACTCTTGGTTGTGGATAAGACATCTTATGTTTTAAACACCTGATGTCTCTGGGCCCAGAACTTCTGATAGCCCATTCAAGTATACCAATCTCTTCAGTCATGTAATAGTTGATGCCATGCACTGCTAGCCCATCAACTCAATTACCTACTACCTTACTCATGTAACTGCGGACACCTTGCACTGCAAGCCTATCACGCAATGAAACGAGTCTTGACAGCTGACAAGATCGGGAAGACATCCAGAACACTTGATATTTAGTTGAGGAACTAAACATTTAATCCCAACACATATCAAATATGCACTCAGGAAGGTTTAGAATCTCATTAAATCTGGTTTGGTTATTTGATTGAAGGTTCACTAATCCACAATTTTCGTAGGCTGTCGATCGATACTACCTTAGTGTCGATCGACACTCACCTCTCTGTAACAGTTCTTCGACAACCGATCAATCCAATTGAACCGGTTTCGATAACCGATCCGATAACCGGTCAGTGTCGATCGACACAACATTTGTATCGATTGATATTGACTAAACCAAATTTAATTTTCGATAACCGGTCAATCCAATTGACCAAATCGATAACCGGTTAATCCAATTGAACCGGATCGATAATTGGTCTCTGTCGATCGATATAACGATTGTGTCGATCGACGCTAACCAAACCAAATCAATTTTGCGATAACCAGTCAATCCAATTGAACCGGATCGATAACCGGCCGGTGTAGATCGATGCAACATTTGTGTCGATCGACGCTAACCAAATCGCAACAAACCGCAATTAGCCGGTTTAATTGATTTCTAACCAAGTGAGATAACCGATTAAATCCAATTGAACCGGTTAACCACTTCTCAAGGCAGAGACGACAGTGTCGATCGACACAACCATTGTGTCGATCAACACCGTTAGGTTTTTCATGCCGTGAAGAACAATTTTGACAAAACAATTTTGCAAAGCCGTGTCGATCGACACAACCATTGTGTCGATCGACACGAACGATTCTGGTGCCCGAGAAAAGCAATTTCAACAAAATAACAATTTTGATTCGACTGAAAATGGATCTAACAAGCATCCTATACATCATATGTATCAATCTGAATTCTCTAATTCAATAACGTTCTAGTGATTCAAAGTTAAACCCTAAGGCTCTGATACCACTGAAAGAATTTGCACAGGTTTTACTGGTTTAATCACTATTATACAACCTAATAAACAATTCCTTTTTAGCCTAGGATCTAGGGTTTGTAAACGACGAATCTACAAGAACAGATCTCGAACATACCTGGAGTTTTGCAGCAGAATTAGAACAGGGATTCGAGATCATTAGCGCCTCAAGTGTTGCGCCTCTACTGATAGTCCACACGCACACAAACTGGAATCCGCAGGGATGCTAGTAACTGGAATCAGATCTCTTAGGGAATCCTACGTTTTCAGAGGTGGCTATCAACTTTCTCAAAAACTCTCTCTATCCAGGTCGTGCCTCATACATCATATATATAGGCTCTGGAGAAAACCTAATTAATCCTTGAACCGATTCAGAATTAATTAAGTCGTTAAACCGAAATCACTATTCCATTTTTTAGCCCGTGTCGATCGACACACTAATGTAGTGTCGATCAACACCTCCTCTAAAACACGATTCTTATGTGTATCAAATACACATCATTTGATCATTACATTAATGATCATTCCCACATAAAGTAAATCCAGTTTGCTTAGGTGTGTGACCCTGTAGGATCATATAATACTAGTAATGAGTTCATAACTCATAGATCATGTGTGGTTTCTAGCAAAACGTCATGACCACCTAGTATTATATGAATGTCTAATCTCGACAGTACAACTATCACTAGAGTGAATACAAGTGTGATTTCAGGACATTCCCAACAGAAGGAGCCTTTCAGCCTTACATGCAGAGTTTGAAGGACTCCTCTGGGCTATGGAATGTCTGGTCTAGAAACGTGTTCTTAGAGCCCGTTTCGAGACAGATTGCTCAGATCTTTTGAAGATGACCGGCGATCCGATAGATTGGCCAGCAGTCTGAGCTAGATCACTTCGTAGAACGGTTCGATATAGTTATTAAGCTTAAATTCAACTCTCTCTCTCTCTCTCTCTCTCTCTCCCTCTTCACTCTCGGTCAACTATTTTCCGATTCTAGTATTTTCTCCAAAAATTTCTTGAGCTAAAAAATCGTTTCTCTTTTTGGCAATGATTTTGGCTATATATCTTACAATGATTCACAAGTTAATTTTCATCTCAGAGAAAAATCAAACAGCAAAAACAAAGAAAAATGAAAAGATTTCTGGTCTCCAACCTTGTCATCTCAAAATCTCGGCGGTTCGCCGGCTACTACTCTTCCTCCTCCGTCGGACCAGTCTCTCCCGGTGGAAACTCGACCGGCGAGGAGTCACCGTCACGTCGGTTCGCCGGTTTCTGCTCTTCCCCCTCCTCCGGCGCCGGACCTTTGTCTCCCGGCGAGGTCGAAGATACGCCACCAGCGTTGGAGTCTCCGACCATTCCTTCACCGACGGCACTTCGTTCACCCTTTCAGCAGCTTACCTTGGGTGAAGAAGCAGCGGCGCCAAACCTGGAGGAGAGGAGACTTCAACTGATCTTCAAGGCGGCTGAAAAGATGAATGACTGGATCGCTGCGATGAAAAAAGCCCACGAGTTCAGTTGTGGACCGCCGGCTAGGTTGACAGGTGAGGATGCGATAATCCGTTGGGCGATTTCAAAAGAAGAGGAAGAAGCTTTAAAGCAAGGAAAAAACTAGTCTTCTCCTTGAGGAAAAGATTTGGCTTTGGGAGGGGGAAATAGTGTTTTGGGAGGATGGTACGGCGGAATGGATGAAGGATCAAAGTGGAAGTGAGTAAGAGAGTCTCTCATCACTGATCAAGAATAACGAGTTAGATCAAGCACAACTTTCCTTCATATTTTCTTTTTGAAATTTCTTCTCTTTTTTTTATTTTTTTCCTATTGTAATCTTTTGTTGTTGTTTGGTCTATCTCACTTTATCGTATTATGTTTAAGTCTAAGTGTTTACAAGATGGCTCATAACCAATTAAGGTTATGTTTAATCTTTTGTTGTTGTTTGGTCTATCTTATTTTATGATTTTGGATTTACCTTTGAAACCTGTGTTATTTTTTTATTGTTGATGCGAATTTAGGCATTTAGGCAACGAAGGACATGATCACAAGTAGTCATACCAATTAATAACGACTTGTAATTACTATTTAGTTGTTAATTTCTAAATTTCCTTAGGGCCTCAAGTAACTGTGAACGTTGATGGTTTATACGGAGGAAAATGTGTAGGTTGTTTCGTAAAGATTGATAATATAAGATAGGGCTTTCTGAGTGATTACCGATAAATGGTGGGGAGTATCTACGAGATTACCAGTAAATCTATGTTTTTTTCGAAAGTGGGCTTTTCAAAATTCCAAAGAGGCCCATAAGTAATCTACGGAATATCGAGTCAGAATAAACGTCTCAGTGGGGCCCAACTTTGATTCGAAACAAAATTAATAAACATTTACCTTTAAAACCCATTCATTATTAGCCTTCTTTTAAGTTAAGAGAATACCCTTAATACATACTATAATGGTTGAAATGGTCTTTACTCTTTAGTACCAAGCTTCAGTATGTGTGAAGGCTTCCTTTCGGGATAGAATTCCCAACAGGGTGTAATTATTGGGGGTCTAAACTAACAATTAATTGAGTTTAATGTTTTTAGACACTTTCGGTTTGGAGCCTTTTATTGGAGACACCTGGGTGTCTAAAAAAGAAATTAATAATTTATTTTATTTTATAAAACAATTTATTAAACATAGAAACATTTAAAATATAATGAAGTTGAACAAAATTACAAAGGTAGATGACATTAAAAAAAAAAATTTAAACATACTTTTCCAAAACAAGAAATTTAGATTTGGTTTGTAAAAGAAATTTGGTTTGTAAAACCAGAAATGGTTTGGAAAACAATTTATAGTTTATAGCTCAAGAAGTAGAATTAAAATTATTACAAGCAAAGTAGAGACATACACATTGTTTCCAAACAATCCCATGACATATATATAGAGTTTTGAAAATTGAAACATAGTTTGGTACAACCATCAAAATGATTAAAGGTCACATTGTACACATTACAAAACAAGGACACATTGTACACATGATCTTTGATCCATAACTTTAGCATAAAAACAGTAAGTGAAGGTGTTTGGCTTAATAAATATGTGCTTCTCAATTCCCAAGTTTGCCAATGTATAAAATGCTTGTCACGTTTATGTAAGTAGGAGGAACCAAACACATATTAATTTAAGAGTATTTTTAAAAAGTCTTTACCTTTGAACCCGCTTTGTTGGTCAACTGAAGAAATGAAGTTAACTCCAGTATAAAGCAGAGAGGAAGAAACAAGATCTTAACATGTTCTTCATCGTGTTCTTCAATAGCCATCTCTGATATAGTCAATGCGCCATTTACCTGAAAAACCAAAGACCCTTCAGAACCAATAACACACTCATATTATATCCTGAGGATCACTATGAGGTATGATGTCAGAGGTTTTAACCCGAAATAATTCTGTAAGTGCACAGACAATCGCAGCAGTATATAGGGTATCGAATCCACAGAGACCAAGGTTACACTACGAAACTATAGATTCTGATTTAAAGCTAAGATAAAATATGGGTTCTTGATTGTAACGAAACAATGAAAACATCAATTAAATTCGATGTAAAATTCAGATAAAACAAGCACTAGATCAAGGTCATTCGCCGATGATCTCGGATCAAGGACTGAGCAACTATTCATGAATTAAACTAAGTACGGTCTAGAACTCAAACACAATGATAATATTGCCCCACTGTCGTCATGTATCAATAATTTTGTCTAACAATCTAAATGCCTAAACTGCCGTTTGAATTCAGAGATGTTAACAAGCATTAAGAGTTGATTCAATTTGTTTACAATTGATGGTAACAATCAACTGTCGTTGGTTACACACCAATTGCTCACCAATGGTTTATCTAGCAACCTAGAGCACTGTCGTGAATAAGTTTAACTTGTATTCATAGATTAAGTGATCAGTATTAATCTAAGCATGAAGAATCCCTATTGATGAAGACATATGATTATGCAATTCTATTTGGCTCAGTCATTAACATCCTAATTCACCATTGAAATCCTCAATCTAGCCAATGGACTACTCAATCATGGAGAAAACAAACACAACAAAACAATAAAGAGAATTCATGATGATAAATAAAATAGATAAGGGTTTAAAATTATTCTCAATAGCGTTGTGGAATGAATCTCCAAATTGCAAATCCTAAAGCAAAGAACAACATGAAGAGTCTCCAAAGAAGTTCTAAAAATGTCTCTAAGAAGTAACGTGAAAAATGGAATGAATCGTCCCCCTTTTGTTTTGAGGTGGCTACCTCTTATTTATAATTAAAAGTAGGTTAAAATCGGATCTGGGTGACCGACCGGTGGTCTTGGACCGGTCGGTTTGGTCTTTGTCTTCTCACGGTCTTCAAGCGTGGACCGGTTGGTCTCGTGTGCCGATCGACCGGTCCTGTTTCCAGAGAACTTTAGCTTCAGGACTTCGAGTGTCGGGACCGGTCGGTTTACTGGGTTGGATCGACCGGTCCTGTTTCCAGGGAGCTTCCACTCTTCGAACCCTCGTGCGAACAGGTGCTCAGAGCGGACCGAGCAGGTGCTCGGTTATGAGAAAACGCCTTTTCTCTCCAAATTCATCCCGTTTGCTCCAATGACCCCCAATAACTCAAATCCATGTTCCCAAGCCTCCTTTAGACCTAAAATGACTCAAAAGAGAAAGAAAGACTCGATAAAACCCTACAAAACAAAGGTAAGAATGCGCCAAAAATGCATTATATCAATTCTCCCAGATTTATATCTTTGTTTGTCCTCAAACAAATCCAAAAGTAAGTAAAGGAGAAAGGTTCGAAAACGCGGGAAATGTTTTATCCTCAGTGAACCGAGTTTAAAATCTTCAATCTGTAGACCACATAACTCAGATTACGAATAACAAAGCTTTACCAAAATATCCTCAACACATTTCTCAATCAGGCCATTTCCCAAACACAAACTCAACGCATTCAAAGTATGCGTGAGGATCTCGCTAAAAGCATCTTTTTAGGGTAGACGACGCTAAGGGGTTAAGGCCATTTAGAGGTGGAGTTCAAAGTGTTTAGAGTGTTTAAGGGTTACCCGATGTTTCGTAGAGGATGCAGGATATCGCACAAAATTGCAGGAGAAAATGAGTACGTTGATATCCACATTCTCTAAACCACTCTTTCTTCTCCAAAACTCTCTAACGTCTCATTCGGCTAATCATCCACCTTGGGTATACTCACTGTGCAGAGAGACACTTTTTCTCTATTTTACAACTTACCACTCTTCATCATCAATTTTCTTTTTCTCTTTTTTTTTTTTAGATGATGATGAAGAGGGTTTACATTACAGGTATGTGTCTCTCAAACACGAAGATAAATAGAAGTGTTGTACGTACCCAAGTGGAGCTCATCATTGCTATTCCTTCCTCTTTATAAAATCATCTTTTGAAATTGCGAGCAGGTCCTCGATACAAGGGAGCAGGTGCTCGGTTCTTCAGAAAGAGTGATTTTGATGCAGTGTCGACTCGATTCTCTCCGGCCCTTTTGCGTATATGCTGCACATGTGACAATAAAGTAACAAGAATGCAAGGAGTTTGAAAAGAGATAATGGTTAAGGAGGGTACTAGCTAAAAATAAGCTAGCTATTCAGGAACAACAAGAGTGGTAAAAAGAATAAGGAGTCCTGAATATGGTCACTAGAGAGAAGATTAAACATAGATATTTCAAATATAATCATAAGATAAAATCCTGATTCCCTACAAAATTTTGACTCAATAAAACAGAAAATAAAAATGAGAATAAAAACGAGACTCAATAAGACATAAGAAAATAGAAAACATAATTAGTACTAATAACACTCCCCCCCTGACTTACTTTACACCATCTCGGTGTGAAATAAAATCTGAAGGAAAAGGCTATTAAAAGAAAGAAAAATAAAACGAAAATCGGATTAAACCAAAAATCAGATCAAGAGTCACTTACCTGGGCACGGGACCGGTCGGTCTACTTTCAAGAGACTTATCTGTTCCGCGAGACATAGGGGGATCGACCGGTCTACGTATTCGGATCAACCTGTCCCAATTCCAGGGACCTTGGACAGGCCTCGTGATGGTGCTAGATCGACCAGTCCAAGAGTAGACCGATCGGTCTCATTTCCAGAGACTTTGCAGCGCCTTGTCCGCATTCCGAGCAGGTGCTCGATCAAAATTCTTTCCCCTTTTTTTTTTTTTTAGAATGCAAGTACTGAAAATAGAAGTAAAATGTTAGTAATAAAAGGAAAATGAAAACCGAATTATGTACAAGAGTCTTACCGATGGGTTGCCTCCTATCAAGCGCTTGTTTTAAGTCGTTAGCTCGACTTTGTATATCGTCTAGGCGTGAGTAGAATCCATATGAGGATTAGAGACTTCCTTGTCCGGATCAGGGCTCGGTGGAGGTGGGTTGAGGCGTGGTCTACTTGCTCTTTGATTTCTTACGTTTAGTTGCAGAACCTTGCTCAGCATTCCATTCACAACACCAACACCTTTCTCTTTCAACTCTAATGGAAAAATAGCTCTAACTCTGAAGAAAGGCTTAGGAGTACCTTTGCACTTCACCTTGTATTCAACCGAGTTTCCATCACATCCTTGAGGTATCAAAGTTATTTTAAGATCACCCTTGATCCTTTTTCATTGTACGTTTCCCTGCACCTTTGTCTTCTCTCTATATATCTTGGCGATATGAGAACGATTTCCATCTAAAACTCCATTGATCTCACTCTTATCACCAAGCTCTTTGACAACATCGACTGACAGGTCCTCTCTTTCTACTGCCGAGATGAAGGAGGCGTGAGTGGTGGTTCTTTTGGGAATGGCTCTATAATAAACCTTTTCGTTGACCTTGGAAAAAGAGAGTCGCTTATTAGGCATATCAATGATTGCACCCACCGTAAACATGTGACCTAACCTTATTAACGAGCTCATTCAGTCGAAGCACTACAGAAGACGGTCCAACAACCTCTTCATCCTTTTTCTCTCTTGGAGCAGGTGCTCCTGGTGGATTCTTGACTGCTTCGACGATTTGAGCGACCTGAATATCGAGCTTCTTCACACGAGTGCAAATAGCTTCTATCTTACTGTTGAGTATGTTGTACATGCCGTCCATCATTGCAATGATCTCGTTAGCAGATTTCTGCTGGTTGAGTAAAGTCAATTGCATAAGGGACTTCAGTTCGTCTTGAGGGATAAGTGCATGAGCTTGAAAGCTTGAAAGCACATTGTCTCCACCCACATAGTTCACCTCAATGTACTGTTCATCTCATTTGTTCTCATAAAGCTTAACACTCCTCTGATTCCTCTTCAACAACAGGTTTACTTTCGCTGTCAGCTCATCAATCCTCTGTGACTCAACACTGCTGACATATATAGGCTCATCATGGTCATGGTATCGATTCCTGGAACTTGCAGCTAAGTTCTCTATCAATCTATATGCTTCTTCCTTGGTCCTGGTCATAAAATCACTATTACTCGCAGCATTCAAAGTGTTCCTAAAATCTCGATCAACACCATCATAGAAGATATTAAGGAATTTTTCATCGGCAAACACATGGTGTGGACATTCCCTCTTGTACTCTTTGAACCGTTACCATGCCTCACAAAAGGACTCTCCTGAATGTTGTTGGAACGTGGAACGATTGTCGCTCGGTTCCGATAGAAAGCATGAGGATTGTCCATATCCCCAATGGTACGATGTTGTTGTGGTTGTTGTTGCTGATGAAATTGAGCTATTTGTTGTTCCATCCTCCGAATAGCAGTAGCTGCATGACCATTTGCGGCTCGATTGTCGGTTTCGTCGCCCATGTTGGCTGGATTCGACACCTGAGACATATGCAAAAGAAAATAAAAACAAAACGAAATTAGCAAAATTCTTAGACTATAAATAAAATCGAATTTCAAAGGTAAAGCAATTGGTCCCCAGCAACGGCGCCAAAAACTTGATGTTAGAGGTTTTAACCCGAAATAATTCTGCAAGTGCCCAGACAATCGCAAATGTATATAGGGTATCGAATCCACAGAGACCAAAGTTACACTATGAAACTATAGATTCTAATTTAAAATTAAGATAAAATATGGGTTCTTGATTGTAACGAAACAATGAAAACATCAATTAAATTCGATGTAAAATTCAGATAAAACAAGCACTAGATCAAGGTCATTCGCCGGTGATCTCGGATCAAGAACTGAGCAACTATTCATGAATTAAACTAAGTACGGTCTAGAACTCAAACACAATGATAATATTGCCCCACTGTCGTCATGTATCAATAATTTTGTCTAACAATCTAAATGCCTAAACTGCCGTTTAAATTCAGAGATGTTAACAAGCATTAAGAGTTGATTCAATTTGTTCACAATTGATGGTAACAATCAACTGTCGTTGGTTACACACTAATTGCTCACCAATGGTTTATCTAGCAACCTAGAACACTGTCGTGAATAAGTTTAACTTGTATTCATAGATTAAGTGATCAGTATTAATCTAAGCATGAAGAATCCCTATTGATGAAGACATATGATTATGCAATTCTATTTGGCTCAGTCATTAACATCCTAATTCACCATTGAAATCCTCAATCTAGCCAATGGACTACTCAATCATGGAGAAAACAAACACAACAAAACAATAAAGAGAATTCATGATGATAAATAAAATAGATAAGGGTTTAAAATTATTCTCAATAGCGTTGTGGAATGAATCTCCAAATTGCAAATCCTAAAGCAAAGAACAACATGAAGAGTCTCCAAAGAAGTTCTAAAGATGTCTCTAAGAAGTAACGTGAAAAATGGAATGAATCGTCCCCCTTTTGTTTTGAGATGGCTACCTCTTATTTATAATTAAAAGTAGGTTAAAATCGGATCTGGGTGACCGACCGGTGGTCTTGGACCGGTCGATTTGGTCTTTGTCTTCTCACGGTCTTCAAGCGTGGACCGGTCGGTCTCGTGTGCCGATCGACCGGTCCTGTTTCCAGAGAACTTTGGTTTTGGGACTTCGAGTGTAGGGACCGGTCGGTCTACTGGGTTGGATCGACCGATCCTGTTTCCAGGGAGCTTCCACTCTTCGAGCCCTCGTGCGAGCAAGTGCTCAGAGCGGACCGAGCAGGTGCTCAGTTATGAGAAAATGCTTTTTCTCCCCAAATTCATCCCGTTTGCTCCAATGATCCCCAATAACTCAAATCCATGTTCTTAAGCCTCCTTTAGACCTAAAATGACTCAAAAGAGAAAGAAAGACTCGATAAAACCCTACAAAACAAAAGTTAGAATGCGCCAAAAACGCATTATATCAAGGTATTTGTCATTCTGCCATAAGAATAGAGTTGATGCAAAAAGCATCATGAGGTGAGAATAGAAAACAATGCATAGGTAACTGAGAATCTATAAAATGAATTCATAAGAGAATGGCGATTTCGACGAGATGTGAAAGCAGGTGACAAACATGTCTATGAGCATCCCAAATCATTTACAACATGAAATGAACCAACCAACAATAAAGATTAAGCCTTTCAGGAAAAATCAACTTCTTTTACAGTTTGATCTTATTCTAGAACCAAACATGGGGACTTCTAGTTAGTATATATATCATACGCTCACTCATTTTGACCAAGCTCTATAGAGCAGAGAGCTTACTCAAGTAGGAACCAGAGAGAGAGAGAGAAGACAGAGAGAAAAACCAAACTTGGATCTTGTGAAAGCGGAGGAAGTCTCTGAAAAACAAACCATTATTCAGTTGTTGAACTCTTTACACATTCTTAAACCAAACGGAAGGATCACTCAGAATAAGGTCACAACTTATTATAATCCAATTTCTTATGCATATATTAATGTTGAAAAGAGAAAGAGAGCATAATGTGACTGACCTGATTAGCAGCAATTACAGGAGAAGCCAATGTAAGAGTACAAGCAGAAATGACGGCGCTAGCGATACATCCAAGCTCTTTAATCTTAATAAATCCTTGAACATTCTCTCTGTTTTCTACAGCTGAGCATAATCCAAACGAAAAAACATCATTCACTGCTTTTGGCTTCCCTATGAGAATCATCATACACAACACACTATGGTTCGTCGAAATCAGAACAATTCAACTTTTGTAGCAATTTTTTGGGGACTGAGACAAATAATAAACCAAAGCTATAGAGGTAACAGATTAAGCTTGGGATGCTTGAAACTAATTAAATTTCTGGAATTAGGAGGAATCGCAAATCTAGAAGAAGTAATAGAAGGAAAAAAATGCCATTTACAGGAGCAATGTTTAGTTACGAAAGATCTGGATTCCGGGAAGGTGGAGCGGCGGATTCTACCGAAGAAAGACGGCGGAGAGAGATTACTCCGGGAGAAGTGAACGGGAAGAGAACCCATGGACGGATGCTCTCTATCTCCGCTTAGCTCTATCGACGATTCGCCGGAGAAGGAGGAACCAGAGAGAAAGAGAAGACAGAGAGATTTTATCAAGACGCGATATCTTTTGCCGATTCATTTTCTCAACTGCAAAAAAGATCAATAATTAGACCCCAAACCTCGACACCCAATTTTTTTGATTAAATCATAAAATAAATTTTAGACACCCTAGTTAGACACTAGAGGGTGCTCTTAGTTTATTCACTTGTTCTACTTAAATAGTTTTTGAGTAGAAATTCTGAAAAAAAACAAAGCTTTGTTCTAAATTCAACGAACTCCAAGAATTTGAAATTTGAAAATTGAAAATGACGAATCGTAGATGAAACTCTTCTTTTGCCCACGAATCGTCTGGTTATTCTTCTATAGAAACATAGAACAAGATTCAAGAGATAGAGAATAGTTTTCTATATATCTTTGATGAACAATTACATGAGCATATATACTACATAAGCGTATCAAGAATATTGAATACAAAAGATTATGACGGATAGTCAGGAAACTGATTTACTTGACATGAGGGATATGATACGATCTTCCATATCTCATTACCGCGGTGCCTGCTTTAAACCATATAACGATTTTCGCAATTTGCATACTTTCTTTTCATCATGTGAATAGAAACCAGGTGGAGGTTTCATATATACCTCTTCTGCGAGATCTCCATGTAGAAACGCATTGTGTACATGTACCGGCCAATTATTTCCAGCAGCCACTTGCAAAAATAAATGAACCGTCTGCATTTTTGCTACTGGTGCAAAGGTATCTCCATAATCTTCTCCTTCAATTTGCTTGTTTCCGAGAGCTACAAGCCTTGCTTTATAATGTTCTATAGAACCATCAGATTTATGTTTGATCTTATAAACCCATTTGGACCCAATTACGTGTTTGCCAGGTGGTAAATCGACGAGTGTCCATGTCTCATTTTCCTCAAGAGCCTCTATTTCATTACCCATCGCATTCCTCCAGACACGCTTTTGAAAAGCTTGCTTGAACGTTCTGGGTTCATCAATAGCAGAAATCGTTGCCAAATAAGCACTATGTGTAGCACTAAATCGAGTATTAGTGACATAATTTCTAATCGGATAGAAAGATTTCCCTTTGGAGTCACATAAAAGCCTGCTTTGCACCGTATTAACGACAAAATTTTTAAGAGTTACCGGTGGTTGTCGTCGTCTTTGTCCTCTACCAAGTTGTTCCTCTGGTTGTGGGAGATTGACGGATTTAACCACTGGAATTTGTTGAGATGGTGGCGCAAGAGCTGTTGGAGATGATTCGTCAAGATTATTCGCAGGTATCGCTGAAGAAGAAGACTCTAGGGACGGCGTGGAAGTCAAAACCGGTGAACTTGGCGTTAAAGAAGATTCAGATGGGCCAATGACTTCTATTGGGCCAACATGTGTAATTTTCAAAGGTGAAACACCAGAGGCCTCATCTTCATTATCTACTCTTGGGCCTGTAGATAATGGAGCCCATAATTCCATTTCTTCTTCTTCTTGATTTTCAGAAACGTGAGCTTGTGTAAAAGGAAATTCTTCCTCCTTAAATATCACATCTCGTGATTCAAAAAATTCTTTCGTCTCGAGATCGAACAGCCTCTATGCCTTTTTTCCATAGGGATATCCCATGAACACACACTTCCGAGTTCGAGAGGCAAATTTGTCTCCCTTATGTGATTTATTATGAGCATAACAAAGACTTCTGAAAACTTTGATATGACCATATTCAGGTGCTTTCTTGTATAATTTTTCGTATGGTGTGAGAGCATTAAGAGTCGAGTAACCAGTTGTTAGAATACATTCTCCCCAAAAATCCATAGGTAAATTTGCTTGGAAACGCAATGCTCGAGCCACGTTGAGAATATGCCGATGCTTTCTCTCAATCCGTCCATTTTGTTGAGGCGTGCCGACACACGATGTCTCATGGAGGATGCCTTGACTCCGAAAATATCTCGTTAGACTAGTGAACTCTGTACCGTTATCACTTCGCACACATTTGACTTGTGTTTGAAATTGTCAATCAACCATTGAAACAAAATCTTTCAAATGTGTTCCCGTTTCACTTTTATCATGTAGTAGGTAGAGCCAAACACTCCTGGAGAAATCATCTACAATAGTGAGAAAATATCGTGCACCAGAAGTCGATGGTGTTCGGTACGGACCCCAAAGATCACAATGAATTAACTCGAAAATGGTTGTAGTTTTATTACTACTTAACGGAAAAGGAGCTCTAGTTTGTTTAGCGCGAAGAGAAACATCGCACGCCTTATTCGAAATCTCAGAAACAGAAACATTCGGAAGTGAACCAACTACTCTAGCGAAAGGATGTCCCATGCGATTATGCCACAACTTGTAAGATTTTTCATCAAGAGTGTTCACAGCTCCTGCAAACTCCATTATGCAAAAGCGGAAGGTTCCAAATTCCCTTTTAGCCGCTCCAATAATCATCCTTGAAACGCGGTCTTGTACAACTAAAAACTGATCAGCAAGCTGGACGAACGATTCTCATCCATCAACTGACCTAGTGATATCAAATCGGACTGAAATTCGTCAACGTAAAACACAGATTTCAACATCAGATTTGGTCCTAGGACCACTGTTCCTTCTTTATCTGAGATTCGTGATCCATTTTTCGCACATTCGTGAGAACATGAAACTTTCCGGTCAAGTGGTGCGAGGCACCGGTATCCATTATCCAAGAAGGATTAGGAAATTTACCCGGGAGATTTTCGGTGCTAGTGTGTGACCCTCCATTCAAAAGATTTATTAGAACTCAGAATCAAAGCTTGAAGATGATGAGAGCTTGAAGATGATGATTGAGAGAGAATGAAAGAGTAAAGTTTGTTATTCAACGTTGAATGTTGTGAGTCAAAGTTACAGAGTTTGTTACAACATTGTATATATACTAATCCGGTTTAAGAGATAATGTAACCGGAAATAACCATTAAACCAATGCTAATTCTAATACCCTCCCCTCAAGATGGAGAATACAGAGATTGTATACCCATCTTGGACAACAAAGTCTTGAACAATGTTGGTTGCACAGCTTTGGTAAAGATATCAGCCAATTGGTTATCGGATTTCACATGGAGTGTCTTGAGAAATCCACTCTGCAAACGCTCCCTGACAATGTGACAATCGTTCTCTATGTGTTTCGTTCCTTCATGAAACACAGGATTAGATGCAATGTGAAGAGCAGATTGATTATCACAAAAAAAATTTGCAGGAATACCAGGAGCACAATGAAGATCTTGGAGCAAATTTGTTAACCAAATGAGCTCACATGTAGCATCTGCCATAGCCCTGTACTCAGCCTCAGAGCTGCTTCTTGATACAGTTGGTTGTTTCTTAGCTCTCCATGATATGAGGGAATCACCAAGAAACATACAATAGCCAGTGACTGAGCGTCTTGAATCTGGACAAGCTGCCCAATCAGCATCAGAAAATGCAGTAAGATGAATCTCAGATGATGCAGAATAGAACAAGCCTTGTCCTGGATCATTTTTGATATAACGCAAGACTCTGTTTGCAGCCTGCAAGTGAGCTGAAGTAGGACGAGACATGTATTGGCTCAGTTTGTGAACTGCATACGTAATATCTGGCCTGGTATGAGTCAAATACAGTAATCTACCCACAATTCTTCTATAAACTGAAGGATCAGAAAGAACATCTCCAGTTGTCTCTGATAGTTTCAAATTTGGTTCCATTGGAACTGAAAGAGGTTTGCAACCTAACATACCAGCATCTTCCAAAAGTTCCAAAGCATATTTCCTCTGATTAATAGAGATTCCAGTCTTAGATCTAGCAATTTCAAACCCCAGAAAGTATTTTGCTGGACCAAGATCCCTGAGTCTAAAAGCATTCTTCAAAATATCCTTGAACTCATCCACAGCCTTATCATCATCACCAATGACCAATATATCATCAACATATACCAAAACTATCAGATAAACACCCATTCTATGTTTAACAAAGAGAGAATGATCTGAAGGTGCTTGAACAAAACCAGCTGAAAGAATGACACTGGACAACTTCTGATTCCACTGTCTAGAAGCTTGCTTTAAACCATAGAGAGATTTATGAAGCTTGCAGACTGAATTAGGAGGAACAGATTTGCCTGTCAACTCAGAATAACCAGGAGGGATGGTCATGTATATTTCTTCATCTAGATCTCCATTTAGAAATGCATTACTTATGTCCATTTGAGTAATGGACCAGTTCTTGATAGCAGCAAGACCCAAAATCATTCTGAGAGTACCCATCTTGGCCACTGGAGAAAAAGTGTCCAGATAATCTAATCCTTCCAGTTGAGTATATCCTTTAGCTACTAGTCTAGCTTTATGCCTTTCTATACTGCCATCAGGATAATACTTCAGTGTAAAGACCCATTTACACCCAATAGGATGTTTGCCTGGAGGAAGTGTACAAATGGACCAAGTTCCAGTAATTTCCAATGAGCTCATCTCAGATTTAGCAGCCCCTGTCCATTCTACAGATGTAGCAGCCTCTTTGAAGGTTTTAGGTAAAGTGGTTGTGGAAATGGATAGAACAAAGTTGCGGTATGAGGGGCTTAAATTGTCATAAGACAGGAATGAAGAGATAGGATAAGATGTGGTGAAAGAAGGGTGTGTAGGGAAATCTACCCGATGTTCTAAGAGATAACAATGATATTCATCCAGGTAAGTAGGAACTTTGGTTTGTCTCTTAGGTCTAAGATTGGGTGTTGGACTCCCTGAAGAACCCACATCATTTGCAATCACTGGAGAAGAAGTGGTATTAGAAGAATCATTTGAAAATGGAAAAGAAGATGAAGAAGATGGAACAGGAATATGAGAAGGAGTAGGATCTGAATGAGGAGGAACAGATATTATAGGATCAGAAGATTCCAGAGGGATGTCAAAAGAAGCAGGAAATATAGACTCAGGATCAGGAAGAGGTAAAAGATCCTGGCTAAA
Source organism: Draba incana (assembly GCA_963576765.1). Lineage (NCBI taxonomy): Eukaryota > Viridiplantae > Streptophyta > Magnoliopsida > Brassicales > Brassicaceae > Draba > Draba incana. The sequence continues at coordinate 50,691,434 of OY755203.1, read as the reverse complement.
AATATCTGAAACTGGTGAATTTTCAGAGAATGGGAAAACAGTCTCATGGAATACAACATTTCGAGTAATTTGAATCTCTCTAGTGTTGATGTCCATAACTTTGTATCCTTTATATCCTGAAGGATAACCTAAGAAAACACAAGAAGTAGCTCTAGGGGAAAACTTGTGTCTATCTGTCAAGAGTGTTGAAGCAAAACAGAGACAACCAAAGACTCTAAGATGATCATAAGAAGGAGCTTTAGAAGTCAAGAGTTCAAAAGGAGATTTGTTATCAAGAAGAGGAGATGGGGTTCTATTAATCAAATAAACTGCAGTAAGAATACAGTCTCCCCAGAATTCCAAAGGAATATTTTATTGAAGTAAAAGAGAACGAGCCACATTTAAAATGTGTTGATGTTTTCGTTCAACCACTGAGTTTTGTTGTGGTGTGTAAACACAGGAAAAGAAATGAACTATCCCTTTGGATTTTAGAAGGGCAGTGAAAGAGAGCTCAGGAGCATTATCAGAACGAATGGCTTTAACCTGAGCTTTATATTGGGTTTCAATGAGTGTAAGAAACTCAGGAAAGATAGTTGAAACAGAACTTTTATTAGCCAACAAGTAAACCCAAGTAACTCTAGTACAATCATCAACTAGAGTTAAGAAATATTTGTATCCTTCTGATGTGGGAACATGAAAGGGTCCCCAAACATCAAGATGGATCAAGTCAAAAGGAGAAGATGAGAGATTATTAGAAGATGAAAAAGACAATCTCTTTTGTTTTGCTAAAGGACAAATTTTACAAAGATGATTATGATCTGTTTTCCCATTTGGAATATGAAGAAAAGGAGAAAGAATCTTGATCTTATTGAATGAAGGATGGCCCAGTCTTTGATGCCAGACTTCAGTAGACACTTGAAGAAGAGAATGGTCCACTGAAGATGAAGAAATGGAAGAAGATGGTGCTGGAGACTCCAGGACATAGAGATTATTGTGAAGATTACCCTTCCCAATCATCAAGGCCAGAGTATGGTCCTGGAGGAGAAAAGGATTATGTGGAAAGATATAGCAGGAAGAAGAAGAGAATAAGACTGATATAGTGTTGTTTCTAGTGAGAGCACTAATGCTTAGAAGATTGAATTTGAAATGGGGAATATACAGAACAGATTTAAGAGTTAGATGTTCTGATAAAACGATGGTTCCAGAGAGAGTGACTGCAATATGGGTTCCATTAGGGAGTGTAACTGAAGTATCACTAATGGGTTCAGTGGTTTCAAATAAAGAAAGATCAAAACACACATGGCAGCTAGCACCAGTATCTATCACCCAATCATGTTTTTGAGAAGTAAGGCTTTTCTGAATTCCCACATTAGAAATTAAATGGAGGGGTTGAAAAGAAGTACCTGAAGAGGTTTTGGTATGTGGTATAAGGTGGGGTTGAGGTTGAGAGATAGAGGCTGTCCCATCTGCAAGATTGAAGGTGCTGCCAGTAACCTGAGACACATTATTGAGAATGTGTGGAGAATTGTTCAAAACACTGAGAAGTTGCTGTAACTGATCCATAGTGACATTTCCCAAGGCATGACCCTGTTGAGTATGCACAGGCAATACCCCATCACTCTCCTGTATAGCCAAGTTAGCTACATTTTCCTTCTTTGGAGGCCATGATTGTTGTGGTTTAGTATTAGTGTTGTATCCTGTCTGAGTAGATGGATTCTTGGGGTAAGATTGTTGATTTGGAGCCTTATACCCCTGAGGATAACCATGAAGTTTGTAGCAGCGATTGACTGTATGCCCAGCTATACCACAATGAGAGCAAATCGGTCTATTCTTCTGTTTATTATTGTATCCACCAGTGTAAGCAGCCACAACTGGTTCAGTTGATCCCATTTGACTCTGTGAAGCTTGAAATACCACTGCACTATTAGATTGACCACTCTTCATAGTTCTTTGTCTTTCTTCTTGACAAATGAGGTTAAAAACCTTAGAAAGAGAAGGTTTTGGTTCCATCATCAAGATTTGACCTCTAATTCCAGTAAAAGACTCATTAAGACCCATCAAAAATTTCAAAACTCTATCTTGCTCATCTCTGGCTTCCAACCTCTTGAGATTTGCACAATTCAAAAGACCACAACAACATGTATACGGACTTTCATGGTTCTTCAACTCCTCCCATAATTGCTTCAATTTCGTATAATACTCACTAACTGTATGAGCTCCCTGTACCTCTGAGAAAATCTGTTGTTTAAGATCTGCAGTTCTTGGTCCATCACTCTGCTTGAATTGCTCATGGATGTCTAGCCACATCTGCCTCGCAGTGTCGAGATACATAATACTCTTTGCAATCGACTTATCCACAGAATTCACAATCCAGGTACAGATAATATTGTTACACCTAGACCAAGAACTATAGTCGGGATGATCCTCAGATAATTCCAGAAAAGAGCCATTCACAAATACAGCTTTATTCCTCGCTCCTAAAGCCAATAGCATCGACCTACGCCAAGTACTAAAATTTCCTAATCCAGTGAGTTTTTCAGAGACTAGAGTAATACCAGCATGATCGGCACTGTGTACGTATAACGGATTTGAATTTGGATCCATTAAAGATGCCATTGAAGGATTCGTCGAAGGATTCGTCGAGCTTGTTGAATGAGAAGTTTGATTTTCCGTCGCCATTGTTAACCGAATGGTCACGAACAGAGAAATAGATGAATCGTAAAGAAAAACGATGAAGAGAAACTCGAATCTGGAAAAATTACCCAGAAAATCCGAGAAAACGAAAGAAAATCGCAAAATACGAGAAAATGATGAAATCGAAAGCGAATCGAAGTGATTCTTTGAAGGATTATCAAATCGAGTAAGCGGAATACAAAATCGAGCTAGAATCGAGCTGATTCATAGCTCTGATACCATATTAGAACTCAGAATCAAAGCTTGAAGATGATGAGAGCTTGAAGATGATGATTGAGAGAGAATGAAAGAGTAAAGTTTGTTATTCAACGTTGAATGTTCTGAGTCAAAGTTACAGAGTTTGTTACAACATTGTATATATACTAATCCGGTTTAAGAGATAATGTAACCGGAAATAACCATTAAACCAATGCTAATTCTAATAAGATTGACAAGAGTGCGCCATTGACTCTCACTCAAACCGTTGACTCCGTCACGGTCCATGTCGGTAACAACGTAGTTAGCATGCTCTTGTTTTGGGATGTGTGGAACATGAACTACGTTTGCGTAGCTTACATTACGTAGCTCCACAGTCATCTGAGTCGGGTTCGGGTTTGAGTTCAGGTTCGTGTTCGGATTCGGGTTCGGGTTCGAGTTCGGGTTCGTGTTCGGGTTCGGGTTCGGGTTCGGGTTCAGGTTCGATCCATTGTTTGTCATGATCGATTAAAGAGAAAAGGAAATTTAGAGTTTTTGTTTTTCAAGCTCTGATACCATATAGAAACAGAGAACAAGATTCAAGAGATAGAGAATAGTTTTCTATATATCTTTGATGAAGAATTACATGAGCATGTATACTACATAAGCGTATCAAGAATATTGAATACAAAAGATTATGTCTAATATGTATCACGGATAGTCAGGAAACTGATTTACTTGACATGAGGGATATGATTGCAGAGGATACGATCTTCCATATCTCATTATCTTCGTTCTCTCTCAACTTTTGCTATTTTAGAAAATTATTATGCTTCTTTTTCCATCAAGTTCCCAATTGAGTATAGGGAAGCGTAATTTGCTTCTTTACGATTGAAGCTCTCCTAGAAGTAAAATCCAATTTGTATTTTTATGATTACGGGAGTTTGATGATTAGCAATCATAAATCTTTCTTCAAAGCTACACTCGATTTGCTAATTTGGTGCACTGATTTGATATCCTGATTTCTGTAGCTGATTGATGTGAAAAACACTCTCTCTGGTACTCATCATCTATCAAAGCGCCGTTTCGACACATTTTAAAATGCGGATGAGTTTTATGAAAGAAACTGGCTCTTATTTTCATTTTCAAGGACATATATACCATAAAAGAGCTTGTGGTGTTCATTTTTCTCAAGAGGTTTGTCTCACTCATCTTTTTCATTTGTCAAGTCGTTACTTCTTACCTTAAAAATTTGACAAATATCCATCGAATCCAGAAACTCTGTCAATGGCTCCTAATGGCACTCGATTATCTGCACGCCAACCATATGTGATGTCAAGGTAAAGATATAAGACTAATTCCCTAAAATACGACCAAACAAAGTTTTTGTTGCTTAGATACTATTAATTTTAAAAAATTCCTTAGATACTATATTTTTTTAAAAAAATCAAAATTTCCAAAAATACCACAAATACAAAAATTGATTTTTAAAGGGTTTAGAATTTTAAAAAAAAATTGGGTTTGGGTTAACTATTGTACAATTAGAGTATAGTTTTAGGGAGTATGTTGTAGGTTTAGGGTTTAGTTTTGAGCATTTAAAACTAATTTTAATTTTGTGGTATTTTTGTAACATTTGAAAAAAAGTGGTAGTATATCTAGGGAACTTTTAAAAATTGGTAATATGGTTGGCAAAAAAAGTGGTATCTATGAGAATAGGCTTGGGTAAGCTTGTAGATATGTCTCATTTTTGAGATATTTTCTAGACAATAGGCTTGGGTAAGCTTGTAGATATTCTTATCTTTGCATTTCGCATCCGCATTTCGGTCTCAGGTGAATTTGGCCTCGCCACTTCTGATGACCTTACATTCTCTGTAAGTTGGAACGCTTGCACTAACAAGTCTTGTTTTCTTTTGGAGAACACAATTATGAAAAAGTCAAATGTGTTTATAGGTTGTTGGGACTCCGAGTTACATGTGCCCTGAACTTGTTGCTGACATACCTAACGGATCAAAGTTGGTCTTTGGGTAAAACAATACATTCTTGTTTCATTTTTACTTGGTATCCTACACTTCTCAGGTAAAAACAAGGCCTTCTGATTAACGTTTAAGACATTGCAGAATGCTGCATGTATGAAATGGCTGCTCATAAACCTAATATTCCAAATAGTACAAGTTCATAAAGTAGTGGCTTCGATATTTGATCATTAACTCTTAGTGATCTCTTACAGTTTCATCTTGATAAACTTTATAATTGTCTTCTGAATTCAAGATGAGCATTAGTTCGTGTTTCCGTAGTTGGTCTTCCTTTGTATCTTTCATTCTCTCCAAGCTTCTTGTTTTGCCAGGAGCAGAGCTTATGGAAGAGGAGGAATGAGCAATAAAGAAAGAGAATGGTAAGAGATTGTCCCATCAATGAATATGCATTGCTTGACTAAAAACCTATGCATCCTTGCGAGGTAAGCATAAGTTAAAACATTAGAAAAGCAACGCAAAAGCTCTTAAATAATATAATTAGATATAAAGTCGTAAAAGCATAAACACTAATATTACAGCACCTTCAAACCCAATTTCATAAGTTATAACATAAAAGAAAAACGAAAAAAACTCCGAAATAATAATAAGATGATCGTAAAAGTCAGATCACATATGCATATTACAACACTTAGGTTACACACACAGTTCAAAAGCCAGTCCAGGCTTTATTCACTGGAGAGGGGCCATCCAGGTGTTGGAACTGTGGAAACGGGGCGGATCAATGACGTCGTGGACAGTGTTGGAGGAGAGGTCATAGAATCCGAACCCTGTGTCATACTTTGCAAAGTAGACGGAATTCGGCTTAAGCCCAGGATACTCGGTTGCAGAGACACAGAAGGCCTCGTTGCTGCCTAGGGAAATGCAGAGATCGCCAATGTCTTCAGTGTAAGAAGTGATCCTTTGCTCAGGGTCTTGCCTAAACACCACAAAAGTCCTTGGCTTTCTCTTGTAGGAGGATGCATACGGAGGTTCCTTGGCGCGTGAAGCCTCAAATTCTTCTCTGCTCAAGAACTCGTGACACCTTTAAGAAAAAAGAGGCAGCAAATGAGGATATCTGAATCTTTGGTTAAAACGTAAACTGCACCAGGAAGGTGCGATTCAACGATGCACAAATTAAAGTGATCAAAACAAGCACAGATTATTATTCTCTCTATGTCTCCCATTGATTTCACAATTCTCCTCCTTAAGGCACCAACAAATGGTTTTGATTTCCAACAACATGTCGAAAAGAAACTCCCTAAAGCTTTTATTGTTCTCAAAATTTCAGCAAACAGAGCATAAAATGAAGCAAGAGATTTATGTTTTCCCTTTCTACTCAGAATTCCAACAGCTTATTACGGCTCTACCAAGTTCCTATTATCACGATTTAAAAACGCAAACAGATTCACATGGTACAATCTGATATAATACGACGACACTCAAAACATGAAAGATTGGGCCAAAAAGTTCTTTTTGGCCCAAAAAGTTGAGGAAACCTGTTCTAGTCTACTCTTGGGGACGTCGGATAAAGGGAATCTTCGGATCAGACTCACCTGAGGGAAGCCGGGGTCGATGAGATCTACCGGACCATCGTACTCTTCCTTACTCACCCTATCGAGATAGAACTTCCCACCTCTCTCCGAATATATCATCTCAGAGGTAAAAAAAGGGGTCTTGATAGGAGTCCAAGCCGAGTCACCTAGCCGACACATAACGAGAGATGAACCAGTTGACATGGCGGCCACTACACAGTCTTCCTGGTCCGGCGAGGCAGAGAGAGAGATCCTGCAGAGTCGTTCGCTTGTCGGAGTCAAAGGGTTAACCTTACGTGTGGAAGCAGAGGCGCAAGGGTTGAACATGTTGGTGAGACGCAATGTTGAGTCGTATATGTTCTTCGCAACCACCCATCCTCTCATCCTCTCGACGATCCTATCTTCGACGACGTGAGGAGCTCCTTCGGCAGAGTCTGGCCCGGGAACTTCACTGTTTCGTCTTTCCTCGGATCGTACAAGTTCAATTCCACCACTGCTTCTTCACCAGGTGGTATCTTCGCCGCCTTGTCTCTCGTCTCCTTGAAAAGCAGATACGGCGTCGCCGCCGTGGAAAGTGACCGGAAACAGAGTCCATGCTGGTTCTTCCCAATTGAGGATGACGAGATCTTAGCGATTCGAGCCAAAAGCTGAGACATTTTTATAGAAAATCGAAAAACCCTAAACGGCTAAAACCCTCAAAACCCAACTCTCTCTCTTCCTTCATATACCTCCTTCGCATTTCCCAAAACTCCCATTTCTCCATTTTACCCTAAATTTCCATTTTTGCTCTGTTTCTTCCATTAATGGTAATAGTGAGACTTATAGAATTATAACCGGGTTAAGTTAAACCAAACCGAATTCGATTCGATTTCAATTAAACCGTCTTTCTACTCTCTTGCTGAGGCTGAGATTGGACCAGATTTGTCATTTGTCGAGTCTGAACCACTGATAACCGGAATCAAATTGTAACAGAAACGAAATCGGAAAATCAAGACCTGAATGAAGCAAGACGATGTAACTATATTTCCCAAAACTTCCATTTTTGCTCCTCCTAATGGTTCCTCTGTTTATTTAATTAATGTTAATAGCGAGAACTAACAAAAATCATAACCGAATTAAGCCAAACCAAACCGATTTTGATTCGATCTCAGTTAAACCGTAACATCTCCTCCTATTGTTTTAGTGTGGTCTGGTTAAAACCACTGAGAACCGGAATATATTGGACCAGATTAGCCGAACCACTAAGAGCCGCAATAGATTGAAGCAGATGACCGGCCGGCTATACAAACCGGAAAATACATCCCATGGAGTTAACATCTAGTATTTCAAAGCATCAATTAAACCGTAACATCTCTTCTATGCGACAAAAAAAGTTTATTGGACCTGATATACGTGTGACTGAATAATGAGTTTGATCACATTATATATTTATCTTGATGGCTTTTTTTTTTGGAATTAATAAGGTCATAAATATACATTCTTTAATTTTTTGGTAACCCAAGAAAATGAATTCGTTGAATTGATGTGAAAAGTTTGACAATAAACGGTCAATTTCTCTAATTTTTTCTCCAACAAACACTTTAAAAATCTCGACAAACGGTTAACCTTGAGAAACATAAAACGCAATTTAAAAAAAAAAACGCATTTAAGAGAAAAAAAAAAAAATAGCTGGCTTGAACCGGCTCTGCCACCACCAAACCAAACCGAGTCGTCCTTTCGCCGTCTCTCTTTCTCTTCCTAACTTCGATTCCTCGAAGACGACGAGAAGAAGTTCTTCTTCGATTTTGGATTCGCCATGGCTGTAGATAGCGGAATGGATCTTCTCAGCGAAAGAGCTTTGTTGATGAGGCAATCTCTTCAGAAGAGTCAAACCATCACCGACAATGTTGTCTCAATCCTTGGTTCATTCGATAGTCGTCTTTCTGCTCTCGAAACCGCCATGCGTCCTACTCAGGTCTGCGTTTTGCCGTCTATTTCGTCTTCTCCGATTGTTTTTGTATCCAGATCTGGAAGAATTTTTGTTGCTGACTTGATCGGGATTTTGTGTTGACTGTGTTTGGAAAATTCTCAGATTAGGACGCATGCTATAAGGAAAGCTCATGAGAATATTGATAAGACTCTTAAATCTGCTGAGGTTATTTTGTCTCAATTTGATCTCCTTCGTCAGGTTTGTTTTTCGATATCTTACTTTCCAATTCATATTGGGATTTCATATTCATTCATTGAATATAAAGATTTGATTTCTATAAATAGATATATCTTGAGCAGAGGTTGGATTTGTATTTAGCTTGTTGTATTTAGATTCGATTTCAAGCCTCTTTTGCATAATCCTTAGTCTAATTTTGGTGATTTATATTGAGAATGTGTATTTGGTTGTGGTTTTAGCTTTTGCTATTTGTGAGATTTTGTTGTTGTGTGACTCGAAGCCGATTTTTTATTATGCTCTCGATTCATTTCTAGGCAGAGACTAAAGTACTCAAGGGGCCACATGAGGATCTGGAAGGTTATCTGGATGCAATAGCTCAGCTCAGGAAAATTATTCGGTATTTTAGCAGTAACAAAAGCTTTAAGAGTAGTGATGGAGCACTCAACCATGCAAATAGCTTGCTTGCTAAAGCACAGTCAAAGCTGGAAGAGGAGTTTAAGCAATTGTTAGCTTCTTACAGGTTTGTTCTTCTCTACCTAAAAAGGGTTTCTAGAACACATTCTCTAGTGTTTTGGATGTATATGCTTCTTTATCCTTTACATAAGACAAAGTTACATGGTTCCTTTTTCAAAATTTATGCTCTTGCGTGCTATAGCCATGACTCTTACAGTTTAGCTTCAAGGAACATAGCTAGTTGTGGATCCTCGCTACTTTTTCTACTTTTGTGTGTTTCCGGGAACTGCTCTTTGCTCTATGAGGGTCTTACTTCTAGACCCCCTAGCACATAACCAAGTATAGTTTGGCATGAGAAAAAAGAAGAAGAGATATATCTGAAGATGACATTTTCTGGATTCAGAGTTATGGCTTACAATTTTGTCCTGATTCCCCTTTTTTATTTGACTTTGTTATTATCAGTAAAGCTGTAGAGCCTGATCGCCTTTTTGATGGTCTTCCGAACTCACTGAGACCATCCTCAGACGTTGATGGTGGAAAATCTTCAATGCCCCATGGACACCACAACGATGACTCGGAGACTGCTGCTTATACACTTCCAATCCTCATTCCGTCAAGGGTATTGCCACTTTTGCATGAATTGGCTCAGCAAATGGTTCAGGCTGGTCACCAGCAACAGTTGCTACAAATTTATAGGTGAACTTTTGATTCTCATCCCTTTATGTCATACAATTCATTGTCACATCATGGTTGTAGATTAACTACATAATTGTAACATGAGTCAAAGTAATGAGTCAAGCTATTGTTGATTTAAAACGAAGATGCCTATACAATTGGTTTACATAAAATGCTCATTACTCATTTGCAAAGAGCTAGTTTTTCCGAAGGTTTCTTAAAGTTGTGAGTTTACATTTTACTATCCAATACATGTTTGAGATGCATTTGTGTGTTTTAAAATTATTTCTAATCTCCTTCTGCTCAATCTTTTGTGTTTTGTTCAGAGAAACACGTTCTATTGTCTTGGAAGAAAGCCTAAAGAAATTGGGAGTTGAAAAACTTAGCAAAGAGGATGTTCAGAGGATGCAGTGGGAAGTTTTGGAGGCCAAAATTGGAAACTGGATTCATTTCATGCGCATTGCTGTAAGAACGCTATTTGAAGTTTGAATTATTTCTATCGTGTTATGTTGATTTCTCCCAACTCAAAGTATTTTTCAACAGGTTAAATTACTCTTTGCCGGAGAAAGGCAAGTATGTGACCAGATATTTAGAGGCTTTGATTCTCTTAGTGATCAGTGTTTTGCCGAAGTTACAATGAGCAGTGTCTCAATGCTACTTAGCTTTGGCGATGCTATAGCCAGGAGCAAGAGATCTCCAGAAAAGTTGTTTGTACTCTTAGACATGTATGAGATCATGCGGGAGCTTCATACAGAGGTAATATTTCTTCATTGTTGCTCTGTTAACGCATCGGATTTTTTTTTATAAACGTATGTGGTTGAAACTTGCTATCTAGGACTACAGAACATGCATTTGATTAACAGTTGGTTTATGTGCTCTATTGTAAACAAGTTTATAATTATAACATTAGGTGGTGCTTCAAACTCATGAAATTTGTGTCCATGGACAGGTTGAGACAATTTTCAAAGGTAAAGCATGCCTTGAAATTAGAGATTCTGCGACAGGGTTGACAAAGCGGTTGGCACAGACTGCTCAGGAAACATTTGGTGATTTCGAAGAAGCTGTTGAGAAAGATGCTACAAAGACTGCCGTTCTAGATGGCACTGTCCACCCATTAACAAGCTACGTCATCAATTATGTCAAGTTCTTATTCGAGTAAGTATATTAAATATATCGATGTGGTTCAAATTAGCCCAACTTCTTTCTTCGCCTTCATCCTGCTATTTACATATTGTCTCTTTCCACGCTTTAATTTATGGTCTTTGGTGTCAGCTACCAAACGACGTTGAAGCAACTTTTCTTGGAATTTGGAAATGGAGACGACTCAAACTCGCAGCTAGCATCTGTAACAATGCGGATTATGCAGGCTCTTCAAAACAACTTGGACGGGAAATCGAAACAGTACAAAGATCCTGCATTGACACACTTGTTCCTGATGAACAACATTCACTACATGGTTAGATCTGTGCGTAGGTGAGTTTACTTTCATGCTTAAAGACTGATCAGGATTAATAAAAACCATTCAATTGAGACAGTTTGGTTTTATTCATATCGTTAATATTTTCAGGTCAGAAGCCAAGGACTTGTTAGGCGATGATTGGGTTCAAAGGCATAGGCGTATTGTTCAGCAACATGCAAACCAATACAAAAGGGTTGCATGGACAAAGGTACTCGATAAAGAAAAATTGTTATAGAAAATCTTCATTATACGGGTTACTAAGAAACTAAAACTAATATTTTGTGTAGATATTACAAAGCTCGTCAGCGCAAGGATTGACCTCATCTGGGGGAGGAAGTGTAGAGGGAGGAAACAGCAGTGGAGTTTCAAGAGGATTATTAAAAGAGAGGTAAGGCTTTATATAGCTTTAAAAAACATTAGAAAGTTATGAAATGTTTACATATTTGGTGATGATGAATAATAATTTTTAAAAAAATGAAATAGGTTCAAGATGTTCAATATGCAATTTGATGAGTTGCATCAAAGACAATCTCAATGGACAGTTCCCGACACAGAGTTAAGAGAGTCACTAAGACTTGCCGTCGCTGAGGTATTATTGCCTGCTTACAGATCATTCCTCAAACGCTTTGGGTAAGATCTCATTTCTCTCTTTTATGAACACGTTTGATTAAATTGTAAAACCCGAAAGATATTTAAACCGATATACGTTTGGTGTGTAGGCCTTTGGTTGAGAGTGGGAAGAATCCTCAGAAATACATAAAGTATACAGCTGAAGATCTTGAGAGATTGTTGGGGGAGTTGTTTGAAGGGAAGTCTATGAACGAACCACGGCGGTAAAAAAGACTATCAAAAACTAATTGTGTAAGGTAAATTTCGATCAAACGTTCTTTCTGTTATCTTTACCTTACATGATTAGGCCCGTTGCCATTGTATATGGAAGAGTTCACTCTTTGCTTTTTTTTTTGTTTGTAATTTTATTGCTTATGGTTTTTTTTTGGTAACTCATAAGTGTGTACATTATTACTTGGAGACTGGCTTGTTTCTCTTCGCGTTTGAAATAACCATTGCCTAATAAGTCCAAGCACTCGTATATGAGATCTCTTTAATTGGAGATCTAAAAATTAGGCATTTATTTTCAGAATCTTTAACCAAGTAAATAATTTATTAATTAGCTAAGTATGTAAGATTTTGGTTTATATCTTTTGAAAAGGAGAAAAAAAAATATATAAGAAAAAATTGGCTCTAAACAGTAATCACCTTTCAAATGTACCATAAGGCGATAAGCAATTAACTTGCACTTTAAGAAAATTGGTTCGGAGTTTGGACCATACAAAACAAATAGATAGTCCAAAAACTAATGCAAAAGAACCAAATATTTTAACCATTAGGAAGTACAGACCATAATCTTTTATTGAACCGGACAAGACAAATAGAGCTCGATCGACATGCATTATTAATCGAAAAAGCAGAAAGAAAAATATTTTTTAAAGTAAATTAATAAGTGATGAGATGGGTTTGTTGCTTTTAAAACACATGTTTGGTAATGGCATATTTATTTCTTTTTGGTAAAGTTTGGTAATGGCATATTCCTTTTAGAAGATCCAAATTCTCCCAACATCTTTACATGGACTTCCCCATTTCCATCATTTCCTTCCACTTTTTCCCAAAATAATAATAAAAATAATAATTTGATTTTTTTCGATGTCATCTTTACACCAATGAAAATTCTTACTTTTATTCCTCTTTTACACCAATAGTCTACACATTTTTCTTTTATTTTTAATATTTGATACATAATCACTAAATAATTTGAAACGCATACATAATTTTACATACAAAAATAGTATGCGTAAATATTTTCCAATGTCAGTATATCTTAGAGTACTATATAAACCAAAATTTGTATAGTATTCCTTTTAGAAGATCCAAATTCTCCCAACATCTTTACATGGACTTCCCCATTTCCATCATTTCCTTCCACTTTTTCCCAAAATAATAATAAAAATAATAATTTGATTTCTTTCGATGTCATCTTTACACCAATGAAAATTCTTACTTTTATTCCTCTTTTACACCAATAGTCTACACATTTTTCTTTTATTTTTAATATTTGATACATAATCACTAAATAATTTGAAACGCATACATAATTTTACATACAAAAATAGTATGCGTAAATATTTTCCAATGTCAGTATATCTTAGAGTACTATATAAACCAAAATTTGTATTTCTATACACTTTCAGATACAGTCTAAAAACTAATAATTAATCTATTATCAACAGACACGAGATACAGTGGTTACACTAAGCTGATTAAACTAATAAAAAAAAGTATTTTAAAAAAAAAGTAGAAAAAACACTATAGCTTATGTAATGGGTGTTTTCAATCTCTTATCAACAGACACTAGATACAGTGGTTACACTGAGCTGATTAAATTATTACAGAAAAAACTATTATAAAGAAAAAGTGGAAAAAACACTATAGCTCATATAATGGGTGTTTTCAATCTCTTAATTTGTCTCCATGACCAAAGACAAAGAGAGTAACCATAAAAACCCTAAAAACATCCATTGTTGGAAACTCTCTTTGGCACAACACCAAAAAACACAAAGATATGGCCATCCCCTTAAGGTGAAGATGAAGAACCCTCAATTCAATTAGAGGATCTCACCAATCAAAAGGGTTTTGAGTGGTTCTCATGTTTCTCTTGAGGGGATGGCCAAAAACACAAGAGTACTCACAAAAGGTAAGAAGATCTCTTTGTAGATTATGATTATGAATTGTGTTTATGTGTAAGTGTCGTGTTAATAATCTTCATCGTCATCATCATTCATTATCATTGTGATGGTGTTGATGATGAGGATTGTGTGTGAATGGAGCGATGAAGATTGCATGAAGGTTTATGAAGACAAGCAAGCTTAACTTGTCTTTTGTTATCCCTCATTAGGGCAACTTCGATCCTTTGGCAAGCTTCGGTTCCCCTCGGAATCAGCAGATTATTATTATTGTTATACTACCTTATTACTCTCTTTCTCTTTGTCTATGTTCTTTGTGTTGGTTTGATTCCGGTTTGGTTTATTGTTTTTAATTTCGTTGTGTTTTTGTTGAATGTGTGTATGCGGTGTTGTAATCCCATATGACGCACCATTCAGGTGTGTTCCTATCTGCGTGTGAGGAATGAAAGAATATTCGGTTTTCTTATATATAAAATCAAACACCAGTTCTATCTTTCTTTAATGTTTTCTTTGAACATTTTTTCTTTAGCAATCTGTATTTTTTTTTTTTTTTTGACATCAAAACTTCCATTACATTAGAGAGACTTTCATTGTTGCCACATACAAGAAATATGAGCAGGCAATAAACAAAAGAGAGCACCAAAGATCACATGATCCTGGCTCCATCATCATATGGTCACATCTAGTCTAAAAGACCGAAAGACTAACCATTCTATTCCTATTTACACCAAAGAATTACAAAGGGCCAAGCAATAGAGGATCAAACACTCTCATCTTCAAAGAGTTTCTTCAACCAAGAGGGAAATCCTATAGCTACATAGGATTGAATCATATCATCCTTAGTAAGACTCTGAGCAATGAGAAATTAATGCTCTTCTATTGGCCACATTGTTTTCCAATAAGAATTTCCAAACCTTAACACCTTCTAAAGCTTTTAGAATCTCTGCTACTTGAAAGGAGAAAGAGGGCCACGCCATTGGCCTCATAACTGCCTTCATGAGATCATAGAATTGAGAAGCAAAAATTACGCTCTCTACTTTATGAAAAGCCATACTTTCCACAGCCCACAGAAGCCCCAGAAGCTTTGCCTCCTCACCAGAAGCTTGGCTATTGAAACATCTAAGGCTATGAAGGAGAGTTATACCTCTCTCATCTCTAAGAATCAATGCATCCCCCAGTAATTTCTTCCTTTTAGACCAGGATAATCCAATGTTGCACTTGAGCCAATGCTCCGGGGGTTTGTCCCATTTCTTATCCTTAACCACTATATCCCTCTCCTCCAACAGCCGGTTTCTACCTTCAATAGCATGTGCTTCAAACCACTGCTCCATCTCCTCACCAACTTTCAACACTACTTCACTAGACATGAAGAGTCTTCCTTCAAATAGCCAACCATTTCGGTTCTTCCATATAAACCATAACATGTCTAATCTTAACCAACAAAGCTTTATTCTTGTACATCCCAAGATATAAGAGAAGTTCGGGAATATAGCTTCCTTGTGGAATCCATTCTCCGGCAAAGGCACTTTTGACATAGCCCATACTTGCCTTGCCAACGAACAAAAAAAAAGCACATGATTTATCGACTCTCCTTCCATTCCACAGATTTGGCACCTAGAGTCAATATTCATGCCTCTCCTATTGATCAAATCTATCACAGGAAGGGCCTCATTAAGCATTTTCCACATAAACACTTTGATCTTTGCATTGGTCTTCATTTCCCATACCTCTTCCTTCAACCCATTAATAGATGGATTCATCCTCTGCTAGACTAATAGCCACTGCATTTTTCCAGTTGTTGCTCAGCCATTTGATCTTTAGCAATCTGTATATATAAATTAGCAATATGTATTTCTTTAGCAAAAATACTTTTATGTTGGACCATTTTTAGCCCATAAATAATCATATTCATAGCCCATTTAAAATGAGGTAAGTCTAAAGAGTAATGTAAAGACTAGGCCTGAGATTTCGGATAACCATTCGGTTATCGGTTCGGTTATTTCGGTTATCGGTTTTCTCATTTTATGAATAAATTATCCATTGGGTTATTTTAATATATCGGTTCGGTTTCGGATCGGTTAACTTCGGCTTCAGATCGGTTTCGGTTATGAAAATGATAATAGAAATAACCAAATTTTCTTCGGTTATGGATTTAGGACTTTCAAATTTCTGAAGTAGTGTTGGAAGAGACAAAAGAAACAAAATAAAATCTGAAAATTTCTCTTAATCTCAACAATTTTACAACAAGACATTTTACACACTTATATACAAAACGAACCAATGTGTTTACGAGACATGACTCTTTGTGAAACGACACAACTTACAAACGTGACTTAGTTTAATAACTAACTTATTTTAATAAGACTTTGTCTTATATGAATGTGATTATAATTCAACACTCCCCCTTAATCACATTTCAGTTTTAGTCCAAGCTTCCTTCAACTTGCTTCGTCACGTCTCCTCCGTGATCTTCTGTCACGTCCTCTCTATGATCTTCCGTCACGTCTTCTCCGTGAACTTCCGTTTTGGTCTTCTCTTGATCACCAGTTTTGTGCGTGAAACTTCTTCACGTCTTCTTCGGTTATCTCTGTAACCGGTTCCCGTCTTCGGTTATCTTTTTAACCGGTTCCCGTCTCGTGAATCATCTCCACGTCTTCTTCGGTTATTATGCTCCATTTTTCTCTGAGGTAAGCATCCTCCTTTCGTGCTTGGTGTCTTCTTTTGATCACCATAACGTCTCCATGACGTCTCGTACGTGAATCTCTTCTCACGTCTTCTACGGTTATCTGTGTAACCACCTTCTTTGCGTGAATCTCTTCTCCACGTCTTCTTCAAGCCTCTCGTGGGCTTTTCTCACGTCTCCTTGACGTCTCGTGCGTGAATCCTCTTCACGTCTTCTACGGTTATCTCTCAACCGGATCCCATTTAACTCTTTCTTTTGAGTTAGACTTACCGAGTTTAACTTAACGCGTTCACACTTGAACCGTTCAGAGGTTTAACTCTTTCTCATTGAGTTTTACTCACCGAATTAAACTTAACGCGTTCATGCTTGAACCGTTCAGAGGTTTAACTCTTTCTCATTCAACTTGGTGTCTTCCTTGATCACCAACTCATCTGCGTGATACTTCTTCACGTCTTCTTCGGTTGTCTCTCCAACCGGTTTCTTCTTCCTTTCATTTTTTGCACTCATTTGCGGAACGCATCCGTTCTTTACCCCCTTAGGCAAGCTAACATCCCTGTGTTGCTTTCTCCAACAATCACTCTCATTGTGATTGTCACACGTACAAACGCCACACCATTTCTCGGCCTTATTTTGACGTTTGTCGCCATGTTTGTTTTCAAACTTTGAAACAAACATCTCTCCATAGAACGCCCCTTCCGTTGATCGTTCTTCTCGGAGTTCTACACGCTTCTCATGCGCTTCTCGTGCCTTGCCCTGATTCTTCCAACAGCGGCTTCTCCGTCTTATTTCCGTGATGCCTTCATTGAGTGATGCCTTCTCCGCATCCTTGTGCTTCACCAAGACGTTTTCGAACAAAATTCTAGGATTCTCCGTCCACAACTCCATCTCCACAACCATTGTCTCCATCGCCTTTTGAGAAAATTTCTTATTTCCTTCATCGCTTTTGGAGCCTTCTTCTTGAAGGTATGGCTTGTGAATGGTTGTGAAGATTGATGGGCTCTGTCTTGTCACCACCATCTACTTTTCTCCGGTTTCTAACCGTTGATTGTTGCCTCCATCTTTCTCATAGCCTTTAATCTCTTAATTGATTTTCAAAATCAATTAACTTGTTTGCGGAGATCTTTGAAACTCGGACTCCAATGCATCCCAAGCAAAATCAATTAACTTGTTTGCGGAGATCTTTGAAACTCAGACTCCAATGCATCCCAAGCACTCTTTGATGTGATTGCCAATGCTATACGAAAACATGTCTGAACCGTGACGACCGTTTGCAACCGATGCATCACCATCAAATCCTTCGTTGATAAATCCTCCCATTTATCTTTCGATTTCAAGACTTCGAATGTTTCCTCCGTTTGTAACGGTTGGTTCGGAATTGCGTTTTCCTCCACCGTCACCAATTCTCTTGTATTTAAGATGGTCTTCATCTTAATACATCAAAAAACCCACTCCATCAAACATGAGAATCACTCTCTGTTTTTGTTTGAATTTTTGACGAGACTTTGCTCGAACCGTTTTGCGGAATTATTGGCCTTTGGATCAATAGAGCTCTGATACCATGTTGGAAGAGACAAAAGAAACAAAATAAAATCTGAAAATTTCTCTTAATCTCAACAATTTTACAACAAGACATTTTACACACTTATATACAAAACGAACCAATGTGTTTACGAGAAATGACTCTTTGTGAAACGACACAACTTACAAACGTGACTCTTAGTTTAATAACTAACTTATTTTAATAAGACTTTGTCTTATATGAATGTGATTATAATTCAACAAGTAGGAGGTTTAAAAGTTAAATTTAGCAACAAAAAGATATGGAGAATTAAAAAATAAGAAAAAAATGTGGGAAATTAGATTTAGAATGAGTAATTTATATATATTATAGATATTCAAAATTATTTTAGTATATATATGTGTGTAAATGTATATAAGGTCGGATATTCGGTTTGGCTATTCGGTTTTCGGATGTAACCGTAACCGAACCGAAATCTATGGACTCTCAATATATTATCCATCGGGTATTTTAGGAGGAACCGAAACCTAACCAAACCGATATTTCGGTTCGGTTAGAGTTTTTTTATCCCATGCCTAGTAAAGACATTGTAGATTAATTAACAAACTCTAGAGAGCCCTAATTTAACCGTGTTTGCCAAGCTATCCAAAACTCCATTAATTAAAGATGTTAGTGTGACCAAGCTCCCCAAGTGGGAAACAGATTGCTTCACGGGAAAAAGAAAAATTTCGTAACCATGCGTTATTACCAAAAAAATCCGTTGGGATATAATTTTTTTTTTTTTTTTGGTCATATTCGGGTATAATCACAACCTGAAATTAACCCGAAAAAAAGGAAAGTTATATCTAATCAACTCAAATTCATTCAATTTCGAAGAAAAAAACATGTCAATCTTCAAAAAATTACAACATCATCATCAATTGAGATTTGGTCAAAACTAAAAAACCTAATACCCATAAATCATCTTGACAGATTAAAGATAAAAGTAGGGATATTTATGTCGACAAAAGAAATATGAAAACTCTAAAAAAAAAATATAACAACTAATAGTGAATAATATTTTCTAACAAGAAATGTGTATCTCTGTCTTGGTGATCCAACTTGGTTTCTTCTTCAACTTGGCCTTCTCCTCTAACATGGTTAGCTTAAGTTTCTTAACCTCCTGTTGAAGTTCCCAAATCCGTTCTTCAGAAGTCTTCTTCTCCAAGGAAACTTTCTCAAGCTTTAAAGCTAACCATTCGACACTAAAACCAGCTTGCATCACATCAGACAATTCTGTGGAAGCTTTGTTCAGTTCATCATCGGTGAGTTCACGCAAAGTCTTGTGGTAAAGTCTCTTGATGATGCCGAATAAAAGGTTCATGTATCTTGTCCTTAGCTCATCGTCTTGCAATTTGACATTCACTGCGGTTTCTGGATATGTTTGAAATATCCAGTTTGCTAACTTAAACTGCGAAGCATCAATAATGAATCCATGGGAAGTTACCTTTTTTGGTCTATGCAATTGGTTCCCCATAACTTTGATAAATCGATTGGTGAATATTGTTAGAACAAAGTTTTTTTTGTTTAAATTCGTTACTTTGTGATGGTTAGATAACTTCTTCGCTTTATTATATATAGGGAACGAAAGAAACTGAAATTTATCATATCAAAAAAAAAAAAGAAAAAAAAAGAAACTGAAATTTAATTTGTCTATTTTTTTAAATATAGGAATTAGTAAACAAGATATCCTTAGGTTTATGATAGAGAAAATCCAGAAAAAAAAGAAGGAAGTAATATAGGGGAATTAGCAAATAATCGTCGAATCTTAGTTTGGGTTTGTTTACGGTTTGGCTTGGTTTAGTCTTTTTAATTTCATTATGTTTGTGTGGTGTGATAATCCCGTGTGATGCGAGGAATCCGAGGACTTAGAGATATTCGGTTTATATTATTTATACAAAAATATCAAGAGCAATTTTCCCTTTTTATAACTTCGAAGTTCAAGGTCAAGAGTCTCAAGACCCATAGATTTTTTGTACGTTAATGATAACATGGCATAACGTAAATGATCATACTTCTCAAAATGAATTAATTTTAAGGCGCAATAAAACCAAATTTAAAAGCCAATCACGTCTCAAATCTTGGTCATGGTCAATCTCTTCTTGTTGCGCTACCCTTTCCAATTTACGGTCTATCGTGTTTGAAAAGAGCGCAATTGTCGACGTCACGGAGAAAAACCGAACGCAGCTGTGAATATCAACATGAAGAGTCTTAATATGTGATTTCTAATCGGTTAGACTCAACCGTATTTGTTACACTTAGCTAATACATGTTCTCTTCCTTTCAAAACAAATATGCATATATTTTTTTTCCGAACAAAGATGCATATTTATGTAAACTTTTTGTGAATAAAATTTAACATTTTTTTTAAAGTTCAGTTATTTCTTATAATCTCGAAATTCATAATCGATATTGATTAACATATATATAGTTATATATTATGACACAATGTAAATCATCCATCTTTTAGAGTTAAATTTAGGACAGACAATAAAACCAAGTCAAAAACCACTTTTCTTTTTAAAGGGAACAATTTAGCAAAACCAATATACTTTTAAGAAATTCATAGCAAATCAAATTCAGCCGGGGGGTGTTTAATGTCTTTCTTTCCGCAGAAGAAATCCCCCCCCCCAAAAATCCTAAAAACTAACTATAGCTTCTTCAACTTAGCCTTCTCTCTTTTCAACTCAACTTCGAGACTAGACTTCATAACCTCAAGTTTCTTCATTTCTTGTTTGAGTTCCACAATCCGAGCTTCACAAGCGTCACGTTCTTTCCTCTCCAAAGAAACAATTTCATCAAGCTTTGACCTCAACCATTCAACCTCAAAACCGGCTCTTGTCAAAGTAGACAAACCCTTGGAAACTTTGTGTAGTTCTGAATCAGAGAATTTACTCTTCTTCTTCTTATAAACCATCTCGTGGATACGGAAGAGAACGTTCATATAATATGTCCTGACTTGTTGGTCTTGAGATTGAACATTCGCTACTGTTTCTGGATATGTCTCAAAAATCCACTTGGCTAGATTTGTCTTCGAAGAATCAACAATGAAACCATTTACAATATTTGTGTTACTTTGTGTCTCCACTTGTTGGTTCTTGTCAGCATAAAGATCCTGGAGGGTTTTAGCAATACGTTGGTTCGTCATCATCACGAACCATGCTCCAGCAGACGCAGCCATATATAGTGAATTCTTAGAAAGAGCTAGCTTGTTTGAATGTTTGCATCGTTCTATTTATATATACAGGCAGAAAAAGACCAAGTACTTTGAATATTCTAGGATCACATCGAATCTAAGTAGTGAATCATATAGATTTCGTTTTTGATATATATATGATTTACTGTAAAAATAAGATAATTTTGAGCTAACAGACCCAAAAAAGGAAATCATATCTAACTACCGACTCTTTTGTATTTCGTTTCAAGCTAAGAATTAATGAGAAAAAAACTTTGGTTTAAATTGGTAACAATTAAATGTTATATTATTATCTTTCTTCCGAGCTTTTTACAAAGAAATATTATAAAAACTCAATCTACCATATAACTCAAATTATCACCATGATAAAAAATATATGATTAATGTATAGTACATAGAGAATATTATTAAAAAGTATATACTTTTATTTAAAGGGCATTATTTGAAACAAAATACTTTATATTATTAATATGATGGTGACGGATAAAATTTTGTAGCTAACTTCGCTTAGTAATCGACACATGAGATGAGCATGAATAAATTATTATAGAATAAATGCTAGTTTTTTTCTCAATTACTACGTCAAAAATGTAATAGAAAAATTATGGATAAAAAAATTAAAGAAACCACAGTTTTTTTTTATCTAACTGATTTTTTTCTTACAACGGAGTTGTATAATAGTGAGTTCTAAAATAGTATCTAAGGAACTTACCAAAAAAAAAAAATAGTATCTAAGCATTAAACAAATAAAAAAAAGTTTAATAACATGAAAAAAGAAAGAAATTTTTATCAAAACTAATAGTAAGTGACTTTTAGAAATTCTTCTGAACTAGGAATTAGTGAAAAACAACAAGAGAATATTGGGGTTGTTTGGTAAATACCGGAGAATCACATCATTAAAAAAAAAAAAAAAAATCTAAAGGCTCCGATCTAGCGCAAACTCAACGACGCACCAATTTGAGACCTCCAATCTTTAAGTAGGCAGGAATGGGAAAATTCTGGCCTATGTCACACTCGTACATGAAATGAAACTACAAAGCTTTACCATCAATAACATATTTTTTTTGGTTTTACCATCAAAGTAACATTTGTTTTCATATTCATTGGCAACGACCTTATGTGTAAGTCGATGGAGATGTAAAACATGTGGTTTCCTATGGGAAGCATTTGCAATGTTTTATGGAGGATGGAGTCACATTTTATACATGATTAGAAATTAATATCGTAGATAGAAAATAATACATAATTGAAAAGACACTCTATATGGATGTTTTCGTCATATAACTAGCATTTTCAAGCATGGATCATTCCAATCTACGAGGGTAATTACTATTCATGTATGGAATGTGATTTCATTCTCCATGAAACATGTGCAAATGCTCCCCGTAGGAAACAACACGCGTTACATCCCCATCAATTTATACTTAAGGTCGTTATCAATGGATATGATTGAACACCAAATGTTACTTCCTATCTTTAGACACAAGAGAAGCTCCACGATTCCATGTCTGCAAATGATATAACTATCATTAGCCAATAAGTTGCATTGATATAACTATCATTAGCCACGGTTCATACTAAACTCTATTGGGTCTGTAGTTATTATAATTTGGGCTTCCAAATTGTTCTAGGCCATTAAAATGGCTTTGTAAAACCTTTTATTTCTCCTGTTTTTAAATTTGAAAATCTTTTACCAAAAAAAAAGTTGCATTGAATGTGAATTCCCTTTATGTTTCAAGTGCCCTACTTTTTCTTTACAAAGCAATAATGTATAAACATAACAAACATTTTTCATACAAAACTAGTGTTTCTCCAACACACAACCAAATATTTTGATAGATCTCTAGATTTTGTGAGTATGAGAGTTAAGGTTTGGCTCGGGATCAAACCTGGAATATCAATGTGAAGACTCTCCTCGCTTGGCGATGCGGAAATGAGGGTAAAAACCGGCATAATCTTTGGATTAAATCTGATTTGATTTGTGAATTATGGCAAGAGAAAACGAGGTTTAGGAGTATTTTACAACATGGACACCTCGGCTGATTTTTCACCTTATGAACCCATGGCTTCTCCAAAGGATATTTGGGTAGTTGTGATAATGTGCTTCTCCTTCTTTCCCCTTAACTTTATATATACAAACACATACAAGTTAAAATCTAGGTGTAAATATATGCACATGGCTGTCTTTAATGATAATATAAAACTATACTGATATGATACATTGAATGTTTTCAGATCTAGATCTATACATTTCGTTTCTTGATCGCGGCAATATGTTTAATTATATTAAAGAAAGACATCATTTAACCACTACATTCAATGTTTTCACGTCTCGATATAGGCTTTATGTCATAAAGTCTTGCTTTCGAATCGAATCTCGAATAACCATTGAGTGTAGTTTCGTCAATCTATACCGATTTTCTTATTAAAATTAGTTGCTATTTAAATTATTTTAGTTTTTTTGCTTTTCTTGTTTTTTTTTGCAATGGTTGTAGAAATTGGGGATCGTTAAGTACTTGAGTTGATATCTTTCATCCTAGACAGATAAATATAATTGGTCATGTTGGCTACGCTAGAAAAGTGGTGGGTCATGCAAATTAGTTTTCCCAATTGGATTAGAAAATCTTATAATCTGTAAAAATTTAGTACTTTTACTAAATCATACAAACACTAATAATTGTTTTGTTAAGGTGGTAGGTTTCTCAACAGCTAAGCTTGACTTTGAAAATTTGGATCGATCGGGACTTGCACTCTTAATTTTTTACAGTATTCTTTTTGTTTGCAACCGTTCTTTTTTAAATCTTGCATTTTTCCATTTTTCAAAGCTCCACTTGTGATTTTTCAATTATCAATAGTTATCAATAAGTGATTTAACTGTTAAATTCGAGATTTTCTTAAGGGGATTAGTGAAACTTTGATTTAATTAGACTCGATTGATTCTTAAAATTGAGAGATTCGATTATTATTTTTACAAAAAAATGTTCAATGAAGACAAACCTGTAAAAAATTGTTTTTGTTTAATTTAACAACTTAAACACCGAGTCAAAAAAAAAAAAAAAAAAATAAAATAAATAAATAAATAAATAAATAAACTTTTCGCCGTTTCTCTCTCCGCTTCGAGAAGTCTCTGGCGATTCTCAAACTTCGACTTGTTCGATCTTAGATCTATCCAAAATTCGTCAATTTCCAAGCTGATCCATTTCCAATCGGTGTTATCCTTTCACTCTTATACTAAGAATTCGAAGATGAGCTCTCAAAAGGAAATCTGTGAAGCTTTACAAGGGTTGCGTATTGGCTCGGACAAGGAAACATGGATCGTTCATGAGGAAGTTCGTAATAAATTCGACCAAGACCATAGGCTCTGTCTTGTTGTTAAAGGTCTCAATCCGGTGCATCAGAATCCACCTGGTATTCGTCAATCCATGCCTGGAACTTGGGGCTTAATCGGAAAAGTAGAGGGGTATGTTAATGAAGATGGGACAGTTAACTTTTATTTCCAGAAGGAGCATCATATGCTTACAGTCCTAGATCGAGCTCCATACACTTACAGAGGATGGATGGTGGCGGTTGATCGATGGAGCAATAGATCTCATCCGTCGTTTCTCAAATATATCCCTCTTAAGTTTAGGATTGATAATCTTCCCCAGGAATACAGAAGAGAAGATTACGCTGAGAGTATTGGGTCGAAATTTGGACAGGTTACGGATGTGCAGGTTATTCCAGCGAATCCAAGTAGAGACCGTCCAGCTCAGGTTTGGGTTCAAGTCTCTTTTGATGTGAACCATGAAATTTCTTTAGTCCGAAAAGTGCAAATTAGTAATGATGGTGATCCTGTGGAATTAGAGTTTAAGTTCAAAGTATTACAAAAGTTCTGCGCCACTTGTGGAAGTTTATGTCACTCTTCTGATGCTTGCCCTAAAGAAAAAGCAGGAAATGTTACTGATACTGCGTTGATGGAGATTACTAGTAATATTGGGCAGGTTGTTGGAGAAAGTTCTAATGTTAATCAGGTTAAGCCCTCAACTGTGGCTTTAGTTCCTATGTCTGCTTCTACTGTGGAAGATAAGAGCTCAGATAATCAACGTCTAAGCACAGGAGAAGTGACTATGATTCAAGCAGAGCAGGGTACAAAGAGGAAAGTCTCAGAAGTGGATTTGGAAGTTAGTCAAGGCAATATAAAGAAACAGTGGGTAGGAGTTGCTAAGAAGGAAAAGGTTGGAACCAGTAAAGAGAATGATCAACAGAGTGATGTTGATACAAAGGAAATTATGACAGACACTGAAGCTATCTCGGAGGGCTTGGTGGTTGCCATAAAACCACCACGGGCGCCATGAAAATATTACATTGGAATTGTCAGGGATTAGGGAGCCCCCTGACAATTCCAATACTCTTGGATATCAGGAGGACCGTCAAACCTGATATCCTGCTCCTGGTTGAAACGAAAAACAATGTAGATATTGTAAATAGCTTATGCAAGGAATTAGGCTATGTTAACTCGAAGGTAGTAGGCTCGGTGGGGACTGGAGGAGGAATGGCGATTTTTTGGGATGCTAGTGTCCAAATCCATTTCATGGATGACCCTTCTTTGTATTATACGGATATGGTTGTAACTTGTGGTGCAAACACTTTTGGTCTGTCATATATATATGGTAACCCTGTCTTAAAGTATCGAAGAGTATTATGGGATCGAATGATATCTGTTGAAAATGCAGGGACGTACCATCATAGAGCAAGGTTGGTGGTGGGAGATTTCAATGAGATCAAAGACAATTCCGAGAAGTTAGGTGGCCCTATCAGATCGGAGACAACTTTTGCGCTATTTAGAACAATGATGAGTGTTTGTGGATTAAATGATCTCAAGATGATTGGTGGGCATTTTACCTGGGCTGGAAATAGAAAATCATATACAATTAAGACTAGGATTGATAGAGCGTTAGTTAATACCTCTTGGAATGAGATGTTCCCTGATGCATACGTCCATTTACTCCCTTGGAATGCTTCCTCAGATCATAGACCGCTGCTAGTGTGCACTGATAAATTATCGAAGAGAAATCTCAAATTATTTAGATATGATAATAGGTGGAGGAATAATGAGGAGGTTAAGCAGTTAGTTGCAGAGGTGTGGAATAGGGAGCTGTTAACTGCATCCCCTTACAACATCAGTAAGGTGATTAATAAATGTCGTGGTGCTTTGGCTTATTGGAATAGTAAGCAGAAGAATAATTCTCAAAAGAATATTCAAGAGCTCAAAATCAAAATCCATAAGGCTTATGAGGCGTCGGTGTTAGATTATGGTTATATCAATATCTTGAAAGCTAAACTTCAGGAGGAATATCAACTAGAGGAGGAGTATTGGAGAACGAAAAGCAGAGTTTTATGGTTACAGCTTGGTGATAAAAATACGAAGTATTTTCATGCTAAAGCCAAGCAAAGAAGGGCTTACAATCGGATACAAGTACTACAGACAGAGGATGGAGATGTTCTCACCCAACCTGATCAAGTTCAATATGAGATAGAGAAGTATTACACTAAACTCTATCAATCAAATGGATGTAAAATTTCTCAAGAATTTCTTCAGAAAATTCCAAGAAATGTGACATCTGAAATGAATGAAGCCCTAACAAGACTGCCCACAGAAGAGGAAGTGAAGAGAGCCGTGTTTGCTATTAATTCAGACAAAGCTCCAGGACCTGATGGTATGAATGCAGGGTTTTACAAGCAACATTGGATTGCTATAAAAGAAGGTGTGAGCTCTTATGTCAAGCTTTTCTTTGAGGAAAACTTATTGGACCCGAAGCTATGCCACACCCATATATGTTTAATTCCCAAAATAGAGAACCCTGTTCAGGTTAAAGATTACCGTCCTATAAGCCTTACTAATGTGGCTTATAAAGTAATTACCAAGATCCTGGCTGAAAGACTCAAGGGTTGCCTGCATCACATTATTTCAGATAATCAATCTGCTTTCATTCCAGGCAGATTGATTACTGATAATATTTTAATTGCCCATGAGCTTCTCCATTCTATGCATACAAAGAGGTTAAAAGAAAATTTCATGGCGCTTAAACTTGACATATCCAAAGCTTTTGACAAGGTTGAGTGGGAATTCTTGGATCAGGTAATGCTGAGGATGGGTTTCAGTGACAAGTGGAGAAGTTGGATTATGAATTGCCTGTCCTCGACCACTTACTCAGTTCTTATTAATGGAAGTCCTTCTAATACAATTACACCTTATAGGGGTCTTAGACAAGGGGATCTCATATCACCGTACCTTTATTTAATTTGCACGGAGGGACTTTCTCAAATGATTAAAGATAAAATTAGTCACCAAGCTCTTCATGGATACAAGGCTTCTAGGGGAGGACCAAATATTTCTCATCTACTATTTGCGGATGATTCCTTATTATTCTGTAGGGCGGATGAGCAGGAATGTGCTACCCTCCTAAAGGTTTTAAAAGAGTATCAAGATGCTTCTGGTCAAGAGGTGAATTATACTAAATCTGCTGTCACATTCAGTAAGGGCACATCCTCAAACGTTCAAAACATGATCATCAACATGACAGGTATCAAGAAAATTGGGGGCTTTGGGAAATATCTAGGTTTGCCAGAGCACGTAGGGAGGAGAAGAAAGGAGGTATTTCATTATCTTTGTCAGAGAGCTAAAAACAAAATAAATGCCTGGTCAAATCAATTTCTTTCCCAAGCAGGTAAGGAAGTTCTCATTAAGTCAGTAATAACGGCCTTACCTACGTATACTATGTCATGTTTTATGTTGCCCAAAGGATTGTTAAATGAGATTACATCTTCAATGCGGCGGTTCTGGTGGTCATCTGGTAAAGATGGGCAGAAAATCCCATGGATAGCTTGGTCAAAAATCACTGTTCCAAAGTCTGACGGTGGGATTGGCATCAAAGATTTGGAAGATTTTAACATAGCTTTATTAGCTAAACAGGCGTGGAGACTACTGAGCGACCCTTCTTCCCTATTTGCACGAATTTTCAAGGCTAAATATTACAGGAAAACAAGTTTCCTCTCTGCAAAATGTTATACAACATCTAGCTACGCTTGGAGGAGCATCATGAAGGCACAAGACCTCATCAAGAAAGGTACTAAATGGGCAGTGGGCAATGGTCAACAAATAAATGTTTGGGAGGACAATTGGTTGCCTACTTCGCCACCTAGGCCTCCAAGAGGAATAGGAATGCATACGGAGCCTAACATGTTGGTTAAAGACCTTCTAATTCCAGGGAATTATGATTGGAACATTAGCAGATTGAGGGAAGTCATTCACCCTATGGATGTGGACATTGTTAAACAAATAAAGCCTAGTGTTACGGGGGGGAAGGATATTCTTATATGGTCTTATGCCAAAAATGGAAGATACTCAGTCAAGACAGGATATAAAGCCCTCAGAGATATTATGCAGAGCCATGATTCAACAGAGAGACGGGCGAATGGGATCTCTCTTGATATTAAAGAAGTGTCAAAACGGATTTGGAATTTTAACATTCCTACAAAGATAAAATTGTTTTGGTGGAGAGTGGTGCACAATGGTATACCGGTGGCGACAAATTTGATTAAACGTAACATCAAAATGGATAGCAGGTGCCAATTATGTGGAGATCAAGATGAGATAATAAATCATATGTTGTTTCAATGCAGAGTTGCGAGAGAGATTTGGGAATTGGCGCCCAAAATTTCTCTAACACAGGAAGATACGGATGGGAAGACTTTATTTCAGAATTTGAAGTATATGATCAATCAAGCCAAAAAGTTGGATGATTTGTATCTCTTTATTGGCTGGCGTATCTGGAAAATGAGAAATGATATGATCTTCAACAATAAAAGGGTGCATATTATACATGTTATCCACATGGCTTTGATGGATCAGATGAGGTGGAGGGAGGCGCAACAGAATAAAAAGGAAGATGCTCAAAACGTAACTCCCAAGTCTATACGGCAAGTTATGGACTTGCAACATTTAAAGAACGGCCAGCTACAGAGTAACAATGCTATGAAATACTATTGTGAGGTAGATGCATCATGGATAGCTTCCGATCAACGAGCAGGTTTAGGGTGGTCCTTATACAGAAGAGAAGGCATCCGCCTGCTCCAAGGAAGTGCTACGATATCACCTACTCCTTCTGCTTTTCACGCTGAGGCGGCCGCTCTTCTTCAGGCTGTGCAATCACTGCATGCCTTAGGATTCACGAACATCACCTTCCTTGGTGATAATTCCGAGCTTTATGATGCATTGCTCAATGGGTCTAATGCTTCTATAGCTATCTTAGTAAATGATATTAGAATGTTAGCTAAATGTAATGATTTTCATTTTATTTGGGTCTCAAGAGATGTTGTAAGTTATGCTGATGGTTTGGCTCGTCAAGCTAGGCTACAGGGCAAGAGTTACACTATCTCTTGGATGTTGTAATATTTTGGTTATAACATATAAAAGTTGTAGTTGATAAAAAAAAAAAAAAAAAAAAAAAAACACCATAATGTGTTTTGATAATTTGTTTTATGAATAAAAATACAGCAAGCCAATATAGGCTGTTACAAATCCCACTAAGCTCATTATTAACTAAAAAGCTTAGTACAATATGAATATATAACAAAAAAAACACAAAAAATCATAATTATTCTTTTGTTATTCTGTTCAATTGTGTATACATGTACATTCTGAATTCGCTGACTTACGAATCCCAATTTAAATGCCAAGATTTTTACAAAAGAGTCTGCGAAGAAGAAGAAGACAATAATGAGCTCTGTTTCTTTCTCAGATAAGACATTATGATCCAATACACAAATCCTGCGATCAAGAAGCTGAAAAACAATGCGTTATCATAAACAACAACGAAACCATTTGAGATCTTTTTCAAACCTCCGATCTTGTGTAGAAAACCAGGCACGACCGGGATAATTCCGGCGACTAAAGCCACGACGGCCGCGACATTATATCCTTTCGAAAAATAATATTCCCCGGAAGGACTCAAAGAGTACAAATCTCCAATGTTCAGTTTCATCTTCTTGATTAAGTAATAATCGGCTAGAACTATCCCGCCGATCGGTCCAAGAAGCGCCGAGTATCCGATAAGCCATGTGTACACAAAGCTCTCGCTCGATTTAAGCAATCTCCATGGCTGACAAACGATTCCAAGAACCGCGGTTAATAACGCTCCTCTTCCGAATGTGAAAACCTTAGGGTTTAGATTCACAAGCGCGTTTGCTGGCGCGACCACGTTTGCAGCTATGTTTGTTGTGATTGTAGCGAGCGAGATTCCGAATATAGCGAGTAGAGTCGTAGCTAAACCTCCGATTTGACCTAGAAGCTGAATCGGATTGGAAATGACTCTTCCATAGATGATACTTGTGGAGGAAGTAACAGCTAAACCGACGAACGTGAACAAACCCATGAAAACGGGAAGACCGGCTTGACCGATGATTTGGTCGGTTTGAGATTTCGCAAACCGGGAGAAATCGGGGATGTTTAAAGCTAGAGTTGCCCAAAAGCTTATGTTTGCGGTTAGAGACGGGAAGAAGAGTGACCAGAACTGAGCAGTAGTTAGCTTGGACGACAAGGAAAGCATGTGACCGAACCCACCGGCTTGGACATAGGACCAAGCAAGGAGACAAGAAGTGAGAACGATCAGAATCGGAGCTGCGTACTTCTCGAGCTTTCGAATTCCATCCATTCCCCTCCAAACGATACAAAGCTGAGCTAACCAGAAGACCATGAAACAAGAGAATTCGAGCGGAGAAGTACCTAGCCAAGGCAATGTATGAGACAAAGCCGAGGTCTTGATGTGACTCGGTAATAGCAAGAAGATAGCTTCTCCTCCGATCCATGTCTCGATACCGTACCATCCGCAACCGACTAATGCTCTGAGTAGAGTCGGAATGTGGGCTCCGTGGATACCGAACGATGATCTAGCCAGGACAGGGAATGAGATTCCGTACATGGTTCCAGGCTGAGCGGTGAGAACAAGCGGCACGAGCAGGATTAGATTGGCAGCAACCACTGTGGCTATCCCTTGCCACCAAGCCATGCCTAAGTCTACTAAGCTTCCAGCTAGGTAGTAAGTAGGTACACCAACCACTAGACCGATCCATAAACTCGACATATCCAACCACGAAAACGTTCTTTGGCTTGGTTTCGTCGGTTTCAAGTCATCATTCGTGAGGGTTAGGTCGAATTCGGATTCGTCGTACTCGACGTCCTCAAATTCTGAGCCGGTCATCGCTGAGAATCTTGGCCGGATGATACCGGATCGTCTCGAGCCCAAATTGTCAACGGACCGGCTCGGACAGTGTTTGAGACTTTTAAGTTCCGGATCCAAGGGAGACCTAGAAGAAGTGTAGAGTCTCTTCTGGCTTGAAGAAGTGATGGAGACATGGTTATTGAGTTTAGCTTTTGTGTGGGAACTCAATGAAGAAAGTGAAAAATGTTTGTGGGGATGAGGATGGAGATGGAGACTTAGGCTAAAGCAATTAGAGACCATTGAGTCTTCTCTCTCACACAGAAGAGAGAGAGAGAAAATAGGATTGTGAGATGGAGATTGTATGTTGTGTTTGCTGTTCTGTTTTAAGTCCTCTCAGAAACATGTGGTTGGAGATGAAACATGTGTTAGTGGATGTTTTGTCGCTCTCACATCTTTTTAAAAAAATATTATTTCAGCTAAGAAGATTCACATTCATGTTACTTGATTCGTTGACTTTCATTTTGCCTACTCACTCAATCAAAAATAACTCAATTAAAGAACATGATTTAATACCTAAGATTTGTACTAACTAATAATTTTCTTTCTAATGCTTCTTTTTAAAAAGATGTGAAGGATACAACATACATGACATATAATTCAAAACACTTGTTTTCTTTTTCTTCTTTAACCTAAGTACCAAAAGCCACTTTGACTCGTATACTATAAGTAAATATAATACAAACTCAAGAACAGAGTAGTTCATAGAAGTGTGACCAACCTTGTGGTATTATTCTTCCAAGCGATCAATCTCTTTCTCCCACTTCAATCCAAACATTTGACGGCCAAAAGGAACGATCAGGTTGTACCTAAAAACCTGCACAGAAAAAAAGAGAGCTCTTCATAAGGAAATCATTATATATCACAACAGGATCTTGATTTGTGTAGTTGAATCAAGACTTGCCATGTTGTTGATTTGTTTCAATTGTGTTTTCAGTAATTCTGAATTATCTTCCCAACCCGATTGGTCTTCCTCGAGTTTCATAGTCCATGCTTTCTTAAGTGAAACTCTCCATTCTTTTGCTTTGCTTCTTATCTCTTTGTTGAGCTCCACCCATTCAGGAGCAAACCCGTTCTTGTTAAGAATCCGATACAATGTATCCTCCGCTGGGTCTGCGTGGGGATTTGTGAGGAGGTTCAAGGGTTTGCCTTTACCAGGTAAATTCTCAAACTTACCTTCTTCCATTGAATGCCATATCCTTTGCTCGACCACGTTGGTCATTCGTTATCATTCGTTGCAAACACGAGCGAAAATATATTTAACTAGAAGAACTACAATGCAAGAAAAAGTCGTCAAGCGTAAGGTTTTTCTTACAAAATATCATATCATCCACAATTGTGTCAAGATCCAAAACACAAAAAAACTCGGCAACATACTCAGATGCATCACACAAAAGCCAATTGTTCTATTGAAAGATCACCAAACACTAAGTGCTATTACTACTACTACTACTACTACTACTACTTATCAAATAAAAGGTTCATGACAGTCCTAAAGACTTGGCCTCTTTTAGATTCAAGAGCCTCTCTCACAGCTTTCTCATCAGGCGTAAAACCCTTATCCTTCATTTCTCGCAACAACTCTCTCGCTGAATCCTCTTTCTCCTCTCTTACAAAAGCTTCCAACACAGCTGTGTAAGTAGCAGCATTAGGGCTTATACCATTTCCCATCATTTCTAACAAGTACTTCTTCGCATCCTTAAGCGTTTTGGCATCCGCTGCTAGCCCCTTGATCAAAACTGTGTACGTATAAGCATTAGGCAAAACGCCACAAGCGAGCATACGTAGGAAGACCTTGAGAGCCTCCTTGGGCTGGCCTGCTTTAGCATATGCCTCAACGACCGCAGTATGAGCCACAACGTCTGGCATGTGTTGTTTGTCTTTGATCTGCGAGAAAAGCTCGAGCGCCTCATGTGTGAGGCCGTCTTTAGATAACGCATCAAACATTTTGATAGCTTCATTAGTAAAACCCTCTGTTCTCATCTTGTGGAATATCTCTTGGAGATTCTTAGGATCCTCTGGTTCCTCAAAAGCCGGTTTCTTGCTGAACGGATCATACGGAAGCTGCAGCTCCGGTTTGCCAGGATCTTCGGTAACAACCGGAGTTTCCTCGTCTGATTCATCATCAGATAGAGAGAAATTGACTTTGGTGTTAACTCGCTTAGTCTCAGAGCTGAATTGCCTAGCAAAAACTCTACCGCAAAACCATGGAATCAGTGAATTTCGATTCCGCTTGTACCTTTACATTGAAATGTGTAGAAGAAAACGCTTAATCTACAAAGACACTATAGATTCTCGACGAAACTTCTGAGCTATAATAAGTATAGATTCCAAAATTCAAACTCCAAACACATACAAGAAGATGAACAGAAAACTGAAAAGAGGCTAAAGGATTATAATACCTAACGAAATCGCGCCGGCCACGTAGCTCCGGCGGGAGTTTGCGGTCATGGACTGCGTCAATCACGGAAGAGAATCGGTCGGTATTCTTCTTCTCTCGTCTCTTCGATCCCGCCGTCAAATCCTCCGGAGAAG
Source organism: Draba incana (assembly GCA_963576765.1). Lineage (NCBI taxonomy): Eukaryota > Viridiplantae > Streptophyta > Magnoliopsida > Brassicales > Brassicaceae > Draba > Draba incana. Next base: position 50,657,344 of record OY755203.1, on the reverse strand, counting down.
ACCACCAAGAGGACGAAGACGAATAAAAGGCAACGAAAGCCCCACCGAAATCAGAATAATCGCCGCCGTCGATCGCAGGAGAAGCGATTTGCGATCTCCGATTACCGACGGAGAATAACGACGGCCGTGACCTCGCGAGACGAATCGCCATGGCCGGAGCTCAGGGAAGGTTCTGGACTTGTAATGGTTAAATACTTAAATAATCTCAAAAGAGTAGTTACTTTACACACTATATTACACGCCGTTCATGTCTACACACCTAGATGTTTTTTACATCTGTAGACAAAATTTATGCCGTTTTTTATTAACAACAACAAATAAACAAACTTAAGATTAGCCATAGGCCCATAATTAGAGTTTAACCCATAAACTAGCCCAATTATCGAGCTGCGTTTTGAATTAACGGCTAGATTTTACCACAACGGTTAAATTTTACACCGACGTTTAAAATTTCAAGCTATATAAACAAGTTGTTGATTCATGTTCGATGTTACTTTCATAAATCGCAAATTTGTTTGGGTGTTTAACTCTGTTTCTTTTCTCTCTGTTCGTCTTCGTCTCTGAGCTTTCTCCGAGATCACGAATCCTCGACGTTTCTCCAACACCACTGAAAGGTATAAAATCATCTCTTTTCTTTTATTTCATTTGGTTCTGAATGGTTTTTTCTTCTAGAAATCAATTTTGCGTTTTAATTGATAAATTGCAAAAAGAAAGTGAGGCTTTTTAGGGTTTTGTTGCTTCTTTGATCGGAAGTTGATATAGGTGTTTAAGGATTCTTGATTAAAAACGATTTTTGATCAAAAACGATTAGGGTTTTGTAGCTTCTATTTTTTCAGATGTACGGAAATTACTTGGTTAGAAAGTTTCGTTAATTTTGCGAACTACATGTGCAGATGGAGTAAATGATGAGGAAGAAGGACGCATAAAAGCTCTTATGCAATATTCCGAACGTGTACAATGTTTATGATTGAGGTCAGTTTAAATTATTTAGATCTTTGTGTAGGATGTATGTATTCTTGTATATGTTAGCGTAGCGTTTGGATAGTGTAGGTATAGGTGGTGTAGCGTATGAATCCCTGTATATAAATAAATGTATGTTTAGGGATGCATGTAGACTAGAGAACAATTTCTGGAATAGTGTAGACTAGAGAACAACTGCTGAAACTTTTTCCCATAACCCAAAACCAAGGCGAAAATTTAGATTGCCAGAGTAAAGTAAATTTGAGTGTTGACTTGCATAATAACTATGAATATAAATCGAACTTGGCTCCTGTCATTTGCCGAGTCATGTGATCGTTAGCGATGCTTGTAGTTTGGTATGTCTTCATATCTTTTTTGCCATCATCACTCAAATCTTCTTTAATTTGGCAATACAAGTTTTCGCCACAACCCTAATTTTAGATTAAGATTTAGATCCCTTGGTTAAATTAAGGTATGTTGGTTAGAAAGTGACAGTGGTTCAGAATTCTCCGATATCTCGACGCTTCTCAATATGGTATGAAATCATTTCTTTCGTTTTATATTTGTTTAGGTCCTCTATACAATTTTTTATCTAGTATCTTTTTAGCGTTTAGTTAACAATTGCAAAACAAAAAAAAAGGTGGAGTTTGTAAGGTTACTGTTGCTTATTTGATCTGGAATAAACGTGGATTTTTTTTTAAGAAGTAAGCGTTCTATTCTTGATTAAAAAATTAGAAATTTTGGAAATTTGTAGGAAAAGTTGTAGAGTTTAAATATTTCAAAACTTTAATGCAATTGCAAAATGTGTAGAGTTTTCATGATTGAGGTTAGTTTAAATTGTTGTACCTATATATATGTGTAGGTATGAAATATGTTATCTTGTATAGATGTAGGGTATGGTATGGATGTGCATAGGTATGTTTAGGGATGCATGTAGACTAGAGAACAATTGTTGGAACTAAAGTCGTGTATAATAGAGAACAATTGATGGAACTAAAATCATGTAGGTTAGCAAAAAAAAAAAAAAAAAAAATCATGTAGACTAGTGAACTGCTGGAACTATGTAGACTAGTGAACAATTGCCGGAATTAAAGTCGTGGAGACTAGTGAACAATTACCGGAACTAAAGTCGTGTAGACTAGAGAACAATTGCTCGAACTAAAATTATGTAGACTAGTGAACTGCTGGAACTATGTAGACTAGTGAATAGTTACCGGAAGTGTAGACTAGAGAACAATTGCTGGAAGTGTAGACTAGTGAACTGCTGGAACTATGTTGTAGACTAGTGAACAATTGCCGGAAGTGTAGACTAGAGAAAAATTGATGGAACGAAAGTCGTTAGACTAGTGAACAATTGTCGGAACTATGTAGACTAGTGAACAATTGCCGGAAGTGTAGACTAGTGAACAAATGCCGGAACTATGTAGACTAGTGAACAATTGCCGGAACTAAAATCGTGTAGACTAGTGAACAATTGCTGGAACTTTTCCCATGACCCAAAACCAAGGAGGAAATTTAGATTGCCGGATTAAAGTAACTTTGAGTGTTGAATTGCATAACTATGAAAATACATCGAACCATTTGCCGAGTCATGTGGTCGTTAGCGATGCTAGTAGTTTGGTTTGTCTTCATATCTTATTGCCTTCATCACTCAAATTGCTTAATTTGGTGATCAAAGTTTTCGCAACAACCCAAATTTTAGATGAGGATTTAGATTGTTTGGTTAGTTAGGACTTAAGATACGTTGGTTAGAAGATGACAGTGATTCGGAGTTTTTTCAGAGGCATGAAACTCAAATCTTGACGCTTCTCAATCTCACAAAAAGGTATACAATCATCTTTTTCCTTTTATATTTGTTTAATTATATATGGAATTTTTGTTTTCTTAAACCAGAAATCTTTTTAGCGTTTGGTTAATAAATTGCAAAAGGAAAAAAATAATGTGGTTATTAAGTTTATGTTGCTTGTTTGATCTGAAACAAATGTGGGTTTTCTTTAGATATTGGCGTTCTCATATTCTTGGTTAAGAAAGTAGAAAATTTTGAAAGTTATTTTGAAAATATTTCTGGGAAAAATGGTAATGTATTTGGCGCAAAAACCTCTAACTTTTTTAGTTCTCCCAATTTGTTTTTTTTAATAATATTTCGAACTAATCTACATTGTATTCCTTGAATGGTGCAGATAGTAAACACGATGAGGAAGATGGATAGAAAAAGGCTCTGATGCAATATTCCGGTTTTTATGATTGAGGTCTGTATTTATTTTTGTATGTGTGGTGTGTGTGGATAGACATATATGTATTAGGGGTGTAGCGTATGAATCCTTGTATAACATGATGCATGCTGCATAAGTTCATCTTATAATATAAGTTGTTTCTTGTTCGTATATGTCTATAATCTTTTCATGAATTGAGATATAATGTTGAAATTTGTGCATTAACATGATGGTTTGTTGTCTTGTTGATATTCGCTCTAACAAGTTGCATGCATAAACAAAAATGTTGTCTTATGTACACAGTCGTTGTGTTGTCCGAGACACTTGTTATATATTCGGACGGGACAAAACAACTTAAATTAAAATATAGACCGGATCATCGTTGACGCCAAAATCGAGAAAATATTCGGACATTATTCTCTCACATCCTCCAAAAATATTGCCATATATATATATAAGTTATAACTCACTAGATGTCTCTGAGTTTCTGCTTTAGTTTCCACCACTTCGATCATTTATCCTCCAAGCTCGTTCGTGTTCCGGGTGAGGTTTTGTTTCTAACTTTCTTGCCTAGATCTGTTGAGGATATTCGTTTTATTATCTTAAACTTTTCCGATTAAGCTATTATTTAAACCAAGAGAAAGCTCGGATCGTTTATTGTTTTCATGGGGATAAATTGTAGTGAGTCAAATATATTTCGATGCCAAACCCTTTTTCTGTTGTGTGTGTGAAAAATCGGGAAATTTTTACTGTCTTTCGATTGATCTTTAAGGAAGATTGTTACACGGATTGTTATTTTGCAAATTATAAAAAGTTTTAAAGTTATTTTCCAAATTAAACTCCATAGATTTTCGTAATTCCATATATTTCACTATTTTTTATATTCAATGTATTTTTAGTCCATCTTATCTATGGCTTATACTAGTTGCACCCTTTCAGTTGAAAATCAATCTAGAGAAGCCAGCTACATGGTGTGAAAATTAATCAAACATTCGCTTTGATCCATGTTTTTGAGTATCAGATCCATTTGAATTCCCGAGAAAATAATCAAACTAGTCAACAAAAATGGAGGAGGAGACAGAAACAAGGGTTTTTCTATCAAACGAACAACATCAACAAGAAGAAGAGCCATTACTACCACGTTCCATGGTGATCTCTCTCTATCTCGGCTATTTTCTTGCTCGATGGGGTGCAAGGTCTAATCAAATCTTCATAAATTCTTATAAAAATATGAACCTTTCGTAATATTGATTATTTAATTTTCTATATGAAATTGAATTGGCAGAACATGGGAATTCTCTGTTGCTCTGTATATGATTTACCTCTGGCCAAACTCTCTGTTTCTCACCGCGGTATACGGTGCTGTAGAATCCGGTTCAACCGCGATTTTCGGTCCTATTGTAGGCCAAATGATAGATGGAATGAGCTATGTTAAAGTTCTTAGACTTTGGCTTGTTACTCAAAACCTCTCCTTTATTGTTGCTGGTGGTTCAGTCATTGCTTTGCTACTAGTTCCTGATCTTAAGTCTCAGAATTTCTCCGTTTTCGCAACGTTGGTCGTGTTGACGAATATTTCTGGTGCCATTGGAGTACTCTCTACTCTTGCAGGCACCATTTTAATCGAACGTGACTGGTAAACCAACGTTTAGTTTCACTTCATATTGTTGTTTTATATCATTTTATATGGTCCTTCCCAAGTAACACTTCATATTGGTAGTGTAATGGAAATTTCATTTTGTTGTTTTTATTATAGGGTTGTGGTTATGTCGGAAGGTCATTCGCCTACAATTTTAACAAGAATGAATTCTGTTATTAGAAGCATTGACTTGAGCTCGAAGCTATTATCTCCGGTTATCACTGGTTTGATCATTAGCTTTGTTTCTTTAAGAGCATCAGCAATGACATTCGCGGCTTGGGCTACTATAACTGTGTGGATCGAATATTGGCTCTTTATCTCTGTATATAACGGTGTTCCTGCTATAGTACAAAGCGATGAGAGAAGGAGTTTAAGGTTGTCTCAAAGACAAGAAGAAGAGAGAAACATTGCATCTAGTTACCTAGTTCCTCTTTTACAGGAAACAACCGAAGAGGATTCTCATGGGAACACGCGAAATAGAAGCGAAATCATGAGGGTTCTTGAGAGAATATCTGAGTCTTCTTTTGTTAGCGCGTGGAGGAATTATCTCAATCAAGAAGTTGTGCTCCCTGGAGTTGCTTTAGCTCTATTGTTCTTCACTGTCCTCAGGTTCTCTCTCTTTTTTTCTTCAGCTTGTTCTTTTCTCGTTGTCTTTGGTTTCGCGTAAATATAGTTTAACTTTTGAGACAGTTTTGGAACATTGATGACGGCGACATTGGAGTGGCAAGGTGTACCTACTTTTATCATTGGTCTAGGCAGAGGTATTAGTGCCGGTTTTGGACTAGCTGCTACTGTCGTGTACCCTCTCATGCAATCTCGCCTCTTACCGCTAAGAACAGGACTCTGGTCCTTCTGGTTTCAAGTATGTATACATTACTAATGGAATATAAGGTGTTTAGTCTCGTAATTAAATACTAGCCTATGAAAGACTAAGAAAACTCTAAAACTTAATTCTAATCAAAATGGGAAATTTACTAAAAATTTCCACATGATTATCCTAGAGATGTATGATGTATCCTATTTGATTGGTCAACACTATACATGAACCGGTCTTTCATTTATTTGAATTTGTTATCAAAACTGTGTTCTTGTTTCTCTAGTGGACCTGTCTTTTGGTGTGTGTTGGATCGATTTGGATTGAGAAGGAGAAAATAGCATCATACATGCTCATGGCTGGAGTTGCTTCCTCTAGGCTTGGCTTGTGGATGTTCGATTTAGCGGTAATTCAACAAATGCAGGTACAAATCTAAAGCTGAAAACGGTTTTGTTTTGTTTAATTATTGCTTCATTTTCTTTTCTTTTTTTTTGTATTTTGATTGCTTTGAAAACATTGCCTTAGGATCTTGTTCCGGAATCAGACCGGTGTGTTGTTGGAGGTGTACAAAACTCGTTGCAAGCTGCTCTTGACTTGATGGCTAATCTTTTGGGTATTATTGTATCTGATCCTGAGGTAACACTAACCACAAATGTTGATGGATTAATTTTTTTTCATTATGTTTATTTGTTCTTGGATGTGATTATTTTTCAGGATTTTTGGATATTGACTTTGATCTCGTTTGCTACGGTTTCATTAGCCGGAATTCTCTATACAATTCATCTCTACCGCATCCGAAAACATATATTTCACTTAGAGAAGATTCCTTTATTGAAAAACTTTGTTTCATAGTTATTCAACTTTTAGTTACTACTCACTTCTCATGAAAACATGCAATGTTAATTTAAAGAACTTACCACCATTTCAAAACTCAAATAAACATCTTCTTACGTTTCACAAGTGCACCTCTTTACTTTTTATTGGAATCAAAACACTCTTTTACTACGACCAAATCCCGACCAAAATTTTAGCCGAAAGTATACGAAGCTTTCTTTATTGATTCATGTAGGCCTAGATTCATGATAATTTTTTGTAAAGAAAAATTTATTATTCCCAAACTTTGGTCACTACACAATTTATAATTAGCAATGTAATTTTTCCGGTCATGCATATCTTGTTATTCGACTTCTTGACCTTCGTGGACCTGTGGTGTCCTCTCAACGAATAGAATCTTCTGACCTAGTCACCAAATGACGGAAAAAACTATTAAAACTATTAAAACCTTAAAACAGTTTTTTGTTGTTGTTTGTTGTCACCTTAAGACAGTTAATTATAGGATATCAAAGAATTGATTTGGTATTCTAGTTGCATTTATCCTCTCTTTTTTTTCAATCGTCAAAGTTTTAAGACTTCCAACTTGACAATGAATGATTGGTTTTAACATATCACTCTAGATCCCAACTTATTTCAAATGTGGGATTTCTAATACCCACCATCAAGATAATGGTTCTTATCATTAAATTCCGAACCAAATTCTACTATTAAATTGACAATACTCATATCGGATTAACATGCTCTGATACTATATATTAAAATGTACTAAATGTTTTTTACCTATTAGCGTGCCGTTCATGTGTTGAACGGCTTGTTCAGCGCTATCCATGCTTTTAAACTCAATGAAAGCAAACCCTCGCGACCCTCCTTTGAAATCCTTTGCTAGAACCAATCTTATAATCTTTCCGAATCCCGAAAACATATGAATCAACATTTCTTCAGAGATTTGTGGATCAAGATTTGCTAAATACAAACTCTTGAATTGACTTGGACAAGAAGACGATCCCTGACGGTCATCGTTGCTCATCTTTTGCTGTGTTTCATACCTGCATTGTGATAAATGTAATATGTCTCTTTGTAACAAAAATAGTAAAGTATATGTGTATTCATATACACTTCAATTTATTAACTAAAATGAGTGATTACAGTTTTGACTAAAGACTATTTTTTCTTACAAATATTTAATTTTATAAGCTATAAATATACTCTGTTTTAGAAGACGAAGATGGGAACTTATAAATATTTAATTTTATAAGCTATAAATATACTTGGTCTTATATTGAGAAGTCAATAAAAAAGTAAATAAGTATTAATTAGTGAATAGAAGCAAAAAAACTTATTCTTTACTCGAATTTGCTACTGCGGGTTTTGCAAATTGCAGTAAATGCTCACAACTACGCACATCCAGATTAACGTAAGTGTAGTTTTCATGCAAAAGTAGAAAATGGTCATATTTTCAACTATCAATCACTTATGAGTTATGACTTATGAGAAAATATGTTTACTAATTATTGGGAATATATATGGTTAGGTCTACATAATTTTACTGGAAATTTGTAACATATGTTCTTGTGACTCAAACAAATTTTTTTTATTTTTTTGTAATTATTTAAAAGTATCAAACCTATATACACAGATTTGGTTAAGCATTATCTTTTTTTTTTGTTCGAAAGATGTTAATTTTATGAGAACCAAGTGGTTCAGCATTATCAAAATCTCAAAACCCTATACTAATCGGAAAATATATATTTAAAACTAGAAAGTAAAGAAAGGTGAAATTAATAAAATTTAGTTTTCATACCTCATGAATTGTTATAAAAACGAAACTGTATCAAAATATTAAAACATTACGAATTTTAAGAGTAAAAAAAAAACAAGAGATATTGGTGGGAGCTCGTACGAACCTGTGGCGGAGGAGACGCGGTGGAAGACCATTAAACATAGTCGCCAACACAATCACTGCCGTCACAAGCACCAATAATCGCAGTGATGACGTCATTTTCCGTCAAAATATTATTCCAGCTATTTCTAAGAAGGAGTATCTAATCAAAGACTGAGAAAGTGAAGAATGTAATTAATGTATAGTGAGAAGATGAAAACTGTCCACTACAAGAAAACAGCGAGAAACTGACGGCAAAATCCGTCGGCAATTTGTCGGAAATGATAAGTCTGTCGGAAATCCGTCACAAATGTCGACGGATTTCCGACAGACTTATTTTCCGACGGAACTCCGACGGCCTGCCGGAGTCCGGCAACCCGTCGGAAGAATAGCCGTCGGTTTTGTTTCCGACAAAATGCCGACGGGTTCCGATAACTTGTAAACCGACGACTTTCCGACAACTTTCCGGCAGATGTATTTCCGACAGATTGCCGGCGGATGTATTTCCGACAGCTTTCCGACGTATCAATTTCCGACGGATTCGTAGAAATTATTAAAAATGATAATAATTTAAATAATAATTAATTTAATATAAATTTTTAATTTAAAATTTGAAATTATTTAAATTAAAATAAAATTATTTAAATTAAAATAAAAAGTAAGATTGTTTTACAAAAAGGTTGAAAATAAACATCTAATCGGTGGGCGGCGGAGGAAAATCCGGGTTGCGCCCCAAGTACGCCATCATCCGTCGCATCATCTCCCTGTCTTTCTCCCGGTCGGCTTCTAGGGCGGCTTGTGCATCTTGTATCTGCTGGACCGTCGTCTTCAATTCTTCAATTTCGACGTCATTTTGCTGCATCTGGGCTCTCAGCTCAAATGACTCGCTGTAGTAACGAGAAGACCCCGATGATCCTGCATCGTCGGGAAGACCATAAATCCGCCATTTGCTCTGCGGAGCAACCTACAGAACAAATTGTAAATGAAAAAGACTTGAAAACTATTTTAAATTTTACATACCTTTAAGACAAATTGGTTGATGATGTCGTCCGGGGCTTGGGTGAGGGGAGGGGTTCCTTCCGTGGATGGCTGAGACAGAATGTACTCGTCTTCCATTCTTCGGACGCTCTCCTGAATCTCCCGAGCTAGCTGATCCTGGACGACACCATCCTTGTCGGTGTGTGTTGCTAGCAGAAGTTCCAAGTTGTTGGGTTCCCGACCCAACTCCTTAGCCTGCAGTTGTTAGATATTTATTTGATAATATAAATGTATAAAACTAAAAAAAAATTAATAAAAATCAAGACATACATAAAAAACTTACCATATCCCTAGCCTTTGTCTCCTTGCTGGTAGCTCCAAGGTTGTGGGTAGCTAAACCCTTGCCGTTGCGCGTGCTGTTCCGGTTGGTAGAGTGATATGTAGAGCTCGCCTTGGTATCCTCTTGTTGCCAATAGGCGATGAACCCGTTCCACAAGTTTGGCTTCTCAACCATCTCCTTTGGCACCTTATTGTGTTTCCACTTATCCTTCCACTCGTTCACCTTCTTCGAGTAGTGCCGTCCCGCTTTCAAGTCGAATTCCCTCCTGACCAGAGCGGTCAAGTGTGGTTCCCACCTAAATTCTTGCTGGAAAAAGAAAAATTAAAAAAAAAAATAATACTTTAAATGAAAGTAAAAATTGTGAAAACAGATGACTAACCGCAAATTGGCGAAACCACATTTCTTGATCCTCCAGTGGCATGGCGGTGTACGTCGAATACGGACGGCTGAGCAAAGAGTTTTCTATCTTGTTGAGGGACTTCGAAATCCCGCTTCGAGAATCACCAAACCTACGAAAAAATGTAACAATATAATTACATTAGTCACAATTAAATTAAATTAGTAAAAAAAACAAAAAAAAATGTAACAAAAAACTTACCATGTGTCTGTACCGCGTCTGTCTGGATGGAGATTAGTCAACCTCTCTCGTCCAGGAAGACCCATGAAGTCCTCAACGCTAATCTGAGACGGTGGTGTCTCCGGCGTCTGTAGAGGTGTAGACAACGGTGCTGGTGTAGACGTCGTACTCAAACGAGATCTACTCACACGACCACGACGTCCGCCGCTGCCAGATGCAGCGAAACCACTATAATCCCTACATTTATATTAAAAATTTTTTTAAAGTAATGAAAAATCTTAACTTTTTCAAATAATGCTAAAATTATTAAGAAATTCTAAAATTCTTAAGTAATTGTTACATAAAGTTTTTTTCAACATGCATCACATCGAGGTTGTGCCTTAATAAATGATCCTTCCAATACGGCAAATCCCAAAATATACTCTTTTTGTGCCAGTTATGAGCTTCCCCTACACCACAAACAGGTTGATGCCCATTACCCCCACAATCAGGAGTCCTCTCAGCACCAAAATCTCTCAACTGCTCCAATATAGTACGACCGTCTATTTCATCAATTGGAGCATTAAACACTTGTTTATTTTTTTTAAATAATCTTTTAGACCGACGATAGGGATGGCCGTCCGGTAGAAACCTTCTATGGCAATCAAACCAACATGACTTTCTTCCATTCCTCAATTGGAAAGCGCCAGTGTTGTCTTGGCAAAACGGGCACGATAATCTTCCATGAGTAGTCCATCCAGATAGCATACCGTATGCTGGGAAATCGCTAATAGTCCACGTAAGGACCGCACGCATATGAAATTTCTGCTGCCGTGAAACATCAAACGCTTCGACACCGTGACTCCATAGCATTTGTAACTCATAAATCAATGGCTGGAGGAATACATCAAGTGATCTCTTCGGATGCCCAGGGCCGGTAATAAGAACGGAGAGGAATAAAAACTCTCGACGCATGCACATACCAGGGGGCAAATTGTACGGTGTTACGATTACGGGCCACAAAGAATACTGTCTTCCATGCTTCCCAAATGGGTTGAAACCATCCGTACTTAACCCGAGGTACACATTTCTTGACTCGTATGCAAAATCCGGATACAACATTTGAAAATGTTTCCACGCTTTTGCATCTGAAGGATGTGTAATCTCTCCATCTTGACGATGCTCTGCATGCCATCTCATTTCTTCTGCCGTTCGCGCAGATTGATATAACCTCTTTAACCTCGCTATCAATGGTATGTACCACATACGTTTATATGGAATTGGAACTCTGGCACCAGTATCCTGATACCGTGGTTTACGACAAAATTTACATATTCTCCGGTCTTCGTCTTCTCTCCAATATAGCATACAGTTGTCGATGCATACATCTATCACCTGATACGGCTACAAGTTTCTGTATTTCGTAGTATGATGCAGGTGCCTGATTATCTTCATGCAAAATATCTTTCACAAAATCTCCTATCGCATCAACACACTCTTCCGCCAAATTGAAGTTCGTCTTAAGGGTCATCAGTCTACTAGCAGTTGATAAAGGTGAATGTCCGTCTCTACACCCATGATATAATGGCTGCTTCCATGCGTCTAACATATAAAAAAATCTTCTAGCTTCTTCATTTGGTTCTTCTACTCTATCCTCCCCTATTACGATCGATGGCAAATTCTCTCTAAATGCATCATGAACCATCTCAGCGGTACCTACACCAAAATCTACTTCTGTTCTATGTTCGCCTAAGCTATCCGTTCTATGTTCACCTAAGCTATCCGTTCTATGTTCGCCTAAGTTATCCGCAACATATGGTGCACTGCTACTACTACCACCATCATAATTAGTTTCTCCATGAAAAAACCAAATTTTGTATCCCGGCATAAAACCATGGGTATACAAGTGATGCCAAACTTGTTCTACCTTAACATTACGTGAATTGCAACAATTTAAACATGGACATTTTATCTTACCACCTTTTTGCAGGTGCGGTCGATTCCCGACAACCTCCATGAACTCGCATATACCTCGTGCATAACTTTCATTTAATGCCTTCGACTCCGGATCATACATCTCTTCATCCATCCACAATCTATAATATCTAGAAGATGACATCTCCCTCTCTAACAATTTTTTTCTAACAAATGTTTGGTTGGAAGTTGTTGTTGTTGTGAGTGAATGAAGATGTGTGGAATCATATATATAAATACGCTGACCGTCGGAAATCTGTCGGAAAGGCGTCGGAGAGCCAACGTATATAATAACGGCTATATAACGGCTATTTTCCGATAGATTTCCGACAGCCAGTTGGGTGTCTGTCGGAAAATATTAACGGTAATATCGACGTTCGTATTTTCCGACGATTTCCGACAAACAACCGGAATCTCCTCCGGCGTTGGCACCGACTAGTTACACGGTCCAATAATCCGACTGATTTCTGACGGTCTTCTTATCAGTCGGAAATAATTCCGACAGATTTTCGACAGAATTGAAAAATTCCAGTTCCGTCGGAAATCGGTCGGTTTACCGTCGGAAATTGCGTCGGTTTTGCGGTTGTTTTCTTGTAGTGGTCTGTTTATATTCTCATGTATGTTAATCAATGTATGCATTTAGTAATTTGTTCTCATTAAATGCTTTCACTGAATTAGAAACCGTGTTTAACTTTTTGGGCTATAGGTCCAGATTCTAATTAATTTCCTTTCTATTTTCATCATATAAGAATTTTGTTTTATTTCTTCATGTGAACAGGAAAGAGACAAATACATACTATAAACCCTTTTGTCAAAAAATGAAACTATAAACCTTACTTAGAAAATTGCTTGCAGTAAAATTTAAGCGGGAGTTAACAGCTTAGCGTAACTTTTTTATGAGACAAGAGAATTGGAACTGGTATAAAAAAGTTACTTTCTTTTCTTCAGATGGAGAGAAGATTATACAAGTTAAAAAAGTTAGTTCTCATTTAAGGCTTTCACTAAATTAGAAATCAATTTTTATGTTCTAACTTTTATGGTTCAGAATCTTCATATATGAATCAATTTGTTGATAAATGAAAAATGCATCCTATTATGAGGGTTTTGTGGTTCCCCATGTGATAGAAATTGACCAAATTTCAAATATATACATGGAATCTTATCTCTTTTTTTTGTTACCGTAAAAGTTATATATATACCATTGAAAGGTTTTTAAAAAAAATCAGTGAGCGTGAGTTTGAGTAAAGGGGAATTAGCAACAATGACACAAATAACAATTACAATTCACAAAGTAACCTTTTTTTTTTGTCAACAACATTCATTCATTCATTCAACCTTAGTAGCCTTACATAGAGGGAAACCCCATCCTCTAATCTCAACAATAACATACATAAGAAGCATAACAATATGAAAAAGGATAAATTTCTCATCGCATAAGATGAAGATAGCGGATCCAAAAAACAGTCTCAGATGCGTCAAGCGAGGTTCTATGACAATGTCGGAAGCTCTAGAAGGTATCACTTGCAATCGTGATTTTGAAATTGGGGTTCAACCTCCTACACTCGTCGAAACGAGTTCGGTTACCACTTCTAGACCCAAACCGTCTAAAAAAGTTAGTAAATTAGTTGAACCACTCTTAGAACCTTTCGGTTCAAGGCCTAAGTCTACGACCACTCTTGAGACGAGGGAAGACCGAGGAGTAATTATATTCATCCTTATGCAAACCGCTATACTAATTCTAGTTAAACATCTAGCTATTGTATATACGGTATTGTTAATCCGAATAGAGAATGACATATAAGGGACAAAGTAAACTGATGGAGGAGGGCTAGAATCAATCCTCCATGGTATTGATACAAGATTTGCTATACCAAATCCAGAAAACACTATACTACTCTTGGAAGAGATGTTAGTGGACTCAAAAGCAAGATTAACATTAAAAATGAGCGTGAAGCAATCAGATTCACAAGCAATTAGTGTAGTTACCCTTGATAGCAGATTAGACCAAACCCAAAGACAATACTTGGTTCTGGCAGATTTCAATACCACTATAGAGAGCTTGGGACTGATCAATGATACCTCGGAGGTCTTTTGTCGGTTTGAAAGACTAACCCAATATAGAGACAGCTCCGGGAATGGGATACGTCTGGGACAAAGTTTCTGGCGATGAACCTCGACACAGGAAGCCTTAGAGGAGGCTTATTTTCCTGAATTTTCACCGGAGGTGGTACCGGTGAATCTAATGTATCCGCGAGGTGTAAGGTAGTTGGGCTCTCCAGGCTCGGTTTGGAGGCCAGCAATTTTAACGAGCACTGTAAACAGGTCACCAAAGCTCCTTAAAAGCCAATATTACCATTTTTCTAAAGGTATTATGATTTGTTGTTTATCAATCTATTTTGGCAGGAGAAATCAATGGAGTTGAGAGTTCACATCATCATCATTATCAATTGTACGGTCCAAAGAAGTGGTTCGTGTTCGGAGATTCCTACGCTGATACCGGAAACATAAAGAATAAGTCTCAAGCTGCATCATGGAAAGTCCCTTACGGTATATCTAGTTTGTGAATCTGATTGAAGAACAAAAGATTTAAAGAAAATAACTCTTCCTTTTATTGCTTAAGAAAACTAACTCAAAAACTTAAGCTTCTCTTTGTCTCACAATCGACTTAGGTTTTCCACAACTCGGTAAAACCCTTTTATATAGAGATTTAAACATTAACCTAATCCTAATAGGAAATATAACATTTTAGATAACTCCTAAAAATAACTTTTCTAATTCCATAACTCGGTAGGATTAGTAGCTTGCTCCTCAAGCTATTTCAAGCTTAAACCAACATTCTCCCCCTTAAGCTTGAAATCTTCTTCCGCCAAATCATGAACACCAATGAGCTCGCTCATTTCCTTAAACTTGATTCTCCCAAGAGCTTTTGTTAGGATATCCACCTTTTGCTCATTCTCGGGGACGTATTCAACTTCTATTAGACCTTTCTCGACACATTCTCTCAAGAAGTGATACCTAGAGTGAATGTGTTTGCTCCGACCATAAAATATCGGGTTCTTAGCAAGTGCAATCGCCGACTGATTGTCTATCCGAATAACAACCTTCTCATACGATGATCCAGTGATTTCTCCAAGTAATTCTTGAAGCCATATTGCTTGTCTAGCAGCCTCAGTGCCCGCCATAAACTCAGCTTCACATGATGACAGAGCTACCGTATCCTGTTTCTGTGAGCACCAAGTTATAGGACCTCCTCCAAGATAGAACACATGCCCTGTCGTGCTCTTACCATCATCACGACTTGGGTTATAACTACTATCGCTATAGCCAATCACCTTTGTTACTCTTGATGCCGGCTTTCCAAACTTCAACCCAAGTGTTATGGTTCCTTTCAAGTATCTCAAACACTGTTTCATTGCTTCTCCATGAGACTCCTTCGGATTCTGCATAAACCGACTCAACACACCTACACAATAGGACAAATCTGGTCTCGTGTGAAGTAAGTAACGTAAACACCCAACATTCCTCCTGTAAGCCGTAGCATCAATGTCTTTCTCCTTCGGTGATTTTGACAATTGTAAACCAGCCTCCATTGGCGTGTGAGCCAAGTTGCACTCAAGTATTCCGGCCTCTTCTAAGATCTTAAGAGCATACCTTCTTTGACTTAAAGTTATCCCTTCCTTGTGTTGACACACTTCAATTCCAAGATAATAGTTTAACCTTCCGAGATCACTCATCTCGAATTTTGATTCCATCTCTTTCTTAAAATCTGTAACAATCTTCTCACTTGATCCTGAAACAAACAAGTCATCAACATATACTGCAACAAGAAGTCTATCTTGTTTTACCCGTTTTTAATAAACCGATGGTTCCCTGGAGCATCTTTCAAAACGTAAGCCCTTTCGAATCTGATTTAATTTTTCGTTCCATGCCCTCGGAGCTTGACGCAAACCATACAACGCCTTATTGAGTTTATAGACCTTGTCCTCGCTTCCTTTCACCTCAAACCCTTCTGGTTGTGTAACATATACTGTCTCTTTCAACTCCCCATGGAGAAACGCCGTTTTTACATCAAGATGATGTATTTCCCAACCATTAGACGCAGAGAGATTGATGAGAAGTCGAATTGTTTCCATTCGCGCTACCGGTGCAAACACTTCATCAAAGTCTATTCCATGCCTTTGCACATATCCTTTTGCAAAAATTCTCGCCTTATGCTTGTTAATGCTACCATCAGAGTTTCTTTTCAGCTTGAATACCCACTTTAGGCCTATCGGTTTTGCTCCTAACGGAAGATCAACAAGTTTCCAGGTCAGATTCTTTTCAATAGATCTCATCTCGTCTTCACAGGAAAGTGTCCACTTCTTTGAAACCTTTGCTTCACCATAGTCTCTAGGCTCATTGTTCAGGCACATCATCGTGTTTAAACACATTAACATCTCCTCACCTTCTTCCTCAGCAAGGTAAACCACATAATCACTCAGATATTTCGGCTTATGACTCTCTCTGCTTGTTCGTCTCAACACGGGTTCACTCTCTTCTTCACTAGTTTCTATTTCTTCTTCTGGTTCACTCCCCCCAATCGCATCGTCCTTATCGGTTCCACTCTCATTCTCGGTCTTCACCAGAACAAGCTCTGTTTTGTGCTTGTTCTCTGCTTCGTGTTCTGTTCTGAGGTGTCTTTGATCACCAAGATCGATCCCATGATTCCAAAACTCCTCAAAACCGATTACAAACTCATCATCTCGACTTCCTTCTTGATTATTTCGGGTCCAATTCCAGCCTTTCGCTTCGTCAAACACTACGTCTCGACTCACTATCACTTTCCGTGTTTGTGGATCATATAAACGGTAGGCCTTAGATCCCAGTTTTGTGCCCAAATGAACCAGCTGACGTGAACGATCATGAAGCTTCTTTAGATGAGGAGCTTCAACTTTGGCAAATGCGATGCATCCAAAAATCCAAAGGTGTCCGATGCTTGGTTTCTTGGAGCTATACACTTCATATGGAGTTCTATCTTTTAATGCCCGTGTAGAAACTCTATTCATAAGGTACGTAGAATGTCGTGTCGCCTCTCCCCATAGATAATTTGGCATATTCATATGCTTCAAAATGCTTCTGGTCATCTCCAACAGAGTTCTATTCCTTCTTTCAACAACTCCGTTTTGTTGCGGAGTGTATGGAGCCGTAAGATGTCGCTTTATTCCTGCATTATCACAAAACGAATTGAACTCACCAGAAACAAATTCTCCTCCTCTGTCAGTTCTGAACGTTTGAATTTTCTCCCCTGACTCTTGCTCTACCATAGCTTTGAACTTCTTAAATTTTTTGAATGCATCACTCTTCTCCTTTAACAAAACTGTCCTCATGTATCTCGAGTGATCGTCAATAAGAACGAAGACATATTTGTTTCCAGCCGTTGTGCTTGGACTTATGGGTCCGCACAAGTCACAATGGACGAGTTCAAGCGCTTTTACTGCACGATAAAGTGTGGCTTGGGGAAACACCCTTCTGGTTTGCTTCCCGAGCAAACATGAGTCGCATATCTCTCCTCTGAACTTGACATGAGGCATTCCGATCACAAGTTCTCTTTGTAGCATGTTCTTGATCATCTCGGTATTTATGTGCCCCAACCAAGCATGCCACATAGCCGAGACGCTTGATTTCATTAAGCCACAACGTACTGTATCCTTTACCTCCATACGCACCTTGTACAATCTATTCCTTGATCTAATTGCCTTGGCCAGTAGCTTCCCGTCTCGATCATACATTGTCAAAACTTCTCCCTTCATTCTTACTTCACATCCAACTTCGGTAGCTTGTCCAAGACTAATTATATTGCTTTTCAAGTCTGGGATAAAGTAGACTTCAGACATCTTTCTTTGTTCTCCATTCCGATCAATAAACTCAATTGTGCCCTTTCCTTTGATATCTATACGGGAGTCATCGCCAAACCTTACTTTCCCGGTAATTGACTCATTAATGTGAGAGAAATACCACTTATCTCCACTCATATGGTTACTTGCTCCGTTGTCGAGATACCAAACATTGTCATCACGTACACTAGTTTCATACTTGCTTGGCACAACCTTCTTCTCATTCAAGTATACTACCTCATGCATCATAAGCTCATCCGCATTCTCTGTTTCACTATTATCATTCTCTTGTGCCTTTTGCAACTTGGGCAAACGGTCCGGACAATCTGAGGCGTAATGACCAACTTTGTCGCATCGGTAACAAGTTATTCTTGAGGGATCTCTTGCTCCGTTGAAACGTCCTCGTCCTCGACCTCTGTTATTATAGAAACGTCCTCCACGACCTCTGTTTCTATAATCACCATTGAAACTGTGCTGTTGTTGTGTTGCTTGAGGCATCGTGCTAGCGTACATAAGCTTTCCTTGATCCTCTTCTTCTTCTTCCTCGGCAACACGTTCTTCATAGACCTTCAAACGTCCTATGATGTCCTCAAAACTAGTGGTGTTTAGGTCCAAGACTTGCTCAAGTGAGGCCACTATGTGAATGTACTTTTTCCGAGGGAGACCATTGAGAAACTTCTTCACTATTCTCGGCTCTTCAATTTCTTCTCCTAATGCGGCAGACTTGGATGCGATTTCAGAAATCTTTCCTGCGAAGTCATCGATTTTATCCGTATCTTTCATCTTAAGCCGATCAACTCTGCTAGTAGCGTTTGCAACCTTGCCTCTCTAACTCTTTCAGCTCCCATATGTCTTGTTTTCACAGCATCCCACACTTCCTTTGCCGTGTCTAGCTCGCCGACTTGTAAGACAAGGGACTCGGGAATCGACTGAAAAATTAAGGCCATAGCTAGGTCATTCTTCTCCTCATCCTTCGTTCCCGGTTCGATAACCTCCCAAGTCTTGTGCACCTTAAGCATGATTCTCATCTTCATGGCCCATACTGTGTAATTGCTTGAGTTTAAAATAGGACACTTGATAGAGGCACTTCCTCCTCCCTCTTTTACCTTCTCCTTCGAAACCTCTGTTTCTTCACCTGCCATTGTTTCCCTCTATTATTTGCACAACAACGTTTCGGTCCCTTGAGATCTCTCGTACCGCTCTGATACCAAATCTAGTTTGTGAATCCGATTGAAGAACAAAAGATTTAAAGAATAACTCTTCCTTTTATTGCTTAAGAAAACTAACTCAAAAACTTAAGCTTCTCTTTGTCTCACAATCGACTTAGGTTTTCCACAACTCGGTAAAACCCTTTTATATAGAGACTTAAACATTAACCTAATCCTAATAGAAAATATAACATTTTAGATAACTCCTAAAAATAACTTTCCTAATTCCATAACTCGGTAGGATTAGTAGCTTGCTCCTCAAGCTATTTCAAGCTTAAACCAACACGGTATCACTTTCCCCCGTAAACCATCCGGTCGTTTCTCCGACGGCCGCGTCTCCACCGATTTTTTAGGTATCTCTCTACCTCTTAATAGCCTAATGCTAAAACGTTACATTCATCAATTTCATATGAAGTTTTTTTTCTTGAAAAGAAAGAGTTAACAAATTTTTTTTTATTGATATTATTAGTTCAATAGATTTAGTGAGGAAATAGGAATTCTAGTTCAATATCGTAGGAAACATATGTGAATTTTCAAAGTACGTGCGTGTTATTGTTTGACTTTTCTTAACTTCCCTAGGAATTAATGAAGTCAATATTATTGGTGTAACGTACAACTAAGTTTGGATCGGCTATGTTTTTTTTTTTTTTTTTTTTGAGCAGAACATAATTTTCTAACCATATTATCCCGACGAAACTACATCCATGTTGATAACTTATTTTGCAAGTTCATCAGCCATTACATTAGTTTCACGTTTAATACAAACAAATGAGATAATCTCGAAAGTTTGGATTGGCTATGTTATTTTTTATTAAATAGGCCTTAAATAGGCTTTGTAAGAAGCTAGTATCCTTTGTTGTTGAAAATTATCACATATTTCTGTTGAAACACCTTTTAGTGAACATACAAACATATTGTTGAATGGGTGCAGCCAGATTACTGAGGATAAAAACACCCATTGCTTACATCTTTAAAGATTATGCGGGAAAGAAACGGTTACAATACGGAATGAATTTTGCCTACGGAGGAGCAGGAGTGTTCAACACTAAGAGTACAAGTCCAAACATGACCATTCAGATCGATTTTTTCGAACAGCTACTCGGTGATGTCTACTCTCAATCCGACCTTTCTTCTTCCCTTGCTCTTGTTAGCGTTGCGGGCAACGAGTACTCATATTACCTCGCCCAAAACCGCTCCATCGCTGTGAGAATATTACTGTTAATTTTTCATCCACTCTCTGTTTTATATATTTTGAAAATCTTCAAAATATAAATAAAAAGCAGAAGATATTACAAAATGTATTTTAAATCTTACTGTAAATTGTAGTTATATGAATATAATGGTCTAGATCTAGCTAGACGTGACCAACGGAACAAAACTACTTTAGTTAGTTGAGTTATTCATGTTTTTTATGTAACTTCTCACTACAAAAAAAAGTATATATTGCATCAATTAAATTGTATCACAAAATTAAGTAATACTATTTTGAATTACTTAAAAGTAAATAATACAAAATATGTGATTTAACATCAGTTATAATAAATGATGTTATTATTGCCTAAAATAACATCATTTCAATAAAATTGATTCAAATCTCTATTAGTTTGCATCACTTTAACAAAAATGATATTAAAAAGTAAATTTGTATCAATCGAATAATTGATGCATTAACTAAATTTTGTTAATGTCTGTGGGGGTCGAAACCAACACAATTAGAATTTGTAAGAGTTCGTGAGGGAATTCAGAGATTTCTATGGTAAGCTAGGGTTGCAAAGGATTTGAGAAAGAGATGTTGTTTATTGCCTTGAAAAGTTGAGTACAAGTCTTTTGTGTAAAAGAATTCGGATCCCCTTCTTAGGGTTTTTACATTAGCTATTTATACTACTCTAAGACGGTTCAGCACTCCTAAGTCTCCGCAGAATCGCCTTGCTTGAGTCGGTCATTGACATGGGCTTTGCATGGTTGGGCCGAAGATCGTAATTGACCGAGGACGTGTTCAGCAGCTGAAAAGAGTGTGCGATCGGCCCCTGGGCCGAGGCCACGGTCGGCCGGGCTGGATGATGCTGTGCTCGAAGCTGCGCTTGCCCGTGGAGAGGCCGAGCTCGCGGTCGCATAGAGAGGCCGAACTCGTGGTCGCACGGAGGGGCCGAGCTTGCGGTCGCGTGGAGAGGCCGAGCTCGTGGTCGCACGGAGGGGCCGAGCTTGCGGTCGCGTGGAGAGATCGAGCTCGTGGTCGCACGGAGGGGCCGAGCTTGCGGTCGCATGGAGAGACCGAGCTCGTGGTCGCACGGAGGGGCCGAGCTTGCGGTCGCATGGAGAGACCGAGCTCGTGGTCTCACGGAGGGGCCGAGCTTGCGGTCGCATGGAGAGACCGAGTACGTGGTCGTCCAGGGAAGCCGAGCTCGCAGTCGGTCCTGCCTTGCTCTGGACCGACCAGCTTCGCTTCACTCCTCGGTCATTTTCCTTGCTCTGCAGGAGAACTTAGATGCTGCCATACCTTCTTCTTAGAGAGCCCCGGGAATCATGTCTTTGAACATTTGACTTTGAATGTTAGTGTTGAGGGGGTGAAAACCGACCCCAACAGTTAGCCCCCCAGCTCGGTAGTGTTAGAGCTAACAGTGCCGAGATAAAAGATGTATCTAGATATCAGCATCAACGTTTAAAGTCAAGGTATACATTCGTTTTGCCTTGCAGTGGTAAAGAGTGACTTTTCGCAAGAGGTTTTAAGACTCTGTAAGCGTTGTGAAGATTTTAAGACTTCATGCTTCGTCTACGGAAGTTGCTGCGTTGCTGCAGTACAAAGAACTCATCCAGTCCTTTTGCTCATGAATGAGGCTTGCTTGCTCATGAATGAGGCTTCGTTTGCTCATGAATGAGGCTTGTTTGCTCATGAATGAGGCTTCGTTTGCTCATGGATGAGGCTTCGCTTGCTCATAAATGAGGCTTCGTTTGCTCATAAATGAGGCTTCGTTTGCTCATAAATGAGGCTTTGTTAAGAAGAGAAAACGCAAATGCGCTCATGCTTCTCATCTGCCAACGTTGTTGTTGGGCTTTGCAAAATGGTGCTGCTCTTCTAGACACGTCTGTCCGAGAGCAAGTTCACCTTGACTCAGACCAGCGCTTGTCCTGGGTTTCGGAGTGACACGTTCAAGTATAATCTGAACGGAGGTCACTAGCAGCTGCATTACCAACGATGTTGTTGGGTTTCGGAGTGACACGTTCAAGTATAATCTGAACGGAGGTCACTGGAATTTATATAGCGCGCTGTATCCGTTGTGGATGTCATTGTGTTCGTATCTCTACACTATTGCTGTGGCCAGCAACAATAGATGTAGAACGACTCTACTCGAATAAAGCTTTGATCGGTCCGTAGAGGACAAGTTGTTCTCATGATGAATAATGCGGCGAGTGTTTGTTGTGCGACGATGAGGTTGTCACTGGGGTTGGCGTCGTGTGAGCTCATCCGGAAGGAGGCTGAAGTGAAATGTAATTCCCCCCCTTTTGATGGAGGGGAGCAACGGAACCTATCCGAAGACAGGCTGCCTACGTACCCTTTGCAGGGATCAAGTCGCCTCGTAGTTCATTGCAAGAGCTTCTAAGAGGGTGGTGGCGTCACAGCGGATTGGATGAGCTCGTCCGCGTGCTTGGTTTTCCCACCCCTCTTAGCGCGGACTTCCTCTTCGCTTCGAGCGAAGTCTGTAGCGCGGTGGAGAGCGTCTTGGATAGTCGCAGGTGGGTTGACAGTCAACTCCTGCCAGAATGGAGAGGGACATCGAATCGCTCCTCTCAAGGCCTCCAGTGCGGACGTGTTGGTAACACCGTCCACCTTTGACAGCGTATGCTTGAATTTTGTCACGAAAGACCGCAGGCTTTCATTCTCACCCTGCTTGTTCGTCCACAGCTCCGCATCATAGATCTTTCCTTCGGCGAAGATGTTGTAATGCTGCACAAACATCTCTGAGAATTGATCGAAGGTGTGGACTGAATTCTTCTCCAGCTTGTAGAACCACTGGAGGGCAGGCCCTTTGAGGCTCTCTACGAACAGTTTGCAGTAGCCAACGTCTTTCTCGGCTACTGTGAAGTTTGCCCTTCCCAAGGCGACTTCGAATTCCATCAGATGTATAGCAGGGTCAGTGGTTCCTTCATAGATTGGAAGCTTGATTTTTCCGGGATCGGAGATTGGAGTTCTCGCGACCCTCTCAGCGAAGGGTGTGTTCCGTGCTTTCTCGAGCACAGAGGCGATCCCAGGAGCCTTCGCCGTGCTCCGGTACATCTGTAGTTGGGTAGCCTTTAGGTCAGAGGCGACCTGGTCTAACTGGGCTTTTAGCGCAGCGACCTCTCCATCTTGGAAGCCATGCGGAGCCCTGCGCTCTTGTTCCCTCCTGTAGAGCTCCGCTATGATCGCATCTCCTTCTTCTGCGGCCGTAGCATGGTCAACTTCTAGGTCGACTCGGGCATGTCTTCGAGGAGGCAGATCCTCATCTGATTCTCCAATCATGCGCTTGGGAGTTAGATCGGATTCCCGACGAGGCGGTGGTGGAGGCAAATCCTCTGGATCTGTGCGAGC
The DNA here is from genome assembly GCA_963576765.1 of Draba incana. Taxonomy (NCBI): domain Eukaryota; kingdom Viridiplantae; phylum Streptophyta; class Magnoliopsida; order Brassicales; family Brassicaceae; genus Draba; species Draba incana. Next base: position 50,633,512 of record OY755203.1, on the reverse strand, counting down.
AGCCCGAGGTGGTAGCTCTTCGTGTCGAACCCTCCAATTGGTTCGAGGCGTGGCGAAGCTGAGGCGTGTCGGACAGACACAGGACCTCCTGCGCTTCCTTCTCTTGAGCGATTGCAGCTCGCTCGCTGTATGTTCAGTTTTCTTCATCAGAGTCTCAAGCATCTGCTTGATCTCCGCGAGATCCGCTGGGTGGTTAGCGGAGCGAGGCGCGGTGTTCTCCATGGAGTTGTTTCTTTCCTCGTCGTGCTGGTGAGACGAAGATCCTTCGTTGCTCGTGGTGTTGCTTGACATCTTCGTAGGTAGTCTGAAAACCTAGCTCTTCTTGTGTCAGACAATCTCTAAGGTCCCCTTAGTCGGCGCCAAATTGTGGGGGTCGAAACCAACACAATTAGAATTTGTAAGAGTTCGTGAGGGAATTCAGAGATTTCTATGGTAAGCTAGGGTTGCAAAGGATTTGAGAAAGAGATGTTGTTTATTGCCTTGAAAAGTTGAGTACAAGTCTTTTGTGTAAAAGAATTCGGATCCCCTTCTTAGGGTTTTTACATTAGCTATTTATACTACTCTAAGACGGTTCAGCACTCCTAAGTCTCCGCAGAATCGCCTTGCTTGAGTCGGTCATTGACATGGGCTTTGCATGGTTGGGCCGAAGATCGTAATTGACCGAGGACGTGTTCAGCAGCTGAAAAGAGTGTGCGATCGGCCCCTGGGCCGAGGCCACGGTCGGCCGGGCTGGATGATGCTGTGCTCGAAGCTGCGCTCGCCCGTGGAGAGGCCGAGCTCGCGGTCGCATAGAGAGGCCGGACTCGTGGTCGCACGGAGGGGCCGAGCTTGCGGTCGCGTGGAGAGGCCGAGCTCGTGGTCGCACGGAGGGGCCGAGCTTGCGGTCGCGTGGAGAGATCGAGCTCGTGGTCGCACGGAGGGGCCGAGCTTGTGGTCGCATGGAGAGACCGAGCTCGTGGTCGCACGGAGGGGCCGAGCTTGCGGTCGCATGGAGAGACCGAGCTCGTGGTCGCACGGAGGGGCCGAGCTTGCGGTCGCATGGAGAGACCGAGTACGTGGTCGTCCAGGGAAGCCGAGCTCGCAGTCGGTCCTGCCTTGCTCTGGACCCACCAGCTTCGCTTCACTCCTCGGTCATTTTCCTTGCTCTGCAGGAGAACTTAGGTGCTGCCATACCTTCTTCTTAGAGAGCCCCGGGAATCATGTCTTTGAACATTTGACTTTGAATGTTAGTGTTGAGGGGGTGAAAACCGACCCCAACAATGTCGCTTAAAAAGTGATACAAAATTTATATCAACAAAAATTGATACAAACAATCAATTATTTTTGAAGAAAACATAAACAAAAATCGTGTTTTTTTTAAGAAAAAGAAATCCTATTTTGATTGAAAGCTTTTAAATTTATTCTAACCGTAGTGTTTTCATTATCTTGATTGAAAGCTTATTATTTTTTATTCTTTTTTATAGTTTGTAGTTTGTTTCGATTGGTTAAATATTTTTGGTAAAGTTCTTATTGGTTAATTGTTGTAATTTTTTCTGATTTTCCATTTTTTAAATCTTTGTAAACGAAAAATAAAATATGGTGGAAAACAAAAAATCTAATTCGTTAATATATATATATAGTTGAATTAGATTTTTCCTCACAATCAATAGATAATTTTCTTTCTTTTTTCCCTCACCCACCCACAATCCCTCTTTTACGCCCAAAATCTTTTTTTTTTTGCTAAATATTATTGAGAAATATTTTCAAAACAGGTTTTAAAAACAAAAATTGAGGTATAATAGCTCCACGTTTTCCTAACCTTCAAAGAACTCCTCTTCTTTCTGTCACTTTCTTTCTTCCTTTGATTTCTTCACTTATGATTTTTTTTATGTTATTTTGGTTTTCATTTGTACAAAGTTACTACAAGTCTACAAGATCATTTCAAAGCACAGCATGATCATTTCAAAGTGTGTATCAGACGATTTGGAGAAATATATCATAAAGGTACTTATAACTTTCTATGATAATAATTACAGTAACTATTCATACAATAGTTTTCAAAAGTTCTGATATAACAAGTAATTTTATCTAAAATTTTGTAGGACTGGTTTGACATATGATGATAACACAAAGGATCCATGGTCATGAGTCAATTTACAATTTTTATTTCAATAAATGGAAGAGACGAAGCATGGATGAAGGATTGAAGTTTTCAAGATCTCAAGATGAACAATATTTTTGATTGTGAATTTAGTTCATATCAGTTTTTTAGTGATGTGTGTATTGTTAAAAAAATCTTTCCCAAAATTTGAATAGATATTGTAACCAATTTTTTCTAAATAAATGATAATTGATGAATAAAATAATAATTTGAAACAATAAAATTTGCTATTAGACGAAAAATGAGTTTTTCCTAAAATTACGTACAAATATTTTGATTGGTATTAAAAACGGTTTTTTTGTAAATAATAAATAATGAATATAAAATAAGATTTTCGGAAACTATTTAAAACAAATAAATTTTAACTTTTTAAAAACCATTATTATTAGAACCACTTCTAAATTTTAGAATCAATCGTTTACAAATGATATAAATGTTAGTATCAATTGTTTATTAATTGATATAACATATTTGCATCACCAATTTTTAAATCATTTTTTAAAGTGATGCAAAACTCATTTACATCAATTATAAGTAATGCTAATACTAAAAATAAGTGATTCAATTCACTCCTTTTTTTGTAGTGTCTATTGCAACTTCTAGGATATCCCAGCATTCATCAAGCAAGTTGTGGATCAATTCGAGGTGAATTTGAAGCGAATCCACGCCTTGGGAGTGAAAAAGATAGCAGTACCATCACTGCCGCCCCTCGGGTGCACCCCACGCTATGCCCTCACCTCCTCGGGTTGCAACGACACTCTGAACGCGTTGGTGAGCTACCACAACAGCTTGTTACAGCAAGTAGTGGCCAAGCTCAACAATGAGACCATGCATTCCACTTTTGCCATCTTTGATTACTACAATGCCTTCATGACCATTTTCAAGAACAAAGGTGAAAATCCAGGTAACGAAAGTTTTAACATTTTAGTCCTTAATAAAAGAAAAAACCATATGTTGTAGGTTTTTGTGTGATAGGGGTTATTGAAATTACTGCAGGGAGTATGAGGTTTGAAACTCCGTTGAAACCGTGTTGCGAAGGCGATTGTGGGAGTGTGGACGAGAAAGGTGTGAACAAGTATACCTTATGTGATGATCCTAAGCGTGCTTTCTTCTGGGATGGACTTCACCCTACTCAGGAAGGATGGAAATCGGTTTACTCGGTTTTAGGAAAAAATCTAACCGCATCTTTGATAAAACCATAAAAGCAATTCTTAGAATAAAAAAAAACCGAAAAACGTACGTACAGGGAAATGTACTCGTTACCTTACCCTCTTTTGAGTATGTCTTTTTTTGGTGTTTCTTGAGTATTCTTTAGAGTATGTCTTCTTCCATTTGTGTTTGCAACGTTTTGTGCCTCTCTCTGTGTCTTGTGTGTTTAAGAATAGAGAGTTTTATACAACGAACATGTTGGCAAAATGTAAAAGAAAGGAGCGGATCTTAAGATTTTACCACCGAACGGTCCGAACCATGCATGCATATGGATTTTGTGTGAGAATATATATAATGGTTACTATTAAGAGATTACTAAATTTTTGGACCATGCCTTTTTTTTGCCATATTAGAAGTGATATATTAATATATATATAGAGTTTAAAAAATTATGTTATTTATTAACGCCAATGTTTTTAAAACCGGATCGGACCGGTCCGGTTCGGTTTAACTTAAAAACCTCAATTATAGTTAAACCGGATATAAAACCGGGTTGAGCCGGCAAAAAGTCGGAAACCGGTATCGAACCAGAAGTGCATCAAACTGGATTTAATAATTTTGTTAATTAAAATTTTTTTTTTCATTTTTTGTAGTTATAAGTTTTTAACCATATTTTTTTTTATAAAACTAATGAAATAGAAAACTTTTTCATATAAAACATTTTTAAATTATAAAACATTTAAAAGTTTAGACCAAAACGATTTAATTTGCTATAATTGTGTTAGTATCTATAATTTAGTTTTATTTTGCTATTGAATTTTTTTTTTTTTTTAAATGTTTGTAATAATTGAAATGTTTTATTTTATATTTGGATATATATATGGACATATGAATAGAAAAAAATATATGACCAAATATATATAAACTAATATTTAGAAAAAAAACTATTAAATCTGGTTGGATCATATTAACCCACGATCTAAAAGTTTTTCCGCTTCGATCGTCGGTCCGATTTTAAAAACATTGATCTACGCCTTCACGTGTTAAAATTGGCTGTAAAGGCCATATAACGACGAAAATTTATTGTTTGATTATAGATATTTGTGGGCATGGAACTTGGGACTGAAATTTAGTAGGTTTTCTTTTAAGTGTATACATTAGATTTTTTCTTACTGAATTATTTAAACAATTATTTCCGATATGAACACACTTCAATTTCATTTCTCCAAATTTTCATGAGTCCTTCACACACACAAAAGTTTCTAAATCTTGATAATGGATTCTCTGATAAAACTCTTCGCCTTCTTCTTTTTCTCTTCTCTCGTCTTTGGTAATTCACAATTATTTAATATTCCTAATTACTAAAAGATTCTTTAAAATACATTTGACTAATTAATTTTAGAAATTATGATTTGTTGTTCATGATCATATCTTTGTTTGGCAGGAGAAATCAATGGAGTTGAGAATTCATATCATCATCATCATCATCATCATCATCATCACTTGCACGGTCTAAAGAAACTGTTTGTGTTTGGAGATTCTTTAGTCGATACCGGAAATATAAAGAAATCTCAGACTGTGGCATGGAGAGACCCTTACGGTATCACTTTTCCGGGTAAACCTTCTGGCCGTTTCTCTGACGGCCGCGTCTCCACGGACTATCTAGGTATATCCTTATCATTACTGAGCCTCTATTACTATAACGTTATCTTCATTACCACATAGAATTTTTTTTTTTTTTTTTCTTTTTGAGATGAATGTTAAATTTGTTTAAATAATAAAAAAAATTTAACAACAATATAATAACTTTTAATTGATTAAAAAGAAAAGAGGAAACAAAAATGACTAATAAGAGCTCTTTGGCCTAGTAGCGAGACCTCTCTAAAGAGAGAGAATTTCACCTGCTGAGTTCGAATCTCTTTGGAAAGGTATCAATTTACATGCTTTGGCTTTGGTACCCCGACCCACGGAGACATACAGATCAAAAGCTCTGAATTTTCAGGGCTATAAAAAACAATAGTTAATAAGAAAAACCTTAATTATTATCTCGAATCCCTTTCTAATGAACATATATAAAACTATGTTGGTGAATGGGTGCAGCCAGATTGATGAGGATAAAATCACCCATTACTTACCTCTTCAAAGATTACGTGGGAAAGAAACGGCTACAATATGGCATGAATTTTGCGTACGGAGGAACAGGAGTCTTCACCATTCATTCTCCACTTCCTAACATGACCATTCAAATTGATTTCTTCGAGCAGTTACTCGGCCATGTCTACTCTCGATTCGATCTTTCTTCTTCACTTGCTCTTGTCAGCGGTGGGGCCAACGACTACTCATATTACCTTGCTCAAAACCGCCCTCTTATTGTAAGAATATACTTTTTTTTTGAGAAAATTGTAAGAATATACATAGTTTTAACTTTTAAACATATACTCTCTCTATATTCCGTTATATATATTAAACATTTAGCATCAAGTTAAAGAATTACATAAATTCTAATTTTTTTTAACATTAAGAACATAATTTAATATCTAAGCAAAAATAAATCAACCAATAAAAAATATTGTATAAATAAAAGTCACAAAACAGCAAATTAAATTAAATTTTGTATGTAAATTTGAAAAAAAACAAATAAGTAGACAAGAAACAACTTCTAAAATATCTTATATGATGGGATTGAGGGAGTATAGATAAAAACTAAAGATATAAAAAAAATTAAAATTTTAAATCTTACCACAAATTTTTCAAGTTACATAATTGAAGTCGTGTAGAGCATTCAGTGAAAAACTGATCCGTCTTTGACCAATACAACCCAACTACTATTGTTGGTTGAGTTTTTCATTATTCTTTCAAACCTCTATTGCATCTCTCAGGCCCTCCCAGCATACATCAAGCAAGTTGTGGATCAAACCGAGGTGCATCTTAGGCGAATCCACGCTTTAGGAGTGAAAAAGATAGCAGTACCGTCAATGCCGCCGCTCGGGTGCTTCGCAGTCACCCCCCAAGTCTCCTCGCTCCAAAGTTGCAACGAAACTTTAAATGAGTTTGTGAAATACCACAACAGTTTGTTACAGCGAGTAGTGTCCAAGCTCAACAATGAGACCAAGCATTCGACTTTTGCCATCTTTGATTACTACAACGCCTTCTTGACAGTTTTAAAGAACAAAGGAGTGAATCCAGGTAACAAAAGTATAACATTTTGGTCTTTAATAAAAAAAAGGTTATTTTTATAAGGCTTTCGTGTGATAGGGGTTACTGAAATGCAGGGAGTACAAAGTTTGAAACCCCGTTGAAAGCGTGTTGTGAAGGCAGTTGTGGGAGTGTGGACGAGAACGGTGTGAAGATGTATACCGTATGTGATAATCCTAAGTCTGCTTTCTTCTGGGATGCAGTTCACCCTTCTCAGGAAGGATGGAGATCGGTTTACTCGGTTTTAGGAAAATCTCTAACCGTGTCTTTGGTTAAACCGTAATATGTACTGGGATATTTTAATATATCTTCTTTTGTAGTTCAATGGTTTATCCTCCTATAGTTGTTATCTCTGCGTCTTCTGAGTGTTTCTTTCTTTTATTTTTTTTTTTTGCAAGGTTTTGTGCCTCTATGTGTATTGTATGCTAAAGAATAAAGAATTTTTCTAATAAAAAGTTTAAAACTTGTTTTGAATAAGATCATCATTGGGTGTTCAATTCAAGCGGATTATCCAATTTTTTTGCTTTTTTTGAAACTTTTCAGTTTATCCAAATTTTTTTGTAACGAAAATGTTGGCACTTCTGAATTTGAGTAACTCTATGAGAAGAATATTATATGTACAGTTAATACTGATTCTGAGTCGCTTGGGCAATAACCTATATAAAAGCCACAAGGACATTAGTAAGAAAGAACACTCCAATCTCAATCCTCAAAATTCTCTCCTCCATATCCTCTCCCTTTCTTTTTGTTCTTAACAAAAAAAAGAGAGAGATTATTTTTGGCTTAGAATCTCGAAATGTATTATCTAGTAAATATAATTTTGTGGCTGTTTTCATATTTTTCGCTGATGAGAAAATAAATGACAAAAAAAAAATTGATTCCGAAAATTAATTACTGTAGATGCCCCACCCAAATTACCTTTGCGGAAAAGTCTTCTAAATTTGATTTGTCTCAAGCCACAATCCAACAGAAACAGTAGACATGTGGTTACTGTCACCTGGCACGTAAATTTTTGGACCATGCCGTGGTTGGCTTATTACGATTTTTTGCTAAAATTTGCTAAAATTTTGTGACCATACTTACTTATTTGGCATAATAGAAGAACTTGACAAAAACTCGTTTTTGTTTTTTCTATCTAGACAGCCACGTTATACACATTTGGATCTGGGTCAATCATGGATTTTTCTTTGAATAATAATACTTTTTATAATTAAAAAGTGTAATAATAATATTTTTATAATTTTTATTTGTATACTCTCTATTATTGATAATTTTCGATATGGTCGGGTGTATAAATAAGAAAGAACACACTTCAATTTCAAACATCCAAGTTTCACTCCTTTAGAACATACTCTCCTTGTTCTAAACCCCTAATGAAACTATTCGCCTTACTATTACTCTTCTTTTTCTCTTCTCTCCTCTTTGGTAATTCAAATTTATCTTTAGTTCTCATTACAACTGATTCAGTAAAATCTAGTGGACTAATTTGTAAATAAAATACGATTTTTTTTGTATATCAATATCTTTTTAGCAGGAAAACTCAATGGAGCTGAGATTTCAAATCAGAATCATGACTTGTACGGTATAAAAAGGTTGTTTGTGTTTGGTGATTCTTACGCCGATACTGGAAATGCAGAGAATAATTCCACGGCATGGAGATACCCTTACGGTATCACTTTTCCCGGTCATCCCACTGGCCGTAACTCCGACGGTCTCATCTCCACCGATTTTCTAGGTATATACCTCTCTATCCTTTAAGCTTTTGTCTTTTGGAGCCTAACGCTAAAACGTTATCTTCATTTACTTCATATGAAATATAATATTATTGACACTTGAAGTCTAGTTTTAGTGGGGAATTCCATTTACATAAACGTTATGAATACTCCCTCTTTTTCAAATTAAATATTGTTATGAAGGTTTTACACAAGCTAAAATATCTATACCCCTATTATTTAGGGGTATTTATTTATGATTGATTGGTTCATAAGTGATGAGCCTCTTACTATTCTTCTCATGCATGTTTAGAATAAGCATGAGTTTCATAGAGTGTATCATTCTACCATTTTTCATACATAGTAAAAAAATTATTAAAAATTCTATTTATACTCCTTATAAGTATGTGGGTATAAAAAATTACTATTATACCCCTCATTAAAAATGTTAAACTGGAATTTTGTCATAATTATGTGTTAAAATTACAAAATGATACTTAAGAATCATAATTATGTTGTTAAACTTAAAATGACATGGAGGGAGAATGATATATTCTTATATTTTTGGTGGAAAGAATGATATATTATATATTGACTAAACACAATTTCAATTTTTTATCTAAATCATTAATATGTTAATCTGTCTCCTCTCTGATGTTGCTTATTTGTATATTAAAAGTTTGAACATGTTTTATATGGACATACAGCCAAATTACTCGGGTTAAAGTCACCCATTACCTACCGCCGGAAAGTTAAAGTGGATAAGGAACGATTGCAATACGGAATGAATTTTGCATACGGAGGAACAGGAGTGTTCGACACTTATGCTTCAAATCCGAACATGACAACTCAGATCGTTTTATTCGAGCATCTCCTCGAGAATGTCTACTCTCAGTCCGACCTTTCTTCTTCCCTCGCTCTTGTCAGTGTTGCTGGCAACGACTACGCAACTTTCCTCCTTGCAAAACGTCCATTCTATGTAAGAAAACACTCCTTAGAGCATGAACAACGCCGTATATTGTAGTCTCTTAAGCTAGAAAAGAAAAAATAATTAATTGGTCTGATCTGTTTCTTCTGTCCCTATATTAAGACGTTTTTTCTCTTTTTTTCTAGAGACTTTGTGGCCAAATGTTACTTTTTCATTGGCTCAATATTTTTTCAGTGATTTAGTATTTAATTAGTTACCTAAATAAAAGGAAAAATATTAAAATAATGCATATAAGATACTCAAGAATATTTTCCCATTGCACCTGGTCTTAGGCCATCAACAACAATTGTTCTTAATTTTTAGTTCTTAACAATTTTTTATATTAAATCTTCTAAGAACAGCTCTAAGAGCAGATCCAAAAGTGTTTAAATAAGAACAGTTCTTCAACAAATTTTACCAAAATCAATTTTTTCTTTAATTTTTTTTTACTTAAGAACTCCTTAAGAACCATGGTTGTACATGCTCTGTTTCACAAATTATTCAAACGAACAGATATCTCTTTTAAATTGTATTGGTTTTGAAAAGTATAACTTTCATACAACTAAAAAGTTATGATTACATAGGGTTAGATTTGGAAACATCGTCTAATTTGTATACCTATAGAAAATTACAAAATAATCATCTATGTAAAACAACATTTTAAGCTTAAAACATCTTGTAATCAAACTCGGACTTAAGTTTTATATATACGTACTCTGTTTCACGAAAATATTTTAAAAAAAATTCTAATCCAATTAAGGAAATATTAAAAATATCAAGTATGTATATATCTTATAACTTTGTACTGGTCCAGTGTGTGCATTAAGTGAAAACTAATCTTGGTCAACCAATGAACCGTGATCACTTTTGGTTGCATTTTGCAGAAACTTCCAGGATTCATCAAAAACGTTGTGGATCAAACTGAGGTGAATTTGAGGCGAATCCACACATTGGGAGTGAAGAAGATAGCAGTACCATCATTGGCACCGCTCGGTTGCGCTCCCACCTTCGTCAACTCCTCCTCGGTCCATGCTCGTTGCAACGACATTCTAAACGCGTTCGTGGGCATCCACAATTTATTGCTGCGTCAAGTAGTGGCAAAGCTCAACAAAGAGACCAATCATACGACTTTCGTCATTTTCGATTACAACAACGCCTTCTCAACTGTCTTCAAGAACAAAGGAGAGAATCCAGGTAACAAAAGTTTAGAAAAGAAAAAAAAAATTGCTAAGCGGTCCACAATTTTCTTGAGCCAGTGACCAAAACAAGAGGTATATTAGTATCCTCTCCGCTAAAACTTGTAATACTGCCCCGGCCCCTCTCCCTCAGTTTTAACATTTTGACATGGTAACAATTTATAAGAATGTGTAATTCCATCAAAAAAAATTTGTAAAAGCAGTTATACCCCGTATTTTTAAGGTTTTGTCTTATAAATTTACAAATAAAAAATGCAGGGAGTATGGCGTTTAAAACACCGTATAAAGAGTGTTGCCAAGGCAGTTGTGGAGCTGTGGGTGAGAACGGTGCGAAGAACTATACCTTATGTGATGATCCTAAGTCTGCTTTCTTCTGGGATGGAATTCACCCTACCCAAGAAGGATGGAGAGCGGTTTACTCGGTTTTAGCCAAAACTATCACCGCATCTTTGACTAAAGTGTAAAAACCGTTTATCGGGATCGAAAATATCCGAAATGTCTTTGAAATTTTAAGAGTTTCTTCTTTTTCATGTAGCTCAACGTTTTATTTTCGTATTGTATCTCTCTGCCTTTCATTTGTGTTTGTAAGGTTTTGTGTTGTGTGGCATCTCTTCGTCTTTGTTTTATGTGTTAGCTAATAAAATTTTCAATCTTTTTCACTGCTCTTATAATTTTTGAATCAGATAATAGATCATTGATGGATGTTCAATCCAACCATTATATTTACCGGAAAAAAACAAAACTAAAGAAAATAAAAGGGAAAATTTTGAAATCTGCCAATATTTTCCAAAATCTTTCGAAATCTGCCATCAACAATAAAAACATTCATGCAAAAGGACATATTTACCATTAATGAATTCACATATTTACAAAAATGCCACTTACTATTCATCTTCTTCTCCACTTTTTTTTCTTTTATTTTTTGAAACCATTCTCTCTCTCTCTCTCTCTCTCTCTCTCTCTCTCTCTCTCTCTCTCTCTCTCTCTCTCTCTCTCTCTCTCTCTCTCTCTCTTTCACTCTCTCTCTCTCTGAGACGATGGACGTCTACTGTGTTAGGATTTCTTGTCCTCTGTCATGTATTTCTTGTCATTCGTCTTCTATTTCTCTCTCTTTCTCTCTCTTTCTCTCTCTCTCTCTCTCTCTCTCTCTCTCTCTCTCCCTCTCTGAAACGATGGACGTCTGTTTTGTATTTCATGTCCTCTGTCTTGTAATACTTGTCCTCGTCTTGTATTTTTTGTCCTCTGTCTTACAGACTTTCCTCCTCGTCATGTATTTTTTTGACATCGTCTTGTATTTCTAACTAGTGGACTCTCTCCCCTCTCTCTCTCTCTCTTTCTCGCCCTTTCTCTCTCCGAAACGATGGACGTCTGTTTTGTATTTCATGTCCTCTGTCATGTAATTCTTGTCCTCGTCTTTATTTTTTGTCCTCTGTCTTACGGACTTTCCTCTTCGTCTTGTATTTTTTGTCATCGTCTTGTAATTCTAACTAGTGCTCTCTCTCTCTCTCTCTCTCTCTCTCTCTCTCTCTCTCTCTCTCTCTCTCTCTCTCTCTCTCTCTCTCTCTCTCTCTCTCTCTCACCATCTCTCTCTCTTTCTCACTCTCTCTCTCTTTCTCTCTCCGAGACCATGGATGTCTCCTGTGAAAGGTTTTATATTTGTTGTCCTCTGTTTTGTATTTCTTGTAGACGTCATGTATTTCTTGTCTTTTGTCTTGTATTTTGTGACCTCCATCTTATATTTTTGTCCTTGTTTTGTATTTGTCACCAAAACTAGACGTCCGTATCTTATAATTCTTGTCTTTCTCACTCTTCCTCTCTCCGAGACGATGGACGTCTGTTTTGTATTTCATGTCCTGGCTTGTATTTTTTGTCCTGCGTTTTATATTTCTTAAAGACGTCCTGTGTTTCTTGTCCTCTGTCTTGTATTTGTTGTTCTCTATCTTATATTTGTTGTCCTCGTTTTGTATTTGTTGTCCTCGGTCTTGAATTCCTTATCCTCTGATGGCCACCACCGTCACTGACACCATTGACCACCGTTTCTATAACCGTATGTGTGGTAGATGATATGCTCAAATTTATCCTGAGCTACTCCCTCAAATTAAGAGATCGTAGTAGTACTTAGGGATCGAATCCACAGGGAAAAGATTCACAGAATGAAATTCCAAATTTGAATTATGCTAAGTAAATAATGTATAATGTAAATGCAAGTAAGTAGAAGAAAGCAAACGATGGTTGTTGTTGTTTAATTCAATGAAACGAAGCATTAGGCATCGGATATTTCGCAGGCATGACTCTAAATTAAGCACTAAATTACTGTCGGGATATTTATTAAGAGTTGTTCTTGAACTCAAACACGAATGTAAAGCTAATCAACTTCCGTTGCAGAAACTATCTATCCCTAGATCCCTAGATTCCAAATTCCTTTGCAAATCTATTGAATCTAAACAAGCATTAAGTTCTAGTTTGATTGTTCACAGAATTCCTAAACCAAATTCCTTTGCATCCAGGTAATTCTGCTCACCTATGATATTGTTCCAGCTAACAAATAATGCTATCGCATCTATCCATCAACCTATCATATCTAATTCAAGGTGATCAATCCTAAAATAGAATTAAAACTATCAAGGTGAAGAACTCAGATTAGATTGATCCCAACAATAATAAAGTTCTAACAATTTATCATCAGCCTTTGAAAACCCTAAACCTAACTAATGGATTACTCAGACATGACGATTGAAACAAGCATAATAACTGAATAATACTGCATTAAAAGATAAAGATAGAGATACAAAAGGGTTCGAAGATGAAATCTCTGAAAAGAGTTGACTTGTCTCCCTAAAAGCTCTCAATCTCTCTCTTGCTAAGTCTCAATAGAATAGAACTCCCTTTCATAAAAACCTAGGCAAAACTATATATACAAGAGGTAAAAATCGGATTGGGCTTTAGGAGAAACGTGTGGAAACTTGGGCCCGTGAAAGATCTGTCTTCATTAAAAACACGTGTCGATCGACAGATGTTCCTGTCGATCGACATTAGACCTTCTGTCCAAATCTTCTTGAAACGCCAAGCACGTGTCGATCGACGCTCATCTTGCTCCGTCGATCGACATAGCCTTGATCCTTTAGCATTTTCTTTCTTGATGTTCCAAAATGTTCCAAAATCTTCCATTTAGCTCCAATTCCATATTTACCTGCAAAGAACCTAAAAGACACAGAAAACACCCAAAAGACTCCAAAAACATACTCATATCATGGCTTTAAATGGGTAAAAACCATGATATATCAACTCCCTCAGACTTAGCTTTTTGCTTGTCCCTAAGCAAAACAGATGTAATCACTCTTTTAGGAACCACATACCCCTGCATAGCTAACCGGTGATATTTCGATGTGTCCCTAAAAGTTTAGCAGTCCTCCAGATTAAACTCATACCCCTTAGAAAATCTCAGACTCTTCTATTGCAAACCCCTTTAATCAATTAGGTGCGGTCTCATCAAGGGAATATCGATTGCTGGACCTTCTAGATTCTTTCACCTCCTTTAACACTTTCCTGCGTTTCACCCTCTCTCTTCCCTCTGAAACTGTATCCTCTTAAGGAATATCATAGAGATGCAATGCCTTTTTCTCTATTTTTTTTTATTGGTGACCAAGAATATTGTGATAGCGGGTACCTCAGCAGAGGGTCCTTTACCATCTGAGCTAGAAGCTTGCACTTTTCTGCAGAATTTTTTTTTACTTTCCTTGGCATCTCTATGACTTCTCTAGATCACCTCTCATTACTATTGTTCTATGAGGCTTTTGATGATGGCGGTTACCTCAGCAGAGGGTCCTTTACCACCAGATCTAGGACAGATATATCCGTCACTGGGAAGAAGTTTCAAGAGCGGTCCTTCCTCGCTTTCAAGTGTTGAAGGCTGAATCAAGTCCTACGATAACCAATGCCCTTGACAAGAGATTTATAGTTCATTAGGGGCGGGGTTTGCAACATCGTTTCTGGCGTTCTCCAGAAGTCTGAACTCGCTCCGTTAAACCGATCTACAATCAGTTACCCACCTAATAAAACCATCTAACTCGCGTTGTAATGGTCCATGAGTGCTGTTCAAAGCAAGAGGAAATGGGGAATTTCGACCCGAATAAAACATAAAAACCGGACTGACTCGATAAAAACTCAAAACAGAACACAATAATTAGCAACTACCTCCCCCAGACTTAAACAACACTGTCCCCAGTGTTATGTAGCCCGAGATTGGCGAAAGAAATCAAAGGAAAATGGAACTTGATTGAGAAGAATAACTGTACCGATTTTTGAAGACTCCGTCGATCGACACACATGACTGTCGATCGACAGTGAGGTCCACGTCAAAATTCTGTGATGTTTATAATGAAGTCTGTCGATCGACAGAGGTCCCCGTTGATCGACGGTGGAGTCTCTGACGAAAGTTTGCATGATGGCAAACCATTTTAAAGGTTTGATCAAGTGTTAGAAACTGCTTCTACATCAAAATAAACAAACGGTCAAAAGGAAAACACAAGGTAATCCATAAATAAAGATGATCAAGTTCTAAAATCCTGAGAAATTAAAACAAACGGACTCAAAAGAAAACAAAAAATGACTCAAATGGTTCAAAAAGAAAAGATAAAAGGATAGAGTGAAAAGGAGATCTAGTCGTCCTCTTCCGTGGCTGGAGAATCTGGTGATGGAGATGGTCGTGGAGATGGAGTGCGAGGACGAACACAATTGGACCGACATGATAAAACATCCCAAGTCGACTGAAGTGCGCGAGTAAGCCACTGAAATCGCTCCTCCTCGTTCAGATTACCACGTGGAGCTGAAGGGAAAACATGGAGGTGCTCTGGTGGTGGTGCAGAAGTGCTAGCGTGTGAAAGACTGGTTCCTCTAGTCGTTATCTTCCTAGTTGCCTCTACCGTTCGAATCAACTCCTCTGCGGGCGCAAAAGATAGAAGAGATGCGTTCGTAGTGACTGCATCAAGTCCTTAACCTTCCGAATCTCTACCATCCTGGGCTGGCCTAAAGCAATGGGGAAAACCCAACTCATAGGATACTCAGTCTTGATCCAGTGGGCGTTCTTCATGTGCTCCTCGTCCACAAACCCGAGCGTGGTGTCATAGGAGTACCCAACAAAGGAGATCTTGCATCGCCTGAATATCGGTGTAAGCATGTTCCCCGCAGTAAATTTCTTCTTACCGAAAGTGGTAGCCGTGAGTGGAGTGTGCCTCAACGAGTGTAGATAATCCATGAAAACCATTGCCATGTTGGGTTGATACCCAGTGGCCCATGTCTCGTTAGGTACGAGGTCTCTCAAAGCGTAAGAAAGCAGAACCAGCTCATGCTTCCTCAACTTCCATGGCTCCAACTTGCACAAGATAGTAGTGGAGAACAACCTAACCAGATAACGGATGACCGGATGACGGATGTCCGAGTGCGTAGAACTGCCCACGATGTAAGGACCGGCACCAATAAGATGCCAAAGTGTCTGCACTCCTCCATCAATATCCGACGGAAGGTCCCCAGCTGGAACCTCAGGAAACTCAAAAATCCTGGAAATCTCTTTAGCCAAAATCCCATACCGGCTCCCATTGGCGCAGAAAGTTATCTTGAAGTTCTTTGGATCCTTCCTTTCCTCATCATTCGTTGCATCAGAACCCAACTTCACCGAGGCAAAGAACTGCCTGACCAAATCGGGGTACAAACCATCGTTGCGAGTCGCTATCGTTGTCAAACCTGCCCTCGCCAATAATGTCTCAATTTCATCCTCGATATTCAGCTTAGCCATGGCGAGATGGTGGGGGATTTTGGTGGGCGCTATTGGTACCTTCAACCATTCATTGTAGAGCAAAGAGTTGTAATCATCCCATTTGCTGCGAAGCTCACGATTGTCAACCTCCTTGCTTTGCAAAACATTCTTCAGAGTCTTCGTCTCGGATTCAAATTCAACTGCAAATGGTGTGTTCTCATCCCTTGGCCAAACCGGTGATGCGTGGCGAGTAATAGTGTAAGGAATCTGTTGAGAACTCGATCCCTGATCGGTTCTAGCACGTTTGCCCTTGTTTGGAGGAACTTTAGGTGCCATCTGCAGATCACAAAAGAGACAAACACCAAAATCAAAAATCAGTCGAAATTTTGAAACAGCAGTGGCCCTGTCGATCGACATATAATAATCATGTTCATCAAAATTAATGGTTCATCAAAATTTTATCACAAATCATCTAAATTCCAAAACAATTGATGAACAACTCAATTCAAGTACATGGGTTCCTCTAATTCACTAGCAAAAAGCCTATTAAGGACGAATCGAACAAAATAAACAAGTGAATCGAGATGGAATTTGAATTTCAAACCTTCGCGCCTAAATAAAAGGAGAGGATTTCGAGACACATACCTTGCAGATCGTGAAAACGGAGACTAGAATCGAAAAGAGGGCGAGAAATCGTGTGGAATAGAGTAAAAAATCGTTGGATTTGGTGAAAAATCGAGAGAGATGCGATGGAAAAGAGGTTTTTGCGATATGGGGATTTTAGAAAAGTGAAGAACAAAGTTAGGTTTTATAGAAAAACTTACCTCGTGCTGTCCGCGCCTCGTGTCGATCGACAGAGAGGCTTGTCGATCGACACTGACCTCTCTGTCTAAACTCATCAAAAAATTTTTTTTTTTTTTTTTTTTTAACTGAATCTTAAACACTTAAGTAAAACGTTAGTAAAACAAAACGAAAATCAAAACTTAAATAGACTTACCAGTGGGTTGCCTCCCACTCAGCGCTTGTTTTCAGTCGTTAGCTTGACTCTGTCAGGTCTAGGCGACGGGTGCGTCGTCCAGAGGAACAATGTTCCCTGCTGGAATCTCGGCTTTCGCCCAATAGTGCTTCACCCTTTGGCCATTGACAATGAACTCATTCCCTTTTGGACTTAGTAGAACGATTGCTCCATGAGGCCTAACTGCCTTGATAGTAAAGGGACCAGACCAACGAGAGCGTAATTTGCCAGGAAAGATATGTAAACGAGAGTTATACAGGAGTACCTGGTCGTGTGGCTCGAATTTCCTGGAGATGATCTTCTTATCATGATAAGACTTAGTGCGCTCCTTGTATATCTTGGAGTTCTCATAGGCTTGAAGTCTGATTTCATCCAGTTCGTTCAGTTGTATCAATCTCCTCTCGACAGCAGGCTTGATGTTGAAGTTCATTTGTTTCACTGCCCAGGCTGCCTTGTGCTCTAATTCCACTGGAAGGTGGCATGCTTTCCCATATAGCAAGTGAAAAGGAGTAGTTCCCAAGGGCGTCTTGTAAGCTGTCCTGTAAGCCCATAATGCATCATCCAGCTTGTTAGACCAATCCTTCCTTGTAACACTCACAGTCTTCTCAAGGATCTCCTTAATCTGCCTGTTCTAGACTTCCACTTGCCCACTCGTCTGAGGATGATAGGGACTAGCCACTCGATGATGAACACCATACTTAGTCAAAAGGTTAGAGAAAACCTTGTTAATGAAATGTGTTCCACCATCACTGATGACAACTCTGGGGACTCCAAAACGCGGAAAGATGATGGTCTTAAACAGCTTAATAACCACCGCAACATTGTTCGTCGGACTAGCAATTGCCTCAACCCACTTAGAGACATAGTCCACCGCGACTAAAATATACTCATTCCCATAAGAAGACGGGAACGGGCCCATGAAATCAATGCCCCAGCAATCAAAGACTTCAACCTCAAGGATGAAGTTCTGTGGCATCTCGTGTTGCTTGCTGATCTTTCCTCTCCTCTGACAAGCATCGCACTGTGAAACAAAGGCATTGGCGTCCTTAAACATCGTAGGCCACCAGAAACCTGCTTGTAGAACCTTAGAGACAGTCTTGAAAGTGGCGAAGTGTCCTGCGTACTCAGAACCATGGCAATGATATAGCACTCCTCTAGTCTCACTCTCTGCAATACATCTCCTGTAGAGACCACCTGAACAATGCCTATAGAGATAAGGCTCATCCCAGTAATACCTCCTAAGCTCTCTCATGAACTTCTTCTTCTCATAGCCTTTAAGGTCACTAGGAACATCCTCTGTAGCTAGGTAATTGGCAATGTCAGCGTACCAAGGCCTATCGGATCCGAAAACCGCGCAAACAACCTGATATCCAATTGTCGCAGCTCGTGTCGCTCGACGTAGGGTACTGTCGATCGACAGACTCGTCTCTGGAGAAATTTTGGATTCGAGTTTAAAATCCCGTGTCGATCGACACAGGTCTTCGTCGATCGACAGGTAGGTCTCTGGATCAATTTTACTCTGTCGAATCGCATCCTTACTCGCTTGGGACCCAATCTCAAGAAAATGGACATTTTCCTCTGGAAAATAATCATCAATGGGAATGCTGTCTTCAATCCGAATGCGCGACAAATGATCTGCGACACCATTCTCTACTCCTTTCTTATCCTTAACTTCTATGTCGAATTCCTGAAGAAGGAGAATCCACCTCAACAATCTTGGCTTTGCATCTTTCTTCTGCATTAGATACTTGAGTGCGGAATGGTCCGTGTGCACTATCACCTTAGCTCCAATCAAGTATGGCCTAAACTTCTCAAAGGCAAAAAACACAGCCAGCAGTTCCTTTTCCGTCGTCGCATAATTCCTCTGCGCTTCATCAAGTGTTCTACTTGCATAATAGATAGCGTGAAGCTTCTTGTCCTTTTTCTGACCCAAAACAGCTCCCACTGCGAAATCACTGGCATCACACATAATCTCGAATGGTAGATTCCAGTCTGGAGGTTGCACGATGGGAGCACTCACCAAAGCCTGCTTAATTTGCTCAAAAGCAGATAAACAATCAGTATCAAAGTCAAATTTAACATCCTTACAGAGCAAAGCGGTGAGCGGGCGAGCGATTTTGGAGAAGTCCTTGATGAATCTCCTGTAGAATCCAGCATGTCCAAGGAAACTGCGAATCTCCTTGACTGAGGTGGGCGGTTGAAGACTTGTCATCACTTCGATCTTTGCGCGATCAACCTCGATTCCATCAGCTGAAACTCTATGGCCAAGTACTATGCCATCTCTCACCATGAAGTGGCACTTCTCCCAGTTCAGAACCAAGTGCTTCTCCACGCATCGAGCAAGCACCTTCTCCAAGTTCCCAAGACAGCCCTCGAAAGAATCACCATACACTGAGAAATCATCCATGAAGACTTCCATGTAGTCCTCAATCATGTCGGTGAAGATAGACATCATACACCGCTGGAATGTTGCAGGAGCATTGCAGAGTCCAAAGGGCATTCTGCGATATGCAAAGGTGCCGTATGGACATGTAAACGTAGTCTTCTTCTGGTCTTCTGGATGAATGGGGATCTGGAAGAATCCCGAGTATCCGTCAAGGAAACAGTAATATGGGTGATTCGCAAGCCTCTCCAGCATCTGATCAATGAAAGGCAACGGGAAGTGATCCTTCCTGGTGGCTGTGTTGAGCTTTCGGTAGTCTATGCACATTCTGTGTCCAGTCACAGTTCTCATTGGAATCAGCTCATTCTTGTCGTTCTTCACCACTGTAACTCCTCCCTTCTTCGGCACGACATGAACTGGGCTAGTCCAAACACTGTCTGAAATGGGATAGATGATCCCGGCCTCAAGAAGTTTCAAGATCTCCTTCTTGACAACTTCCTGCAAATTTGGATTAAGCCTCCTCTGATGCTCAATAGATGATTTGCTCTCATCTCAAGATGGATCCTATGCATGCACAATTCTGGGGAGATACCTGCAATATCATCTAGAGAGTACCCAAGAGCTTTGCGAAATTTGCGCAGCTTGTTCAGTAGTAATGCGAGTTCCACGTTATTCAAAGTAGCACTAACAATAACTGGATAAGTGGAATTTTGACCAAGAAATGCGTACCTTAGCCCAGCTGGAAGTGGCTTGAGTTCAAGCTTTGGAGCTTTTTGTTCACTCCAGTCACTATCCTTAGTGGTTTTCACTGAAGTCACTCCCAAATCAGCACTAAAGACTAACCGTTTCAATTCCTTGCTAGTACTCAACATCCTTGCATATCCTCTCGCGTCCTCGTCAAGCTGATCTTCCTCTATAACAGAGTTCACCAAAGTCCTTTCCAAAGGATCAATGGGATGCACCTCATTGAAAACTTCCTGTGCGAGGTCAGTGAGCGTGTCCACAAAGAATGTTTGACCATCTATGGTAGGTCTTCTCATTAGCTTGTCCATCTCAAACTTCATCTCAAGATCCCCCACGCTTAAAGTAATACTGCCTCCCTTGCAGTATATCATAGCACCAGCTGTGGCTAGGAAAGGTCTGCCCAAAATAAGTGGATCCTTTGGCTCCTCACTGTACTGCAAGACCACGAAATCAGTAGGGATCAAGCACTCTCCAACCTTGATTGGGATATCCTCTAGTACTCCTTCTGGGATCCTTACTGATCTGTCGGCTAGGATAAGAGAGATCCTAGTAGGCTGAAAATCAGTCATTCTAAGCTTAACAGCAACAGACAGTGGCATGAGGTTGACACCTGAGCCTAAATCGCATAAAGATCTTGGGAACCTATCCTTGAAGATGAAACAATCCAACACAAAACTCCCTGGATCCGTGAGCTTCTCTGGAATCCTGTTCTGAATCACTGCACTCACTTGTTCTGAAATCATTGAAGCTTTTTCCTCAAACCCCAAGTTCTTAGTGACCATCCTCTTCACGTATCTTCGGATCACTGGACTTATCTTAACTGCATCAATCAAAGGGAGCTCAACAACAAGCTTATCCATAATAGCTTTGCACTTAGCATCCGCTAGCTCGACCTTAGACTTCCTCTCCCTCCTAGGGTAAGGCAACTTGGGTTTGTAGACTCTCTCCTCCGACTTATCTGAAGGTTTTGACAAAGGAGGCTCTGTTCGGGAGCCGTGTCGATCGACGGGGGTAGGTGTGTCGATTGACGCTTGAGTCTCTGGAAAAATTTCAGAATCGTGGAATTCAGGACCTGTCGATCGATGCTCAGTCCTGTCGATCGACGGTGGAGTATCTGCCAAAATTTCTTCGTCCTCAACCTCTTGAAGCTCGTCCAACTGCTCTGCACTCAATCCCTTAGTCAATTTCGGCCCTGGGAGAGTCCTTCCACTCCTCGTGGTGATAGCAGCAACTGAATGCTTGGGATTGGAATCAGTCCTAGACGGAAGAAATCCCTCTTGTCTTCGCGAGTTCTCTGCCGACTGAGCAAACTGAGTGTCCAACTTCTTGACATGGGTGTTCAACGCCTCAAACTTCCCGTTCAGATCCTGGTACATAGCATCCATTTTTCCATTGAAGTTCACAGTCAACTTCTGCTGACCCTCTAAAATCTGCTCAAGCATCGACTTCATTTCGCTATCTGGAGTCTTAGCAGGAGGCGTTTGGTAAGAAGAAGAACCATATGTCCTTGTGTAGTTACTGCTCTGGAAAGGTTTCTGAAAGTCATTCTTCTGATAGCTCGGGCTTGAAGGTTTCTGATAGTTGCTCTGAAACGGCTTCTGAAAGTTGTTATTCTGGTAATTGCTCTGATAATCTCTGTTCCCATTCTGATTCCCATACCTCTGACTCTGAAATCCAGTTCCATTGACGTAGTTCACTCCTTCTTCTTCATTCTCAACCTCTGGTTCGAAAGTCTCAACCTCTGCAGCAAAGTGAACTGATTTCTTTCCCACTAGAAAGTTATGCACATCATCAATCTTGGCCTTGACTTCCTGAGCAAACTGACCACTACCTTTGTCGCCACTGAGCTTCTTCCTCTCGAAATCTGCGTTCTTGCTACTGTTGCTTGAGGCTAGGTTCTCGATGAGCGCAATGGCATCCTCCGCTGAGTTAGTAGTGAAATTTCCACTGCTCGCAGCATCTAAGGTCATCTGATACCACCAATCAACTCCATTGAAGAAAATCCTAAGCAACTGGATTGGTGTGAATCCATGATGAGGGCAATCTCTCTGATAAGACTTGAATCGAGCCCATGAAGCTTTGAATGCCTCAGTATCATGCTGACGGAAAGTAGCAATCTTCATCCTCAAATCTTCAGACCTTGCATCATCAAAGAAGTTGTTGAGGAAGGCATTCTTGGTGTCCTCCCAAGTAGTCAAAGATCCAGGCTCGAGCTGCTTGAGCCAATAAGAAGCATCTCCTCCCAGTGAGTAGGGAAAGAGCTTGCAGAACAGGTAGTCACTTGACACTCCTTGGCTCTTAATGCTTGATGCCAAATCCTCAAACTTCTCAATGTGGTCCATTGGGTGTTCGTGTGGAAGCCCATGGAAAGGATGCTGAGCTACAAGACTGAAGAATGCCGGTTTTAGCTCAAAGTCGTTTCTCTGAAACGGAGGTGGGCGAATAGCACATCGGCTGGCATAGAACTGATCGGGGCGATTGTAATCACCCAAAGTTGGACCACGTCCGTTTCTGCCACCTGCGTTTCCCTGAACAAGCGGTTGCACAATTGCGTTCCCAGTATCATCAAGCCTTTGCCCAGCTGCAGTGTAAACGTTCCCTTCTGGGTCGCGCAGAACCCCGTCTGCTCCAGTTATCAAGACAATCGGTGGTATCTGAGCGTCTGCCATCTTAGATCCTCTAGCCGCTTTGTAGTTCGTTCGTTCAAGAAGAGCTAAAGTATCAAGATCAAATCCAACCAATTCCTTGTCTGTTGTGCTTCTTGTGACAGGCCTTGGCATACACCTGAAACCCAAAACAAAAAGAACAAAGGAAAGAAACTAGTTAGTAGACTAAAACAAAAAAGAAAAACTTAGACAAAACTCTAGTATTGCAATTCTAAACGTGAAATCAAATTCCCCGGCAACGGCGCCAAAATTTGATATGCTCAAATTTACCCTGAGCTACTCTCTCAAATTAAGAGATCGTAGTAGTACTTAGGGATCGAATCCACAGGGAAAAGATTCACAGAATGAAATTCCAAATTTGAATTATGCTAAGTAAATAATGTATAATGTAAATGCAAGTAAGTAGAAGAAAGCAAACGATGGTTGTTGTTGTTTAAATCAATGAAACGAAGCATTAGGCATCAGATATTTCGCAGGCATGACTCTAAATTAAGCACTAAATTACTGTCGGGATATTTATTAAGAGTTGTTCTTGAACTCAAACACGAATGTAAAGCTAATCAACTTCCGTTGCAGAAACTATCTATCCCTAGATCCCTAGATTCCAAATTCCTTTGCAAATCTATTGAATCTAAACAAGCATTAAGTTCTAGTTTGATTGTTCACAGAATTCCTAAACCAAATTCCTTTGCATCCAGGTAATTCTGCTCACCTATGATATTGTTCCAGCTAACAAATAATGTTATCGCATCTATCCATCAACCTATCATATCTAATTCAGGGTGATCAATCCTAAAATATAATTAAAACTATCAAGGTGAAGAACTCAAATTAGATTGATCCCAACAGTAATAAAGTTCTAACAATTTATCATCAGCCTTTGAAAACCCTAAACCTAACTAATGGATTACTCAGACATGACGATTGAAACAAGCATAATAACTGAATAATACTGCATTAAAAGATAAAGATAGAGATACAAAAGGGTTCGAAGATGAAATCTCTGAAAAGAGTTGACTTGTCTCCCTAAAAGCTCTCAATCTCTCTCTTGCTAAGTCTCAATAGAATAGAACTCCCTTTCATAAAAACCTAGGCAAAACAATATATACAAGAGGTAAAAATCGGATTGGGCTTTAGGAGAAACGTGTGGAAACTTGGGCCCGTGAAAGATATGTCTTCATTAAAAACACGTGTCGATCGACATTAGACCTTCTGTCCAAATCTTCTTGAAACGCCAAGCACGTGTCGATCGACGCTCATCTTGCTCCGTCGATCGACATAGCCTTGATCCTTTAGCATTGTCTTTCTTGATGTTCCAAAATGTTCCAAAATCTTCCATTTAGCTCCAATTCCATATTTACCTGCAAAGAACTTAAAAGACACAGAAAACACCCAAAAGACTCCAAAAACATACTCATATCATGGCTTTAAATGGGTAAAAACCATGATATATCAGTAGACATCGAAAGACGTCCGTGAAAAAATCTGCCATATTTGGATTAGACAAGATGTCACCAAAGAAGACATCCGTGTCTTGTATTTTTTGTTTTTTGCAATCAATTTCTTGCTCTCTGATGGTCACTGAGAGACGTCCGTTCGAAGAGAGAGAGAGAGAGAGAGAGAGAGAGAGAGAGAGAGAGAGAGAGAGAGAGAGAGAGAGAGAGAGAGAGAGAGAGAGATGAGAGACAGAGACGTCCGTTCGAAGAGAGAGAGTGAGAAAGAAAGAAAAAAAAGAGAGAGATGAGAGAGAGAGAGAGAGAGAGAGAGAGAGAGAGAGAGAGAGAGAGAGAGAGAGAGAGAGGGAGAGAGAGAAGAAAGACATGTTTAGGTTGAAGAAAGAAAGAAAAAAGAGAGAGAGAAGAGAGAGAGAGAGAGAGAGAGAGAGAGAGAGAGAGAGAGAGAGAGAGAGAGAGAGGTGTTTCGGTTGAAGAAAGAAAGAAATAGAAAGGAAGGAGAAAGAAAGAAGAAAGAAGAAAGAAACAAGAAGGATAAAATGGTAAAAATGTTTACCACTAAATGACAAAAAAATGGCAGATTTTATAAGATCAAATTGATAATGGCAGATTAGAAAAGATTTGGTGAAATAATGTCACATTTGATAATTTCCACAAAATAAAATACTTACACATTGGAAGTATGGAAAAAAGGAATAAAATTTTGAATTAACTAGCTTTAAAAACAAAAATATTGCATGGTATAGTTGTAAATTGTAATATACCAAAAAAATGACTCTAAATGCCCCAGCGTAAAATATTTTTGTGTAGAATTTTTCTAAAGGCTATACATAAAAAGTTTAAACATTTTTATAGCAAAATTCACTCTGATCGGGCCAAATAAACAATTTTGTTTAGTATTTCCGGCTCCTCAATATAGGGATGATTTCTTACAGATAGTGTAAGAGTACATACGGCCACACGCAGGGCCGACCTTGAGGGAAAGCCAGTAAAACTCATGTTTGTGGCCTTTATATCGACTCTTAAGTTTATTATAACAAATCGGCCCTTAAATCCTAAAAATCTCTTTAGTTTAGTGGTTAAATCAGCCTATTTTCGTTTTTTTGCTTGTGGCCCATAAAAACTCATGGCCGGCCCTGACCACACGAGACGTGGGTAAAAACTGAAATAGTTTATGGTTCAAAACTAAAAATGCATATTCAAAGTTGACACCACTTAAAGGTTATTCACTACAAGAAAACAGTGAGAAACTGACGGCAAAATCCGTCGGAACTCTGTCGGAAAAGGCTTATTCCGACAGATTTCCGACAGATATTTCCGTCAGTTCTATCTTGTCGGAAATGATAAGTCTGTCGGAAATCCGTCACAAATGCCGACGGATTTCCGACAGACTTAATTCCGACGGGTTGCCGGATCGGTACTGTTTCCGACAAAATGCCGACGGGTTCTGATAACTTGTTAACCGACAACTTTCCGGCGGATGAATTTCTGACAGATTTCCGACGATTTTATTTCCGACAGATTATTTCCGACGAATTTCCGACGGATTCGTAGAAAATATTAAAAATGATAATAATTTAAATAATCCTTAATTTAATATAAAATTTTAATTTAAAATTTGAAATTATTTAAATTAAAATAAAATTATTTAAATTAAAATAAAAAATAATATTGTTTTACAAAAACGTTGAAAATAAAAATCTAATCAGTGGGCGGCGGAGGAAAATCCGGGTTGCATTCCAAGTACGCCATCATCCATCGCATCATCTCCCTGTCCTTCTCCTGGGCGGCTTCTGGGGTCTTCTGTGCTTCTTGTATCTGCTGGACCGTCGTCTTCAATTATGAAATTCCGCGTTCTTTTCCTGCATCTGGGCTCTCAGGTCGGATGACTTGCTGTAGTAAAGAGAAGACCCCGATGATCCTACATCGTCGGGAAGACCATAAATCCGCCCTTTGCTCTGCGGAGAAACCGGCGGAACAAATTAAATTGTAAATGAAAAAGACTTGAAAATTATTTTAAATTTTACATACATTTAAGACGAATTGGTTGATGATGTCGTCCGGGGATTAGGTGAGGGGAGGAGTTCCTTCCGTGGATGGCTGAGACAGAATGTACTCGTCTTCCATTCTTCGGACGCTCTCCTGAATCTCCCGAGCTAGCTGATCCTGGACGACACCATCCTTGTCGGTGTGTGTTGCTAGCAGAAGTTCCAAGTTGTTGGGTTCCCGACCCAACTCCTTAGCCTGCAGTTGTTAGATATTTATTTGATAATATAAATGTATAAAACTAAAAAAAAATTTATTAAAAATCAAGACGTACATAAAAAATTTACCATATCCCTAGCATTTGTCTTCTTGCTGGTAGCTCCAAGGTTGTGAGTGGCTAAACCCTTGCCGTTGCGCGTGCTGTTCCGGTTGGTAGAGTGATATGAAGAGCTCGCCTTGGTATCCTCTCGTTGCCAATAGGCGACGAACCCGTTCCACAAGTCTGGTTTCTCAACCATCTCTTTTGGCACCTTATCGTGTTGCCACTTATCCTTCCACTCGTTCACTTTCTTCGAGTAGTGTCGTCCCGCTTTCAAGTCGAATTCCCTCCTGACTGTAGCAGTCAAGTGTGGTTCCCACCTAAATTCTTGCTGGAAAAAGAAAAATTAAATAAAAAAAAAATAATACTTTAAATGAAAGTAAAAATTGTGAAAACAGATGACTTAACGCAAATTGGCGAAACCACATTTCTTGATCCTCCAGTGGCATGGCGGTGTACGTCGGATACGGACGGCTGAGCAAAGAGTTTTCCATCTTGTTGAGGACTTCGAAATCCCGCTTAGAGAATCATCAAACCTACGGAAAAAAAATGTAACAATATAATTACATTTTTTACTAATTTAAATTAAATTAATAAAAAAAAACTTACAAAAATGTAACAACACACTTACCATGTGTCTGTACCGCGTTAGTCTAGATGAAGATTAGTCAACCTCTCTCGTCCAGGAAGACCCATGAAGTCCTCGACGCTAAGTTGGGACGGTGCTATGGTGGTTGGTGGTGTCTCCGGCGTCTGTAGAGGTGTAGACGTCGTACTCGAAGGAGGTCTACTCGTACGACGACGACGTTGGCCCCTTGCAGATGCAGCGAAACCACTATAATCCCTACATTTATATAAATATATTAAAAAGTTATGAAAAAATCAAAAATATTTCATATAATTCTAAAATTATTAAGAAATTCTAAAATTCTTAAGTAATTGTTACATAATTTAAAATTATAAAATATTAAAATTCTAAAATTCTAAATTAATCCATAAAATTGTTTAAAAATTAGTAGAAAATGCTAACAATTTTTTCCAAAATATATAAAATATAAGTTTCCTAAATCTAATTATTTAAAAATTTTAAAAATATAGATATAAATTCAAAAATTAAGTCATTATCTTCAAATTTCGAAATAATTGTAAAATTATTAAGAAATTCTAAAATTCTTAAGTAATTGTTACATAATTTAAAATCCTAAAATATTAAAATTCTAAAACTCGAAATTAATATTTAAAATAGTTTCAAAATTTGTAGAAAATGCGAACAATTTTTCCAAAATTTATAATAAATATATATATAAATTCAAAAATTAATTCATTATCTTAAAATTTCGAAATTGTTTAAATATTTAATTATAAAAATACCATTGTTTTAAAAAAAAATTAAAAATTTCCAAAAAACCAACAATTTCCAAACCCTAAAATCTAACTTCCCTAATCCTAAATCTAACATCTAAATTCCTAATTCACAAACTAAAATCTTAATTCCCAAACTAAATTCCTAATTCACAAACTAATTCCTAATTCACAAACTAAATTCCTAATTCACAAACTAATTCCTAATTCCAAATTGAATAGATAATTTGAGAAAACTTACAAATGAGAAGGAAGATCCGCCATTTGTAATTCGGCGAAGAGGAGGACGCGGCGGCGGCGAAGAGGAGGACAAGAAGATGAAGAGGCGGAGGCGGCTACGGCGAGGCTCGTTGGGGGAGAGGATCGGAGGCGGAGAGGTTAGGGGTCGGGGCGAATTCTGGCGAAGACAACCGGCCAAATCGGCAGATCGGAAGGGCGAGCGGCGGTGGCGGCGATTTTTTCGAGATAAAACCGGTGGATTGTGTTCTTCGGGAAGAAGAAGATCTGTTAATAAATTAGAATTTCCGACGGATTTAAATCTGTCGGAAATCCGTCGCTATTTAATTTTCATTTCGCGGTATTTATTAAATTTGGCACATACGTCGGAAATTTGGCACATACGTCGGAAATCTATCGGAAAATATATACAATATTCCGACAGATTTCCAACAGGTTTGTGGTTTTAAGCTTGTTAACGATCCGTTTTCGTAGTTACAAGTTAATAGCATGGTTGGAGCATGATTTAGAAGATAAAATACTTGATAATATTATTGTTACTTTCAAATTCTAAACATTTAGTTTTTTAGTATTTTTTCGTAAACATCTATGTTTATGTCTATGTAACTGTATGAAATGCTTTTGGTTGAAACATGACCAAAACGCAAATCATGTTCTGTATATCATCCATAAGGTTATTTACTCACTTATCTTTTACTTTAGTTGTTAGAATTTTATGCCGAGACTTTGTCTTCTCGAAATTCTGGAATTTGACCTCACATCCCCAAACCCGTCGGAAATCTGTCAAAAAAATAGATACGTTTCCGACAGATTTAAGGGTAACACGTGTCGTCCATTAAGGTTAGCCTGATATGAAGCATCCGTCGGAAATATATAAATTTCCGACAGATTTCCGACGCAAAATCAAGTTATTAAAAAAAATACAAAAATATAACTAATCCGAAATTATTGTTTATGTTTACAGATACAAACATATAATGTAACTAATCTGAGTCTGATTCTGATCCTTCCGAAGGAATTGTGTCTTCGTCTTCATCAAATTCTCCAACTTCTTCTTCTGATTCTGAATGTACTATATTATCACCAAATTCTGTGAAATCAACAAAAAGGTCCACCGCAGAAAAATGATCAACTGGATCC
Source organism: Draba incana (assembly GCA_963576765.1). NCBI lineage: Eukaryota > Viridiplantae > Streptophyta > Magnoliopsida > Brassicales > Brassicaceae > Draba > Draba incana. Next base: position 50,604,095 of record OY755203.1, on the reverse strand, counting down.
ATCGGAGTAATTCTAGTTGGTTGCATGGCATCTTGCTCAGCAACTCCATATAGTCTCCCCCTTGGATTAATTGGATCTCCTCGATGTGTTACCCTAGGGTAAGAAATGTAGCATACCTGAAACAAACATATTTAATTTAGGCAATTACAATATCATTATTTATCAGTAACGCACGTATTATAAAATTTTAAAATCAAACCTGGTCTGCCTGTGATGCTAGGATGAATGGGTCATACTTTTGCAGTCTCCTAGAAGAATTTAATGAAGTGACGCCAAATTGGCTCACCTGAACACCTTCTGGATATGATGGATCATACCACTCACACAAGAAAACAATGCACCTCATGCCCAACATTCCTGGATAGCGCACTTGCAATATTTCTTTGAGAATCCCGTAGTAGACTACATCACCACTTGTAGCTGAAATACCGTAATCTGCAGTTGGCCTCGGCCTTTCTTCATGAATCCTAAATGCAAATCTCCTAGTGCAATACCGAACGTATGAAGTTGCTTCGAAGCTTGGGCCAGAAACTATCTCTTGTAACCATATCGGAAACGTTTCTCCATTCTTCATTCCTTCAGAAACCTGAGATAATAATTTAGATAAATTAATAAACAAATATTTAATTAAGTATTAATTAATTCACTAATTTTAAGATATATAAGCGTTTTTTAAAAACTTACGTAATATTGCAGCCAATTTACAAACTCGGTTTCCTTACATGAAGCACAATGCAGTATCTTGGAAATCCCCTTATGGTAACACTTTCCCCGGTAAACCTTCCGGCCGTTATTCTGATGGCCTCATCGCCACCGATTTTCTAGGTTCTACTCTGTCTTTCTCCATTTTTAATATTTCTCACATATTTAAAAGTTATTATAATGTTTTTTTTGGTTAAAGGGTTTAAGTTATTATAATGTTTTCCTAGGTGATAGACCATATGTTACTATTAAAAAAAATCATGACTTTGTTGTTTACTATGAATTTAATTTGCGTTTAAATTGCTGAATTGAAAGAAAGAAAAAAGTTGTGAAACTTAAGAACTAAAAAAATATATATTATTATTATTACTGAAACGAAATTTAATAAAACAATTTTGCTCGTCCGTGGATGTATATGTGTGCAGCTAAAGCGATCAGGGCAAAATCACCACACCTATGGAGAACACACGGAAGAACAAAACGTAGATTACAAAGTGGAATGAATTTTGCATTTGGAGAGTCCGGAGTTTTTGACTATTCGGCTGATCGACCACCAAACATGTCTACTCAGGCCAATTTCATGGTTGATTTTGTCCTCGCCAGCCGTGGTTACACTTTCGACGATCTTACTTTCTCTGATCTTGCTATCCTGAGCTACTCTGGCAATGACTATTTTGGATACATTGCCAAAAACCCTAAGTTCGGTGTAAGCAACACATTTAACTTTTTTTAGTCGCGATACCAATTCCAATCGTTAATTTCTGTGTTTACATGTGAAAAAAAAATAATCAAATAAAAACTCATATATAAAAAGAAGTGTTTTACCAAGTTCGTAGTAGTGGTGTAACCTAGTTCTATCCAAAATGTGTGATATTAATTAAGGTTCCCTAGTTCGAATGTCGCATGGGAAATGTAATGGGTTTCGGCTCATAACTCCTCGATTAGCTAAAGATATAAATAAAAATAGGTTTTGTTTTGACAAATGTAAACACAAACAAAAGAAGCTACTATATACTGTACAATATACTACAACTACTATATTTTGGGTGATCATTCATTTCCTTACCTTCATTGAATGTTCCATGCAGGCCTATCCAGCATTTGTACAAGATATTATGGATAAGATAAAGTACACTCTGTGGATATTAGACGGCATAACATTTAAGAACATAGCAGTTACGACGCTGCAGCCGATCGGATGCCTCCCACATTACACTTATGCATCCTCATTCAAGAATTGCAACGAGTCATATAGCGCGTTGGTGAAACTCCACAACGATTCATTAAAAGAAGTCGTGGCCAAGCTCAACGAAGAGGTTAGAGAAAGGAAGAAAGGGCCGCGCAATTTCTTCATCATTGATATTCATAACGCATTCATGGCCGTCTTGAATAACAAAGGTGAGAATCCAAGTACTTGAAGTTTCACATTTGCTCTTTGATATTAATCCGTAGTTTTAAAGGTTTTTGTGTGTTCGGTTTTTGGAAATGTAGGGAGCACAAAGTTTAAAAACCCGTTGAAGCCTTGTTGTGAAGGCGATTGTGCGACTGTGGATACTAAGGGTGCAAAGAAGTATACTTTATGTAATGATCCTAAGTCTTATTTCTTCTGGGATAAATTTAACCCTACTCAAGAAGGATGGAAATCGATTTACTCGGTAATAGGCAACCCTCTAGCTAAGTCTTTGACCAAAGGGTAAATCCACTTTTCGATATCTACAACCCGGAAATGTCCTGGAGATTTTTAGTTCCTTGCTTCGACTGCGCGTAATTGACGTTTTAAGTTTCCAAAAACCTGGTCGTTTGCAGTTTCTTGAAATCGATTTCCATTATGGTTCGATTGGGTTTACTTTTCACTATTATGAGAATTTTATAAATTGTTTATAGGCCACTATTGCAACTTATCGTATATTCTCTATATGTTAGAGGAATACAGAAAGATAATTTTATGAAGGATTTTAAAGAGGATTAAATCAAATATTAAAACTAACAACATTGTTGACCAAAAGAAAAACTAACAAAAATAAATTTTGTTGTGGACAAAAATAGACGTGTGGGTCCAACATTTAACACGAATATATTAGAGCATGATTATTGGTAGTTGCTAAAGTATTTGCTAAGTAATAAAAAAATTAAAAAATTGAAAAAATGGAGGAGAGAAATTAGAATGGTTGCTAATTATAGAGAATTGAGACTCCTTTAGCAACTCTTCTACCGGATGTAACTTTCTTATTGGTCTAGTTATATTATTTAATTATATAAATAAATTGTTTTAAATAAATTAAAATAATATTAATTATTTAATTATATAAATAAATTGTTTTAAATAAATTAAAATAATATTAATATTATATATGTTAGCAACTCATTTTATTAGCAACTATCAATAATCATGTTCTTAAGGTGTAAACGTTCGATCCACTTCGTGTATTGCTTATGGAAAACGAAAAAATAAAATCTGCATCTTCGAAATACAATATTATGAAAACTATCGTAAGATTGTCCCGGGTCCAAATTTTGGTAGCCTAAATTGTCTTTGTTCTTTACTCAGTTAACCATCAGGACGTTTTTTGGACCAAGAGAGCTTTTAAAACTTACTAAGTTTTTCTCCCAGAGCTTCGCATTACCCAGCCCAACGAAGTAACAAACAATACAATGACAAGCAAAAAGCGCAAGATGTGATTCATTATTTCGATTAATCGATATGGTTATTTTGTTAGGGATAATATCTTTCTAATAGATAAAAGTGCCTCTTTATACCTGAAAAAATTAATAGGTCATGTTCATGCATTCTTTTGCTTCTCTTTTGCATATTACTAAATTAGGAGTAATTTTTTTCTTTCTAAGAATTCAATTTTTTGGTAAATTAATAATCTATATCAAAATTAATGTTTCCCCTAATCTATATTAAATTTATTTTGTTAGAAACAAATCAAAATACACTTATTTCAAATAAATTAATAAACTAGAAAAGATCCTTTTATGGTTGAAGATTATTATTTCATATTAAATGAGAATAATTTCATTTGAAGCAAAGAAAATAGATGAATGTATTAGTAGACTTATTGTTTATGTATTTTAATTGATTTAAAACTAACATAGTATTGGAATTCCTTCGTAATTCTTAAAAAAACCTATGAAAACCTGGAAAATATATAAAAATAAAACCCATAGGTATGTTGGTATTTTTTGTCATCGCCCCCATTGGATTTAGTAAACACGTTAGTTGGGACAATACATTATGTGCAAAACAAATAAAGATAGAATAATCAAGGGGGATGTGCCATTATGTAAAATGACGTTAATTTTTTTATTTTATTTTTAAGTCTTTGTATTTCTATACGCAGCCCACGTTTGTGCTTGTGTGGAAATGTTGATTACAGAAAGGAGGAAATAGATACATTATATTCAGATAAAAATAATTATTAAACTACTATATACTTGAAATAAAAATATAGGAGTTTTTAGGAACTTAGTCAAGGAAACTCAGTATTTATTAAATACAAATATATACTCCCTCCGTTTGTTTATAATTGATGTTTTAGGCTTCTACACACATATTAAGAAATCATTAAATTTACCTTGTTTTTTGAAATAAAACAATACTTTTTATTTATCCAATACATTTCAACCAATAAAAATTCAATCAGCATAATTTAAAGAGTCAAAAACACAAAAAAAAATCAATTAATGGTGCATTAGAAAGCAAAAACATCACTTATTTGTAAACAAAAAATAAATCCTAAAACATCAATTATAAACAAACAGGGGGAGTAGCAAGTTTCAAAAGAAAAACAAATCGAGCTTAAACAAGAAATAAAAATATGAAAAACAAACAAGTACGATTAGAGGTCCTTGGTTTGCAAACATTATAATAAATTGATTGTAGTATTTTTGTTATCTAATTATCAATTTCATAAATATGTTTTTATTATACCATTTTAAATGTTGAACAATTTTAGTCAAAAAAATAGTTAAACAATGGTACGAGCATAAATAATTGGCTAAAAAATAAGAACAATAATTTATCTTACAATAAAATAATTTTGTGGCCAAAAAAGTTTCCGGCACACCAAATTTGAATTTGTACCGTGAGATGAATGATAATGAATAGAGATTACGAAAATTGTGATTAGTCTCCTTGCCTCAGTTAAATAAACTAACATTTTGGTGACATTGACATATGAACCATCGTATAAGATATCAAAAATGAACGTCGGAATGTGTAGGATATAGAGTTTAGAAAAAAATCAAAATCAAAACATATATATCAAATAAAACCATTATTTCTCTTATCCTAATTGCGTAATAAGCACATTTGGACACTAATAAATCACACAAAAGAAAAAATCAAATGTTGCAAACCAAAAACGAATAAGCACAAAGAATAAAGATACAAATATTGACCAGATCATATAGTCGTTTCACATCATGTATAAGGTTTAGTGGCTTACTATATATATATATATATATTTATATAAAGCCACAAACACATTAGTGAGCGCACAATCACATACTTTCTCTCCCTCCTCTCCTTTCCTTTTTCATTAACAAGAGAGGATTTTGCTCTGAATCTTGAAAATGGATTCATTGATCAAACGCTTCTTCTCCCTCTCTCTCTTACTATTCATTTCTCTACTCTTAGGTAGTTATATTACATTGTCTTTCACCACAATGGATACTTTAAAATTAAACCATTATTCTCCTTTTTTTTGAGTTCTTAAAAATATTTTTTTTTATGCAGGAGATATCAATGGAGTCGAGGGATCAAAACACTTGTATGGATTTAGACCAACGAAGATGTTTGTGTTTGGAGATTCTTATGCTGATACCGGAAACATTAAGAAGTCACTCTCTTATACTTGGAAATTCCCTTACGGTATTACTTTCCCCGGAAAACCTGCCGGTCGTTTCTCCGACGGCAGAATAGCCACCGATTTTCTTGGTAAACTCTCTTCCTCTTCACAATCCTTAATACTATAAAGTAGCAATCTTAATTATTTACATTTTTAAATATATTTCTATATTAAATCTCTAACCAATTTTGACCAACCAAGTAAAAATTATGTTGCTGTAGTTACCTGACTGATTTTAGATTAGGATTGATATTTGTACAATTAGACCTGATTAACATAGTTTATGTTGGGTAAAATGATTGATTAGTGTTAGGTACCTAACTAATCGAAGTTTTAGCTTCATTTAAAATTATAACCCCATGTGTTAATTAATATTAGGGGAATATTATTATAATGTTTTTTCTGGGACGATAATATTATTTGGTAAAGTGTTTGTGTGGAAATAATGAGGCGTAAGTATTAAATAAGGTCCAGAAAACAATGATGGAAGAGTGGTCTAGTGTCAATCCAGTGCGCGACTCACTTTTGCTTTCTTTACTTCTTCTCGCCATCTTCTTCTTGTATTTTGCTTTTTATTAAAGTGGATTTTTCACTTTCTTTCTCTCTTTTATTTATCTCAAAGAACTATTTATATTTTCCTTGTTATATAGTATCCTATAAACCTTTCCATTCTAACAAATTTTCCTATAAATAACTAAAAACGAATAATTTTCAGTCTCTTTTTTCTTGTGTTAGTTGTTTACTTGTTTTAAAACAATTTGTTCCAAGTTTAGTGTTGAAAAAAAAAAGTTTAGTGATTTCTAGTAAACGAATTTTTCCTTTTTGATTTACTATTTGTTCTTGAAATAGATGGTAGTTGGTTGGTAATGGAAATAAGTTCGATTATTTACCTTTTGTCAGTGTTGCGTCAAATCCTTGTTGTATTGTACCAATGTCCTTTTTCTGACGTGGTAATATGTGAAACTTCAATAAATATATTTTATATTTTTATTTATTTATTTATTTATTTGATATTCCAAACCGCATGCATCATAATTCATAAATTGCCAAAAGTACGTTTGCGAAATAACATCATATATTTTGTTCGTTCTTCTTAGTTTATCATCATTTTAAGCAGTGTATGGTGCATATCTTTTGGCATTCATAGTATTCGGTATTTATCAATATTTTTCTTCTAAAGGTTAACTTTTTATTATTTTAATGTTTTTGTTTAATAAAATCTTATCATAGCCACTACCACTTAGCATCAACAAAGCGAGACACTTCATGCTTCTTTTCTTTTTCTTTTTGTTTTAAACTTTTTTTATTACTATATAAAAAGTCTATAAAGATAAACACCATCATATGCGCTGTTACAGTATATACATAGTTTAATATAATTATAATTCTAAAAAGTCTTAAATGAAAAGTCTTTCTGTATAGATTTCTTAGGATTGATGAATAGTCTTAATTTTGTTTGTCAACGATGAAATGAATTAATTATTGATGTAACATTTACTGTAGAGAGTGGTTTCATAACAACTGACAAAGTCTCAATATATTGGTTATATTAAAGTTACAATTAATAATTGATGCAAAATCATATAGTTGCTCTAAATTTAACTCTTTGAAGCATATGTATATGTCATATCTTTGTGTCCATTCACTATTAATTTATAAGTTTAGTCCTTCAAATTATAACATTTTACAAAACTAAGCAAAATTTAACAAGTCAAACATTATATCATTCGACACTAAATGTCCTTAATTTGCTTTTTTTGTAGCAAAATTCGTGGGGATTAAATCACCAATCCCATATTTCTGGAAAGATTACGCGGGAAAGAAACGGTTACAATACGGTATGAATTTTGCATATGGAGGAACCGGAGTCTTCAACACTCTAGCTCCATTGCCTAACATGACCACTCAGATCGATTTCTTCCAGAAGCTTCTCACCGCCGGCGACATCTATTCTACTTCCGACCTTTATTCCTCTGTCGCTCTCGTCAGCGTCGCTGGCAACGACTACTCCACTTTCATCGCCCAAAACCGCTCTGCCTCTGTAAGAAAACAAAAACATTGTGAAAACACTTACAACTTCTATAAATTATTACTAGATAAATTAAGAAAATATCAATACTCCTACATTATTAATTTATAGAGGTTTTCTTGTACTACAACTACGTTTGTTTTGATTAAGGTTATTCATTTATCACTTTAATTGCATCTAACAGGAATTCCCGGGATTCATTAAGCAAGTCGTGGATCAAACAGAGGTGAATTTGAGGCGTATCCAGGCCTTTGGAGTGAAGAAAATAGCAGTACCGTCGCTGCAACCACTTGGTTGCCTCCCCGGTGTCACGGTTGCTTCTTCGTTCCAGCGATGCGACGAGTCACAAAACGCGTTAGTGAAACTTCACAACAGCTTATTGCAACAGGTTGTAGCAAAGCTCAATAACGAAACCAAACAATCAACTTTTATCATTCTTGATCTTTACAATGCTTTCTTGACCGTTTTCAAGAACAAAGGAGCTAATCCAGGTTAAAACATGACTTTTTACATTTTGATCTTTGAGAAAACATGTTTTCATTTACCTTAGGTTGATTGGTTTTGCGTAAATGTAGGGAGTACGACGTTTCAGAATCCGTTGAAGCCATGTTGCGTAGGCGTGAGCAGCGAGTATAGATGTGGAAGTGTGGATGCAAAGGGAGTGAATAAGTATACGATATGTGATGATCCTAAATCCGCTTTCTTTTGGGATCGAAGTCACCCTTCGGAAGAAGGATGGAGATCAGTTTACTCGGTTTTACGCGAAAGTCTTACCGCGTCTTTGATGAAAGCGTGAGAAGCAAAAAAATAAAAGAAGCATTTTCTTAGGTCTCTACCTGTGAAACTCTTTTTTTAGGGTTCTTCTTTTGAAGCCCAATGTTAGTTATTTGTATGTTGTTCCGTATCTCTTCATTCATTTGTGTTTCTATGTTTTTGTGTGTGTTGTGTGACTAATAAAACCTCTAAACTTGTTCATTACTATTATTAATACACATTTAATGTAGTTTCCTCAAAAGGGAAAATAAAATTAAAATTAAGAAACTAATCAGCCGGAAATAAGTTAGAATAAGATCCTAAAAACAAGCCAAAAATTTCTCAGTCTTATAACTGAGACTTAGCCAAAGTAGACAGTTTAAAAAGATAAGTGGTTATTAAGAAGTATTGTCCTCTTGGTTCTATTAACACTATAGAGTGTAGATTTTCTCCTCAGCCAAAACCAAATCTCAATTTGTACTAATCTCAATATCAAAAGATGGTTTCGAATCTGCGTTTGCGGTTGCTTATACTCTGTTTTTACCTCGCTAACACCGCGATTAAAGCAGTTGCGGATTATGAAATCGAAGAGAGAAAGGTAGTAACGTAAGAGTGAAGTTTTATATTTCAGTCGAGTGATTTAAATTACTAAATCTCTAATCGTTTTGTTCTGTTTCTCTTTCCTTATAGCCTTACATTGTGTACATGGGAGCCGCGAGTGCGATTGAGAATTCTCATGTTCAAGCCGCGGAAAACCATCACAATCTTCTATCGAAAACGATCGGAGAGTGAGATTTTTAGTTCTTGCTCATAGATTCTATATTTGATTTTTTCGGAATTTTTTTTCTCGAGATTATATAGTTTTTGCGGGGTTTTTTGTAGCGAGAGCAAAGCAAAAGAGGTTAAAATGTATAGCTATGGGAAGAACATTAATGGATTTGTGGCAAGACTTTATCCTCATGAAGCAGAGAAGCTATCACGTAAGTAACAAAATGTTAAGAAAGTTTTTCGGGTTTTATCTCAATGCGATTTAATGGATTATTTTCTTCGCAGGCGAAGAAGGAGTTGTATCGGTGTTTAAGAACACTAAATACCAGCTTCACACAACAAGATCATGGGATTTTCTAGGATTTTTTGAGTCTAAATACAGAAGAAATGTAGCAATAGAGAGTAATATCATTGTGGGAGTACTTGACACAGGTAAAATAAACTAAGAACTCGAAATCTCAAAATATCGATTAAAAAAACGATCTTTGACACTTTTTTTTGTTGGTAAAAGGAATCTCTATCGATTCACCGAGCTTCAACGACAAAGGCTATGGACCTCCTCCAGCTAAATGGAAAGGAAAATGTGTAACTGGAAATAACTTGACTAATTGCAATAAGTACAAAATCCTCTGTTTTCATTATCTTATAAATCCTCTGTTTCTACAACTTCTCTTTTTTTAACTGAATTTGGTTTTGGATTAATGTACAAAAAAAAAAACAGTAAAGTGATAGGTGCAAAGTACTTCCACCTACAACAACAGAGACTTTTCGATAGCCAAGGGCAAACCGCTGCTGATTACGATGGTCATGGGACTCATATATCTTCCACAATCGCCGGCGTTTGGGTCTCTAGCGCTAGCCTCTTCGGAATCGCAAATGGCACCGCTCGAGGTGGTGTTCCTTCTGCTCGAATAGCCACTTATAAGGTTTGTTTCAATTTTTGCTCTGTTTTCTTGGCACATAAGGAATATCTAACTTAGTTAAGCTCTGTTTTCTTGGAGTATTAACTTAGTTAAGCTCTGTTTTCTTGGAGTATAAGGAATATCTAACTTAGTTAAGCTCTGTTTTCAAATTAAGGTGTGTTGGAGCGAAGGATGTTCGGCCATGGACATGTTAGCGGCATTCGACGAGGCAATTTCTGACGGGGTTGACGTTATATCGATATCAATCGGAGGAACTGCTCTTCCGTTTTTCGAAGATCCTATCGCGATTGGAGCATTCCACGCGATGAAAAAAGGGATTTTGACAATATGTTCTGCAGGAAACAACGGTCCTGCTCTGTTTACGGTTTCTAACCTCGCGCCGTGGGTGTTAACTGTCGCGGCTAACTCGCTTGACCGGAAGTTTGAAACTGTTGTCAAACTCGGCAATGGCCTCACCGCGTCTGTAAGTAAACTAAGTAATGTCATCTATCTTGATGTATGATAAGTAAATTAACAAGTTCAAGATCTTCTATGTAGGGAATATCGCTAAACGGATTCTCTCCAAAGAAGAAAATGTATCCTCTAACGAGCGGTACGCTTGCATCTAACGTATCTGCAGGAAGCTATGAAAACCCTAGGTAAATCTTTCTCAAATTTTCTCGATTCTTGATCGTTTTTGTGACGGTTTTGTTGTGAATTTTACGCAGTTCTTGTGAAGTGGGGACAATGGGAGAGGATAAAGTGATGGGGAAAATAGTTTACTGTGACGCAGGACGTGAAGAAGAAGGAGGTGGTCAAGATCATGTAGTGAGAAGCTTAAAAGGAGCTGGTGTCATCTCTCAACTTCTTGAACCGACTGAACGGGCTGCTGCAACTCTCATCGCTGGCTCTTATGTTGTCTTCGATGACGGTACAAAGATCGCTGATTACATCAACTCCACTAAGTAATTAATCTTAATCTCTTCACATCCTTTTCTTGGTTACTTTTTCTTCGTTTCTTGTCCCTCACTCATCGAACTTAACAGAAACCCTCAAGCCGTAATCTTTAAGACGAAAACATCGAAAACGGTAGCTCCTGAGATTTCTTCCTTCTCAGCAAGAGGACCTCAAAGAATCAGCCCCCACATTCTCAAGGTTTATATTCTCGAAATTCGGGCCTAAACCCTAGTCTTTGTGGACTAGAGTCAGTCCTTTGGAGCCACTTGGTGATATCTCTTTCTTTGCTTTCAAATTTAAGTTCCTTTTTTTTACAGCCTGACATTTCAGCGCCGGGGCTAAACATTCTTGCAGCACACTCGAAGTTATCAACGGTAACAGGTTATCCAGACGACAAAAGACAAACACTTTTCAACGTAATGTCAGGTACATCTATGGCTTGTCCACACGCCGCAGCTGCAGCAGCTTATGTTAAATCATTCCATCATGATTGGTCTCCTGCCGCAATCAAATCCGCCCTAATGACAACAGGTAACTTAAATCAACGAACAAAACTTTCAAAACTGTTCTTAAAAAGAAATATAAAGCTCCAATCTTTACACTTCATTACAGCTACTCCAATGAGAATCAAAGGACACGAAGCAGAACTAAGTTACGGGTCAGGTCAAATCAATCCAAGAAGAGCGATTCACCCGGGTTTAGTCTATGACATTACGGAAAGCGCTTACTTACAATTCCTCTGCAAAGAAGGGTATAATAGCACAAGTATCGGACTTTTAGTCGGCGATAATAACAACAATACGAAGAAAGAATACAAATGCGTGAATCACAAGCAAGGGTTAGGAGGATCCGACGGGCTAAATTACCCGTCAATGCATAAACAAGTGAGTGGAGAGAAAGTGACGGAGATTTTTTACAGAACTGTTAGGAATGTTGGATATGGACCGTCGAATTACGTGGTTAAGGTTTGGGCACCAAAGGGTTTAAGAGTTCAAGTTGTGCCTAGGGTTATGAGTTTTGCTAAAACTGGAGAGACCAAGAATTTCAAGGTTATGGTTGATGGAGTTTGGGAAGAGTCAATGAAAGGGATTATGTCTGCCTCTGTGGAATGGGATGATTCAAGAGGACATCTTGTGAGAAGTCCGATTCTCTTGTATCATTCGGACAGTGATTATTTCACTTAAAGAGAACAAGAGTTTTGTTTTTTTGGTGTTTGTTTTAGATCATTGTTTGCTTTTTAAGTTTTTAATGTTTGAGGATTTTTTTTATTTTATTTGTTGAAACAACTAGGTGAGAAAATAAAATTTGCCATTTTCACTTTGATTATGCAGTTCTTAGTTCTTATATTGTTAGTTTCTTTTTAAGTGAAACTGTGCCATTTTCACTTTGATTATACATTTCTTAATTCTTACATTGTAATTGTAAAGTGAAACTGATAAACGCAAACATTAAGTTAACTACAAAAGAAAATTATTTGTATGCCAGTTACGTTTTTGATTTATATATGTATCACAAATCAAATCTACAAACTAATTAGATACCAAACTGAAATGTCCTCATATTGAACTTAAACAACTTTCAATTTTATTCCTGAACCAAAACAATTCGAACAAACAGGAGTAATCAAACCAATAACCGAAACTCATGACATAAAAGCTCACACACTAACAAAAACCCCTAAGAAGCAACTCAAGACCTTCGTTGGTCAACACGTCAATGCTCTCAACAGAAGGTTGTGCTCTTGCAACCTTAGCAACTGTTGTAACACATTGCTCCTTGTCTGGTACACAGTCAAAGGGTCATTACATAGCCCTGGCAAGATTAAAATTTAGTGCTCATCTTGAAGAGAAGAGAAGAAAAGATACAAAGGAAGACCAACTTCTCCTCAAGTCAACCAACAACCGAAACACTAAATAATGCTCATCTTGAATTCAGGAGACAGCTACTTTGGCAATCATCAAAGTTTAAATAAAGTTTATCAAGATGCAACAGTAAGAGATCACTAAGCTGAATAAGTGCAGGATAATTAACAAGTAAAAATGAAAGAAGAATGTATTGTTTTACCCAATTACCTCGATGTCTGACCCAATATATCTACAAATTTTCAAGGTAAGAAAGTAAAGACTTTGACAAATGAAAAGATGACTAAGACAGACCTCTTGAGGAAAATAACACTGATAGAGCATGTTCATTTGAGACATTTTCAAAAGTGTCTAAAAACTTTTTAGTAATTAAATATATTAAATTTTAGGACATTAGGTGTCTAAAATGATGAAAAAGATCTTATATAGGATATTTTCTGTTTTTAGATATCAAAATCCTAAAATTTAATATATTTAATTACTAAAAAGTTTTTAGATACTTTTAAAAATGTCTCTAATGTACATGCTCTTTGTTTCCTATACTGTGTACTAAATATATAATCAAATGGAAACTTTATGGAAAAAGAACTTAGACTACTTTATGGGGCTCATTGGAGTATTTTCAGATTTTGGTCTCTTCCCAAAGGCCGTACCAAGCCCGTTTGCCCAAACAAATGTTGTACAATTAGAGCATGTTTGGTTATCCTTGGACCTATTTTTTGACAAGAATTGATGATATTAATATTGGTTCCGGTTTAGCTAACATTTTGTAAAACAGTTTAGGTTTATCTTAAGTTTGTATATTATTATTTCGGTTAAACATTTGTAATTGTTTTCTTCACGTAATTAATGAAGAAATGAGAAAAGCTTAACACACAAAATACCTTTTCCTCTTTTTTTTTTTTTTTTTTGGTGTGAAAAATAAATACCTTTTCCTCTAATAGATCTTCATTTCCCAAACAATTACACAGAAACAAACTTACTTACCCCCACTCTTCATTTCTTAATTTAAGAAATAGATAAGTAGTACGAACGTACCTCTACGTTAGCTTAATCTCGTATTATAGACAGTTGCTCTAACGATCAGACGTGTTGCGGAACGGATCTTCAAAAATCATCTCTTTCGTCAAATCTTGTTAACATATGGCCTTAGTTTCTTAGCGTTGGCCAAGTAAATTTTAGAATTTGTCTTTGGACGCAATGACCCAATTCTTGTAATGAGCTCTTGTCGTTTTGTTTTGTTTCGTATCTTTTCCTTACAACATTTTGGCTGGATTTTGCTGACTTGCTTCAGTTCCGTACCATATCCTTGAGTCATATCATATCTAGATTTAGTTCCTGCTTCGGCAAAACAGTGGAAAGACGGTTTAAAGGAAATCGAATCGAAATCGGTTTGGTTTAACTTGTTAACTCGGTTATGATTTAATAAGTCTCTCACTACCACCATTAACTGAAGAAACAGAGCCAAAATGGAAATTTAGGGTTAGATGGAGAAATGTGAGTTTTGGGAAAGTGGGTATATGAAGCGGGAGAGGGTTTGGTTTTAGGGTTTTAGCCGTTTAGGGTTTTCGATTTCTCTCAAAAATGTCTCAGCTTTTAGCTCGAATGGCTAAGATCTCATCATCCTCAATTGGGAAGACGAAGAAGCAGCATGGACTCTGTTTCCGGTCACTTTCCACGGCGGCGACGCCGTATCTGCTTTTGGAGGAGACCCGCGTCAAGGGGGCGAAGAGACGATCTGGTGAAGAAGCAGAGGTGGTATTGAACATGTACGATCCGAGGAAAGGCGAAGCAGTGAAGTTCCCGGACCAGACTCTGACGAAGGAGCTCCTCACATCGTCGAGGATAGGATCGTCGAGGGGATGGGTGGTTGCGAAGAACATATTCGACTCCACATTGCGTCTCACCAACATGTTCAACCCTTCCGCCTCTGCTTCCTCACGCAAGGTTATCCCTTTGCCTCCGACAAGCGATCGACTCTCCAGGATCTCTCTCTCGGCCTCGCCGGACCAGGACGACTGTGTAGTGGCCGCCTTGTCAACTGGTTCAGCTCTCAGTCTGTGTCGGCCCGGGGACTCGTCTTGGACAGCCATCAAGACCCCTTTTTCACCTCGGAGATGATATTTTCGGACAGAGATGGCAAATTCTATCTCGATAGGGTGAGGCGTAAGGAAGAGTACGATGGTCCGGTAGATCTCATCGACACTAGCTCCTCCGGCTTCCCTCAGGTGAGTCTGTACCAGAGATTCCTTTTATCCGACATCCCCAAGACTAGACTAGAACAGCTTTCCTCAACTGACAAGAATGAATACATCGTCGAGTCACCTTCCGGCGAATCCTTGGTCGTTTACTGGTAATTCTTCATTTCCATGCTTTTTTGAAATCAAAATCAGAATTGTGTGAGTCATTGACAGAATAATAATAATAATATTGTGCATTATTGACTCACAACACTTTGTTTGAAATCAAAGTCATGTGTTGGGCTTGCCTTAAGGAGAAGAATCGTGCGAGACACAGAGAATAATAATAATCTGTGCTTGTTTTGATCACTTCATTTTGTGCATCGTTGAACCATACCTTCCTGATGCAGTTTGCATGTTAACCAAAAATTCTGCTCTCCTCATTTGCTGCCTCTTGTCTCTTACAGGTGTAACGAGCACTTGAGCAGAGAAAAATTGGAGGCTACACGCTCCAAGGAACCTCCTTATGAAATCAACTACAAGAGGAAGCCAAGGACGTTTGTGGTGTTTAGGCAAGACCCTGAGCAAAGGATCAGTTCTTACACTGAAGACATTGGCGATCTTTGCATTTTCCTAGGCAGAAACGAAGCCTTCTGCGTCTCTGCAACCGAGTATCCTGGACTTAAGCCGAATTCCGTCTACTTTGCAGATTATGACACAGGGTTTGGTTTCTATGACCTCTCCTCCAACACTGTCCACGACGTCATCGATGCGCCCCCTTTCCCCTCCTGCTCTAGCACCTGGATGGCCC
Organism: Draba incana; assembly: GCA_963576765.1. Classification (NCBI taxonomy): domain Eukaryota; kingdom Viridiplantae; phylum Streptophyta; class Magnoliopsida; order Brassicales; family Brassicaceae; genus Draba; species Draba incana. The sequence goes on along the minus strand of OY755203.1, from coordinate 50,588,278 downwards.
CTCTCCAGTGAAGTGAATAAAGCCTGGATTGGCTTTTGAATGTCTGTAATATATATATATATATATATATATATATATATGTGATCTGCCTTTTACGATCATCTTATTACTACTATTTCGGAGTTTGTTTTTCATTCCTTTATGTTGTAACTTATGAAATTGGGTTTGAAGCTGCTGTGTAACAGTAGTGTTTATGCTTTTACGACTTTATATCTAATTATATTATTTAAGACCTTTTTCTCTTGCTTTTCTGTTGTTTTATCTTATGCTTACCTCACAAGGCTGCTTATATCATTAACTGTTGCACCATATATCATTATCAAAGTTGGGAGTAAGATCATATATTCTGTGTAGCCAGGCACCGCAAATACAAGACAGAGATCTTCAAGGAACCACCCTGTGCCAAGGCTTCCGATTCCACCAGTGTTTTGCAATTGATATAGAATTTGCTTGTTTATGTATATATATTTTGGTGTTATTTCAATATATTGAAAGATTAAACTAATTTGTCGAAAGTGACCCAGCAAACTTCCACAATTTTTTACGTTTTTTCTTTTTGATTTTTTTTTTTTTTTTTTTTTTGTCGGCTTCTTTTTGATTTATTTTATTCAATTATACATATTGCCAAACAGATTATACACTCATTACCAAACAGATTTTTAAAACTTTCATTTTATTTTTTACATTAAAAGAGAAAAGAGAAGTGCTTATGTAGAAAGATTATTTACTAATTCAAAAAATTACAAACATTACGATAAATTAATAACAAACATTACAATAGCCAAATATTCCTACTTCCTTTAATTGGGCCATTTAAATTTGTAACTTCGTTTTAATAGTTTGTTTTATCTCAATATACAATATATAATATTTTTCCCTATAATATTTAGAAAAATTCCTTTAGATACCATCAAACTAATTTTATGGGACACATATACCACCAAAAACTTTATGGGACACATATACCATTAATCAATATGAAAAATGACTAAAATGTCCTTATTTTAAAAATCTCAGAACAAAAAAAAAAAGATTGCCGATATCTCAAATCGGAGAGGACAACGAGACATCGACGGCGGAGATCGGAGATCGGAGACGGCGGAGAAGAATTCTAATCTGAGATTCGTCGACGACGTCACTCGCCGTGAAGAATTCAAATTTGAATCCGAGACGGCGGAGAAGAATTCTAATTTGAATCTTCAATTTCTGGGTTCGTTGACGACGACGTCACTCGCCTTGAATCTGAGTTGGTGACGGCGGAGAAGAACTGTAATCGCAGAGAAATTGTAATTGTCGTAGTTGTACTATCTGATTACCCAAATAAATTTAAATTTGAAGTTAGTTATTAATACAGTAACTCATAAAGTAAAGTAATTTGATTAAAAAGTACTTATTAAGACATGAGGAGAAAATAACATCGATTCATGAATATTGGAATATCAAAAATGGACCCATAATTTTGTTTCATTTTTTGTTCACTCCTTGGTTAGTAGTGTGAGCTTCGTGAGCGTCCATGAAAACCCACACGTTCATTCAACGGTTGAACGCCACGTGTTGGCGTTAAGTTCAGCCGCTTGTTGACGAACGTCCATAATTCGCGTCTATTCGCCGCTTATCGACGTGGCCGTTTCCCTCATTGGATTCTCTCTCTTTTCGTATTCTTTGTTTTTATGTGGTCATTATAAATTTCTGATACCAAAATAATCTCCTATCTTATTATATAAAAGAAAATGCACATACTCAAGAGATCGCGACACGTGTCAAGTAATCCGTTAGATTCTAAACATATGTCAATTATTTAAATATGTAAATTTTCATTATCAAAATTATTAATTACCTAAAAAAGAAGAAGTTAAAATAGAAAAAAAACATAAATTAATTTTACAAATTGCACAAAACCATTATACGAATAGTTATATAAGATATTCAATTTAAAATAATTTTTAATAAAGAAAAATTTAACATAAAACAAATACTAGGAAAAAGAAAGTAGCAAAATATATAATTAAAAACAGAAACGACTATGATTCTATCGTTATATATTGGCATAAATTTAACATATGCATATATATAAGGACACAAAATAATGAATCATGGATTAAAAAAAAACTAGATCAGGGAGAAGAAGCAAAGATAAAAAAAAATTTGGTTACTGATATATTTTTTTACATGTTTAAAATTTACGAAGTAACATCAAAAATGATCGTCTAAACATGTAAAAATAATTTTAATAGTTATATCAAAAAATTTTAATAATTTAAACCATATTTACATATATCAAGTTTATATAATTTATTGATTTTCAAATTCTTCAAATTATATGAGATTTTCTAAATTACATATGAATCTATAACTTAAATCACTACATTATCTAAGTTTGAATTAAAAATCTAACTTTTCCCAAAATACTTTTTAAACATAACTATTTACAAAAAATCAAATAACTCTCGCATCGCGAGGGCTTTAATCTAGACACGTGTCAATTATTTAAATATGTAAGTTTTTCATTATCAAAATTGTTAATTATCTAAAAAGGAAGAAGTTAAAATAGAAAAAAAATAAAGTAATTTTACAAATTGTACAAAACCTCTATATGAATATTTATATAAGATATTTAGTTGAAAATAATTAATAAATAAAAATTTAACATAAAACAAAAATTAGAAAAAAGGAAAATAGCAAACTATGTAATTAAAAATATAAACATATCTTATATAAATATTAAAAAATAAAAATTTGGTTAGTGGTATTTTTTTCAAATTGTAAACATGGAAAAATGATTTAGTTATTATATCAAATAGTTTAATGATTCAAATTATATTTACATATATCAAGCGTATATACTTTATTGATTTTTAAATTCTTCAAATTATATGAGATATGAGGCTATATTTTTTTTAATCACTACATTATCTAAGTTGAGGTTTGAATTAAGAATATAATATACTTCTCCTCCAAACATTTTTTAAATATAAATCAAACAATCCTCGCATCGCGAAGATTTTACTCTAGTAATTATATTCAAGTTCACAATTAAATTATAATAATAATATATCTCTCTTTACTTAGAAAATATAAGAACATACCTCAAAATTGAACTCTTTCCCATTTTTCCTCTTAAAACGTAGGGGAGGTGTATTAAACATGGAATTTGAAGTGATTTGTATTAAATTGACAAATCTTCAGTTATTGAAACATGAAATTTAAAAACTCACTTCAAATCCAGTTTTATTGAACTTATGATTTTCAAATCCACTTCAAAATCCAGTGTTATTGGAAATGTGTTTAAGCAGTGGATTTTAGGACATTTATTGTGGTTTTAATGTGTTTTGGAGGGATTCCTTAGTTAAACATGAGATAAAACAAATCCTTTTGGTTTAGGTGGGATTCTATGTGATTTAAACTAAATCACAATAAATCATCCCAAATCATTTAAAAACTCAACTACAATCAAATCACTCTAAATTCCATGTTCAATACACCTCCCGTAATATCATAAAATTCAAAAAAAAAAAAAATTAGTAGCATTTAGAAATTTAGTTTTTTTTTAAAAAAAGGCAGAAAATTATCTGCATATGTATGGGTGGTTTCCATATAGAGATATCTGATTTTGAATTAGAGATCACATGTTAATTAATATTTTTTATCGTCTGATGTATATCATCTTATTTTATTTGTTAATTAATCTAACCAGGGCTTGCGAATCTTTTCTATCATTTGATAAGGTTCGAAGCAAGAAGACATTTTGAAAGCTTTCTCAATTTACTTTTTTATAATAGGAAACAGGCAAGAAATTTATATCACCATGCATGTAACCCATTTACGATGTTGGATATACTAATATACATATACGTAGACGTGATGTATTATTATAAGTGACATTATAATAGTATGATTTTTTGTTGTTGAACAAAAAAAAAAGTTGTAACAATTAACATAATCAGTGATGAGTTTAAGAAATGAATCACGAATCATGGTTCGAAAAATACATGCAATAGTAAATTTATTCGGTTAGAGTTTCAATATGGAAAAATGATTCCGCCTAAAAAATAATTTATCATTTTATCTTGTTAGACAAATAGAGATATTCATATCAATCGCTTCTCATCAACTAGCCATTTGCCACAACAACTTGTATGTATAAAGAAAATTAATAAAGAGAGAAATAATATTTAAATGTAATCTCTTTCTCTAACTATATAGTATATACATAAAGTGGATAAATAGTAATACGAGTCCATTTTAGTGATCATGGAATAGTAAATTAAACTGGTCAAAAAGGAAACAATGATAGTAAACAAAGCGAGATCAAGAACAACAAAAGATTAAAAGCGAGTCCATTTATCACTTCAACATTTCAACTTGTTGACACATATTATAGCAGAGCGAGATCAAGAACAACAAAAGATTAAAAGGGAAAAAAAAATTAAAATTTGAAAGAAAGTTGTGCTTGATCTTCTACGTACTCTTTATTAATTCAGGTTGGGAAGCTTCTCTTAGCCACTATCAGTGTAGTGTTAGTGCCATCGTAAGACTTCTTCCAGCGCTTGGCATCTTCCTTCCAAGCCAACAACTCAGCATTCCAGAAATCCATCTTATCCTCCATCGTGAGAATCTTTCTTTGTCTTGCCGCCTCTTTCTCCTCCTCCGCATAAGCCCACTCAACCATCTCAGCTTCAGTCTTCCTTGACTGTTACACTGTTGCACAAGTTGACTAGTATACATAATAAATTTTATGTATACATAATAAATTTGATCAAAATTTATTATGTATACTAGTCAACTGTTGCACCAAAACGATGATTCGCTTTCTCTTTGTTTTCTAATCTGGGCTCTTACACTGTTGCACAAGTTAAAGTCATGGAGTATCAAGTAAATGTTTTCAATCTTGTAAGTGAATTAGTTTTTGCAGAGGCTAGAGTAAAAAAAGTATTCTAATCGACATTTGACAAATAAAGCTTGAAACAGAGATGGTTGAAAAACTCGACTATGTAGGTTTAATGAATGATTTTGCAAGCAAAAATGCATAAAGGGCAATATTTCAAAAATAAAATTTTATTTTTTTGTTGTTTTTATTTTCTTACAATCTATTTTGGATTCTGAATGGGTTTACGAAGTTTTTAGTTTTTTTTACTTATATTGTTATGTTTACGATGTACGAAAAATGCACATTTTTCAAAACTTGCGTAGGGCACCCAAAAACATTTGACCGGCACTGCTTGCACTCAGCCCAATGAATGATCAAATCAAAATCAGTCATTTTTTCCGGCATCATGAAAGTGTGATCAAACCAGGGGAATCCTTTCATCGCTCTTGACATGTGGAAGTCCAGTGTGTGCTGCTTCTCGACAGCCTCAAAAATCAGATCTAGTGTCTTCTCATCAAGCTCTTTAGCAGCTTTTTATTTCGCTTCTTTAGTTGATAAACTGAGATACTCAAATCCTAGAGACGGAAAGGGCGCTGGTGGAGGAATTACAACTTAACATGTTTTTTATGCTTCTTTTTTACTCTCCCCTAAATTTTTTTTATTATTGCTTCTTACACAACAGCCTAACTCAATGATCAATAAATCGCAACAGACTAGATATACTAGTGCATTTATTCAATAATAGCGCAATATGACTTTGGTCATGGTTTGTAATTCGATTATTTTTTCCTTTGTGATGAAAAGGAAACAAATGACAAAAAAAAAAAAAAGATTTTAAACTTGGGTATTAAAATTTGGTCATTTCTTATCTCGAAATTGGTAATATCGTAAGTGAGTTGAACGCTAGGTATTTCTACATTTTAAATCTTTATAGTTACACCAATTATAAACGAAAATAAATCGCAATGAAAAGATTAAAGCTTTTGTCTCTCGAACTAGATCATGAATTTTTCAGTTATCGTACTACTATGATTCTATAAATTGATTTAAAATGTAATCTTGTAGACTTGTAGTTACTCAAATAAATAACATGAAAGGAATGAAACATTTGTTTACATTTGAGTAATTTTTACTTAAAAGGATAAACATATCTATATAGTGTTTAACGAGATTCATTTTTACCATCCAACGAAATAGAGCAAATATGACTTAAAATTTGGTCATGTAAGCTCATGTTGTTTGAGTATTTTTGCATTTTGTCTTCCTTGGTAGGCATGCTTGTAGTGTAGTGGGTGATAGCGGGATATGACTTTGGTCATGGTTTGTAATTGGATTATTTGATCCTTTGCAATGAAAAAGAAACAAATGACCAAAAAAAGACTTAAAGTTTGGTCATATCCTATCTTTAAATAGGTTTTATAACGACATTGAAAGAATTTATGACATGATGCCCTAAGAAAGATGCTTATAAAGTTTTCGGTGGAGAGTTTTTTTCTTATGCTTGGAATATGTATAATATAGTCGGTGACGGTAGAAAATCACAGTACTAAAAATTTCAAAATTCGATATGATTGAATATAGACAGTTTAAGTTTTGATTAAACCTTGCATCGGGAGTTTAATTTTTCAATTGTAACATTAGTTGTTATGTGAAAAACAATTGGTTTTATAGTTTGAATAATAACCAGGAACGAATATAAACAATATCGTACCTACACAAGCAACACCGTCTTCTTACGATTAGTGAGCAAGCATTGGTACTGCAGGATAATGTGTGCCTTCATGTGCTAGTGTTTGACAAATAGACATCTAATAAAAGGAAAATCCAACCCTATCCCTACAAAGTAAAAGGTTATGACCCAAAATCGTAAGAGCATGATCAATGGGGGTCTTCATATGGATCTCTTCAAAAAGAATTTGTATGAAAAAAACTAAAAAAATAGAAAAAGTATGAGAGAATGAGAAATGGATCTCTAGAAGTAGAGATTTTAGAGACTCTTTTTAATGAGTCTTGACATGTGTCTTTTTGTAATTGGATTAAATTATATTGTGATTTAATTATATTACAAAAATTATTATTTTTATTTTGTAGAGATTGGAGAAGAGATCAACCTTTAATCATGCTCTAATACTCCATTTAACACGACACCAATTTTTGTTTGGAAGCACAATAAATACAACCGACCTAAATATAGATATATATATATATATATATATATATATATATATATATATATATACTAACACTCACGTGCTAATGTTTCTAAGAGACTAAAATATTCAATAACAAATGAATGAGTATATATTTCTTTTTCTTACGGAAAATGTCAAGAGATATGTTATAAGTTTGTAGCATACGAAAGAGACCAAAATAAATTAACAGTAAGTGAACATTTAACGTTTTTGTTTGTTTTTTTCTTTACATATGTTAGACAAACTGTATTATCCTCTTTACTCAATTTTGGAAGTTTGCTGGGTCACTTTGATTTCAACTCCTCGAAAAAAGTTTGAGAAAATGATCTAGTTACATCCCTCCCCGACAAAAATAAAATAAAAATGAAATGAATCCCGGTGAAAAATTCAAACTCGATCATGAAATTTTCAACCATTGTACCACTTTATGTTGGTTTTAAAATGTAACTTTGTATTTACTCAAATGTGTTTTCTGTTAACTTATAAACGACAACACAAATACAAATAGATAACACAAAACAATGATTTTTTTATTCATCTATAGCTGAGTAATTTATACTTAGTGGATAAAAAAATTCACCAGAAAAATATAGTTAAACCCAATGTTTTGAAAACCGGACCGGACCGGCCGGTTGAACCGGTTAAACCAGGAACCGGAAGATCATCCGGTTTTGTTCGTCATGGAAAACCGGAATTGATAAAAACCGTTAAACCCGGACTAAAACCGGTAAACCGGCACGAACTGGAACATACCTAAAACCCGGTTCTTAGATCTTGAGAGCTTTTCACCATTATTCTTCTGCATTTTTCATGTCGATCTGTTTTGATCTATTCGTTTATATCTTGATTGAAGAGTATCGGAAGGAACGGAAACAAAATTTGACAGAAGATTAAAATTTTAAACACAAAAAGAGAAATGGATGAAGTGGGCGGCGGTTGTGAGCGAGAGAGGTGGAGTAAGTGAGTTTTAGGGTATACCAGTGTTCTTTATTTTTAATAAATAATTGTTTTCCAAAATAAGCAAATGTACGTTGACCATTTTATATGGGAATAATATATTGCTATAAAGAAATTTAGATGTATATCTGATAACATACTTTCTAGGATTTTGGAGATATTACATTTTGGAAAATATTATCATATATATATTGATAAAAAGTTGAACCCGGTTGGACCGGTTGAACCGGGTTGACCCGTGCCCCGTGACCCGGAAGCTATTCCGGTTCGCTCGCCGGTCCGGTTTTAAAAACATTGGTTAAACCTCTATGAGATATTTATGATTTACCTCACCAATAAGCATACGTAAATAAAAACAAATGTACGTCACTGTTAGATTTATCGCATTAGAAAATATATTTTTGAATCATTCTACTAATTTTGAAGATCTAAGATTAGTTGTGGTATTTTTTAATACATATACCAAAAAAATTGAATATAATATTTTTAAGATCGTCCTAAATAAAATTTATTTTTACTCTTTAAAATGATGCACTAGAAGACAAACAAAACACTTAATTGACAACTACATCAATAACAATGAAACAAGATCATTACCAAAACGAAATTTTCTCATAATGAAGTCAAACAACTTTCAATTTTATTCATGAACCAAAACAATCGGAACAAGCAGAGGAATAAAAGGCACTGGAACTCAAGATATAAAGCTCACACACTAACACAGAAACCCTAAGAAAACAACTTTGGTTTTTGTGTTTCAAATCTTGTTGACAAAGGAGAGACCTTCCTTGGTCAAGACGTCAATGCTCTCAACAGCAGGTTGGGCTCTTGCAACCTTAGCAATTGCCGTGTTCTCTTCGGGAGTTCCACCTTCTAAAAACGCTCCAATTAGCTTCCCTTCTTTGATCCAGTAGCTTCCGAATTTCGGCTTCTCGGATTTCGGGTCATTGTCTCCAAACAATACGGTTTCTCCCACGTTGTCACCATAGAATTGCCACGAGAGATCAAAGGCTCGAGAGTAGAAGTATGGAAGATAATCATATTCAGGAACCGACTTCCCTTCCTCTGCTGCCATGATTGCCTACAAAATCATAAACCGATTCAATTTTGACTGCTTGTTCCTGAATATGACTATCTTCCATACAAAATCAAGAGAAGCATTTTGTTTACCTTGACTGCTTGTTCAGCAGATTTACGAGCATGGTCAACGTGTTCAACGCGTCTCATTTCGTTGTAGAGCTTCATTGGGAAGGTCGCTACATCGCCAATGGCGTATACGTCTGGAACGCTTGTTTTAAAGAATGCATCGGTCTACAATCAAAGAAATATCTCATGAGTTTACAATAATCAAAAACTCTATCTCATATACTGAAGAAAAATGGACTATACAAACCTTTAAGCCACCTTTCTCTTCTTCAACTTGGCCTTTGAAGAGTGATATAATAGGTCTAGCGCCAACACCGACAATGACTATATCAGCTTCTAACGTTCTTCCATCCTTTAGTTTCACCTCAGTAACCTGCAATCATAAAGCAAAATTGTTGAAGCAGAAGAGAGAAAAATTGTTGTTTGTGAAAGTTTGAATGGTGATGCCAATTGCATACCTCTCCAGCTGAATTGGTGCTGAAACCGCCTGCGACTGTGCCTTTGACAATGTTGATTCCTTTGTTGGCGTAGTAACCCTCGTAGAACGAAGCAATGCCAGCAGTGAAAAGCCGAGGCACTTTTCAAAATGACACAACAAAAAAAGGAAAGAAATTAGCAAATGGAGAGGAATGAGATTAATCTGTTAGTTGATTTGTCTTAAAACTATCGACTTACTGCACCAAGGTTCTGGATAAACCATTGTAACGTCGAGGTTGTTATTCTTAAGAGCAGCACTGAGTTCAAGACCAATGTAACCGCCACCAACAACGACAGCTTTTCCTTTCTCCTTTACTTCCATTGCATACGCGAGGTGATCAGCATCGCCGAGTTCTCTTAAGTAGAATATGTTCTTAGCATCTGCACCTTGTACGCCAAAATCTGACAATCTTACGACCTACATAATTTCAAGAAATTCCTTAAGACGAAAGACACGAAAGCAAATTTCCAAAGTAAGAGTATAGAGAGATTGTGCTCACAGAAGAACCAGTTGCAGCTATCAAAATTTGGTACTTGAAGACTTGTCCAGTACCACTGGTAAGCGTCTTTGTAGCAAGATCTGCTTTAACAATCTCTGTGTCCAAAAGCAACTCAATACCTGCCAAAATAAGAGTAGCAGAATCAACATATGAGTAAAGAGAAGCTGAAAAATCACCAAAACACACACAAGAAAACTAAACACACCTTTCTCTTTGTACCATTGAGGGAACTGTCTTTCCCCTCCACTCCCAGCAGCAACGTAAAAACCCGGAAGTGTCGCTTTATCTGTGCACCAAACAACAATAATCTAACTAAGAACCGAACCGAGCACGGATTCAACTAAAATCTAATTGATCTAATCAACAAAGATGAATTTTTTACTCTGTAGATTGATATATCCTTTGCTAAGTGCAGGACGTTCATATGGAGGAACCTGTTTAACACACAAAAAACACAGAGATTAAAAAAAACAAAGATCCAAGAAATTGCATAGATCACAAAGAGCTACGAACACATACGACTTCTCTTGAAATGATAGCAAGTTCTCCAGGTTTAACACCTTGCTTAGCGAACTCTTTCGCTGCGTATCCCTGTGATTTCACAAAAAAAAAAACAACAATGAAACAAAATCAAAAAATCGAATCAAAACTTTCTGATTCGTTTATAGTAATAGTAGCTAAAATCGTAATCGTTCTCAATCACTTCCTAATTCTTCTAAACCAGAAACAAAACAAAAAAAAATCAATAGATCTAGAGATATAATCAAACACAGAAACTACTATCACTAGTGAGCAGTGTATAGAGTGATGATGATACGCTTAATACGAACACAAATCGGATCAAAAAAAATTCAAAATCGGAAACTTACGGCGGCGACACCACCACCGACGATCACATACTTGAAGCTTTTTTCTTCCGCCATTGATTCCGATCTCGAATCCTTCTTCTTTGATTTAATTTCGCTTTACCTTCACTTTTTTGTCTTTTTTTCTTCCTTTCGGATCCGAATAATGTGATTGGCCGGGGTTTATATAGAAGCAGATTGACCGGTATAGAAGGAATCCTAACACGTGTCTTAGTTTAAGCCGTTAGATATCCCGCTTTGGTATAAAAGTCAAAACCAAAATCAAACTCATCGTCCAACATTTTTGACCCGGTCTTATTAAAGACGTTGATGTGAAACGGACAATTAGCTTTTAAATTTACGGTACGAACCGGTTTATTCATTAATGGACTATTTCATGTGTGGTCGTCTTTTAATTAGATTTGGCAAAGAATCATATCATAATATAAAAGGAATAATCACATGACATTGTCAGCAATCCATACACTCAAGTTGGCGAAAAAAGTAAGAAAAATATTTGTGGAGTTGTTGGATTCATTTTGATGTATAAAATAGCTTCTAGCAAGTTTAATGGATGTAACACAAAATGTACTTATAAGTAAGCGAAATTAAAGCTACGACAACTAAATATGATCGTTATCGTGACCATCCCAAAGAAGATATCTCTCTCTACTGTTGAAAAAAAAAAAAAAAAAAGATATCTCTACTAATCAAAATTTTATGTATAAATGTTTTCTTATATTTTTAAATCTTTTAGCATAAGTAGCATTTTTTTTAATAGGAGAGTTTGACTCTACTATTCCGGTAAACTAGGGGTGTCAAAATGGGTCATTACCCATGAGTTACCCGAACCCGCCCACGATTTTAGCGGGTTTGGATTATATTTTTGTACCCATATAAATAAATGGGTTATGTTGGGTTACCCTAATGTTTATGGGTTTAATAGGTAAAACCCATTAGGGTTATGGGTTACCCATGGGCTTAGCATAAAATTAAAAATAATTAATATTTATATATATTAAAGATGAGAGATCATCCTGACATGTCTGTTTTGCAGTATTGGAAAGATAACAGACATCGTTTGGTGCTCTAACATACATGGCATATGATGTGCTTAGCATTCCTATAACTACTGTAGCTTCAGAATCATCTTTCAGTATTGGTTCTCGTGTTCTAAACAAATACCGGAGTCGACTTCTTTCCAAACATGTTCATGCTTTACTTTGTACGAGATCATGGTTATTTGGTTTTGCAAGTGATGAAAAGGTAAAGTTATCATTTATAGTTACTGATTTTAATACTAGTTATTAAATTATCCAAGTTGGTAATATACTTTCTTATTATTTGTAGAGATTGAAGGTGATGATGGATCCGAGGAAGCAGATGGTTCCGAGGAAGCAGAAGAACCCAACAAAGATTGAAGTGTTTTTTAAAATTAATGTTTAGTTTTATTGGTTTTTCTATTTTATTGGTTTTCAGGTTTTACAATATTATTTTAAGATATGTAGACATTTTAATTTAGTTTTTTTCTTTTTCAAGTTAAAAACTTTTGTTGGATTTATAATAATATTGAATGTGTTGGTTTTGAATAAGTTTATATCGTATAGTTCAATATATACATAGGTACCCATGAGTTTCATATAAATAGGTGTAGATAGATAAATTGTACCAATATAATAAATGGGTGGGGTCAAACCCGCCCACTAAAATCTCAAGCCCATGTGGGTTTGGGTCGGGTTGGATCGGGTTACCCATTTTGACACTCCTACGGTAAACTAATATCGAGGTAGGGTAAAGGCCATGGATCTATGGTTATATTCAATCTGATTTGATCAAACTTTTACTAATTTGTAGTTTTTGCAGTTTCATGCATGATGGATCGTTGATGAGGAAGAAGATCTCTAATCATCAATTACTTTTGTGGTCATTGTTGCATATATAATGGCCTTGTATTAATGGGCCGGGCTGATATGTCAGATCTCGGGGATGATTTGTAAGCTTTTTTTTTTTCTAGACCGCAAATGTTTTATTTCGAAAGAGTAATGTCATTGACACACGCACAAAAAAGGCAGAAAGTAATCAAAGTATAGCGACAAAAAAAAAAAAAAAAAAGCAGAGATATAGAAAAAATGATCTAAGAAATTTGACATCCTAACTACTAAGTCAACAAAATTGTTGTAAATTTTTTTAAAATGTATATTAGTTGCATGCTTAGTGCTACGCACAATGGCGAGAGACAAGGGCTCAAACATTTGTTTCGAAGTTTGAAAATTTGTCTATCTGATATTGTTAAAATCTACTTCATACGTGTGTGCAAACAATCCGTTCGGTTTATTCGGCCTTTAAATTCCAATCTAAAGATTTATATGCAAGTGGAACTGCAAAAAACAATCACACCGAAAAAATCTATTCACTTCCAAGATTAGAAGCCTTAATTAACGAACCCTAATTAATATACGTATGAGATATATGTTCTACCTAAAAAACAATGATGACCAACCCTAATTAATATAAAACTATGCTTAATGAATTTGTGTGGACCATTCCTTTTACTGATCTTCCTGGATTTGCGAACAATTTTAGCTTTAAGAAAAATATAATACGCCTAAAAAATCAACAAAGCTTTAAGAAAACTAAAATAAAATATTAATAAGTTAACTTTATTTAAACTTTTGAATATTCAAGAGAAAAAAAAACATTATACTGTAGTTCCCTCGAGCGAAGTGATATGTATTAAATTAGATTTCTAGAGTTCTAGTGATGAAAGACCAGCATTATTGTCAAACGGGCATTATCACTTTTTAGGGCTGGGCGTTCGGATACTCGATCGGTTTCGGGTCGGATATCGGATATCCGATGTTTAGGGATATGATACCCGATCAGGTATTATATATGTTCGGTTCGGATTCAGTTCGGGTTCAGGCGGGTTCAGGTATATCTGAATACCCGAAATAGGTTTTTTTTTTTTTTTTTCAAAACCCGAAATAGCACCGTAATAGAAAAAACAGATTTTAAAATGAAAAAAATGAAGTGTAAAAGAACGATTTTACCAGACTCATCTCCAAATTTTAAAAGCAAATCACTCAAAATCGACAAAATCTGTTTCTTGCTTAGAACAGTATTGACTAAGGTGCAACTATCTCCATTAATCTAAACAATTCACACTATAGCTTATTCAAAAAAAAAAACTTTTCAATTTCAATAAGAAAACTTTTCACTAGTTTATAAATTGAATTCACACTCTAGGTTATTACTAATACTGACCAATTAATCAATGGAATACAACCCTAATCACTAAAAAAAAAAAAAGTAGAATCGGGTACCCGTACCTTACGAAATTAAAACCCGATCGGGTATTATATATGTTCGGTTCGGATTCGGTTCGGGTTTTTCGGATTGGATTCGGGTTCGGTAATCGGATTCGGATAAAACGCCCAGCCCTATCACCTTTCTTCAAAAAAAAAAAATATTTATACCAAATACCAAATAAGAAATATTTCTTTGCAAGTCAGACATAATAATCGACAATATTAGATTTTTTTTTTTTTGTCGGCAACAATATTAGATTAAGCTCTTTTGCTTAGGAAGTAAAAATTTCAAAGACACATGTCAACGAATATGACAAGCAACAAATTAGTAGTGATCAACATGTCAATAAGTCTCATCGAATTAATCAAAATATTTATTTAACTTCGTTGTTACATGAGACCCACAAACATATGATATGGGTCCCATTTTGTTGTTCTTCAAACTGCCCAGAAAAATGCAGAATCATCCTTCTGAAAAAAAATCCCTTCAAAAACAAAAAATACCGACAAAATAAACAGAACAAGAAAAGAGACAGAAAAAGAAACAAACAGCTTTTCTTGTCTCTCTGTTTCATCAATCAATCTTCATACAGTTCTTCAAAAATCTCTCCAGGTACTGGTCTTAATCACTCTTGCTCATAGTCAACATGATTAAACTTGAAAATCATATTCATCTAAATTTTGGTTTCTTTTCCCATGAATTTTCGTTTTTCTGCCTAGGTTATAATACATGTTTGTTATATAGTCACTGAAGAAAGAAACACGAGTATGTCTTAAAGTAAATGATAAACGCATAGATTCATGAAAACCAAATTCAGTTACGTTTTGATATAAATTATAAGATAACAAAGACACAAAAAGATGGAACTTTTGATTTGGCAATGAGTCATATTTCTTTAAAAAATCCTCACCTTTTGATTTCACCTGATTTTTATGTAGACAACTAGATATTCCAGATGTGTATGTGACTGTTTCATAGGTTAATCATTGATCCAAAATATTTTGCTAAGACTAATTAATGATTTTTTTTTCCTTTTGTTTTTTCTTTCAAATTGTTCTGTTTTTTCATTTCATGAATCTGTGTTCACTATAGAGCTAATTAATTGACCAAACATAGATTTGATAAATTCTTTAACTAGAAAAGTCATGAATCTTCATTTAAGTTGTGGCTTTTTTCTAAACTGTTCGGTTTGATATGTGAAGATAATTTCAGGTGTATGTTGGATCAAAAGATGTATACACCGGTTTAGATTACTCGAATTCCCGCAGTTACAAAGATGCTACATGAATGAGTTCTAATGTTATGGGTTCATTTGCTGGAAAGTGTGAAATTGTAGAAGAGAAAGAAGACCGTCAAAATTCGATTGTATACTCCGCAAGATCAACCACTATTCCACATTCCGGATCAAGCCTTGTAGACGACAAGGACCTAGAGCGACCGGTTCTGAAATTAGGTTACAGAGGTTCATTAGAAGATGATATCAACCAACTTTTCGAGTCAATAAGTATTCGAACATCCGGAATGATTCCTTCTTACCAAGTTGGTGCAAGTAGTAGCAGTAGAAACAATGGTCCGTTACAGCGGACCGCTTTGAAAAGTCCCGCGAATCCGGGAGGGCCTCGATCACCTAGCAAGAGAAATGCTGAACCAGCGACATTGAAACAAGCTTTGAGAGATTTGTGTGTCACTAAAGCATCAGAAACGGCAGCTAGCAAAAGGACTATTAAGACTAGTAGTGGAGGTTCGGTTTATGGTTCGGTTTTGGTTGAACCGGGAAGTGGAGCTAGCGAAGAAAGGAAAGCGGTTCTTGTAGAGGTACTCGACGAAGCTCAAAGCGGTTCAACAGAGAGTATATCGCAGCAGCTTCGTCTTCTTAAGATACATTCTTCGAGCCAAAACTCTCAGACGTCAAAGCGGTACTGCGATGAAATGTCGATACTAAAGAAAGACAAGAACTGGTCTCTTGATGACGCGGAATTGAGTATGGCGAAGAGAAGCTTCGGTTCATCGTCGCCCGGATCGGGAAACAATAAGACAGTGGTTGGATTGAAATCCGTTAGAAAAGTGAGGTTGTTGTATGCTAATACACCGAGTTCCACCATCGTTAACGGTAAGAGAGTGGCTAAGTTAACCAGAACCATTCCACGCGGTGGAGGACCTAAACCGGCACTAAGGAACAAAGGTTCCGTGAAGAAGAAGGCAACAAATGTGTATGATGAAGTAGATGGCTTCTATGATCCCATTGCAAAAGAACTTCTTTGCCATAGATGCCATTTCGCTTTAAAGAACACCGCAACTAAAGAAGAACCCTCTAAAGATTCACCGGTAGAAGCAGAGCGGAATCCGAATGTTAAAGAAGGTTGTTTAGATGAATTGGTTTCTGATTTCTCCAGCTCAAGCTACGAGAGCTCTCATGAGATCAGTGCTAGTGCAGAGACCAAACTTGATAAGATACGAAGCTCTCTGGATTTGATGAATTCAGAAACCTCGGTTTTCGGTAATAAAAAGATCGAAAATGTTCCTGAATATGGTAACAATGAGATCACTGAGGAAGATTCTTTCTCCGGAAAAGAAGTTAATCAGAAAGATTATGTCTTTACGTCGGAACAAAGCGTGGAGATTGGTTCTTTCAGTGAAAAATCTGTTGTCATGAATCCAGATAGTCCTCCAAACACACTCAGCTTAGACAGAGCAGCCATTGAAGATGTCAATGAGAATTCAGAGATCGAAAAAAAAGGCGGGGAATGTATCGGATACAATAGCTCGAGTACGAGTATAAGCGAGGAAGAACAAGAACAGAATAATAATAACATAATGACAAGGTCTAGCTTTGGAAACAGACCTCATATGTCTAAAGATGTGAGATGGGAAGCTATTCAGCATATCAGGGCACAACACGGGCTCGGTTCGTTGGGTCTTAGGCATTTCAATCTTTTGAAGAAGCTCGGTTGTGGCGATATAGGAACGGTTTATCTCGCTGAGCTCACGGGAACCAACTGCTTGTTCGCTATAAAAGTAATGGATAATGAGTTCTTGGAGAGAAGGAACAAGATGTCTAGGGCTCAAACCGAGAAAGATATTCTCAAAATGCTCGATCACCCGTTTCTTCCGACGTTATACGCTCATTTCACGTCCGATAACTTATCGTGTTTGGTCATGGAATGTTGTCCGGGAGGTGATTTACATGTTTTAAGACAGAAGCAGCCCGGGAGATGGTTTCCCGAGCCAGCGGCTAGGTAACTTGTTTCTTAAGATTCATTAGTTAGCTTTTTATGTGTTATGATTTGTGATGTGAATCTTTCTTTCTACAGGTTCTATGTAGCGGAAGTGCTTCTTGCGTTGGAGTATTTGCATATGCTCGGAGTTATATACCGCGATTTGAAGCCAGAGAACATTTTGGTACGCGATGATGGACACATTATGGTAACGGATTTCGATCTCTCTTTAAGGTGTACAGTCAGCCCAACGCTTCTAAACTCATCATCTCCGCTCCACGGAGATGCGATGAGACTCTCTTCAGGTAGCCGGAACGGATCTAACTGCATTCAGCCATCTTGTTTCCGTCCTAAACTCTCCCGTGGATCAGGAACCAAGAAAAAAGGCAAACAACACCGCATAATGATGAAGAAACTCAAGAAGTCCGACCTAATCGCGCGGTTCAAATCATTGCCTCAGCTCGTGGCAGAACCAACCGATGCAAGATCAAACTCTTTTGTTGGGACACACGAGTATCTCGCGCCCGAGATCATTAAAGGCGAAGGTCACGGTGCAGCGGTCGATTGGTGGACGTTTGGGATCTTTCTTTATGAGTTGCTTTACGGGAAAACTCCGTTCAAAGGAGCTACTAATGAAGAGACTATAGCTAATGTGGTGCTTCAGGGCTTGAAGTTTCCTGATAACCCTAATGTGAGTTTTCAGGCTAAAGACCTAATAAAAGGCTTGTTGGTCAAGGAACCTGAGAACCGGTTAGGGACAGAGAAAGGGGCTGCGGAGATAAAACGGCACGCGTTCTTCGAAGGTTTGAACTGGGCTTTGATCCGGTGTGCGATCCCGCCCGAGCTGCCGGATTTTTATGATTATGGAGTTCCGAATCAGGAAGGGAAAGGTAATTACTTGGATTGCAAGGCCGTTGGAGAACACCTTGAGTTTGAGTTATTCTAGAGGAGAAGATAAAAGAGAGGTAAAGAAGCGTCAACTGTTGTTTAAGCCTTTTGTAGAGAGCCCTTATTACTTGTGTTTCAAGTTTCACAGTCACTTTTTGAGTTTATTATCGTTATTTTTGTTTCTTTTTTTTCAAAACGAAGTTTTATTATTTGGTTTAATTAAATATTATTTTTTTCTTAAAAGAAAAGTACCAGAAATACTTATGGATATTGATTAATATACTTCTTACTAAGAAGTTTTTTTAGCTCTTAATTACTTTTGTAAACATGGAACTGCTTACCAAAAAGGATATCTTGAAAACCTTAATGAATAAATTATTTAGTTATCTTCTTCTAATTTAAACACTGAGGTTGGTCTGAAAAAATGATTTTATTCAGCACAAAATAAGGAAGTGTTTTGAAGATATTTTTTTGCTGCGTTACATTTGATTTTTATAGAAAAATATCATCTTAATTAGAATGATAGTGATGACATAAACAAATTACTTATGATCCATGTAATAGCATAAAATATCTATTGTTTTAAACTTCCAAAATCTGGTCATACATATCTTTATATAGAAGAGTTTAGAACGAATTTTTTGATCAAGAATTGTTTTTCTCCAAGTGTACTCCAATTCAGTATACAGCTAAGCATCTACTCTCACGTTTAAGAAAACTGTATTTAACATACGTTTTTTTTTTGGGGTACGAATACTGGCAGAATCCGAAATTTCTAAGATGTAAACATGTTGCAACTTGCAAGGGCATAGAAAGAACGATACGCATGATTTGTTTGGATTGTTGTTGGTTAAAAAAGTAACGTACGTTAAAGTTCTCTTTATGTTTTTGTAACGTTTGTTAATAATTTGTTGCCTTGTAAGTTGTTGAGGATATCTCAAAATAGCGAGAGCCAACTATCAATTTATGTTTTTATTCATACAACGATTTTTCTTTTTTTCTTTTTTTTTGGGACAACAAATAATTTTTAGACTATCTCGTGAATGAAAAAGTACATGCACTGTCTCACCAAACAAAAAATGTATGTAAAAAAATATCAAAACAAAATTATACTATGTTTGATTATTAATTTTTTTTGGTTATCTAGCAAATTGACCCTATCTTTATACTATGTTTGCTTCGTGATGGATTAAGATTTGTTCAAAACAAAATGATGGATTAAGATTTGCTCAAAACAAAATTTGGACCGTTAAATTCAGGGGCGTCTATTTACGTGTGCAAGTAATGCGGTCGAACATGACCCATAATTTAGAAGGGCCCAAAAATATTTTTTTATATATAAGTATATGTTATTAAAAAGATTTGAGTTTGTTAACCATTAAAGATTTTAAAAAAAAAAATTATTTAGACAACCAAATAAAAAAGAACTAAATTAAGGATTACTTACCTTTGATATATATAATTAGCATAGGAAAATGATATAGGAATTAGTATCAATTGTTAATATTAAAGGAAAAGGGCTTTTGAATATTAATTAGGTTTTTACTTGACTACATTTAAATATTTTTTATTAATTAGATCATCTTAAAGTACTTTCATGTTTTTATTTATTTACTTAGTGATATGTTGTTTATGATATCTAATATACAAAACATTCCTTTTATTATATTTCTTAGTAAATTTATTTTTCAAGTTACAAACTCAAACTAAAAAAGACTCGAAGAGATTCTTCTTTGATCGATAAGAAGAATGACTTTGTTTAAATATAATTTTTTAGTTGTAATTGTATGAATGAAAAAATTTGAGTGATAAAATTTTATTTGTTATAAAAAAATAAGAAAAAAAATATTTATGATTATAAACTATTCATTACGATAAGTTATATGTAATTTTTTTTTATAATTAACGATTAAAAAATATATATATTTAGGATCTAATTTTGATATTTGAACAGGATCTCTATAAAGTTTGAGACGGTTGTGGTTAAATTTAACAAAATATAATAATCATAGTATCTGTTTATAAAAAATTAAAAAAAAATTGGAGGAAAGAATTCGAACAAAAAAAAAAAAATTGGAGGAAAGAAAAGTGGAAATGGACGATGGGGAATTGCGAGGTGGACCCCACACACACTGATCTTTAAGCAATCGCTTCGTATCGCAATCACAAAATTAAAAATTTATTAGCAAACCCGCCACTCATTTGATTTCGTTCCTTTCTTCCAGATTTTTCTTCTTCCAGATCTCTAATCTCTCTCTCTCTACCTTTCGAATTTTCGGCGTTTTATCTCTCTCTCTCTCTCTCTCTATAGGAATCGCCGGAGAAATCGAAGAAGGTGAGGTGATATGGTGGTGGTTCATGGAGTATCTCTGACTCCAGGTGTTGTCGTCTCACGCTTCCCTCTTCCTTCCTCTGCTCGACCTCTCAACATCGGCTTTAATGGAAACTCCGGTGTCTCGTTCTTCCTCAAGATGCACCCTCTCTCTCGTACGCGCCTATTTCTCTCCTTATTTCGCTTTGCTTTGGGTCGCCATTGTTGTACTGACTGAGTGTAATCACTGATTTCCCAGAACGATTAGCGAAATTCGTGACTGAAGTAGCTTCATGAACTGTGCTTATACGGGAAATTGACTAAATTCGTGAATTGGATTAGCTTCATGAACTATTTTGTGAGATCAGCTATTTATCAGGCTTCCTATGTTTAATTTCTGGATTAGGTTAGTAAGATGGTTGCTATGAACAAAATTGAGTAGAAACTGAAACATTTATGATTGTGGAAATTTAATTTGTTTTTGAAGGATTTTTAAGCAAATATGGTTGTTGCTTGCTTTTAGTCTTCGTTGTTCAGTTAGCTTGATTAGATCCATGTCTGTAGGGAAGATCTTTGCTGGGCATCAATCTGCGGAGTTTGATTCTTCGTCACAAGCTATCGCTGCATCAGAGAAAGTCTTAGTACCTGATAATCTTGATGATGGTGTTTCATTGGTGACTGGTGAACTACAAGGTCCCAACAGTTATTCAGAAGAATCACAGGTGGATATCTAATCAGTGAGTTAGATATGCAGAGGCAAATAGTTAGAGATTGAACCTTTTGTGCATTACAAATTTAACATGATACTGAATTTTTCTTTTTGTAGAGATTTGAACAAACAATGGAAGATCAAGCCTCTGCCTCTGATTCGAGTAATGGTTACAATAATAAAATGGTTGTCAAGGAGAAAGAGGGGAAACCAAGAATAGTTCCCCCACCTGGTGATGGGAAGAGAATATATGAGATAGACCCCATGTTGCGAAGTTATAGTGACCATCTTGATTACCGGTAAAAAATTGTTTTTTTCCTACGTGCTTCAAGTTGTTTTGTTTACTATACCTCCTATAGTATTAATTTATAAGCCTTCAAATCTTATATAATGAAGGACTATACATCTGATGTTTAAGTTTGTAGAAAGGCTAGATTTTGTTGCTACTTTGATTTCGCTTAAGTAACATACAATTTTTGTTGGCTACAGTTATAAACAGTATAAAAGACTGTGTGAGGAAATAGACAAGTATGAGGGTGGTCTCGAGGCATTCTCTCGTGGCTATGAAAAGTTAGGATTTTCTCGCAGGTAACTGTTTCCTACCAGCAATAGCTCTTCAATATACTATCAAGTTTAGGCGGTATGTTGTTGCAAGTTGCAACAAAGAAGAAACAGTAATTGGATATCGGAGTTGAAATAGTTTTTAGCCGAAATTCAATTTTATCAAAGGCTTCTTGATTTTGCAGCTCATGCAATGTTTTGTCCATCAGGTCGTAATTGTTTTTGGCATCTATATTTATTTTTTGTAGTTGAACAGTTTGATTGTAGTCAAACTAGTAGTCAAGCAAGTCTTCATCATCTACAGATTTTAAGGTTAAACACCAAAACTATAAGCAAGAAGTAGTCTCCTGTGATGTTCCATGCATTGCTAATTTAAAATTATATTCTCAGCTTCCTTCATCCCCACCTCTCGCTAATTTCAAATTAAAGTCGACTCTATAAGTTGTGTCCCTCTCTTTAAGCTATTAGAGATTTTGGCATTATGTTAAGGGCCATATAATATTCTGTTTCTAATTGTTGTTCAATTGCAATTTCAGTGATGCCGGTATAACTTATAGAGAGTGGGCGCCTGGAGCTAAGGTTTGATTCTTTTAGTTTTCCACTATAAAATTATATGTTTGTTTTAACAGTTTCTTCATGCACGACTGTGTAGAGATATATGCAGAATAAAATAACTTTATGGGCATAGTCCTTGCATTTGTCCCCACAAAAAAAATATTAGTCATAGAATAAGGGTCGAATATTGTCCGACAGTTACTATGTGGTAGAAATGCTCTAGCTGGTCATGTGAAGATTAACTTTTAAATCTTCTGCTCGATTTTGGGGAAATCTGAGAATTAGTTTAATCATTATGAGACCTGTCTCATGGAGGATTGATTGAATTACGTGGTTCTCATGTGATAATATGTGGAATTAGAAATTGGTGGCACCTATTTCGGTTGATCAATCGAAATTGCACCTAGGAGGTTTAGTATGTTAGTCACATCTCTGTGGCAATTTGTACTTCTCCATTGTATATGGTTCTGTGTCATGCTTTTGTAATAATAACTAGTTTGGTTGTTATCTAAAATTATGTCCTTGCCTGTTTCAGGCTGCATCACTAATTGGAGATTTCAACAACTGGAATTCGAACGCAGATATCATGACTCGCGTATGGCATATTGACTACTTTGTTTAGATTTCATATATGTTTGGTAAAATCATATATAATGAAGTGAATTAGAACCTATGAATATGTCATCAAATCTTTTACAGAATGAATTTGGTGTTTGGGAGATCTTCTTGCCCAACAACAGTGATGGTTCACCTGCAATTCCCCATGGCTCACGTGTAAAGGTAACTAAGAAGTCGCTCATTCATTCATTTTCTGCCTCCTTCATCTATTGCATGTTTCTCTTAAGGAGCTTGTTTCACTGTTGCGAACAATCTTTTTTAGATTATGGATAATAAGATTTTTGTGCAGCGTATGTGTAAAGCACTATTTCGACCATCAGATTTAGAAAAGGGTGAACGCTTTGGTTGTTTTCATCTGCTTAGGATTTTTAAAAGATTTATATCAGTATTGAGTGCATATACTCTGCCATAACAAATAATCTGCTTGTTATGTGTATACATTTGGATATAATCGCAATGAGCCAATACATATTGGGATTATGTAATGACAATGAAATAATTTCTGATGCACAAAACTCCAGATTCGTATGGATACACCATCTGGCATTAAAGACTCAATTCCTGCTTGGATCAAGTTCTCGGTGCAAGCTCCTGGTGAAATCCCATTCAATGGCATATACTATGATCCTCCAGAAGAGGTAAGCTTCTGTAGTCCTTTGATAGTTATCTTGTGAAAAACGATCGACGGATAGAGCAGTGCCAGTCTGAAGTTATTGAAGATTCAGATTTATAGAAAAGTCATGGTTTGCTTCTCTTGGACGATCCCAAACACATATGTATATTATTTAACCAGCAAATTTTGCCATCTCGTAGTCTTTATGATATGAACAACAAATGAACATATGATACAACCCGTTTAATGTGTCCTTACAGTTTATTGTTGGTGTTCCTTTAAACATCAAAAGGTAGTTTTGGTTGCCCCTTTTTCTTTATTTGATGGACCAAT
Organism: Draba incana; assembly: GCA_963576765.1. NCBI lineage: Eukaryota > Viridiplantae > Streptophyta > Magnoliopsida > Brassicales > Brassicaceae > Draba > Draba incana. The sequence continues at coordinate 50,564,182 of OY755203.1, read as the reverse complement.
GTTTCTAAATTTATCTTCAGGAGAAGTATGTATTCAAACATCCTCAACCAAAAAGACCCAAGTCGTTGAGGATTTATGAGTCACATGTTGGCATGAGTAGCACGGTGCGTATCTGCCACTTCGTCTTATGTAATTAAGTTTTCGCCTTTAACAGCTGTGTCCCAATCTTCTTTATAAGGAACTAATATGCCACAATGTATACTTGTTTAGTATGGTTATTTTAGATGAATAGGTACTTTTCAATTTTCTCTGCGATAATGGTTTTTGCACTTCTGCAACTTCCCCATGTTCTGGATATTTTCTATGTTACGTGAATAGTGACAGTGTACATGTTGAGCAGGAACCGATGATCAACACTTATGCTAATTTTAGAGATGATGTGCTTCCACGTATCAAAAAGCTTGGCTATAATGCTGTTCAAATCATGGCTATACAAGAACATTCTTATTATGCCAGCTTTGGGTATTCTTCTAATTTTGAGCGAGCTCTAGTATGAATCCTAGCTATTTTCATTTATCTATAGTTGCAAAAGTATACACACCTTTGTACCATGATGCTATCTGTATCTTCAGGTAGCTAGTAGTACAGGGATCCCGATTCTTATTGTTATTACTTCTTGAGGATCATGCCTGTTTCTGTTATCAATGCAGGTACCATGTCACAAACTTTTTTGCCCCTAGCAGCCGTTGTGGGACTCCAGAAGAACTAAAATCACTGATAGATAGGGCTCATGAGTTAGGCCTAGTCGTTCTGATGGATATTGTTCATAGGTAATAAAGATTTTCATGAAAGCAAACAATCACGTCCACTTTTTGGTAATTTACAAGTCATTTTATATTGCGACTCTCTAATCCTCGGCAGCCATGCTTCAAAAAATACATTGGATGGACTGAACATGTTTGATGGAACTGATGCTCACTACTTCCACTCTGGGCCTCGGGGTTACCATTGGATGTGGGACTCCCGTCTTTTCAATTATGGGAGCTGGGAAGTATGTAACTTCTTCCCGGATTTTAATCATATACTATTGTGAACAGAATTTCCTTGAGCGCATTTAGTTAACTGTCACTTTTCTAAACAGGTTCTACGATATCTTCTTTCAAATGCACGGTGGTGGCTAGAAGAATACAAGTTTGATGGGTTTAGATTTGATGGTGTTACCTCAATGATGTATACTCATCATGGACTCTCGGTACTTCAACCTTTTTGACAACGGATGGCTAACCTCTGTAGAAATTGTTTTTGCATTTGTTTCATCAACACTTGCCTGACATTGATTTGTTGGCCTTCCATTTCTTGGGGTTTGGATAGGTTGGATTTACTGGAAATTACACCGAGTATTTTGGATTGGAAACTGATGTTGAAGCTGTGAACTATCTGATGCTGGTAAATGATATGATTCATGGGCTCTACCCTGAAGCGATTACCGTTGGTGAAGATGTAAGTTTTTTTAACTCTTCTTTGTAATCGCCAATCTGATATAATTTTTAAATGAAATACCCTTTTTTAAGATAATTTCTAACAAGACAAGCTATAAGATCCCCTGTAATTTTCTTTTTAAATCCCTTTTTGTGATCTTATGTCCATAACATTTTTTCTTTTCAGGTTAGTGGTATGCCAACATTCTGCATTCCTGTCCAAGATGGTGGCGTTGGCTTTGACTACCGTTTACACATGGCCATAGCTGATAAGTGGATAGAAATTCTCCAGTGAGTTTCTCTCTGATTTCTTGTTGATATTCTTTCAAGTTGCATCTGCTTTAATGTTTGGTGAAATGAGTCCGTCTTACTCTCCTCCTTGGTGTGCTGTGAAGGTTGAGAGACGAAGACTGGAAAATGGGCGACATTATTTACACACTTACCAACAGAAGATGGTCAGAGAAGTGTATCTCTTATGCTGAAAGTCACGACCAAGCTCTTGTTGGCGATAAAACAATTGCGTTCTGGTTAATGGACAAGGTATAGACTAAACGCCATTATACTTGTTTGATATTCATTAAACTTATTAGAAGTTAATGTGAATGGTGTTTGTTCGTTTGCAGGATATGTATGATTTCATGGCATTAGACAGACCATCAACCCCTCGTATCGATAGAGGAATAGCGTTGCATAAAATGATTAGGCTTATAACTATGGGATTAGGCGGTGAAGGGTACTTAAATTTTATGGGGAATGAATTTGGACATCCAGGTACTATATCAACTAAGCTTATTTCATTTACTTCTCTGTACGAAATGGGTTTTGAGTTTACATTTCTTCATCTTCTCCTGCAATTTTCAGAATGGATTGACTTCCCCAGAGGCGAGCAGCGCCTTACTGATGGGAGTGTGATTCCTGGGAACAATTTCAGTTATGACAAATGCCGGCGCAGATTTGATCTTGTAAGTTGTTATAATTTTGCTTAAGTACAACTTAACTCAAGATAAATGCTTTGCTGTGCTCTGATTCAGAATAATTCATATAGGGGGATGCGGATTATCTCAGATACCGCGGACTGCAAGAATTTGATCAGGCAATGCAGCATGTTGAAGACAAATACGGTGTAAGTCTACAAGTTGAAACCTTGGCATATGTAATCTCAGAATACCCATTAGCTTCATTCTGAATTTACATTTTGAGCAGTTTATGACTTCTGAGCACCAATTCATATCACGAAAAGACGAAGCAGATAGAGTAATTGTATTTGAAAGAGGTGATCTTGTCTTCGTCTTCAACTTCCATTGGACCAGCAGCTACTTCGATTACCGTATCGGTTGCCCCAAGCCTGGAAAATACAAGGTATCCACACACACACCTCTAACTCTTCTTTCATGGTGAAAATAGAATCTGATCTCTTTTTACGTTTTCACGTTTCCAGATCGTATTGGACTCGGACGATCCTCTGTTTGGTGGATTCGGTAGGCTCGATCGCAAGGCAGAGTATTTCACATTTGTAAGAAAAGTCAAAACCATTCAAGTTATAAGTTTAAATTCATCATTATTGTTCTAATCTCTTGACCACTTATGCCAAATGCAGGATTGCTCACATGATGGACGGCCCTGCTCGTTCATGGTCTATGCACCTTGTAGAACTGCCGTGGTTTACGCTTTAGCAAACCACGATGACTGACTTTCAGACATTGTATCCAAAATCGTAATCAGAGAAGAGTGTGAAAAATTAATAAAGTAAAAAAAAGAAAAGCAAAATACTTCTTCGAGCTCATAAAACATAATACAAATTCTCAATAAATATTTCGTACAACTAGGGCAATGACCACCAAGCTAGTTTGTCACCTCTCTACAGTTCAACAAAATGAAGACAAAGTGTGGAACAAAATATTAATTCATCGCACTGAAGGACTGTTTTGTATGGACAACGCTTCCCACAAAAGGAGCAAACATATCGAGACATATGAAGATAGTTGCGCAGAACAACTATCGTTTTACCCAAGTAGAACCATGATGAATCGGGCTTCATATACAAGTCATATCCAATCAGACATTCAATGTGTAGAGTGACACAACAGTACTCACCACACGTATAAAACCTTTCGTCCAGATTCACTTCTCTCTCGCAAACTTCACACCCACTTATTGTTCCTACTCCACGAGACTTTTTGAACCACACGAAATCTTCCGTATCCTTGTTCCAATGTTACTTGTACTAGAGGAGATACAGAAATAAGCTTTCTCCAATTTGAATTCATAGACATGACGAGCGACAATATTTGATGGATGACTCTGTCTCCGGCTCGAGATGCAATGATTCATAAATGAATCCTATGAAATCCCACTTACTCTTCCTCTCCACATGCGAGTCTACGGAGTTTAGGAAGTGAGTCATGAGTGATATGAGCTTATACAACGACTTCGACTGCGAGCTGAAGAGAGAGTTTGCTTGAGTAACAAGTGACATTAGCTTCGACTCCGGTTTCGGCTGCGAATCCAAATCCATTGAGCTGACCAGAGAGATTATTTGAGTAAAGAGTGGCATGAGCTCCAAAGTGGAATCCATATTGGTGTTGACACATACTAGTTGAATAACGAGTGATATGATCTTCGACTCCAAATCTGAATCCATATATCCTTGGACAAGTGATATTAGAGATTTTTGAGAGCTTTCTCTATAAGAACAAACAAAAGTCAATGATCCATTTAGAGATTAGAGATCTGAATAGTACAATACGATAACAATATACAAATTTTTATTAATGATGGTTAGGTCGGCTTATGCAACTCGCACATTTTCTTCAGAAACAAAACAAATTCATTGAAATGGTTAGGTTTAGACTTTTGACGTAGAAGAGAAGAAATTATATAATCCCCTGGCCCCTTGGTTCGGTATGGTTTAGTAATATAATGAGTAGTTCCGGGTTAGACAAAAGAAGAGAAATTGACCAAAATATCCCTCCTTTCCTTTTCTTTTCCTTTATCGGAATAATAAAAAATCCAACGGTCATAATTGAGCGCACTAGATCCTCTCAGCAACAACAACAAGAAAGATGCAGCCGACGCCGGCGACGGCGGATCAAAGCCGGCGGTTAAAGGATGAGTTATCGGAGAGTATGAGTTTCAGTAGCCAAATGAAGAAGGAAGACGATGAGTTATCGTTGAAAGCTTTGTCGAGTTTTAAAGCGAAAGAAGATGAGATCGAGAAGAAGAAGATGGAGATCAGAGAACGAGTTTTAGCTCAGCTTGGCCGTGTTGAAGGCGAAACCAAACGTCTCGCTTTGATCCGCGAGGTTTTGATCTATACAATACACTCACTCATTTCAATTCGATTTTGTTGTTTTGTGATTCGCGATTATCGATTTGCTAGTTCTCTTATGTAGTTTCAGTTTAGTGTAGATTAGATCAATTTCTCATGGAAATTCAACATCGCTATGGGATTTAGTTGTTTAGTGTTGTTAATTTGGAATCTGGATTTGATTTTGGATTTTAGGGTTTTTTTTCAATTTCTTAGGTTACGAGATCTGTGAAATTCACATTACTAAGATGAGTTATTGTTCAAGTTTAAACCCTAATTGGGAAGAGAAGAAGGTCTTCTTTTTGTGGATGGTGTGTGTGTTTGGTGAGTTTGATGCTTAATGGTTAAAATTGTGTATCAGGAACTTGAAGGTTTTGCTGATCCCATGAAGAAGGAAGTTACTTTGGTTAGGAAGAAGATTGATTCTCTTGATAAAGAGTTAAAGCCATTGGGAAATTCAGTTCAGAAAAAGGTTTGAGTTTTTTTGTTGAGAATTACAGTATAATGCTTTTTTTCTCTGGGATGCTAAGAAGTAATAACTATGATAAGGTTATAACTAAACGTTGCATTTGGAGATAAAATACTTCATATCGACTATCAGAATATATGGATCGACCAATTTTGTAGCTCGCTAGTCATATGAATTGATACTGAATAATTTTTGGAGTTTGTTAAGTGTTCTTAGGTTGCTAAGCTGTTGTTTTCAAGTAAGTGCAGGAAACAGAGTACAAGGATGCTCTTGAAGCCTTCAACGAAAAGAACAAGGAGAAAGTGGAGCTGATCACCAAGCTACAAGAGGTTGGTTCAATATGATCTCACTTCTCTCTACTTTTGCTCAATAAAATTCTCTGGTTGTTTTGGACGGTGTGCGTTTGGTCCAACAAATTGGTTTGTCGTCTATCTAACTAGTCGGTTTTTAGCCGTTTTTGAGCGTTTCAGTTTCACATTACCTTCCTTTAGAACCTTGTAAGTATGTGTAAAGACATTGGGTGAGACTCGCATAGCAATAGGCGAAACTGTGATCTTAGAGTTTTGGAATCCAGTCCCCGTGTTTCCGATTTCAATGGTAGAAAAGTGAGATTAGTAGATTTTTGTATATTAGGACTTCCCATGTTTGGGGGCTCTGCATTGTAGATAGTACAACACATGAGATTTTGACCTCTTTTGTGCAAGTCTGGTATCCAAAAGAACAAACATGCATTTCTGCATTTTTCTTGTCTGCAACTCTATTGAAACACTTGCACTCTATGCGGAAACGGCTATAAGTGTTGTATATTCTCACTTTGCTTGTGTTCTTGTGACGGTTTCGAGACTGAGAAACTTAACGGGTTTTGATGAATGAATGCGTGCAGTTGGAGGGAGAGAGCGAGAAAATGAGATTCAAGAAGTTGGAGGAGCTAAGCAAGAACATTGATATAACCAAACCTTAATGCTGGACGAGCAGAAGTCACTTTGGAATGGGCTATTTGAAATCACAGTTAGAGTATTTTCATTGTTCTTCTACGATTCTAGTAATATAATATATAAGATAAAATAAAAAGAAACAAAAAATGGATTTGAGCTAGGTGTTGCAAAGAAAATGAAATTATATTACAATGTTAAGACTTTTATCGATGTGATTTGCAAATTTGTAATAATACTGTAAAGCACTATGTTTGTTTGGTCAGGAGCATTTTGATACATGGTTATATGATATCATGAAACGACCATAAACGTGTTACAAAGGTAACAAAATATAGAAAATGCCAAAATGGACACATCACAAATTTGTCGGTTAGTTCTAAAATGCATCTACTTTTTTTGTAGTCCATAACTCATTCACTCACGTTATCGTCTATACATGAAAACTATCAAGCATCAGTAATATTTCATGTGGTATTAATAATTATGGAAATAGCTATAAAAACAACATATAAAGACAAGAATTGGAGTGTTTAACTTCTTTTGCCAAATTTGGAATGTTACTTATACATCAGCTTAATCGCTTCTATTGCAAGCGATGAAGTCAGTGACGCAGAGAAAAAAAGTGAACGGTTTTTTCAGTTGAGATGTTGAAATTACGTATCATAAGAGACCTCGCAAGCCCTGAGATATAATAAATGCGACAATTGTCGTTTTTTTTATCAAACGTATAATATTATATAATCAAATACAAACTTTTCAAAATTAAAATTTTGAATATACTTTGTATTGTACTATATTTTTGTATAATTGAATACAAGTCATATCATATTATCTTTCCAATTAATTATGTTATTCTAATGAGTTACCAATCAACATACGAATCCTTAACTAATAAAAATGTTCGATAAACGGTTTATCACGTTTGGCGAGAACGTAATTGTCGTCGACACGGAGAACAACAGAAGACATCTACAGCTATTATCAGAAATATCGACAAGGATATGCGAAATCGTCTCACCTCTATCCGGATCGCAGGGGACCAAGATTACGACGGGAGTCTTAGTGCGTGGTTTGCGCTTTGTGAGCCTTAATCAATTTGATTCAAAATCTTTTAATTAAGGCTTTATTAAATTTAAAACAACTATGCATGTTTATGTAAACAATGGGTTTTTTTTTATGTGAATAAAATTTAACATTCATTTCAAAAAAACAAAAAAAAAATGTTCGATAAAGCGAAAATGTTGATATTCTGTATCTTTCGTAAGAATATGAATCTGTATATAAACCAATGTCTTATTATCGGAATAAAACAGAATCCAAAGGAAAATGGAATAATCAAACGACTGGTTTGGTGGAAATATCAAAGATGTTTCCTTGCATGAGCAGAGCAGCTCTCACTTTATCATAAATATTCAATGTACATGAATCTACAATAATCAAAATCATACATAGCACATCTACTATGTTCCAATTTTTTAACCTATCCATTAGGACCCATATCTCTGTCTCTCTTTATATGGTGTGCATATATAGCCACATAATCTAATGCATATTTTGGATGCTTTCGGATAAAACTTTATCAGAATATATACATATTCACTTCTGTAATTCTTTTTTTTTTTTTTTTTTCTTATTTGATATGCTTTACTATGACCATCTCGCAATTTTAAAATGGTTCGAGACACTGATCATATACTTATATTTGTAAATCAGTGTCTGTGTGTGCTCTGAATTGTGACGTGTTCGGTGCCGCAATCGTATATGTTAAACATTGTATATGTTTATTGCAGTGTTTTGAATACCGGACCGGACCGGGGATCGGACTGGGTTCAACCGTGAACCGGCCAGCTAGCCGGGTTGGGTTGGCCAGGGTTTGAGGGTTATTTTTTATTTTTTTTGTAAATTTTTATTTTTTTCCATATTTAAAATTTTTATGATTAAAATTTATAGAAATAAATACTAGTTTTGAATTTAGTTATCCACAAACAAAAAAGTTTTGAATTTAGTTAATTTTTGTTATGGTTTAATGTTTTTAATTTTTTTTATATATAAACTTAACTATTTCTCATTAAATTTTGTCTTTTGAATAGTTTTTTGTTATTAAAATGATTTTCTTAATTTTTTAAAATATATGTTTATTAAAAATATATGTTTATTCAAAGGTTATATTATATATTTGGATATTATAGTTATACATTGACTATTTATATTATTATTTAAAAAAAAACTATTAAACCCGGTTCGACTCGGTCCGGTTTTAAAAACATTGGTTTATTGGGTTAAAAACATTATATATATTTTTTGTAATGAGATGTGCGTGAACGAAATATAAATGCACCCGTCGTGCATGAGCATGGAGGAAAGGTACAAATCGGGCGACACGATCCAAGTTTAAGATACATATGGAGACATAATGTCTTTCAATTAGTCAAAGTCATATATATATTTTTTTCAAATGGAACAATATTTTGTTTCAATAATTCATTCGTATCTATTAAAAATGTTGGTATGTGTATTTAAGCTATAAATGTATCATCTACATAAATTGTAATGGGACATGCTGCCCATATCTCTTCAATATCTCTCATCTATACACATGATTAAAATTAATAGCCGTATAAGTACAAAATGTCGATTTATAAATAATACCACGCATCTACATATGTATTAGTATATTAGAGCATTTCCAACTCATCTCTATCTTTTTCCCTAAAAATAGAAATAGAAATAGCAATCCCTTATTTTCTCTCCAATCTTTATTTTCATCTCTAAAATAGAGATCTCTACATTTTTTTTCTATAAATAGAGATAGAAATAAAGATTTTTTTTGTCTTGTTCAAAATATCCCTATTATAGGGGAAAAAATAGAGATTCTCTAAAATAGAGGAGTACATTGGAGTGAAAAATGTGAGAATGCTATATTTTCCTCTATTTTAGAGAAAAATATAGAGATTTATATTGGAGATGGTCTTAGTATATCCAACACCGTATATGGGTTATACACGATGATATAAGTTTCTTGTCTGTTTCCTATTTTTGTTAAATTAAAATGAGAAAGCATTTCAATGTCTTCTTGCTTGGAACCTTCTTAATCGCAAACTCTAATTATATTAACAAAGAAAATATGAAGATATGCATCAAAGGAAACGTGCATACAAATATTTAAGTGTTTAAAACTCGGCGGCCTCAAATCATTAATTTGACCAGCGAAACATGTGATCTATAATTCAAAATAAGAAACTACGTCTAAATCTCTATAATCTTTAATGGAATCAACCATACACTACAAATAATTTTCTGCTTATGAATAGAAAAAAAAAACTAAATTTCTAAGATGCTACCACGTTTTAAGAGAAAAAAAGGTAAAGAATTTCAATTTTTAGATGTCTTATTACATTTTTCGACTATTAATACTATCATTTTTGCATCTAAATTTTTGACGTGAGGACAAAAAGGCAAATAAATTATGGAGAAAAGAGACGAAGATGCGAAAACAGAAGGAATCCAATGAGGAAAACGGCTACGTCGATAAGCGGCGAATAGACGCGAATTGTGGACGTCCATAACAAGCGGCTGGACAAAACGCCGACCTTGGCTGACACGTGGCATCAAGCCGTTGAATGCACGTGTGGGTTTCCATGGACGCACACGAAGCTTGTCGTGACGGTGCTCACTAAACCAAAGAGTGAAAATAACAAATAATATAAATTACGGGTCCCATTTTGATTTGCTAATATTCATGAATCGATGTTGTTGTCTTCATCTCTTAAGTACTTTTTTAATCAATTACTTTACTTTATGAGTTACTGTACTTCAATAACTAACTTCAAATTCAAACTTACTTGGGTAATTAATCAGATAGTATAACGGTAATAAAAGAATATAACTAGAGTTTGTCTACCATGCATCCGTATTGAATAAATTAAACGCACATAATTGTTGAACATTATGATTCGATATTATATGGTCAGATTTTAGCAAATTGGTAGTAAATGATATGTTTTTTTTACATACGAATGCTAATTTTTTATTAATAGGGTTAATTTGCTTAATAACAAAAAAAAATTATAATTCAAAAACTAACAAAAATTGGCATGTGTGGCAAAATTATGACTATTGGATTAAGGTTTTTTGGTTAGATTTTCAATTATAATTTTTTTTTATATTATTGAGCAAATAAACCTTTATTAATATTATGTGACGTTTGACATGCTATTTTATCAAAAGTTTGATGATGCGTACTAGAAATTTAGAAAACACTAGGTTGAAGAAAACAACATCAGTAACGAACAAATAAAATTTGACTAGCTAAAAAAAGGCTAGATTTTGAATATGATACAACTTTTTGTAAGTTCGACAAACTACAAAAAATATATTTGTAATTATAAGTATGTCTTACAAAAATTTACATGTTTTTTATTATTTATTTAATATTTATCTGAACACATTCTTTTTTACTTCCTCCGTTTTATAATGGAGTTTTTGTTATGTTTCATAATGTAAAATGTTTTGACAATACTAGATACTTTTCACTTTCTTAAATACTGTATAACCAATAGTATTTTGCAGTCTTTTTTATAATTAGTTAAACTATTTTTAATATATATTTTAAATGCTGCTTTTTGAGTAAAAATAATTTTTTAATATTCGTGATTTTTGCTAAAACATCTTATATTATGAAACAGAGGGAGTAACTTCACCTAGAAAGCCACGAAGCACAGAAACGTTAATAGTGGATATATAAATAAGTAACTACTATATCCGGATTACACCATTAAACATATAAAGACATCTTTATTGAAGATCTATTGGAGTCTAATATGATTTTAAAATTATTAAAACATACACTTTCTCTTTATTTTACTCAACTTTATACTTTCTCTTTCATCCTTTTACTCAATTTTTATTAATTTTATATTTAAACACACTCTTTTACTTTTAAACACACTTTCCAAAAGATCTAATATTAGATCCCTCTCTCTCCCTTTTGCTCAACTTTTATTAATTTTATATTTAAACACACTCTCTTTCTTCCTTTAATTCAAATTTTATATTTCAATATATCCTACAAAAACACTCTATTTCTTCCTTTTACTCAAATTTTAATAATTTTAAAATCACATTAAACCCCGATGACCTGCAATAAAGATGGCCTAATGTCCTTAAAGTAACACTGTCAGATATTAATCCTAGTGTCATGGTTGAGCTCGCAGAGAAAAAGCAATGAAATTTGGGTGGCTGAAATACAGTCAGACCGAATACAGTGATATTTCCAACTACACAAATTTATATATTTATATATTGTATTTCATTTGAATGGTTACCAAAACGAATTTGCTTCATTTAAACATGTTCCATTGCGACCCTTTAAAGGAAAAGAAAACAAAATTTTACTGCGAGTATTAGCTTTTAGACGGCTCATATACCAAATAATTTGAAAATACGAGTAACTTAATTATGTGACTAGACTAATAATTGAGAACCCTAATCGGCATCTACAAAAATAACGTTTTGTGACAAATGAATAAGAATATAAAACTGGGTATATCCTAAGTTTGTCTTGATATGTATAAACAAGAAGAATATTGAGAAACTACTTACCAAACACCAACCACTAACCACTAGAAGCACCAACCATACCTAAACACAGAGATTATTATTTTTATAAGAAAGTAATTAGTTTTCATTGACAAGAAGAAAAAAAAATTCTTGATTATAATTTCCATTGAATTGTTGTCGGGGTTTTACTACCTGACTTATTTATTTTTGAAAATAACCTGACTTATTTATTTATTTTTTTTTGAAAATAACCTGACTTATTTATCAAACCTTAATTATTAGAGTCGTGTAATTAAAAATCCATCGTTCCCTACCACTCCGATCAATTTTCACATGTCTTTTTTTATATCAAAGTATAAATAATTATCTGGGCACTTTAAGTCTATTTGTATTTATAGAAATGTTTATGAACACTGGTAAAATTAATAATAAGTTGCTTTCTAGTAAAGTGTCCCAATCATAGAAATGTCTTTATCTATGCCACCAGTTAAGCACAATAATTAGAACTCTTTTTGTTAAATAAATTTGATGTCTATCTTGTAAATGCAAACTATCATACCAATCTTGTATAATTGAAAAATATAGTTATATTATTTCTCCCATACTCACAAATCATTTCAAGTTTGATTATCATACATCTAAAAAAAGGTTGTGATCGTGACCCAATCTAAAAGTTGATCATCACGCCGATAAAGAATCACTGAGGTTCGAAATTTTTTAAATTATTTTTTCGTACGTTCATTCATAGAAAGTAAGTAACGTAAAGAATGCTTTTAACAGTCACAATTCACATTTCATTTTATCGCTAGATTACATGAGATAGCGATTTGTTACAGAAAATTATAGCAGTGTTATTTTCTTGCAAATCTCAATGGAAAAGATTGTCAATTACTAACTCTACTACAAAGAAGTTGGAGTAATTAACTCATGTGGTGACACTAAAACAGTCAATTACTATTTCTAATGTCATAAGTTATTCCATGAATATTCGTATATCGTAACAATAAACTATCATTTGAAATACGAAAAATCGAATCTTTTTTGTCCCTAAAAATGAAAAAATTGAATCTTTTATAACTTAAAAAAGGATTTTAGCAAAAAAAAAACATTTAAAAAATGATTGATATTGTTATGCTTTAGATCGATAACTTTGTGAATCTATATGTGTTTGTGTGTTTATCAAGCAAGGTTGCTTCACGAACGAAACCCTAAATATCTAGAACGATAGATATGCAAAGATAGAGATAGAGATTTGCACACAGAGATTGTTACCCAGTTCACGCCTCGATGGGAGGTCGCTACGTCTGGGGCTTGACGGCACAAGCAAAGATTTCACTAAGAACAAGAGATTACAAAGACCTAGTTACAAGAGAACTCAACGATGTATTAAGAACTCTACTAGATCTATCTTCTCTTCAATCTCTCTTCCAACCAATAAACCCTAGGCCGCCGTTCTAGTGTTCTCTTTTTAGGTTATGTGGATTCCTTGACAAACTGCTTTCTTCCTCATATATATATCAGAAGCCGGATACACCCTGATTAACCAAATCCAATAACCACACCGGTTATCTTCAATTAATGCCTGCACCACTAGAATTGAACCAAGCCCGGCCTAATACTAATAATAAGTGGATTGTCATAAAACCAATTTCAACAGATATCATCATTCAAATATGTGTCTATACTACTCTAGTCTACAAGACCCCAAGACAAATCTTCAACTACTATCCATGAGTTGTTTTAAAAATACTTATGGAAAAAAAAATTGCTGCCTAGGATTCTCTCAAATTGTAAATACTTTTAATATTCTAGGAAACAAGATTTCACTTAAACTCATATTTTCTCGGGTAATTAAACGTGTATATATATCACCACAATTTTCTGTTTAGGTATGCGAATCTAAGACCATTATGAAAAGCTGGACCATTTCACGCACACCCAATGCCTCCATACAGTAAAATCTTATTCCTATGAAAGAACCTTCACTTTATAATTAAAATGTTTGTGAGTGTACATTTGAAAATGGTGCCAATACTTATATACAGTATCAAATTTACCAATATTTTAAACACAGTCAAATTATTTTCAGTTGATGACTAACTTCATTTTTATCTACATGACTTTCATTCTTTGCAAAGTCTACAAGCTTATTGGTAAAATATATTGACAAAAAGATCAAGAACATGAGTAATGTGATTCGCAGTAAAAGAGACTGTGCCTACACCGAAGCCGTGGCGATATAGCTTGCAACTCGATTAGAGATCACGAGACTATTGTTCTGATCACCCCTCCTCCATTCTATGCTTTAATCTTGTTTAAAAGCTTTAAGAAGGGTTAATTTGCTCAATAACAAAAAAACTAACCAAATGTGGCATGTGTGGCAATATTATGGCCATTAGATTAAAGTTTTTTGGTAGATTTAAATTACAATTTTTTTTTGTGTTATTGAGCAAATAAAACCCTTTAAGAACTATAAACACAAAGTCACATTTACTGTATACAAGTTTTGACTTGAATACAATTTTACATTCAATTAAAAAAAAAATCATTCTTCGACCATTGTAATAAAAAAATAAAAATAGTTGAAAGCTTAAAAATCTCACAATAATTACACGACAAAAAAACTTGTAACATGTTACAAAATTACCATATGGTTATAATATCAAGATTAAAATTCTAAGAAAATTACATAAATTTGAGGGATTGACAGAAATTTTACTTTTGGCAGTTTTTTAAAAAATACATCACACTAATATAAAATTTAACCTACAAAGTTTGGAAAACATCATCAAAATAAATTCGATTTTAGCAGAGAAGCTCCATTACCCCACCACTAGAAGCAGATGCTGATTGAAGAAAAGTAGAGAAGGCACGCGTTGTTCTGACCTAATAGATATTTGGGAACTATATAAGGAAATAACTGTAATCAACTTTATTAAAATTACCACTCTCAGAGGACACAATCATAATTACTTCTTTTCAAATATACCAAAAGTTACAAAAAGGTTATTTCATTTTAAATTAAAGTTGGTTTTGTTTGTGGCATCCAATCAAATGAAAGCAATACAATTGTCCTACTGTGTCCTTTTTTCTGCCCAATCTACACACGAGGAGCACTGAAAAACCTAATTATTATTATTTCTGTTTTTTTTTTTTTGAGAAACATTATTATTATTTCTGTTACATTTTCGAATTGTAAATTTTGAATTCACCTTGATGAAAATACTTTCATGTGATTGTTCTGTAACTATATACAATACACGATGCTTAGTTCTTTTCGTTACCAAAAATTCTGAGCTGTTAATCCTTCTTAAAACTTGCTTAGATGCGTTTAGACATAATTGAATTCGTGCAAGAACAAATTTTTGATAGAATGGTTACTTCTTGTTGTTTGATGAATCCTCCACTTTCTTTATTAATACTAACATTTTCAAAAATATATAAAACCAAACTAGAAATCATTGAAAGTTATTATATCACACAAATTGCCGATATTAGAATTCAAAATTTTTAAAATTCGTTTTTTCTGTTGGCCATGTTTAGTATGTAAATTGAGTCATCAACAGTAACACGTACCTACTAATGTTTTATTATTATTATTTCACGACAGAATAATTTTTAAATAAAATCTGGTTCACATTCCGATTTTGAATTGCTATTTCAAATTTAACTTCATATTTTGCTTTATGTTAACTAAAAAATAAAATCAGACTTTTTTTTATTAAATATAATCAAACTATTGTCGGTAAAAAAATCAACAGGCTTGGATCATCTAACATAATTAATATGCAGAAACAAAAACTTAATATGTTTGATATAAATTATGGTGATGGTTTTCATATGTATCTTCCAATATTGCCTATATGTTAGTATGTATCCATCAAAAATCTTACCTTTAAAGCAATTTAGTGATGATAATCGATTTGAGGGCTCATATATTTATCCTTCTAAAAAATATGAAATCTAATTACTAGAGACTAGAGAGAGTAGAGAGAGCTTTGACAACTTAAAAAGACAACAGTCAGTCTAATTTCATTAGTTTATGTGAAGTTTCTAAATACAGTATTTAATTTACGTGTTACTGTGAAGGAAAGGGTCGTCAAAAAAGTGAATCGAGTCAATATCCAGTTCCTACAATAAATTTGGCATGCGTGTTTCTCTCTTTTGTCGTTTTCCACTCAATTTTCTCACCATTTCTTTTACGTAACCCTAATTTATTACTCTTTACCCCTTTGAGTTCGTCAACGCTTTTGCCTTCGGAGGAAGAAAAAATAGTTTCACGTAAATGTGAAAAACGAAAACTTCTATTCCATGTTTAAAAAAAAAAAAAAAATTCCATTCGATGCTATAATCGAAATAAGCCACTGTGTAAATAATTGCTCACTAAGATTTTTCTTTCTATTTATGTAAATTATATGGAGATGAAATAAACTATTAAATTCAAAATTAACTAAAGATGAATATAAGTTGTGGCCATGAGAAAAACAAAATACTAGTAACAAAAAACAATTAAAAAATCAAGGGGGCCAATTCGATTAAAATAAGATATTATTGCCCCCTTTTGGAAACTAGCAATTCAAAAACATTGAGGTTAAAATTATAAAATATTTCGTATTTTTTGTTGTTGGTGTACTCTTAAATCACCCATTAAAAAACAAAAAATTAATTGTATAATTCTTCTTTGTTTCTTCCTACCTCTCTACGTACAACTATTTACTTAACCCTTACCTCGATCTTCTAAAACCATCCACAATTTTTGAATCACCATCACCATCTCTCTCTCTATACCTTGAGTCCAAAAGTTTTCTCCTTTATTACAAAATTTGAAACCTTTGAAGAAACTCACGGAAAAAGTTTTCTTCTTCTTCTTCTTTTACTCTGTTTTTATTCTTGTTACAATTTGATAAAAATATGCAGTCTCAGAGACATTTAAAGGATCTTTTACAAGAAGACCAAGAGCCATTTCAACTTCAGAGTTACATCTCCGACCGTCGTTGTCAAATCAATCCAACGGTAACGCATTTACAAGTCAAGAAACGCAGACACATCTCTCAAAACGCGTCTGGAGGACTTCCCTCGCGTTTCTGCCGCAACGCTTGTTTCTTCTCTCTACGTGAATCTCCTGACCCGAAGAAATCTCCGCTCTTCGAACTCAAATCGCCAATTCGTAACCAAAACGCGATTTTCGTCAATATACCAGCGAGGACCGCTTCTATTCTACTAGAAGCTGCGGTTAGGATACAGAAAACGTCGGAAAATTCGAAAACGAGAACGCGAAACGCAGGAAACGCGTTTGGGATATTTGGGTCCGTGTTGAAGAAGCTAACACACCGCAAGAAACGCGATAATAATGGCGGTAGGGTTTCTTCTTCTGTGAAAGATATGTTGAGATGGGAATCTCCAGTTGTTCGTAAAATAGTTACGAGAAAATCTAAACGCGATGTACAAACGCAGAAAATCGCGTCTGAAACGCATTTTTCACGTAGGTCTAGTAGTAGTGGTGTTTGGTCAGAGAGTGTTACAAACGGTGAAGACTGTGATTTCGAAACGTCGATTAGTTGTAGCAGCGGATCCGACGGTTTAGATGAGTTTACGTGTGGTTCAATGGACGGTCACGATTTATCGGAAGATAAACGTTTTTGTGAAAGCCCGTTTCATTTTGTTTTTCAAACAATGCCTTCACCTTGCGGTTTCAAAACGCCGAATTTCTTGTCGCCTGCGGTTTCTCCACGCCATGATTGCCAAGAGGTTTGTCTCTTTTCTCAATTGACTATTTAATAATTATCACATTATTGATCATATTCGACAGTTAGAAATCGGAAAATAAAAAGAGAACAAAAACATAGCATTATATTGGTATTACTAATCATGTGCAAAAACATAGCATTATAACAAAAACATGTGCGTAATAATTTACTAATCATTTATGGTATTGGTATAGATTTGAAATTACAAAAACATGTAAAAACTACTTAGATATTTTTTCCGAATATTGATAAGTTAATGACTAGTTTGACTTTGAATTAGTGACAAAGTAAGAATGATACGGTAAATGACAAAATTACCCTTGAAAATTCATCACTTTGGCTATATTCGAAGATTTTTATTTTTGAACAGTTGAAGACAAATTCATTTTTTTCGTCTTTTCGAAAATTTTCTTAGCCTTTTGTGTTGTTGAAAACAAAGTTGATCTCTGTCTCTGACACGTAAAATCTCTCTTTCAAGTTTTTGTTTTTTGTCTTCAAAAATTATTTCGCAATAGTCCAAAATTCTGTCTCTGCCTATGCAACTAAAATAATAATCAGTCAAAATTAGCATGTAATTATTCGATCTAAATTGCTTAGTTTTGTATATAAACCAGATAAAGGAAGAGAATTATGAAGTAGAGAAGCTAAAGAAGCTAGAAATGGAAGAAGAAGAAGAAGAAGAAAAGGAACAAAGCAGTCCAGTTTCAGTTTTTGACCCTCCATTTCAGGACGATGACGAAGACATTCACATGGATGACAATAACATTACTTCCAGCTTCAGATCTGTACAAAGTACGTTTTCGAACTACTCTTTTGTCTTCAATTTTCCATATTTTTTTCATTTAATTCGATCTTTTTTTTTGGTATCTGATATTGCTTCCTCTTAAATGGGTTTTGAAACTGTTGATATGTTGTACTGGGCGAAATAGAAGAACAGTAACACGTTCTTGCACGAAGAGTGTTTGTTAAAATTCCTCAGTGAAAACATTTGCATGTTAGTGCACGAATAGTGTTTGTTAAAATGTCTCAGTGAAAAAACATTTACATGTTAGTGCCACGCATAGTGTTTTGTTTAAAGTCTGACATTTTTGGTAGGTTAATTGGTCAAAAGTCTTGTGACTCGTTTCATTAGATTTGGGGAAAGTTGTACATTCAGTGTATATTTCGTTTTTGTTAAATCTCATGTCAATAACAATAAGAAGCACACAAGACGTTTATATGCCTCTGTATTCTTACAAGATTGATGTTTGGATGTTGATTTACAGAAGCAAAGCATCTACTTCTTCAGAAGCTTTGTAGATTCGAGCAACTTGCGGGTCTAGATCCCGTGGAACTCGAGAAAAGAATGTCGGACCAAGAAACCGAGGAGGATGAAGAAGAAGAGATGAATTACTTTTACCATTGTGAGATTATAACTCAGAGAGTTCTTAAAACTTGTTTTGAAGATACGAAAGAAGTACCCGAAGGCATAGAAGCATTGATCTCAGACCTTGTAGCCGAGGAACTACAAAACGAGAGCGTCTTGCTTGAGGATGAAGCCGAAGACGCCATTGTAGCCAAAAGGGTATGCGAAAGATTGGGATCATGGAGAGATGTGGAGTCAAACACAATCGATATGATGGTCGAACATGATTTTAGAACAGAGAGTTTGGGATTATGGAGATCAAAGAACGATGCAGATGTCTCAGAGACGGTTTTGGATATCGAGTTTGAGATTTTTGAAGATTTGGTTGAAGAATTATCAGAAGACATTGGAGGAGATTGGTGATTTGGTTTTATCTTTGGTCCCAAGTAATGACGAACTAACCTGCGTAATTTGGGAGGATTTAAATGGTGGATGTGTATGTAAAAGTTTTGCTTAATGAGAGTATGTGTAATTCCTTAAGAGAACTGAGAAATTCATAGGATCAGTGAAGTTCTCAAAAGCTCTCTCAGGTCGGGTTTCGACCCTGATGAGATCTCGAGTTGGGTCGAGGATCTCTGATTTAGTAGTTGTAGACTTGTAGTTAACAATCTTGCGTTTACATGTAGAGAAAAGTTGGATCGAAGTTTAAACTTTCTCAAACAAATCTAAAATAACCTCACATTAATCAGTAGTTATGAACTTATGACGATGGAGGCAAATACATAAATCAGTGTGCAAAGTACTTATCAGTCAACAAAATATATTGGACTGTACGACCCATAAGGCCCAAGCATTTGCAAAAAAATATATAAGTAACATTAGGATCCAACTAAGATAATTCCTCCTTGTTTAATTTTTGTTATTGGTTAACCTATTACCTCCATAGATATTTAATCTCTTAAATTTGCTTTGTAAGTTTATATTGTGTGATTCACACTTGCTCGGTGACAATTTTGCCTTAGAGAGAAGACGTCTTTACTACTCTTTCTAACATTTAATATAATTTATTAGTCAAAAAGTTTTTAATCAACTATAGTTCTCATGTAAAATACTACATAATCTTTCTGAAAAAGACATCTCCACCATTATTTTCCTCAGTCGTCTTTGACACATTCCTTAATGTTAACCTTTTTTCTTAGAAATTCAAAAAATGGACCTCAGTCCAAGGTCAGAAGCGTCATTTCCGTAATTGTATTGCAATGATAATTTGCTTTTTAATTTAGTCATGATTACCAAACTTTATTCTCACAAGTGACTGAAATTTGCGGTGAATGTAAAGGTGATATTGTATACACACTGATTGCAAGTTATTAGTTTTCTTTAAAAACTCTATGGTATCATTGAATCTATTAATTATGTGATCTTACTGTTTGATGAATATATATTTCTCAACGTTGTAATGTGATTGTAACTATATATTACATGTGACTATATATTACATATAATTGGTATTTGGAGATTACTCGCGAATGGGATCACGGTCCCCCGCCACCACAGCAAAAAAAAAAAATTATATATCTCTAATAATTAATCGACCAACCTTTGATACCATAATTGTGCTATTATTCCCAAAATTATTATACTTTCGTTTTGTTTTTAACCTTTTTCGTATACCAAGTAACGTGTTTGAAAGAATATACTTTACATAACATAATAAGCTAATGTGTTGGATTACTATCATGTGTTATAAAACATGCATATTCATTATTAAATGAGACCTATTATTCTCGAATTCGGTATAAGTAATGAATATGCATGTTTTCAAAAATTCATTGCTTTTGATTGGTGATAGATTTTTTAAAGGGGGCAACAAACATGCATTTCTACACTATACTCGAGGGCAGAATGATTTAACTAGAGAATCCATAGTTATTTTATGCGGTCTTTACAACAAATTAGTGAACCACATTAATTGCTTCTAGGCATGGCTTTTAGGCAGTTTCAAACATTGAATCTCCAATGCTCACGTTAACGAGTGCGGTCTTTATATATATTTTAAAGCTATAGAGATCCTAAAAATATCCTTCGCCGGTTCTTCTCTTTTTTGCAGTTTCTTACTATACATGTCTTTGTCGTTGTAACTTTGTATTATGTCCATATTATCATTGGTGACAAAAAATTGCAATCTATCATTGGCCATTAAATAGAATAATACGACAATTTTGGGTTCTCCATTTGGTTTATTGAAATATTCGTTACAAATATGACATTATTACTTATTTTAAGTGAATAATGCTTTGTAAGATATTCGATAGTATATATAATATTAACAAATCTTGACAAGATCTATAAAAGGAAAAAAAATCAAAAAGGCAATTAAAAAGAGGGGTATGCTTTCACATATATTTGAACATATACAATTAAAATTAAAAAAAATGAGATCACTTTGTCCTTTTTTATTATTTCAACATTTTACCTTTTGGAATCGGCACTATCCCTTTCCTACGGAATTACCTCTTGTCATATAGAGCTTCTCCACCTAATTCTCGAGGTCGATGTTAACGGCAAACCCTGTTTTATCTTCTTATTTTTTTATACGTTATAAACAAATATTTGATTATTAGTATGGTTTGAAATCGACTAAAAATCATTTTACGTAGCATAAAAACTAAAGTATGATGTTGTTTGCAAACTATCTTGGTTGGAAAAAAAATAACATTCCGGATATTATCTACGTACAAAGTGTGAGAATATATCATGTCAACTTGTGATACCAAAATTATGTTTATAATATATACTTTCAGGGTTCCCAAATGCATGCATCCGTCGTTTCAAACCTTCCATCAACATGGGCCTTCGCACTATAAAACCTTTTTTTCTTTCCTTTCATTCTTGATTTTTTTTTTTGAGAAGAATTTGTAGGAGAAAAAGCAAAACTATAATCAGGGAAAATCCAAAATTCAAAAATCCAGCTGGTGGGTATGACCCTACATTCTTATCGACATCCATCAATGTACCCCTCTTATCAAACATCGACTATAACTCTCTTGAATTGATAGAAATAGATGATTTATACTTATAACTTTACATATATACAGATGTTACACACACAAATTCGTTAAATTAGATGAAAGATTTAAATCTTCATCTAACTTTTGATGTGTACACATGTGATATATATGGAAAATTCTGGGGTCATAATCGTGCCATGATTTGCCACGTTTACGTTGAAAAAACAAGAGATTAGGCCATTCGATTATCGCAGGCTGCAACACCTGATACCGTATTGTATGGGGTCGTTTCTAATATTTTTTTTCATACCGTATTATATGTTTGTGATACATTATTATTTTACACATACTCTTAGTCTTAGTCTTATGAAGACATTATATTCACTATCATAATCATATTTTGAATGATATCATACATTTAATTTCATTCAGGCACATTTCAACAATGTTACCAATTTTACTCATAAACTTTTCTAAAAAAAATCAAAACCGAATAATTGATTTTAGTTAAAAACAACATATATATTCTAATTTGTTTTCCATGCAGTTTGGTTGCGTTTGGTTAGATTATATTCGGATTTGGATTGGTTGCGTTTATAAATGATACTTTTTTTTTATAACCTCGAAGTTTGGGCCGAAGCCTTAATCTCCGTGGGCCTTTAGTCAATCTTTAGTCAATTTTCTTTGGAAATCCCCCTCTTCCCAAGTGGATTTGAACTAGTGACCTCTTCTCACTTTTGATGAGGAGGTAACCACTAGACCAAAAACAACTTGGTTCGTTTATAAATGATACTTTTATTCAGATTCTCATTTCTCAGCCCTAAGAAGAATGAAAGACAGTCGGCTCGAGCTACTATGGGTTTTGGCTATTCAACCCAAATTCCAGCATTTACTCTCTTCTTCAGAGGTTGATTTTTTTTACATCTGTTTTATTCTAAAACTGATCCATTTGCCTTTACCCAACAGCTTTTCTTTTGCAAATTTGTTTCTTATCGCAAAAAGGGATAATGGTTTCACTTCTAATTCTACTAGCTACAAATCTAAGATAATAAAAAAATTGTTTATAGAGCAATAATGGTGGAAATTACAAAACACTGTGTCTGTACATATATATGAACATACATACGTATGTATATGAATGTACATTGCATGGATCGAACTTCTACCTACGTGAAAAGCAAGTCATCAGGTCTG
Organism: Draba incana; assembly: GCA_963576765.1. Classification (NCBI taxonomy): domain Eukaryota; kingdom Viridiplantae; phylum Streptophyta; class Magnoliopsida; order Brassicales; family Brassicaceae; genus Draba; species Draba incana. Next base: position 50,541,197 of record OY755203.1, on the reverse strand, counting down.
ACCACTCTGAGATTCAGACACTCTCATTAATATTTTTCCTCTTTAATTATACGTTTTCACTGGTTTTTAAGAATTAATATATATTTCAAGAATTATTTAAAATACGTTTCCTTTTTAAAAAATGAATTTGTCGGGCTTAAGACAAAGACTGAGTGAGCAAGACTGAGATTCTTCTGTTCAGCATGTTTCCCTTATTAACAACTCTCTTCTCTCTTCTTCTCTTACAGTTACTATACACTGTCCATGATTTCATCACTCTCTACGTACTCTTCTTTTATCTCGATTTTATTCCTAATTGTTTTTTCTTTTCGTATTTCCGTATTATGAAGAATTGATTGCACATCTCTCTTTCCACACCAGTTAACACCTCGTTGTATATCTTTAGACATTCAAAAAAACAAATTGTAACTGTATACATATATTGCTTTTGTTTATCCTTTCTAAGAAATTATTACATCTTCACCTTTTTTTTTAAAGAAATGAATAAATTCAAGTGATGATTATGTGTTTGTCGGCATCTAGCTATCTCATGTCAAATAAGTAAAACTAACTATTGATTATTCGGAAATAAAACCCTTTATATATATTCATGATTTTTGGTGCCGCGTGGTCCACAACTTTTGCGAGAAGAATGTCTTTCAGTTTAAAATTTTAAACGTTATGATTGCTGAGGAATATAATATATCGATTCATACACAACAATGGAAAGATAGATCTTGTTAACAAATTACAGAGGTAGATTTTCAATGATAGAACAAAAATATATTATATAAAAACAGATCATGGTTGAGGCAACTTTCCCTTTTTCCATAAAAACTAAAGGTTGCTTTAACGAGAATAATGGCATTTTCATATAGAAAAAGGATCATATAGAATATTATAAATCCCGATGCCTAATGCTGTGGTTTACGAAATAATAACTCAATATGATCGTAACTCGTAAGTAAGTCATATTTTGGATGTGTCTTGATAAAACTCGCGTTTAATATTAGTTTTGTTGTTAATAGTTGTACGCTCATATGAAATTCTATACATTTTGTTTATCATAAAGTACGAATTTATAATCAATGTAGGAATACTATGGTGATGTACGAATGAATAAAGGCCCTACCGCATATTATTATTATTGTTATATAATTTGACACATTATGGCATGCATGTGTACATAACATCGACCCATCATCTTAGTAGAGTTCAGATTGTAGTTTTACTTTCGCGCAAAAGCATGCTACTTCGCCTCTAGCCGATGTGGAAACTATAGGTCACTTCTAGGGCACCTATTAAGAAAGACATATACATATATAAATAAGTTTAAGCATTCAAAATTATTAATTGTATGTGGTATATATATATTTCATTTTTCCTTACATAATATGGATACATCATCTGTCTTTTTAATTTTTGAATTGTAAAAGAGAACAATTCAAACCCATGAGAAGCTTATTTAAAGTCCACACTAGTTCAAAATATTCTCAAAGTATTAAAGTAATTATATGGATGGCAATTGTTCGAGTAATGCCATAGAGTTAAGTTAGCCGGATTTCTTATAAATTTATATGATAATTGATGACAAAACAAAATCTAGACAACAAATTATTTTTTTGGTTACCTAGATAGAAATGATTATTATTTCGAATAAACCATCCTTAAGAAATATAATTAAAAGAAATACTTAAATATTAATATAATTAGCATAAATATAATTGAAATTTAGAATAGAATCATTTTTATTAGTTTACCATTGTGCCACTATCTAAAATCATTTGGGATTGATCAATGATATATACATTATAGTGTGTGCTGTTTAAAGATGAAAATTGGATATAAATACATATTGTCAAAGCCGATTCGAATAAGATTTCCAATATCTAAATTGTTTTTGTAATAACAAAGTTTTAGGTGAATGATTTCTAATTCAAAGAATTAGATTCCTTAAAATCAAAAAGAGAAAAACAAGAGAAGATAAGGTGTCAATTTATTTGGCGGTGTTGAAACAATAAATAAGTTGGTGACAAATGCAAACCCTAGCTACTTTGTCGATTTGCACCCAAGACATGGAAGAAAGAAGCAATTATTTTTTCTCTTTATATAACAAAAGAAAGCAATAGTAACGCATCTGGTTTATTTGTTTGGTAAGGAGGGTCGCAATTCTTTATCCGTTTGGTGATTCGTCTAGTCCCTAATCGGTTGCTTGCTTATAAGGATTGTGCATCATCTTGATTTCAAAAAATTTCGGATCAATCTTGTTAATTTGCAATGTTTGGCTTAGGTTTTCTATCTTGTATTAGCTGGTATGCTTATCGTTTAGGCTTCGATCTTCTCTTTTGAGGTTGTGGATCATGCCTTTGTAATCTCTTTGGAGAATGGTTGAAATCATAATATTTAGGTGACAAAAAAAAAAAAAAAAAGAAAGCAATAGAAGAAGAAACGCAACGTTTAAGACTGGTCTGCTCAAGAACTGTTAAGTCTCCCATCTCAAGTCAATAAAAGGTAAACTTTCTAGGGGTCCTCTAATAGACGGCCACAAATGTGACACGTAGCATAAGCTCGTCATTTAACTATATTCAAATCTTGATCTTTTTCCTAAATCTTGTTTTTTCCTCATAATCTCGTTTCTTTCTTCATTAGTCCACTTGAATTCGGATTTCATTGGTTCATGATATTTACTAAAAGAAGACCGTGGAATTTAACAATGGCAGTCTTAGTGCCAGTATAAAAATCAAGGAAAATTAGCATAAATAACCAACAAAAATTCTATAATTATAAAACTAACCAATTGTCCTAAATTCAATGGCTAAGATCATGCCACATTGGGCAATTTTTGTTACTCACTTAATTATACATATTTTTTTGTTATCCTGCAAATTAACCCTAAAATCAATACCTTAAATAATCAAATGTTTTCCGTGTGTTTTAAGTGTACATATAAGCATTCTGTTTCATTTTGCACAGGGTAAAAACAAAAATTATATAAATATTCATTTTTTCTTGTTACTATTTGGACCGTTTTACACATATTCAGTCTCGTAATGTCACTGTTCACAGCTTTAAATATGTATTTGATATTTTTAGTTTCATGAGATGAATTTCGAAAAATGGTGTTGTTGCGAAGGGATTATAAACTTAGTGAACATTAGGATTGAAGCAATAAAAGTGTCAAAAAGGAACAATAAAGCCAAATGGTTAGGGATTAGACAGGTTGAAATGTTGGGGAGCATAAAAGCCAATAATTTGGTAATTTTTGAGGACCCCCCTCTTATTGCGGCCAATTAATTCGATTTAGTTCTCTAATAAATTCACACACATGTCTCTCAAATTTTTAACAGAAGAAACTTAAAGAAAGAAATACGAAATCGTTAGCTGAAAATCACAGATTTGAAAGTAGAACAAAAGGTACATGATCTATTAACATGATAATGAAATCGTTATCAGTCTAATGTTTCTTGAAAAATATTAAGTTTAAGGGTATATAATTTATAGTTTCTAAATTAGCATATCTTGTTTTCTACCTATATATACATATATATATATGGGCCCCTTCATGGATATATATCCAGTTGTATTATCATTAATGATTATAGAGGCATTTCTTCCTATAAGAAGTAGGATTATAGAAATGATTAAGTAAATCATACTTTTATCCTAGCATAATCCTAGAAAAAACAAGAGACTGAAGCCAAATAATGATGTACCCAATAAAATTGAATGTAATAATTCTATAGGCAACCCTTTGTTTTCCAAAAAAGGTTGAATATCAATTATGGAATCACATGTGCAAATTGCCTTAAAATTATCACATAAAACTCCAAATAATCAATGAAACTTCATATTCAAATTATAACAAGAACCAAAGACAAGTTTTTTCAGATATTTAACTATTTAAAATCTGAAACCTTAGAACTTTGAAGGTAAAAACCAAAATGTAGAGAAAAGAGCCTCTATCTATTATTGTATCGATCTAAAGTGAGACAAAAACCTTACATTGATTTATGAACATATACACATCAATATGCACACACATGTATTCACATTATTTGATGGAGATAACGAAAGATGAGACACATGTTACATTTAACAGATACATACAAAATCTCATACACAATAATCTGTATCTTACATCTAAATATCTTACACATCTCCTCTCTCTCTCTCTCTCTCTCTCTCTCTCTCTCTCTCTCTCTCTCTCTCTCTCTCTCGCCCACACACATTGAAGAAGAAAAATAAAAAGGTTTTTTTTTTTTTTTTGGTAAAATAAAAAGGTTATTAAGTAATGGGACCATAACGTTTCTGTAGCTTACATTCGACCCTTTTCGTGGACTACACGATCTGTCTCACTCTCTCTTACTCTATCTCTCTCACACTCTCTCTCTCTAAACACAAAAAGTTTCAATCTTTTCTCTCTTTTTTTGGAATTAAAAGGTTAAAACTTTTATCTTCTCTTTGAGCTTTGAGTATAAATCTATAAAATACCTATGGATGATCAACATCAACCTCAGTACGGTATACCGGAGCTCCGGCAACTCATGAAAACCACGACGGCTTCACCGTCCACTTCTTCTCATTTTCCTTCTGATTTCTTCGGATTTAACCTAGCTCCGGCTGTTACGGCGCCGCCGCCGCAGCACCACCGCGTTCATCAGTTCACTTCTGATCAGGAGATGGGTTTCTTGCCACGTGGCGTACATGGATTGGGTGTAAATAGTGGTAGTAACTTAAACGCGAGTACTAGTGGTGGTGGAGGTGGGTTTAGTGGGTTTCTTGACGGAGGAGGAGGTTTTGGCGGTGGTGGAGTAGGAGGAGGAGACGGTGGAGGAACGGGTAGGTGGCCGAGACAAGAAACCCTAACTCTTCTTGAGATTAGATCTCGTCTTGATCATAAATTCAAAGAAGCTAATCAAAAAGGACCTCTTTGGGATGAAGTTTCAAGGTTTGATTCTCTTATCCTCAAATTTATCCTAATTTCTCTCTTTCTCTTCATTTTCAAGATTTTTTTTTTTATATATATAATTTGTTTTTGGAAAAATGAAACTTTGTGCATATTATCTCAAACCAATTCATGTCACAATAGTGCATAGTATTTCCTAAATCTCAAGTGACTCAATTAGGAGAAAGATTTAGTTTACAATTGAAAATATTTAATTAGTAACACTAAACAGCTTCCATCTTGTTAATTATTTTCTTCTCTTTTTTTTTCTCAAAATTTTGAGTTTAGTATTATTATTATTTTGTATGCGGGTTTTCTTTCGGATTTGAAAAGATTTGACCTTTCATACGCTTTCTTGTTAAAATTTAAACCTATCGTCAAGTGAAAATCCCGAAGACAGATATAATCTTATTTATTTATGTCATCAATAACAAGAAAGAATGTGACCTCAACACTTCCCTTGGGTTCCTCAATTTCTCAGCTGATCAATATATATGTTACATTCCGATATCTATATATATACACAGACGCACACATATTGATGTGTATCTATAGAGTGGTCAGTTTTCAAACAATTTTATTTAGGCGTTGTTTTGTTTTGGTCAAGAGAATGACCAGACCTTGGCAGTTTCAGTTAAGACACTATCAGGTGCTTTAAAACCCCAAAAGGGTAAAACATAAACAAGAGTAAAACAAAAAGATTTTTATTTATTTATCTTCTTTGACTTTGATTTTGAATTTTAGTTTTCTCCTTTTCTACTGATAACTTCTACTTCATCTTTCTTAGCTTCTGAAGATATGTTCCCTCTTTTCTTGTGTAACTTATGCTTAGAAACATGTTCTTGTGATAAACTTTTCGTCCACTAGTAATAACAATCTTGGTCCGAAAGTTATAACCAGTGTATGTTTAGAAGAAGACAAACTTTATGTGGGTCACTATCTAAAATTCTAAATCTAAGCAAATATACACCTATATTATATAAATTTATATGTGCATGAAAATTATGAATATGAATATCTTATGATAATAGCTAGTTTCAAGATTAGTTTAGGGCACTGCTCCAAATTCAATCAAAACATGAACTAATTTATACTCTTTCTCATTCATTTCTGTATAACATTTTAGGATTATGTCCGAGGAACATGGATATATAAGGAGTGGGAAGAAATGCAGAGAGAAATTTGAGAATCTTTACAAATACTATAGGAAGACTAAAGAAGGCAAAGCCGGAAGACAAGACGGTAAACACTACAGATTTTTCCGGCAACTCGAGGCGCTCTACGGCGATTCCAACAACTTGGTTTCTTGTCCAAGTCATAACACACAGTTCATGAGCAATGCTCTTCATGGTTTCCACACTCAAAACACTATGAACGTTACTACAACAACGTCTAACATTCATAACGTTGACAGTAGTCATGTTCATGGTTTTCATCATCAAAGCCTTAGTCTTTCTAACAACTACAACTCATCAGAGCTCATGACTTCCTCTTCCGAAGGAAATGATTCTAGTAGTAGAAGAAAAAAGAGAAGTTGGAAAGCGAAAATCAAGGAGTTCATTGATGTGAACATGAAAAGATTAATAGAGAGGCAAGATCTTTGGCTTGAGAAGTTAACAAAAGTTATTGAAGACAAAGAAGAACAAAGGATGATGAAAGAAGAAGAATGGAGAAAGATTGAAGCTGTGAGGATCGATAAAGAACATTTGTTTTGGGCTAAAGAGAGGGAGAGAATGGAAGCAAGAGATGTCGCGGTGATTGAGGCATTGCAATATTTGACAGGAAAGCCACTGATAAAGCCGCTATGTTCGTCCCCGGAAGAGAAGATAAAAAACAGTAGTGATCAAAATCAGAATGAGAATGGAAGCGAGCAAACAATGACTACTAACAATGTTTCTGTGAAAGGAAGTGGTAGCTTTTGGGATGAGCAAGAGATCATAAAGCTTATGGAGATAAGAAGTGGAATGGACTCGGCGTTTCAAGAGATAATGGGAGGTTGCTCTGATGAATTTCTATGGGAGGAAGTTGCGGCGAAATTGAGTCAGTTAGGGTTTGATCAAAGAAGTGCCTTGTTGTGCAAGGAAAAGTGGGAATGGATAAGTAATGGAATGAGGAAAGAAAAGAAGCAAATCAACAAGAAAAGGAAGGAGAATTCCTGTGTGTACTATCCGAGAACCGAAGAAAATCCGATCTACAACAATCAAGAAAGTGGATATAATAATGATAATGATCAGCATCATCATCAGATGAATGAACAACGCAATGTAGGTTCTTCAACATCAAACGCAAACGCTGGAAATCCGAGCGGCGCAATGGCGGCTAATACAAATTCCTTCCCGTTCTTTATGGGAGATGGAGATCAGAATATGTGGGAGAGTTATGGTTTGAGGCTAAGTAAAGGAGAGAATCAGTAAGTAATTTCTCTCGAAGGTGATCATCATGTGGTTGACTAATTCTTTTGAGTTAGCTATATTTGAGATAAACCTTGACTTAACTATTATATGTCACATGGTGCTTAGAATGAAGAAATATTTGTTTGGGCTTAACGAGTTATATATATCAGCATATGAAAGTCCAATTAAATTAGGCTCTTAACCAGTGATTATATATTATGTTTTCATGTATTTATATTGTAAGACTTTTTCATATCAATATTTTTTTTCTAATATTGAATCTTGATCCCATATACGATACATGTTTATGTATCTGATATATAAATCAAAGATCGTATGTCAAATAAAAAAAAATCAGTTTTTAATTTTAAGAGAACTTATTTTCACATCCAAAGGCATAGACACGCAAAACCAGACAAGATACATCATAGTAGGATAACTAAAAAAATCAAATCATGCATGTCTCAAAGCCATTCCACATTTAAGTGCAATTCTTCTTGTAATTCAATATCATATTATATAATATATTTGTATATATAGACATATTTACTATGAACAAGACATTTTTCGCCAACCCTTAAATTAGGTGTGTTAAATCAATAAATACCTTGATGAATTATACGAAAGGAATTGACTCATGACTCATGAGCCCATATTTCAATGCTTTTCTTAGGCAGATTATGGATAGATTGGAGAGACAAATACATATGAACCATACGATTCTTAGCCATCGGTTTCATACGATCACATGTACATGTTGATTGAGGGTTGAGAGTCTTGAGACTGATAATCGAATTCTATTGAGTGTATTTTTAGATAAGAGTGAATTATAAATACTATCTAATCCGCTTTTTTCTCAACCAAATTACAAAAACTAAAATAAGTCCAAATCTTGTTTCTGTTAAAGTGCAGTATTAATACCAAGAATAATTTCTATATTAGGAAAACAACAAGATTTGTGAAGTCTTTTTGAACGGTTTGTTTTTATTCTTTTTTTAGAACAAACTTTATGGTATGGTTAGGACCCATAACATTTTAATGGGATCAAACACCTCAAGCTATTGAATTAATTAGTTTGATTGTTGTAAATCGTGAAACTTTGTTGGAACTTTGGTCTAGAAGACCCAACCTAATTAATACATGTACACAAATGGAGATACAAAGAAAATAAACATAGAAGGCTAGAGATGTAAGTTTGGGGTAATCCTAGAGAGAGAGTTATGCAGATGGAGACAGAGAAGGAAGAGAAGTGAAGTAAGCTCTGGTCGATTCAGTGTATTAATGGTCAGAGAGAAAGTAACCATTTGCCTTTATCTTTCTCTCCATGATCTCACTCTCTTCTCCTTTTTGTCCCTATTCCCTATAGAGACAGTGAGACACGAGCACGAGTCAATAAACACTTCTTTCGTACCTTTACATTATTGATAATATTGTTGATTAATTCTGAATTGTCTCTATTCTCATTTAAGTTCTTGTTCGTTTTTATGGGTTCCACACAAGACCAGTCCTATACTTCTAGAGTTTGATTGATGATTCTTCTTGTCAAACTTTATCAACTGTTTAATTTGGATATATAGTATTGATGTTGATATTTGAATGAGGAATAGATCGTAGTTATTTTGTGTCATAAATGTTGTGTCATATATTTTGTGGAAATTTAGAGAACACGTCACGCAATGATTTTCAATAAGTTCTACGTATACTTACTCTTCAAAACACTCCATTAAAAATTATTGAAAAATCTAGCTCGTAAGATAATTCCTGATTCGATTACCAATTCCTTAAACTAAATGCAAAAAAATAATATATATATATATATATTCTAAAAAAAATCATATTTATCCGACGAATAGTTATTTTAGCAAGATGGTAATAGGTTATATAGCATGAAAGGAGTTAAATGTGGAGTTTTTGCTTTCTTTTTAAAGTTTTGGTTTAAAATATCCCATTACGAAAAAGTAACCTAAAAAGAGAATTGTGGTGAATAAGATGACTAGTTAGAGTTAGAGTTAGAGTATGACTCCTCCTCCTCCTAATATTATTATAAAATCAGTAAAGATTCAAAAACTGTTTTGATGAGGCAATTTTACGTTCAGTCACTGCCATTGTCTCTCTATTCTGTCAACCCTACGACTAGACACATCATCACCTCATTATATGTATTTTATTATTTTTATATTCCTCGCATTAAACCTTCCAATTCTTCCTTTGTTTTTTTTTTGAGTATTTACGTGTATCTATAATTTTGCCTGTGGAAAATATATGGCGGATAAATTAGAAAGAAAGACAAAAAAAAAGAAGTCATACTTTACGTCTATAGAACGAGGAGCTTCAAAACCATATATTCAACAAGCGGGAAAACCATAATTACAAAATAAATCGTGGGCAAATACGCAAAGTTGAACAATTAAAGGTTGAACCCGTGAATATCGAACAGGTAGAGAATAAAACCATAATTACAAATCAAATCGAAAGAAAATACGCAAATGTGGAACAGTTAGAGGACCAAAACATTGTATTATGAACTAATCAGAGGAATCCCATAATTACGATATAAGCTGAGAGTAATTACGCAAAGACGGAACAGTCAGAGGATAAAATCATAATTATGAACCGACCATATTTACAAACAACTCAAGGGTAAACTATAAATTCGAGCTTTTTTTTTTTTTACTAAATGGCAAATATTATACAACATAAAAGTTAGATTTTACAAAAAAACATAATCTAAGATTTATACTTCTTTGACAAAAAAATAAAAACAAAAAATACAAAAGTTGGTTTGAAAAACCCAATGAAAGTACATAAACTAAAACGACACGAGGTTGTGGAAACGTTTCCTGTGTCTTCTTGCTGTGATACAGTTTTTCACTTTTCTATCAATAGACTTGTAGATGATATCAGCTGGAATGAATGTTCAATTGTGGAGAACATTATTTCTTTGCTTTCAAAGAAAAAAAATGGTGGCCTGAATTGCAATTAGAGAGTAACATAACAAATGTTGCCCAACCTGATAATAAAATCATAATTAGGCAATAACTCAAGGATAGAAACACAAATATAAAACAAATAGAGGGTTAAAACAAAAATATTTCTGGCGGAAAACGACAGGAAATAAAAATTAACCAACGACGTAGCAGCCAAAACAATTTGTTATTAGCTGTTCATGTAACTTGTACTAACATCTTTTTTTTCCAAAAATTAACATCATAAAATTTGACGTTATTACAATAAAATTTCCCTTCTATAAGGATTTCATCATCATAAAATAATGGAGACAAAATGAACTTATATATCCCAGGCTAAGATCACATACCCAAAAATAACAAAAAAAAAAGGGAAAAACGGCCATTTAAATATTGAACTGTGCAAATTGCGCCATTTTAAGTACGGATTTTGGGTTGAGTCGATTAAAGTACGGACTTGAGTTGACTGAGCAACATTAGGTATAAAATTAGTCAACGCTAACTGCCGTTTATTTTGTCCGTTAATACAAAACGACGTCGTTTTGTAAACAGAAAAACTGTACCTAAAGTGGCTCAACCCTGAAAGTTTTGTATTTTAAATGACCAAAAAAAACCCCAAAACTTCTGGGAACTTAATAATTACTTTAAAATGGGAACTTTAAAATGAAAACTTTAATATTCACTCCCAAATTCATGACATACAATTATTGAAGTTATATATAAATAAAGAAAATAAGAGAGGAAGATAAATTAATGGGTAAAATTATAAATATTTACCTAAACAAATAAGATAAGCTCCACAAGTTAAATATATTAAAATCATAAAATATCTAAAGTACCATCATTTCTAGAAAAGATATATGAAATAAATGACATTTTATGTATGTAGCTACCAAAATTTTAAACAATGAAATACATTCTCAAATGCTTATCATTAATGTCCAAATGGTAAAAATCATTTCATAGTTTTATATTCATACAATATCATATAGATAAGAGATAAAAAAAACATTAATTCATTTACCAAAATTTTAAACATTGAAATACATTCTCAAATGCTAATCATTAATGTCCAAATGGTAAAAATCATTTCATAGTTTTATATTCATACAATATCATATAGATAAGAGATAAAAAAAAAACATTAAGTCATTTACCAAAATTTTAAACAATGAAATACATTCTCAAATACTAATCATTAATGTCCAAATGGTAAAAATCATTTCATAGTTTTATATTCATACAATATCATATAGATAAGAGATAAAAAAAACATTAATTCATTTACCAAAATTTTATACATTGAAATACATTCTCAAATGCTAATCATTAATGTCCAAATGGTAAAAATCATTTCATAGTTTTATATTCATACAATATCATATAGATAAGAGATAAAAAAAACATTAATTCATTTACCAAAATTTTAAACATTGAAATACATTCTCAAATGCTAATCATTAATGTCCAAATGGTAAAAATCATTTCATAGTTTTATATTCATACAATATCATATTTGTCTTTCAATATAATAAAATTGTAGAATAAATAAAATTTTAAAGTTCCCATTTTAAAGTAATTATTAAGTTCCCAGAAGTTTGGGGTTTTTTTGGATCATTTAAAATACAAAACTTTCAGGATTGAGCCACTTTAGGTACAGTTTTTCTGTTTACAAAACGACGTCGTTTTGTATTAACGGACAAAATAAACGGCAGTTAGCGTTGACTAATTTTATACCTAATGTTGCTCAGTCAACTCAAGTCCGTATTTTAATCGACTCAACCCAAAGTTTGTACTTAAAGTGGCGCAATTTGCACTGTTCAGTATTTAAATGACCGTTTTCCCAAAAAAAAAACCAAAAAACAAATAATTACATCGTCACGTTACAATATCACATAAATTAGTAATAACCAAATCTTCAAAAAAAAATTCAGATTCCAAAAATGACTTTTTTAGTATTTGTAGTCTTTGACGTGAAGACTCTCTGCAGCACCTTCACTGAGCTGAGCATCACCCTTGTAGCCACCAACGGTTGCCTCGGAGTTAGCCTTGGCTCGAGCCAAGAACGCCTTTTGAGCCTTAAGCGTACTCTGTTGAAGCGCACGTCCATACGAAAACGTCAAGGTCCATGGTTTCTTACCTTTGAGCTGATTAATAGCGTTTAAATTCACAGTTGCTTCTTCCTCGCTTTGTCCTCCAGACAAGAACACAACGGCTGGAACCGCGGCAGGAACAGTCCGTTGCAAAGCACGGACCGTGTGCTCAGCGATCACTTCGGGTTTAGCCCTGGATTTACAGTCTGAACCTGGAGTTACCATGTTTGGTTTCAAGAGTGTTCCTTCTAAGATCACATGGTGATCACTAAGAGCCTTGTAACAAGCCGCAAGTACACGTTCCGTGACGTACGCACATTTCTCAATGTCGTGAGATCCGTCTACAAGAATCTCTGGTTCAACAATGGGGACTAGACCGTTCTCTTGACAAATAACTGCGTATCTCGCTAGACCGTAAGCATTCTCGTGGATAGCTAACTCCGAAGGCTCATTAGCTCCGATTTTAAGCACCGCACGCCATTTGGCGAAACGTGCACCTGCTTCGTAGTATTTCTTGCAACGTTCTCCGAGCCCGTCTAGTCCAATGGTTGTGGTTTCACCGTTTGTACCAGCGAGCTCGACTGTTCCTTTATCGACTTTGATACCTGGAAGGACGTTAGCTTCTTTCATCACATCAACAAATAGTTTCCCTGTTCCACAAATCAAGAACATCATAATCGAATTACAACTTTTGAGAATGAAATAACCAAATTAGACCACAAGAAAACACAAGAAATCAAGAACATCATAATCCAAAAAAAGTTTCGAATTATAAATTCACAGATTCTTCAACAAGAAATACACATAATCCGAAAATCGGAACTTTGAGATTCAATTAACCTAACTAAGATTCTTCTTCATATGTCTAACAAATCCAAACAATAACTTGATAGATTCGAAATTTGATTGTTAGGTATTGAGTTTGACCTGAAGCTGTTTTCTGGTAAAGTGTTTCTTCGAAGAGGATGATACCACTGATGTATTGAAGAGCTCCAGGAGTGGTGAACAAGAGCTCACGAAGAGCACGTCTGTTTGATTCAACGTTATCGACGTTTATGCTTACGAAACGTTTTCCGATTGTTCCGGTGGATTCATCAGCAGCGAGTATACCTTTTCCCGGAGTTCCGATGTAAGCGGCATTGGCGATAAGCTCATCTGCGGAAAAAAAACACGAAAATGAGATGAAATCGATTTAGGGATTTAGCAGTCCTGGAGCTATAATCGAAGAAATTTGTAACGGAAGAGACGAAATCTACATAGAATCACGATCGATTACTTCGTAAATCGATTAGACGATCAACGATTTCAGATACCAAAATTCGAACAACGCAAAAAGAGGATGAAATCGGATAGATCGAAAGATGAAGAAATCAGGCGGTGGTGAAATTTTACCGCCGAACTTAGATTTGAAGCACGACATAGTGTAGAGAAGTAGCGGCGGAGACGGCAACGGAGAAGAGAGATCCGATTGTGTGTGTGTGAGAGAAGAGGAAAATGGGCCTTTGGGCTTTATATAGTATAAGGCTGAATTGGAGAAGGATACGGCGAGGAAAATGGAGTTTTACGAGAGGCCCATATAAATTGTCGCTTTGTTTACTTCAACGACCAATAGTAATTCTCGCTTTGCCTTTGATTGTCGAAATAGTAGAATTTTTTTTTTTTTTTTTAACATCATCAACACTTCCATTGAGATGTAAAGAAAAGAGTATAATCTTCATGGAGAATTTGTTCAATACAAATTGGAACATAAGTAAATAATATAAATGATTCAGAGATCATAAGATATTCTTTTACTAAACTATCAGCTGCTTTGTTATTGTATCTTGTATTAAGAAGAACAAGATTGAAGATAAAATAAGACTAAGTATAACAAAGACTCTTGCTAAGACAGAGGCTTTGATCACAACCAAGACGCAAAGCATAAGTAAAGAAAAGGAAGCATGCTTAAGTGAAAATCAACTAAAGCCCACGAAGCCCATACTCAAGCTTTCTCCTTTACTTTTGTACTTCGGAAAAGACAAAAAAACAGCTAACTAAGAAACACAAAGGAAAAAAGCACAGAGCCGTTGGAGATGCATGTACGGTTTGGTACTATTCCAGCGATCGTATCCGATCTTGTTTGACTAAGGGTTTTCAATAATGTATGAACACTTTAGTATAAATACCCTAAGTTGTAATTTTTACAAGATAAATAAAATAAAATTAAGATTCAGAAATATTTCTCTTCTATTTGAGCTCTTAAGCTCTACTTTCATCTTGGAGTCCACTAGAATTGGCATGAATTAATCTTTGAGCTCCAATGCTTGATTCCGGTGTTGCTGAGAAGATCGTTCACTTTCTTTTTATTTTCGAAAGATTATTCATTGTTTAATTTACTTGCGATCTATTTTTAATAATTCTTTTAAATATTTGTAACTTTTGAAGATGCTGTGTAAATTGTAATAAACTGCCGAAAGTTATATAGTAAACTTTTTATTTTATTATGACTTTAGCAGCCAACTATTTGGGATATGTACAAAATATTGTTTCTCTTTGTTATTCTTATTTCTTTGACATGTGCTTAAGGTTGTGAGTGGAGTAGGAATGAAGCACATTTTCTATTCTTTTTTTTTGGCTCAACTTCAAACTATTTTTGTTTACAGTATTGGTTTGTCACGGTTTCTATTCTAGTGTCTATGTTTAGTACATTTAAATAAATAAGAATAGTTCCTAAATTCAAAAAGTAGAAAAATGGTGATGAAAATGTCACTCGTTCAACAACTCTTTAAAATGAATGAATTACACATCAAATGCGGTATTATCAACCATTAGTTCCAAACACTAGAAAAAAAATATGTGGTCGCCAAAAAAGATTATGAACTGAAGGTTAAGAACTTTCGTAGTTTATATATAAATAAAAATTCAACTCTTCCATATTTTATCTGTTTTGTTTGATATTTTATTTACTATCTATTCTTTTCACGTCCAGTCTGATAATTATATATACACACTCCATTTCTTTGTTAAAATTGTCTACATGATACACTCGGATAAATTTTGGTGAAGCACGTGAACTTAGCTTTGCAATAAGACTATAAAAAACAATAATATAGAATTAATAAAATAATTAAAAATTATAAAAATAGGATAGTGGACATCTCAAACATGTGGGCCTATAGGAAAGTCCACCGTCCACATTTGTTAAACGTCATCCATGACGCTTTAACAAATTTATCCAAATTCTTTTTTCCGTATTTATCTACCAATTATCTCTACCATTACACCTTTCTATCGAATAAAATAATTTTAAACGGCAAAGATACCTTTTGCCAAAGCATATAATATATCTTCGTATTAATAATAATGATTTGTTAGGTAAAAAGTTCATCAGCAAGTTAATGGTCAAATTGCAAAAAGGAGTTACTTTAATTTTATATATGTGTTGTAAATATTCCTGTTGAAACAAAAAAAATAGATAGCTATTTCATCTACGACTCATTTCAACGGATCTAAAACTATCCGACCCGAGATTTTTATACGGGCCGGGTGATAGCCCACCGTCTTCCTCTAAATCTCGTTTCTCTCTACTCCAAATCCTAAACCCAACATAAACCATCGTGACCGTCAAAACCAACGCAACCACAGCAATAACAGACATCCCAACCGTTAATCCAACTCTACTTTTCTTCTTCTCTATACCTCCACGTACCTTAAAATAACCCATTTTACCCGGATCCGCAACGCCCAACATCGTCCGAATCGGGTAATTAACCAAATAACAAAACCCGGATCCGTTATTATAAACCGACCCGAAACACTTACAATCCTCTACACACGTTTCTTCACACTCACTAAAAGACGACGTCGTTTTATGATCCATCAACTCCTTAAACGGCACTTCAACGCCTCCACGCTTTATTTCCGTCATCTTCTCTCCGCCGCAAAAATCCGCCGTTACCATAGCTCCGACGTGACTACACTCTCCGATCACGGTACTATTATTCAAGCATGAGCATCCAGATCCAGGAGTACATAAACTGTACGGACCACAAGGATTTGGTAAATCGCAAGTTTCGCGAATCGCTTCGTAATTTAACGCCCATTTAGATCCGTCCCAGAGATAACCACGGAGATTCCCGTCGGTTTCTAATCGGAGAATCAGGATTCCGTTAACCGGTTTTTGAAAGCTGTTGAATGCTTCGACGTCGATCGGTATGTTTCCGGTTTGGTACATACCGAGATAACCATTCGGGTTGATCCGAGCGAGAATTGGACCCAACCCGTCTTTGACTTTAGCTTTAGCTTGAAGAGCACTTCGTTTATAGTAAAACTGTTGTGAATTTTCACTGACTTTTGCGTATAATCCGATGAAATCGGATCCTAATCTCATCGAATATAAACCGTTCGATGAAACCAAAGCCATGGAAGATGTGAAATTCTGGTTTTCCACAAGGGTATTTCCGGGAAAATCAAAACTTTCCCACTCGACGGTAGAAGACGACGGTGACGGCGATTTAACCACTTGGAGGTTTGAGTCGTTACGGAGGATTAAACGGTCTCCGTTAGTATGAGTGGACCATTCTACCCTTGAAGAAGGATCGATAATTACGAGACTGCCATTGAAGATGAGTTTTGTTTTATGAGACCAGCTTGCTGAACGGGTCGGGTCGAGAACCCAAAGAGGATCCGTTAAGTTCGGGTGGGTTACGGCTAGTGAGAGACGTGACCCGTTTACTCGTAAAAACCCGAATGAGAAGTTTCCGTTTGGGTCAGTGAGAAGTGGCTGGAACGAGTTGATGGATGAGTCCGGTTTAGCTTCGAAGCCTCTGGTTAACTCAAGAACCGGTTCGATCGCGTTGACGTGTTGCCATTTATGAGAAAAGACAAAGAAAACGAATAATAAGAGGAAACGAGTCACGGAGGTTAAACATATACCTTCCATTTTTGGAAATATTTTGAATCAAAGAGAGGTTTCTGAGGTTTTAGAAATGGAAAGAGATTGTGATGTTTTTTTTCTTTTAGTCCTTCATAGAGAGAGAGAGAGAGAGAGAGAGAGTCCAATGAATCAAATTACTTGGTTATATACTTATATATATAGAAGCAGATTAAAGTATAAAAATGATAAAATATGTTTGCCGATAATAGATATTTAAAAGAAAACAATATTAAACGACGTCGACGTCGTGGGTGGGACTAGAATTGAATATATATATTTTGGATTTGACAAAGATATGGTTTTCTGGTGGGATAAATTGTTATCATATCAAGTGTCAACTTGTGACCCAAAAAAAAAAAAAAAAATCAAGTATCAACCATTAACCAATACTACTCTCTAGACGCAAATTGACCAGTTGAATAATGAGCTATAAAACCAAATTATTTTGCATAAAATATCAACTAAAGACAAATTATTGCACGCACTAAGCATGTGTCAGTATTATGCGTCAATATGTGTGTATATACATACATATTACATATCTTACATATGTATCAATGTCTGTAAATGAGAGATTATGTAAAAGTAAAACAAGTTATACAGTTTTATAATGGATTAAACCAAAGCATGCATATATATAATAAGTGCTAAATCCTAATTAACGTGATCATGAGTCCGAAAACGTATTTGCATATCATTTGATGTAAACCCTAACAAATTGTAAATGGGAAATCTAGAAGATTAGGTGTTAAAAATGAGTGGAGTTATTTATATGTATAAAATGGAGTTAGGACAAAAGTCGCACCAAATCCAAAGGGTCAAAAGACTCAAGCTTCTTCATTTGTTTCTGTCAATTTACCTGTCAGATCATTGAATCTCTTTAGTTGCATACTTGCATGCAACTTGCAATCTTATTTACTTGCAAACTTAATTAACGCACCATGTATATTTGTACATAATATAGCCATAAATGGCCCAAGGCGAGTTGAAAAAGGAGTCTTTTTCTAAAAAAAATTTAAAATAGTTTTAAACAATAAAAATTACTTAAAACGAAAATAACGATAATAAATCTAAAACCAACAAAAAAAGTCTTAATGCTAAAACAAAAAAAATCAATAACATAATCTTTCTTCTTTTCTTTTCTATGAATCCGTTTATCAAACTCTCATAATCGATTTGTCTAACCAACTCTCTCTCTATAGATATGATAGTCAAGTCATTCAACCTTTCTTTTGACATAGTTGATCGCAAATAAGACTTTATCAGCTTTAACTTTGAAAAGCTTCTTTCGGCGGTGGCAACTGAGATTGGAATCGTTAACAAGATTCGATAAGCAATCCAGGAATTAGGATAACAACCTTCCATGCTTTTCAAAAAGTTTACACTTCGACCGGTCTTTTGTAGTCTCTTGGCAAAACATCTCTTAGAACTTTTAGTTTAAAATATAAATCATTCCCAACAACATCTGAGTGATCCCCATGTTTTAGAGAGGCTTCAAGATTAGTACAAGATGCCATCAAACTATCATTACTCGCTAAACGTAGTTTCCTCAGATCAAACAAAAAACCAAATGTTTGTTCATACTTATGAAACTGCTCAAATCTCGTCCTTAGAGAAGATAAAGCTTGATCCACGACTTTGATGAAATAAGAAATTCTAAAGCTATCCTCTGGTGATAGATTAGTAGCTTCATCAACCTTCTTTGATTCTTCATCAAAAAACGTTTTCCTTCTAATGACACGTTTTATCTTTGTAGGAAAGACGGGTTCTATCTCCATAGTTAATGCTATTTCCTTAACTTCAGATTTTGCACCTTCAAAACCCGTTTCTCTATATTTTTCGAAAAAAGTCACAAGTCCTTTCAGCTGAGCAGTAGCAATCTCAATATCCATGTCTTCTGACTGCAAGTTCTTGCTTACGGTGTTAATCACAAATAAAAGTTCATACCAAATAACCATAGACAGCAAGAACTCATAATTTCCAATCCCATGGGTTTCGCTTGTCGCAAGACACTCAGCCTCACTTTGTGCTTTTGGATAACTACTGGCTTCTGCTATATAAAGTAGAGCATCTCTTATTTTTGGAGCTTGAAATCTTATTGCTTTGACGCATTCAACATGACTCTCCCAACGAGTTTGCGATAAAGATTTAACTGTTAAACCTCCTACCCTGTCTTCTAGTATTTTCCACCGCTTAGTTGAAGATGAAAAGAGACAATAGATACGCTGGATTATCCCAAAAAATGAGATGGTTTTTTCAGAAATTGTAGCCATATCACAAAGAGCGAGATTAAGGCTATGACAACCACAAGGTGTGTAAAACGCTCGTGGATTGATATCAAGGAATCTCGCTTGCACTCCTTTATGCTTTCCTTTCATATTTGATCCATTATCATGTATTTGTCCTCTCACATCATCAATACTCAAACCAAGAGCAACCAACACAGTTTGAAGTTCACCTAAAATCCCTTCTCCAGATGTATCATCAACTTTCACGAATGTCAAAAAAAATTCTTCTATCTTGGTGGAAGTTGTGGAAACATCAACACATCGAATGATAAGAGACATTTGTTCCTGATGACTAACATCCGGAGTACAATCAAGAATAACAGAAAAATATTTCGCATCTTGAATCTTTTTTACGATCACACCCTTAATCTCATCACCTATCATTAGTATCACTTCATTCTGAATTTTATTGCTAAGATAGTGATAACGAGATTCACCATCTTTAAACCGTCTAAGGTGTTCTCTCATTACTGCATCCCAATCAGCAATCATCTCAATAAAGCTCAAGAAGTTTCCATTACCATCTTCTCCTATCTTTTCACTATTTCCTCGAAATGCTAAATTATGCTTAGCAAGAGTTTTTATCAATGAAAAAATCCTAAGAATCACATCTTTCCAGTGACTCCTTTCTATATTCAGCTCATGTTGCACATGCTTATCAATAGTTTGATTTTTCTGCAGCCTCAATTCAAGTTCCATCCACTGACTCATACATATCAAATGCTCATGACTAGTCTCATGTCTATCAAGCCCGTCCAAAATATTTTTCCAATCATTGTATCCTATAGATGCCATGTGACTAGGACTTTTATCACGAGTGAACAACTTACAACAAAAACAAAAGATTTTTTTCAATGTTTTTGAATAAACAAGCCACCTTCTGTCTTGTTTCTCTCCATTACGCAATTTTCTTGTATAATATGAGTAAGAGAAGTATCGACTATTCTTCTTTCCTTTGGGAAATTTATAGTCAACCGGTAGCCTTGTAGCAGGATCTTTCTCAACCATGATATCTCTTAATCCTTGATCAACTTTTCCCCAATTTCCAGGATCATAAATATCTAAAACTCCATAGTTCTCCTCACTTTCTGAAATCTTTTCATTATGTTCTTGGAAATTCGGTTCTCTCACATTCTCATCATCTGACCCATTCACATTCTCAGCATCTGAACCATTCACATTCCCATCATTTTCTTCGTTCCCATCATTTTCTCTATTCCCATCATCCATTTGCTCATCAAACTCATCATCCACTCCCACAGGTTCATCAAGGTTTTCAGCCTTTTTAAAATAGGAGCCAAAAAAGAGCAAAAAAAGCAAGAGTAGAAGCATCGAACAAGCCTCAAACAAATGTATTGCGCATTTGTTTGAGGCTTGTTCGATGCTTCTACTCTTGCTTTTTTTGCTCTTTTTTTGGCTCCAGAATCATACTTTCTCCATGGATACATCTCATGTATTGTTTGTACAAATCAAAAGAAAACCAAAACACATTAGAAAAGTCATATCATATATTCATATTAATATAATATGAGCATTAAACAAACATGAAGCATCAATATAATAAGCCTATAAGAGCATTGGGTATCAACGAGTCATGGATTTAGATAATAAACACAATCACAATCAAGAAGAATTAGAAACAATTTAAAACACTCCATTAAATCGGAAATCGAAAGAATAAAAAAAAAAGAATTGATTATAAAGTACAAGATACAAGAAGACAAAGAATAAAAACCTTAAAATATTGATTGTTCGGTTTGATTTAAGAAGAAGATGAATGGAGAAGCTCTTGATTTCAATTTTGTTGCAGGTTTATGTTTTTTATTTGCAGGCTTGTTATTTGTTCGGTGGATGGGGGCAGAAAATAAGATTAGAATCGTAGGGTTAATAAATAAACCAAACAATCAAACCAAAAAAAAAAAAGGAAAGAATTGCATTATAAGAGTTTCGAACCCAGGCTCCTAAAATTTTGGCTTTCTCATTAGTTTATCTCAGACTACTAGACTATTACTAAACTTTGGTAATTTGGGACCCCTAAAATATATATATTATTAGGGGCCTTAAGGCCAATGTCTTTTTGGTTTGCCATGAGGCACGGGCCTGCATGGTGTGGTTATATCAACATGCATGAAACTCTTTTCTTGTTATTTTTTTGGGAAACCACGTTAATTTTCTTCAAAGTAAATCAATGTAATTCCTATATATTAACAAAAATTGGACGATTTTTAGCAAAAAAATAGAGAAAATTATGCGAGCTAAAATATGATCCAAAAACCCATCCCTAAAACGCCATCGTGGTAATCTCTAAAAGTTGATCTATTATTATGTCTTTTGGATTCACGTGAAGAAAAGTTCCAAAAATATTTAATTTCATAATGATAGGTGGGTTATTATCAAGTCACATGGATTGACTTTGTAAAAGGCTCATTGAATGTGAGGAGTTGACTAATCGGCGGGAGGATATGTATGAATGTAACAAATACATCGAAAGTCTCAACAGTTCGGATTTTGACTTACTTTATAATTTACGAGTTTATTTATTTTGCTTATGTTGACATCATTTAAGTTCAACCATACAACAACTATTTTGTTCCCTTCGTTGTCCCTTTATTTTTATTTTATTTTTGCTAACCATTGTCCCTTTCTTTATTTACTTTTTTTTCTTCTTCTAAACTTTCTTACCAACCTAATCGTTTAATGGAGAACGTCAAAAAAAAAAAAAAAATCGTTTAATGGAGAATTAATTTCTAAGATTTTTTTTTTTTTTTTTGGGTCACAAATTTCTATAAATTCTTGTCTATGCTTTATAGATAATTTTTGTCAGTAAAAATTTATAAGTTTTAGCACATTATAATGACAAAACTTAACGTGGGAATTTTTATTTCATAATATAATTAACCATGTTAAGTTCATCATTTTGCATAATAGTTCTGAAATATAACTTTATTTTATAAATATATGTCTGAAACAAAACGCAATTATATGTACTATTTGACTATTTAATTTGTGTCCAGAATACAGCTTTAGATTCCTTTTTTTTTAAACCTTTTTAACATAATTTATATTTAACTAATTCTTACGTTTTTAGCAACAAAAAAAACTAATTCTTACGTTCAAGATTTTGGACTTCTAATTGTATTTTGCAAAGTCAAATATAGTTTAATACTGATATATATAATATAATATGATTGTCTCCATTACTGTACCACTTAATCTAATTCCAATGCACCACTTTTTAAGCTTTTCTACGGACACGACAAGTCTTTTTCACCATTGTATGAATATTTTCCATTAGGGTTTTACCATTCATTTCAAATTTGTGTTTTTCTTCTTTTTTGTTCAACTATAAAAAATAGAGAGTCTAACGAATCAAAACACGAATATGATATTTCTTGCAATTGTCAAAGCGAAGACTTGTTTGGAAGGCAAAATAGACTCATCTTAAACTAAAATATATATTTTGTGGTTATATAATTTATCATAAATTTTTCAAATAAATAAATTGATGAAAGCTTATTAAGAATATGAAATGGTGTTAAGGAATAATTCTATCAAATTCACATAAGCATGAAATTACAAGCTTCATTCACTTGATATAAATAATTATATTAAACATCTTAAGTTAAGGTATATATAATATTACTATTCGTCTTATTAAACATACACTTGGTTTGGAAGCAAATTAGTGATGTCTCCACAACAAAATCTTGATAATAACTTTTATTTGAAGTAGTGGATTGAGTTTGACTAAAGCCTACGACTATGACTACGAGTAAATGAGTTTTTTCCAATTAATTTACTAGAATACACTTGAAATTTTTCATAATTAGCTCACATTTTCCAACTTGCTTAGAGAAAAATGATCAAACGAATCAGTCGACTAATCCATACGAAACATATCACTTCTATTAATTTACTCTCCATCTATGACTATTACATGATTCACATCTATTAACTAGACTATTTAGTGTAACCTTTAATTATATTAATATATGTTAAGCTATGCTATGATGTAAAAGGAAGATTCATTGCATATGTTCGTTTGGTGTCATATGTTTCAGGTCAAATTGGCGGCATGTACCTTTTAGACATTGTTAAGATTCATTTGGAACAATATGTAGCAATGGGCCGAAACGAAAAGCCCAAATACGATGAAGAAAATAAAATACAAAAAGGAAATGTTGACAGTGGGATTTGAACCCACGCCCTTTCGGACCAGAACCTTAATCTGGCGCCTTAGACCAACTCGGCCATATCAACGTTTTGTATATGTTATTTTGTAAGTAATTATATTAACAATTCTTATGAAACGACATAAGACTGACAAACTATATGCGGGAAATCAACATAAGTACCATTTATTTTCTATATGAATGAAAACTATAACTAATCTAATATGATCGAAAAATAAAATATGTTTTGAAGTATTTTCACATTTGCATACTTTTGAAAATTTTAATATTCTAAACCAAACGAAGCTAAATCTAAAAACCAGATTAGACCAAAATTGCATTAATGAAAAGGACTGCCACCAAAATCGAAAGAAAGTCGCGAGAGTCTCTTTTCTTGTCTCTTCTTCATAGCAAATGAAATAATTTAATGGACAGTACAATTCTTAATTATCTTACATAAAAACGATGCGTACATGTCAAACATTTTATTAATTTATAGATTTGTCGGCATAAATCAAAATAGTATGTGATAATGCTCCCATTAAATAAATAAAATTAGGCTCGTGATCATCCCTTTTCTCTCTATATTCTTTGTCACACAAAAAAATGTTTAGTCAAAGATAGATCCATATTCCTAAATGATGCGACTCCATGTGATGTTTCAACTTAGGCATTAATTATTTTACATAACTTCTTCATTTGAAATATTAGTGTAGGGGGTATTTTTGTTTAAGGTATATAGATGATAAACCATATTTTGTACTCCATATATATATATATATATATATATATATTTTTTTTAAGGGTACATATATAAAACCAAACGATTGCACTGTGCAAAGAATCACACTTCAAAAATGTTATAATAACTGATCTCTTTTTTTTTTCGAGAATTAACTATAATATTTGATCTTGTCTTAGGAAAAAAACATAAAATTTTGTAATAAATAATACTCCCTCTGTTCCTAAATACATGATGTTTAAGGATTTTTTCCTTGTTCCACAAAACATGATTCTTTACTTTATCATTAATGATTTTTTATTAATTCATTTTTTTACAGCATAAATTAATTACCTTTATGGCTACTAATAAAAGTAAATTGTCATTATCAATAAAAACTTAATAATCATCTTTTACCAATGCACTTTAAAAGTTAACGTTAGAAGCATGCATGGCTATTACTAATATGGAGGAATCATTATGTTAGTTTTAGCTAAACATAAAAATTCTCCATTTCTCTTTCAAAAAAAAAAGAGTCACGAAGAAAACAAAAAAAAAAAGGGAAACAAGAAGAAGAAGAAGCAAGTGAAGTAAAAAATGATCAACTGATTCATAAGATCAAATCAACCACTCTCCAAAATTTTGATTTGAACAAGATATATGACGAGGAAAAAGATGAATCAACGGGTGTTCAACCGAATCACAAGATCAAATCTCTCCCCATTTGGAATTTTGATTTGAATAAATCATGCTATGAGGAAGATGAGTTTTATCATCCCGAAGTTCGAAAGACAATTATGGACATGCTGAAGATATATGTGCCTAAGTATTTTAAGGATTCGTAAGTTGTGTATTTTTTTCTTATTTTTCTATGTCTTTGTTTTACTAAGTTATTCTCAATGCTCTGATTACGTCTATTTTGACAATTTCAATGCTTGAAATATAAATTTGCAGATTATATAAATTTTAGAAAAGGGAAAGGAAAATCAACCATAAATTATGAAAATAGAAAACTTAAGTAGATAAGTAATTTATTACATCTTGTACTAGAACAGGATCACAAGCCATTTGTGAAGGTAGATTATCTTCTCTTTCCAAAATGATTTTACTCATATGTGGAAGCTTATAATTGTTCGAGCCTCGAACTTTCATGATTTCTTGCATGCACGATTGCAAAGTCGAAAAAATCTTGTTTACTAGTCTTGAGGAGTATTTATCAAATGCATTTTCCACGGCCAAAACAAGTTCTTCTATGGTCTTCGGACACACCTCGTGTTGGAGTGTTTGGATGGCACTAAAAATCCAAGATCTAGGATATTTAAATTCGGCGAATTGGATGGTTGACACATCAAACGTATATCATAACCAAGATGAGAAGCGGCTGCTCGGAATTCTTCATCTCTCGGATCAACGTGTGTCTTTGCGTTATCTTGTTGAATAAAAATAGGTTTTCCATAATCCTCTTGCGGCCATCTTTCACTGATCCTTGGAATCACTTTTTCAATTAAAACCTTCTTTATATCTTCTCTCTTTACGGAGGTCATCGCCTTTAACTCCATAGTCCCCGCATCTCGGTTTTTACTTCGTCTTTGAGCGGGTAGCATTGAAACAAATGGAAACACTCCTATCTTCCCTGAAAATGTCTCATTCCATTCTCTATCAAATCTTGGACGAGCCATGGCCGCTAAAAACATTACCTTAGCGATGTAGTTTTTACTTTGACACGTACGATGCGGCTCTTCTTCTTGAGGAAGCAAGTAGTAGGTCTCGGATTTTTTCGTCATATAAAACCATTTTTCATCGATATGTATCGTATTGTACATATCAACAAACTTTGGGTTGTCCGGCAATGATCTAGGGTCGAGCATAGACATACAAAATTCTAGTCGAGCTCTCATATTAGCTTCCCTAAAAAATGGCTTGATGGCGTTTGAATGACGTTTAATGAGTCCTGCTTTGAGACATCGAAACAACGACGTATAACTCACACCCAAAGAAGCCGCCAATGATCTTAATGTTTTTCGACGGTGAAGTGGGATATCAACAATTCGACTAAGGTCAATCTCAATTTTCTTCTTTCCACTGTTACCTTTTTTCTTATGCGATACGTTGATAACTTCGCCATGAGGAGTATCTTTGGCCTTTTTCCAAATCCGTTGTACCGTAAGTAAAGGTACGGAGAATAAATTAGAAACTTCCCTTGTAGTGGTTTTTTTTAATTTTCCATTGACGCTTCTTCTCAAAAGAGCTAAGTAAATTTGTAGTCTTTCTTCGTCCGTCGTTTGTTTCTTATGGACCATAGCTTCTTGAGGACCATGTGATATCTCAGTGTTTCCTCCTGTGAGAAATATTTATAAAAAATAAGCAGAATAATTAAATGATAATCTTTGTTTTTGAAATAAAGTATATAGTGTACGGAGTATAACATTTTCTAAGCCATGCACTATGTTTTCTTCTTTACAAACTAACGTAGTGTGGTTTATCCAAAAAAAAAAGAAAAAAAACTGAAATATATTAGATGCAAAATATCAACATAAATCACTGAAATATCAGTTTTAGATGTCTAAATTAAAGTCATATTAGAACTATATATACAATTATTAGAACTAATAACTAAACAATAAATGTTGACCAAAAAAAAAAAAAAAACAATAAAAGAACCTGAATTCGTAAGAGAAAAAATTTCCGAGTCTTCATTTTCCGGTTCTTCATGAAACGGAGCGGCTAAACCATTGTCCGGCAAAATATATTCTCTTGGTGGACTTTTATTCAAATCAAACAAAATATCTCTTTCATTATTTTGAAGTGGTGAATTTAGATTCAAGTTATGAGAAGCCATGGATAATATCTACTCAATGTTTTCAAGTTATGGAGTAATATATAGAAGGTGAACGAAACATCATTATTTTTGGCTCCATAATTTTTGTTTTTCGTTTGAGCAAGTGTGGCGCACAATTTAAATTTTATCAAATTTTCAATTGTTTATATTGGTAACAGTAGTGGAGCATAATAAAGGGGATGTAGACTACGGTTTCAATAAGTGGGAAAGTAGGCAAAAGGGTAGAATTTTTATTACACATGTTTAATGAAAAGTGAAAGTTTGTCCTACTAATAATTTGTGGTTTTATTTTTTCTTAATTCATGTGCAAAACTTAAAACATCATGTATTTATGAACAGAGTAGGAAAAAAAGGAAGAGGAGACATGAATAGTAGAGTAGTAATTTTGTGTAACGTCAAAAGAGAGAGCGTACGTTTTGCTTTTGTCATTACATTACACAATCAACGAGGAAGAATCTTTCTATCGTGGGTGGGGGATATCGCCATTGTGTTGTGTCAACCAAAACACTATTACGTTAAAAGTATAACTAATTAATAAATTAAAGTGTGTAATTAGTAATATTCAGAAACATTTTGCGTTTTGGAAGAGGGGAACTTTTAACTTGATTTTACTTTGATCGTTGTAACACGTAGGTTAGCTTTTTTTTGTAACTAAAAGGTTTCGGACATGAAACCGTATATTCGCTTCGCTCTCGTTACAATGTCTCCTGATACATCAATACATGAGAAAACATATAAAATGATTTGAATTACTTAATCTTTATACAAACTCTTAAGTAAAATGAATGATGGTAAAATGTGCTTGTCGTCTAGTTGATTTGTCTGTTTGATGAAGTTTACTGACTCATTCGCGATAATGGGATCCAGTCCACACACATAAGAGATGGGCATAAATGTAAATGTAACGAGCATGTGAGAGATCTACACGTATATTTAAACTTTTGACTTGTTCTTAGTGCATGTGCATAATGGGATCCAGTTCTAAAGTGTGTGTTCTTATAATATAAAATTATTAAAATAGTTGTAAAAAGAAGAAAGAGAGTGTTTTTGTGGGGTATATTGAAATAGAAAATTAATAAAATTTGAGTAAAGAGAGTAGAAAGTGTCTAAAAGAAAAAAAGAGTGTCTAAAATTAGATATTTTGGAGAGTGTTCTTAAAAGGAAAAGAGAGTGTTTAAATATAAAATTCATAAAAATTGAGTAAAAAGATGAAAGAGAAGGTATAAAGTTGAGTAAAAAGAAGAAAGTGTGTGTGTTTTAATAATTTTATATTATAAGAACACCATATTAGATCCCAAGAGATCTCCAATGCACATGGCCTTATTTCTTCTTCCTCTTCTTTGTGTTGTGTTCCTCTATAAGTCTCTTAAACAAAAAAATGGAGAAGAAACTTGGGATTATGTTCTTCTTTTTTGTTGTTGTTTTTCTTCAATTTTCTGAGCTTCGTACAGCTCAACGTCCTTTGCAAGTGGATAAAGAAGGTACTCTTATGCCCATGTAGCCATCATGCATGTCTATATATGCTATTAAATATTTTTATATGTAGGTGTATAGTATTATATATACATACGGATATAAAAGCTTAACTATGACTTTTATTTTTCGATCATTTTAGAATTTTAGATCTTGACATTTTCAAATATCTGAATGTGATTCTTGGAACTTGCTTAAACTCGATAACAATGTAGCCACAAATCTAATTTGGAATAACTATTTGTCTGATGAATCGTTCATAGTCACAAATTTAATGTAAATAATTTTCAATACCCATGATTCAAATCTTACCATGAATGCATAGTATATATGGTTCTATTATATATAAGGTAAAATAATTCTAATTAATAAAAAAAGGAGAGATAATAATTCTTTGACTCTATATTTGTTCTTCTTGTTAAATTATACTTCTCGCCAATTTTCACATTTTTTTTTGTAAAAGATAAAGGAACCAAGAACAGTAATTCAGCTTGGGCTACACATGAAGATAAGGCATCGGAGATGGCCCAAGAGTTATCGCATGTAAAATTACTTTTACCACAATATTATATTTTTATCCAATATTTTGGTTATTTTAAATTCTCTTTGCAACTATTATTCTTATTCGTATTTAATCAAATTTTGTTTTGATTATTGTGCTTTATTGCTATAAAGTTGATGGGAGAAGAGAAGTGTGAGGAGATCGATGAAGAGTGTATGAAGAGAAGGATGATCACTGAATCTCACTTGGATTACATCTACACTCAAAGCCACAACAAGCCCTAATTACCATTAATCACCTTATTTATTTACTTAAATCATTATTATTACGTGAATTCTAAAAATAAACTTAAGTGAAATATGCAATGTCCTTTTATATTATTCAAAAGTCAAAACAAAAGAATGTAACAACAAATCATAATTAAAGCTTACAGTACTAGTTATTCTTTTAGGTGGAAAAAAGAATGCCGATAAAGCAACATGAAACTAACTCTTTAAATAAACATATCACTTTCAACGTAATGTAAGTAAGTAAATACTCTTAAGAAAATCTCTGAATTTGTACTTGGTGTTTCCTTCTAGCTCAACTCTTTTAATCATGTTTCTTTTGTGATCCACTAAGTAAACAGCCATCTCTTCAAATTTGACTGGTGCACAGATAAACTCTCCCATAACTTGGACACGCAAACGAACCTTCTTAGAGATTTTGAAGGCAATTTCAATAGGATCTCGAACAATACGTCAACTGGAATTGGATCAATAGATTGCTGATTCTTCCCTCAAATTTTGTTTTTTTCTTTTCTTTTTTCAAACCCTAATAATCTCTGTTTCCCCTAAAACTTTTTCTCCAAGAAAAGTACTAAACAGCACAATATGTCACATTAAAAATAAAAGAACAGAGAAAACGTAAAGTTCAAGTATATAAAGAGGAAATCAAACAATTAATTTCAAGAGAGATCTCTGATACTTCATTTTTACAATCTAAATGGATATTTTCCATTCTTCTGTATGTGCCATTGGAAATTGTTTGGTCTCTATATTAGTTCATGGATCTATATGCTTCCTGATCAGGGATTTAGGTCACCACTGCTAGAGTTTTTAATTCTTGGCAATCAAGGTTTAAAGCAGACAATGGCAATAGAGATCACTCAATTCCTTGTGGCTTCCCTGTCAGCTGATACCGGAGTCCGGTCTCCGACAATTTCAAGAACAGAACTTACCTCAGTTTCTTCTATCACTCTCTTTTGAGCTCGCCAACGACAATAAACCTCTTGAGTCCCGCCGATTCGCTGGTACTCTTCTTATCAACTCTCTAAACGCCTCCAAAAAAGATAATCTAGTACACCAATGGATTGCAATCGACGACACCGAGATCAAATCCCAAATCAAGAATCTATTGCTAACAACTCTCGCCTCATCTTCTCTCGAGGCAAGACATACTTCGTCCAAAGTTATCGCAAAAGTGGCTTCGATAGAGATCCCTCTAAAGCAATGGCCGGAACTTGTTTCATCCCTTCTTAACAATATGAGTCAACAAGCCGTTGAGTTTACATTAGATGCAATCAATGGTGGTGATGAAGGAAGTGTTTCCCTCAAAGCCGTTGACTTTTGGAGCACAATCTGTAACGTAGAGATCGAGCTTCAAGAGTTTTGAGAATCCCGATCCAAGTGACGGGTCCCCTCCCCATTCTGATTTCGTTAAGCGGGCTCTTCCTCATTTAGTTCCCGTACGTGTTGCTAGAGACTTTGCTGAAGCAGGACCAAGGCAATGATGATGTACAGAACAGAACCATTGCTATCGGGACTTGTCTTGTCCTTGTCGCTAGAACAGTAGGAGATGATATAGTCCCTTTTGTGAGAAGTTTTGTTGAAGCTAAGATAAGTGAGCCACATTGGAGTAGTCGAGCAGCCAACTTTTGTCAAGGTATATGGTGCCTTGAAATTCTCCTTAAAGCAACTAACTACTCGATACAATCTTGTGATACAATTTAAATGATGCAACACACCTATTTTATTTTTATTTTTTTGTAGTGAATAAGACCTTGAGACAGGTAAACATTTTTTTTTTGTAGTGATTTATATCTTTGTGTTTTTGCTTTTGTTTACCTAAGGAACATTTTTTTTCAAATTTCTCATTATATACAAACAATCAATCTTAGGCTTAAACTGTAACGGTACCAAGACACAAAACATACCTGGACTTATGTTGTGGTGATTAACCAGACAGCTTCAGAGAGAATAATCTCCAAAAAGGCGAAAAACACAGAATAAAAAGCATAGTTTTGTGTAATTCCTTCAAAACCAAATGAAAGTGAAGAGACCTGGATTCTTAATAAAAGAACGGCATAATCAAACTCACTATTATAATATGTATAAGAGAGTATTCAAAATAAATAATGAATTTATACTTCACCCGAATAATAATAAACGGGTTTTTCAGGTCTAAAACTATATGAAAAGCTCTTAAGGATCATTTATCGGCGAATTATCATCATTAGCTGGCCAGTTGAATCCAGTGTCTGTGATTCCTGCAGCAAATTGTTCCCAGTAGTCATCAGGTAAACCATCACTTGTTGTTGCCTCAACAGAACCAAACTCCAATGTGTTTCCCCATACATTTTCGTTGTCGTAACTCGGGATTGTAGCATCTAAACCACCTATACTCCATGCCTCTTCTTGTTTGATCATACCATCTACTTCTCCAGGAGTTGGGAATGACATCAAGTAATTCGCTTCTTCTGATGGATTCATCAAGTTCTTGCCTTTCGAATCGGTTATTTCTTGGCCCGAGAATGGATTGTTGTTCACCGTTTCTTCGTCAGTCATTAACAATCTTTTCCAATCATCAGATTCATACTTCACAATGTCACTTCCTGTTGGTGAATCTTGAGGCTGCTGGTGCTTGATGAACTTCCTTCTCGCCTTTTCAGAACCGAGAGCTCCTCTTTCTCCTCCTCCTCCTTTGAGATTCTTTAACCGGTCCATGAAACTTGGGTTTTGAAACAACTTAGCTAAGAAAGAGAGCATTTGCTTCTGCTTTTGCTCTGCAGCTTTAAGCCTCTGGTTCACGGTGTCCACGTGACGAGCAGTGCCTCTGTTTTGTTGTTGAAGCTCGACCATTTCTTCCATTAATGCGCGCCGCTCTTTCCTCAGCTTCTCGATCTCTTCACCAACCTTGGTAGGTGAACTTTGGCTTTGGTTGCTGCTACTACTGCTGCAAGTTTGGTTGTTTGATTGTGGTGATCGGCGACGATGAATGTTCTTGAGAAGATGCTTCTTTCCTCTAAGGAAACCTTCGTTGGCGAATTCCCACTTGTCGGTATCAATCTTTCGGAATCCCTGAACACATTAAAGACCACAATCACATCAGAAGACTGCAAAAACCAGAACTTTTTGGTCTTTGTAAATCATATTCAGAAGACTCTAACCTTTTTAAGAGTGAAGGTACTAAACCGGAGTTTAAGTTTTCCTTACAAGAAACCAAAATTATACAAGAACCAAAATTTTAAAGTTTCATAAACCAAAATTTTCCATTCACAAGAAACCATAGTTATACAAGAAGTATTTGATCATCACATATCAACAAGATTACATGACATACAACACAAGCCCAAATTCATAGTTACAGAATCAGAAATCTTTACAAGAATAGAGATTGCAAAAAAAATTACAGGTATCAAAATCCAGTGCAAGTAAATTTACAAAATGTTAGCGATTACATAAACATACAGAAAAAAAAAAAAAAAAATTTCTAAGCTACAAGAACAAGAGCAGAGTACCGACATAAGTGTTAAGCTGTCTGACAAAGCTGGAGAAATTGTTGTGTTTGAAATTCATAGGGAGTATGATTCTGGAAAACTCAACCGGATCCCAAACCACGAAACTGGCTCCGGTTAATCCCCATGATATAACCGGGTCGAGACTGGGGTCATCCACCAAATCGAATGTCTTGGACAGAAACGGCGGAATCGGATTCCCATGCAAAATATCCAGTGGCAGGGGAAATGGAGGAGAACCCATTTCCGTATCGACGTAAAGAGATCCGGGTCGGGTCGAAATCGGAGTGGGTTTGGAAAAAACATCATCTTTTTCTGGCCTCATTCGGAATTTTTTTTTTTGGTTTTCAAGGGTTTAAGGAGGTATAGAGAGAGAGAGTGAGAAATTGGGAGTGTGATTAAGAGAAATGGGGTTTGTGGGAAGAAGAGAGATTAAGGGTTTATAGAGGTTTAGTTAAGTTAGTAACCGACTAACTGTAGAGAGAAAAAAATCTGGGGAAAGAGAGGCGGTGGGTCAATTTGTCCCCCCCCCCCCACCGTGTGGATTCATCATCTTCGTCTTCTTCCATTGATTCGTGTGGTTTTTGTGAAAATTTCAACAAAAAAAAAAGAAGAAATTTTAAACCGACCTTGAAAGGTAGCTTCATCGCAGCTTCTCTCTCTCTCTAGTATCTTCGTTTGGAGGAGAGAGAGTGGCGTGGGGTCCACGTGATCTTAAGACAATTTGAAATGAGTGATTTCGCGTATTTGCCAAGTCAGCTTTTCCAATTGGACCTTTACACACAACTGTCACAGAGATTCGCTTTCTCGTGTATAATCTTTTTTGCAATTAATATTAAATACTGTATGTGTCGTATTATTAGATTTACGCAATCCTATTGGTTCACCAAAACCTCAGTCTTTCTTGTTTTTAATAATAATTTAGAAAAACGAGTGAGTAAAGGTATGGTCGTTTTCAATAGTGGAGGACTGGACGGTCAAGATTCCTTCCAAACGAAGGCAAAATATAGATATTTCCAGATATTTTTGTTCTTGGCTTCTGGCTGTTTTTCCTAGACAAGCTACTTAAATTAATTTGTTGATAGTTTAATAAATGACAAAATTGCAGTCTATATACACAGACAATTGGGTATTTAAGTGAGTAACCATGGAACTGTTACAAATATTTTTATTAACAAAAAAACCCTATATTTGGGTTATACAGCTACGAGAATAGCTTTGGTTTTATTTCCCTAAAACCATTAAAATCTCCGAAGAGAAAAGCAAAAGAAATAAAAAGGCTTTTTTCACCAATATTCAAAGAAGTCAAGAGCGATATGTAGTGAGAAGAGAGAGAGAGAGAATCCTTTCTAGGTTCGTGGAATCGTGACTTTAAGAGCTTCCGATTTTCAGATCTGAAATCGGTTTTCAATAATTCCGGCGAGAAAAAATGGTGGGTCATGGCGGCGGCGGTAAGGTGAGTAACGCAAACGCCGATGGTATTCCGGCGAGTTTGATAAAAGTTAATCAGAGTTTGAAAGAGATCATGAACTATTCCGATTTAGAGATCTATACGATGTTTGTCATATGAAGAGGATCCGTAATCGGTATGGGTTGTCATCGGTGGGTTCCGTAATCGGTATGGGTTGTCATCTGAAGAAGAATTCCACCGTACTACTAGCATTCACCACTTCCTCCCGTGAAGTCTCCCCCACCACCGTACTATCTCCACCACCACCGGTGAAATCTCCACCACCACCGTACTATTACCACTCTCCACCACTACCAGTGAAATCACCTCCTCCTCCTTACTACTACCATTCACCACCCCCACCGGTCGAATCTCTACCACCACCGTACCATTACAACTCTCCACCACCACCACCCACATCTAATATTTTTGTGATCGTGATAAGAAAATTTTTAGAGATAAATGTACATGTTTTATGGTAAACCCTGTTTTTAAAACGATGTTACATTTATTGGTAACGTGCTACGTAAATAATTAGACGTCTAATATTTTTGTTATCCCGGCAAACAAAATCGTAGAGATAATTGTACACGTTTTATGGTACAATAACTAATTTAGCTTTCCACAAAAAATTGTGTTATAAATATCGACAATTTATTCCTTGATTTTATCCCGTATGAGAATCTCCGACAGATTGATGATTGAGGACAAACCAAATTAACTCACTAATTTTGATTGAACTTTTATGGATCACTTTTTCTCTTTGGTCAAAAAATTGATCGACGGCATAATCAGAAAAACTTCCGAGCATTTGATACGATTTTAGCCAAATTATTGGCTGATCTTTGTTCGCTGATGAACGAAATAAGGAAGGAGAGAAAACAATTTCAAAAGAAAAAAAAATCAATTCAATTAATATGTGGTAGATGAAAGAAGGAGTAAAGCGTAAAAACACACATTGACACACTCCATTTATAATGTATTATGTCCAATCATGTATAGATTCCTAATTTACTACTTCATGCATATCTACCTAATTGACCCTTAATAAATTGACCGAATTTACTTATCATATTCTTGTTTTGCTACTGGTGTGAAGTCTACACTAATCTCATGGAAATTTTCAGTGTACAAGTATATTCAAATGAATCATATTGAGTTTGTAAATCAGACTCTCTCTTTTTTTGCCTCTCGTAGTTAAGATAATCAAACGATTTAAATGTACAACAATGTAATTTAAAAAAAAAAAAATGATATGGAATCAGAAAAAATAGCTTAATTGCATTACTACAATATATAACAACAACAAAATATATTGCTTACCCATTGGGAGTAGATTAGATAACCCCCCACTGTTTCCATTACTACTTTTTGAATTACTTTTTTTTTTGTTTCCTCCCTGTGACAATAGTCATGTATATTTTAACAATCTGCAACATTTAAAAGAAAGAAACAACCAAAGAAAAGGCGAAAAATCGATATAGAACCGTGATTGTATAAGGATATGATTGATAGCTTGCGAGGTGTGTACCTTAAAGCTATCTTAACTACTGTCACCCTCCTGTGCAGTAAAAGAATGCTGAGAGTATATGTGCATATAACAACTTTTGAATTGAATGGACCGTGATTTCTACAAATCCGAGCGGTTGGGTTGAGGAACCGCTGATTTGATCAATGGTTTTAGCAACTCCATTATAGTTGCAAATGACGGACGCTTCCACGGTTCACTGGCAATAGAAACATACGCATAAACTCCAAGGAGATTCAAGGAGGAAACAAACAAAAAAAGAGAGAAGTTTTGTAACGTACTTAGTCCAACAACTCTCGATTATGGCTGCAACTTGAGGATTCAGATTCCGCGGGATCTCAAGCCGTTTACCCTTGAAACCAACCGCAGCTACAACCTATTTTTTCATTTAATGACCATATACCTTTGTGATTTTGTGATTGAGCGACTTTCAAATGCAAAATAGATTGTTATTATCGTGATGTTTTGGAGTGGAAAGTACCTGAGCCGGATTCAAATTACCCCATGGTTGTTGCAATGTAGCAAGCTCCCACAAGATGACCCCGAAGCTGTACACGTCTGATTTCTCATTAGATTGCTCATCCCGCAGGACTTCTGGTGCCATCCACTCAGGCTGATACGTAAATAAAAGTCAATAGTTTATTTATCTTTTACTAAACAAATAGTTAATAGGACCCCAAAAAACAAAAAAAGTTAAGCTGTTCAGCTTTTAGCTTCAAATAAACTGAACTTACGGTTCCAGCTGCTGACTTTGATGAAAGAAATGTGCTGGCTTTTAACCGCGAGAGACCAAAATCACAAACCTGAAATTTTAAGCCAAATCGAGCATTTAGAAGAAATCAAAACAAGACATTGTACAAAACAATTTTGCAATTCAAATTCAAACCTTGACTGTATATTTTTTGTCGACCAACAAGTTTGGAGATTTTAGATCTCTATGTACAATAGGAGGATTTCGATTATGAAGATAATTCATTCCTATCGCCTGCAGCCGAGAAATTGCAAGAAAATTCAATGAGAAGATACACCAAGATCACGAAGCAATCAACTCAATTTGTACCTATACAGGAATGGTAAAGGAAGGAGATCAAACATACCACATCATGTGCCATACTCAAGCGCCGTCTCTCATCCAATTGCTCCCTTGCTCCACTTCTATGCAAAAGTCTGAATAAACTACCTCTGTTCAAAAGAAAACATTGTATTGGCAATGGAATAAGCTAAAACTCTACACTCGGCACATCAAAACTTCAAAATCCAGGTGAGCCGTACCTTGATAAATATTCTGTCACTATTGACAAATTTGGAGGTTGAGTGACAGCGCCCATGAAGAGAACAATGTTAGGGTGACGAATGCGTTTCATAATCGCAACCTAACAGTGAATCAAGATGATGAATGGCATTAATACATAAAGTTCATTACCAAAAACACGAGAAAAAAGTCAGTTGTGCACCTCTCTCAAGAACTCATTGACGCGCTCAGCGTGGAACTCTTGCTCCATGAGAATTTTCACAGCAACATCCTGAATTTGGTAGAGATATTTTTTGCAATAATTAAAATTATATTTTTCTCGAATAGACATGGAAGATTCAAACATGGAGACAAAAATCAAATTTCAGAACACCTTTTCGTTCAAGTTTAAGATTTAATATCTGTGTCAGAATGGATATATTGAATGATTTGCCTCTTACATCCAACATATCCAAATATCACAAATAGATATGCAAAATTCAGAAAAAGAAAAAAGTTCTTACCGAGCCATGCCACTCAGCACGGTGGACAGTGCCAAAGGAACCTGAAAGGGCAATAGGTCAAAAATAAGCGGACAGCTTAAGATAATTCAAAACTCTCAGAGAAGAAGGTATCACTAAATTGGCAGCTTTTTTCTTATTTTGTTCGAGAACAGATCCCAAAGCAAAACCACTTACACAAAGCATTTCACATTTCTTTTCATTCATAAACTAGATCACTTTTTGGGGGGTCAATTTAATACCTGCTCCAATCCTCTCTTTTATATTAAGATCACTCCATGAGATGTCCATATCATCACCATCAAGTCCAAGATCCCTACTTGTGCGAACCGGCTGATTGATTTGTGGGGCATTTATAGGTACTGTTTCTTGGACTTGATTTGATGCACGCATCATGTTTTGTGGAGGCAAATTACCACTGGGTGGCATAGACCCACCGCCATTTTCTGCCAAAACGTCATTCTCTCCACCCCTATGAAACATTGAGAATCCTATATCATCTACAACAATTCAAACAAGTAGGTATAAGAAATCAGAGTCCAGAAGGCAAGTCTTTCACATAAATGCATCAGAAACGATATGCTTGAGCAGCAGGCTCACAAGTTTAAACTAAAATATCACTAGGCAATCCAATTCCAAAGCAAAGCGCCCATCAACACAAACGCCCGCATCCACATCAAAAACCATAAAAAATAAAAGACACAAGAAAACAAAAATATAAACATTCTAAAACTGCTAACTCTTCAGATATTGAAGACACAATCAAGAAATACCCTAAATGACAGGAGCCTCCATTTTTGAAGGAAATACATTTTGAGATGTAGGAAGCATGCACAAAGGTTAACATACTGTTCATGTTTTTCTATGGGAATACCTGATGCAGGATCGAAAACAAGATTAAGAGATTGACTGTCGGTGAAATACTGTTTGGCTAGTAACCTAAAATCGATTGCAGGTTCAACTGGCCTGGGTCGCGGAAACCGCAAAGGTGAAGAAATGGAGATAGTTAAGGGACCATTTAGCAAGGAATCGGGCTCCCATAAGTGACCTGGCTTTCCTACTAAATCAACCAGATACTCCCTGAAACCAAGAAAAAGTTTTCCACGTTATCAACCTAATATTTGGAGAACCACTGGGGGCCATAACTATTCTTACAGAAACAAAAACCACAGACAACAAGGCGAAATAAGACATTATCGCAATCACTTGGACCCTTACCTATCAAGCCCAAACCTGACAAGGCAAGATGCAGCATCGTCTCTATTACAATATTTGCATCCTTTTGCAATTCGACAGGGTAAATCAATTACATCCGCCAGCACCTGCATGAACCAAATGGCAGAAATAAACACTTAAGTTCAACTACAAAAAAGGTATCAATAAAACACAATTACAGAGTAAACGGTTTTTCTAGCCACCACTCTTCCAAAAAAAAACTTCATAAAAAAATATTTTTTTCAAAAAAGTTTCTCTACAAGTATTACTATCCAAACAAATGGATGAAGCAAGATAATTTATATGATTGTTCCAAAAGATTCATCTGAAATGTCATGGCAATAGCATAAAAGTTGGGAACTCACTTTGAAGAGTAAAGCTCGATGTCTGCAAAGTCCAACAGAGAGGCTGCCTATGGGAACCACCACTTTAAAACGTTCTTTTAGACCATTGATGCAGTTCTTCCACATGGGAACCAACTCATCCTCCCCCATCATAACTGGACCCCTGAAGAAGGTGGGAATTAACGATTGTCAAGCAGTTTGCGAAGTCAGAGGAAGATATAAAATGATATACTTCAAAACGTTTAGGAGGGTTATGTGATTACAAACCCCATACGATTGCAGACAAGTTTTGCCAGTTGATCAACAACCTCTTTTGTGGTTATGCAGCTGCAAGATATGTCGTGGACTCTATTGTGAAGTTCCTTGAAGGTTGGATCACTATGCCGATCGACTAATATTGCTTCGAGTGAAGAGTCAACACCAGAATCAACAGCTCTTAATGATTCAATTGAAGGGATGCGGCCACTTTCATGCAGATCAATGCATAAGGTCCAAATATATGGATCCAGACCATTCATCATATAAAACCCATCAGGAACTCTATCATAGTACGATAAGCAGCCATTGACCTGATGCAGAACACAAAACAATCATACTCTGCAATGCATCTAAAACAATATATCTCATCTGCTACTAAGTACTAACATAGTTTTTTCACTTTCTCATTCATAACTCAGGGAAAAAAACACATTATTAGAATCTTAGAACTGCCAACAAACAAAACATGCACTGATCGTTGTGGGGGCAATGTAATTGCTGCATGTTTCTTGCAA
This sequence comes from Draba incana, assembly GCA_963576765.1. Taxonomy (NCBI): domain Eukaryota; kingdom Viridiplantae; phylum Streptophyta; class Magnoliopsida; order Brassicales; family Brassicaceae; genus Draba; species Draba incana. Next base: position 50,501,074 of record OY755203.1, on the reverse strand, counting down.
AGTATGCACTAGCTCATACACCACAGCAGCTCTAGCTTTAAATCATTATAATAAGCTATTCGGTTTTACAGCTCTTGCAGAGCTTCCTTTACCAGCTCTCTACTGTGCTCCAAGTAATGGAGAAGAGCAATTGAGATCAAATGGCAATAAGTATTTCACTACACATTCCAAACAGGCAATAAGTATTTCACTACACATGGCAATAAGTATGGCAATTAGTATTACTTGATGAGAGCATAGAGACCCGTCTTGAGCAAGCATCCCAAACAGACATACATATAACCTCAACCTCTAAACTTTCATCAATTCTTGGAGCAATAACACCCATGATGCAATAACATCTAAGACATCTAAAATTAAAGAATTCTAATGTTCCCAGATCTCTTTTCTTATATCTTCGGACCTATCAAAGCTTGGTTAGGAGATCTAGATGAAACTTCGTAAACAAGAGTACCATATTTCTCTAACAAGTTCTAAGCTTTCAATAAATTCCATCAGTAGTTCATTGAATCCACACGCATAAACCAAGAGTCAAGAATTTTGTAAAACAAAAACGAACAAAAGGGCAATTAAACGCTTACCCAGAAGCGATGTGAAACGGTTTCGGCCGAACTAGGCGAAGTCCGTAAAGCAGATTCGTCGGGCACGGGATCCAGAAAGTTGGGATCGTCGGCGCAAGTTGCCTCAGACGAAAGCCTCAGCGCCAATGCAAGCTGCAGCTGATAACTCTCCTCCGTCTGCTGCGCCCAGCTCTTCCCAGACGAAGAACCTCCCGCCGTATCCGCCGCCATCTGTATCCTCAAATCTCCACCACCACCACCAAACCCAAGCCTAAACCCATCATCTTGAGGAAACCCAACCGATTCGATCTCGTTAGCCGCCGCAGAAAGCGTAGGCATATAATAATCCCCAGACAAAGAGCTCTCACCAAAACTACTCCCACTCGATTGTCTCTGTAACCCTAAGGACGACGAATACATATTCCCAACTCGATTCGGCTGCTGATTACTCAACCTATGATCAGCAACACCACTAGGATCCCAATCGAATCCGCCTCTCTCCGCCTTGGCTTTCCCGTTGTTTCCGCTGTTATTGTTTCCCGCGCTCCGATTATCGCTCGATAAGGAGTCATAGTGCGGCGGAGGAGCTCCGGTGACGGAAACCGAGACCTGATCGTCGGAAAATTGACTAACCAAAGTGTAATTGGATCTTCTACCGGGCATTTCCATGGAAGTTTTCGCGATCTAGATGATGAGAAGGTTTTCCGATCAATATGATGATTCTCAAACCCTAGGAAACCGCCATTGTTGAACAAGTTCGGCGACCTAAGCCACTTGTTTCTCTCTCTAGATTTTCATTTGTTTTCCTCTTTTTTTTTTTTTTTGTCGTCAGTTTTCCTCTTTTTTAATTCTCTCTCTAATGGATTGCGATTTTTTTTTTTTTTTTGCGTTATCAGAAGAAACTGTGAACTCGGTCTCGGTCCGTTTCTGTTGATAATTTCGTTATATTCCTTCTATGTCCCCTTTTTTTATTATGGAAGTTTGACATTTTTTCCCCCAAAATGATTTACTAATTTAATGATTTGTTTCACTGAAACATTTTGAGATTATGACAAAATAAATAATTAGCTGTAATTTAGATTTGTTTCTCGCAAATGAAAAATGGATTTTTTTGGGAGATAACTTCTATATGTAGATCAAAATCATTTAAAAACGTGATTACATTTTTTGTTAATAAGTATCACATTTTATATCCCGTATTATAAAATCCGATTGTGATAAAATATCGATTTAAAAAAAAAGAAGCCTAAACGTGATATAAATGTAATATTCGAATTTTACAATTAAAAACTCAAGTGATGTTATTCTAGCTTAATTACTCAATAAATTTTTGATACACTGTATTATGTTAACTTTATGGTATCCAAAACTAAATTAACAATAGGACATGTGGTAACGGTGAAACAATGTACTTATCAAGTATGATAGTATCACATATTATAATCGAATGTGTCCATATGATAATAATTGTGTTTTGTTCTTTTTAACTTTACTTGGTCTTCATTGTTGCAAACAAAATGGAAGTGTAATCTTCTATATACATAATTAATTTGGTATTAACTTTCTCGGTGTAATGCGACTGCAAGTCTGCAACTGTAAGATAGAGAATAAAGTAAACCAAAGAATAGTAAAATCGTATTCAAAGAGGAAAGAAGCTAAAAGCAAAATGCCTACGTGTAAAACATGTTAGCCACAAAATCCAAATATTTTTCTATCTATGGAGTTGAATTACATGCATCTCTGCAAAATGCAAAGTAGGTAATATTTTTTAGACCAAACTCAATCCGAAACATTGAATCCTATATCAACATCCAAATGCATTTCAAATTAGTCCATGTGATTTATGATAGTGTTTTAGAAAGAAAAAAAAATCTAAGGAATGGGTTAATACTATTATATATTGGGTTAGAGGGTGATGTGTTGGTGGTGTATGTGAAAATGATGGGCAATTATATCTTTATATTTATTTTTGTCTTTTCAAAACATTCGTATATATGCTTGTGACGTCTACAATGCATGCATCTTCTTCTCTTATGGAACTAATCATGTGTAGGGTTTTTTGATGTTCTTCCATTTTAGTTTGTTTCTTTGATCATTTTATGAGTCGTTTAGAAATTAACAAATACTCATTATCGTGACTTTAAAGTGGACGATACACTAAGTACAGTGATGATTTGATAAAAAAAATTCATAACTTGTAAATGATTGAATTTTGGTTAAAAGGTAAATAAAGTTGCATTGACCCTAACTTTAAGATTAAGTAGAACATTTGATATGATAACTAATGTATATGGAGATATGAGTTATATATTGATTACATAAAACATCTAAATAAGAAAGTTACGTTTTTCTTATGATCAACAATATATGTTATGCTGGATTTGAATGTAAAATGATAATCATGTTACATGCTTAGCTTGGCCATCAGAGAAAACTAAATTTGTCTGTTTCTACTTTCTACGAATTTTCTGATTTTGGAATTCTTCTCGAGGGCCAATGGCTGTCTTTAGTTTATGCATCAAGTCATCAACGCAAGTTGGACAATGAATAAATATTTAAATATTGCATATCATTAAACAATAGTACAAAGGTTCATCGAATTCCGCCAGGTTCATGCACTCTACGCATTTTTTTTGTCATTAAGTTAATTTCTTAGCCATGTCCTCGAAGATTTTTTCAGTAAGTTGCTATTTTGTATCTGTTATAGCTTTGGCATTTTTAAAGAAAAAATAATATTACGGCTGCTGAGTATAAAAAGTAGCTAGTGCAATATAATTTAAGATAGAATATTTTGTTGACACTTATTAATCATACTAAGTTACTAACCCCCTATATCTTTGAACTAATAGTTTCGAAAAAGTGCTAGAAATTGCCATTTTATTTTGCTTCTTAGCGTAACAATTTACCTATACATACATATATTTTCACGCATAAATTCAATATTGCCAATTTAAGATTGCATCCCTCAACTATACAAAACACACATATCTAACAAGATTTTCAATATCTTTCTTATAAAATATGTTTACTAGTATTCAATATATTTTAGGACAATCGTTGCTCAAAATCCAAAATTATATGCGATATGTAAACATTAAGCTTTCGTTATCTCACTCAGTAAACAAAAAAATGAGCGTTTTATACCTATTTAACAAATCTACGAATAATTAGAGACAACCATGAGATTTTTTTATTTTTTTTAGTTTATTTATATACAAAGTATATAACATTTTGAAGCTTGGCAAATGTTTATCTGACTCATGTCAAGAACTTACCTTATCTCTAAACACAAGAGAAGAGATCTAGCAATCTTAGTGATCTAAATGTATTGTGTTTTTGATAAAAATGAAACATAATGATCAATTAGTTAGCATAATTAAGATTTGGCAGCCCATCCCACTCGTGCAACTATCCATTTAATTATTCGTAGTTGGACCGTACTTAATTAGTGTTATCATATACTCCCCATAGATTTTGTTAACTGGTTCCTATGGATTAGAAAGAAAGAAAAAAATCAGAATTAAACAGCTTTACCCAAAAAAAAATATAAATATAATAAACATTACTCCTCGAGGGCATTAAGGTAATAATACTCTCCATATGTCCGTGGGACTTATTTCGAAGAATAAAGATTGTCACGAGTGGTCCCTACATATTGACGAAAACCCCTGACCCAAACGGAAAAACCAGGAATCGCCGTCACGTCAAAACTTCCGTCACCGTTAATAAATTTCCGTCAACAGTATAAATGGGCTTATAACAGTAATTGTATTGGGCTCATCTTAAAAGCCAGGCCCAATAAAGAAATCATACAGTGGTCCGCGTAACAGAGAATCACTAAAATCCCTTCTTCTTCCGCTTAAACAAACAATCCGACGTCTTCCTTCACTTCAAGCCCTAAAAGCACTCGAAAGACGAATCGCTTTCATCTTCTTCTAGAACCTTCTTCGACGCTTCGTCGTCTTCACGTCGCTACCGCTTACGTCAATGGAGTTCTGGGGTAAACGATTTCCTGACTTACTTCGTCTTCTTCGTTTCCTGCATTTTGTATCTAGGGTTTTTATCTTCTGGTTTCACTAGACGCTTCGTTTTCCGCGATTTTCCACTGATTCTTCTCTGTAATCATCTTGTTAGCTTAATGAGAAAGATTTTCGTTGAGAATAGTAAGTTTGTATGACAGATTTGGTGTATAACTGTTCGATTTCCGTAGAAAATTGGGGAAAACTGGAAAGTTTTTCCTCACTAGGTTTCGTTTCTAGCTTTATGACCGAAAACGAAGAAGAAAACAGTAGCGACTTCGCTAAACCATGTTTCTCATGCAATTTTTGGTGGTTGAATGGTTTGTGAAATGATGCGTTTGCAGGTGTTGAAGTTAAAAGTGGCGAACCACTTCGGGTGATTCCTGGGGAGGATAGGATTGTGCACATCTCACAGGTATACATACTGTTTCTGAGTTGCAATCTTGATTTTGATTTGAACAATGCATATTCATAGATGAGGTTTTGTTTATCTTATTGAAGATTGCTTTGGGAAAGAATGTGAACAATGGAAACGAGTCAGTCCGGCTTTACCTGAAAGACGGAGATCAAAAGCTTGTCATTGGGACTCTATCCCATGAGAAGTTTCCTCAGTTGAGCACAGAGATTGTGTTGGAAAGGGATTTTGAGCTGTCTCACAGTTGGAAGAATGGGAGTGTTTACTTCACTGGCTACAAAGTCGATTCATCTGAGCCTGAGCCATATCCTTTTAACTGTTGAAACATATATTAGTTTTCGCTAAAACTGTACAAGCTTGTTGATGAATATGATTTGTGGAATTGCTGTTTTTGCTCTGTATTTGACTTCCTTGACTCTATTTTCCGTCTCACTGGTAATGATGATATGTCTGATGATGAGGCTGCGGCTGCTCCTACTCCTGCTCCTGCTAGGGCTGAAGGTGATTAGAACTTTTTTTTTTATATCTATGTTTGCCTCTAGTTACCTGATTTTAGATTTAGCAACATCAATATTTTTATTTTGACATGGCCTTTGCAAATTAGGTGTGAGACAGGTGAACTTTCAGCTGCCAAGTGAAGATGTCAAGGCCAACCGAGATGAGATAGCATCAGACGATGACTCTTCTGATGATGACTCTTCTTCTGAGGATGATGAAACCGAGGAGGTACTTTTTCTGTATACTAATTGCTCAATTTGTTGTAGAATCAAACTTAGGATAAGTGACACTAGACATGATGCCTCGCCTCCAGTTTTTCACTTTTGTATATCCCACATGAACCCTGAATGCCTATTGTGTATTATCATGTCTTGTAATTGGTAATCCTTATCATTGTCGCTTTGTTTCAGGTGAAGGTGGTTCCTGCCAAGGGTGACAATGCTGAAGACGACTCGGCAGACGATGACGAAGATGACTCAGACGACTCGGAGGAAGATGACTCATCAGACGATGAAACCCCTAAGAAGGTACGCGATTGTTGATGGCAAACTTGTACATATTTTCTCTTGCCTTTTACCCATTCTTTTAGGAGCAATTTCACTTCTTCCATGATCAAAATTCAAACCTGGTTTTAATGTTAGGCTGAAGAACCCAAGAAGAGATCTGCAGAAGCCAGCACCTCAAACAATGCTGTTTCCAACAAGAAGGCTAAATTCGTAACTCCACAGAAGACAGGTGACTTTAATTTTGAATCCTAGTTCTTTCTTACATTGTGAAAGATGTGGCTTGGTTTAATCTAAAAATTGTGAAAACAGAGTCGAAGAAACCACATGTCCACGTTGCAACTCCGCATCCATCAAAGGGAGGGAAGAGCTCTGGAAGCAATGGAGAAGCGTCGAAGACACCAAAGTCTGCGGGTGCGTTTGGATGCAAGACGTGCAACAGATCGTTTACTTCGGAAATGGGATTGCAGTCTCACACAAAGGCAAAACACAGTGCAGCTGCTTGAAATCACAAGAGAAGATATGAAGAAGAGAGACTCTCCCATTATCAAAATCCTCTTTTAGACTTTTAATGTGTTTTGGTGTTGAAAACTAGAATCTGCGAGTGAACCAGTTTAGTTGGTCTTTCGTCCCAGGCGTTTCATCCTTTTTTTTTACTTTAATCGTTTCGGGTAGATGAAAACTTTGCTAAACCTTTTGTGTTTAGTGCGAATATGGATATATATTATGAAGCTTTTTGGAGGCTTTTCTACTGATATAACCCCCTGATTTAAATGTCTTGGCCAAAATATGTATTGGAAAGTGTTACCAAATTGAAACCATTGAAATGGGTTGAATAAATTGGAACGTTACCAAGTGGGCCTTGAATTATGGATAAAACTCCAAGCCCATTTGTTATATAATAATTTACATTACAACAATTCATTATATATATTAGCTACAAACAAAAAGGTATTAACAAGCAGGTTTGCCCGAGTGGTTAAGGGGGTAGACTTAAGTTCTACTGCACAGAAGTGCGCGTGGGTTCGAACCCCACAGCCTGCATATCTTTTTCCCCTTATAAGAAACGTTTTTTTTTTTTTTTAATTTGAAGAAAGCAAACGAAATCATATGAATTATGAAGAATACAAACTTCTTGAATAGAACAAAAGGAAGAGAGAATTTACCGTAAACAAATAGAAGAGATTTCAAAGAGAACTTTTTTAAAAATACCCTCGGCGATGTAAAAACATTACAATTATCTCATTTCATATATATATTCTCAAGTTGTTAGAGAAACATCAAATTATAGTCCTGTATACTGCAAATTATTTTATACAATGTGATTTGGTAAACAAATCAATCTTTGTACAATGCGATAATTTCAATACAAAAAAAGGGAATCTGAAAGCCCTTTTTAAGAAAAGGAATCTAAAGCTTTTTTTTGTGTGTGTGTTGCAACAAGTCAATAATCTATTGTCTTTGAGGAATCTGAAACATCCCTTCAAAATACAGTTTCTTCTTTACTATAAGTATTCTTCAACACTACACACACCATATTCTGTAACAATCATATCATCAAATTCTCTCTATTCACACCAACAAGAATTTAAAATAGAGAAACCAAAAAAAAGAAAAGAAAAATGGAATCATCTTTTTATTCTCAAGCATTTCGTCGCTCGAAAACACTCCTCTTCCCCTTCAAGAGCTAGGCACAATTGTCCCAATTTGCCCAAATCCCGCAATGAAGAAGGCGATTGCTTGTGCGAAAAGGTATAGATAATAATGATTCTTCCCAAAAAACAAATCATAACATCCCACAAATAACAGATACATTCCTACGCCAAGTTCCAACACATGAATTCTGCAAAAACATACAAAAACAATCATTAGAACCAAACAAAACCGCAAAAAATAAATCGATATTCGGTTTAGTTTTAAAGGAAATAAGTTTTTTTTACCTATCTCCGAATCTAAAACGAAGAACCTTCTTTGGAGCCTTGGTGGCTGATTTAGCCTTAAGATCTCCTAATTTCTCAGTAACAATCCATTCATTAACTCTTCCGCCTTCGAGTAAACCGATAAATGTAGCTTTTGTTCTATGAAGAGACATCACATTCTCGAATAGGATCCAAAACACCATAAGATGCAATGACCTAAAAGACACATATAACCAACAATTAGATTCCAAATAAGGCTTGAGCCGCAAGAAACACTCGGAAATTGTTTTACCTCGGTGTACCGACGGCATTGAGCAGAGTAATAACCGAAGGAATGTAAACCGCTCCCCATTTCGGTACAGAAACTTCCGGTACAAGAACAGTAGCCGGTAAGATCACACAGTAAAAGATGAAGGTAACAATGTGAGCCACGAGCTTTCTAACCACAAAGAAGCTATATATCACATGAACTTTCTTCCACAAAGTCACATTCTGCCAAGAAACAAAACGGTTTTATATTAACCGTAACTTGAAATAACCGTCTGGTTTAATTTGGTTTGAAGGGAGAAGAGTTAAACAAACCTTATTGGTCAGGATTTCGAATGCCATTTTCCTGAAGAGATTAGCTGGACCACATGACCATCTGTGTTGTTGATATCTATAAGCCTTGAATGTACTTGGTAACTCGTTTTTAACCTAGAGTATTTAATAATTAAACCATATATTATTTACATGTCAACTATTATTGTAAACATATTTATGAAGAAATAATGTATACCTTCATAGAACCAAGGTACAAGAATTTCCAACCCTTGAGACTAGCTCGAACGGCTAAATCCATATCTTCCACAGTTGTTCTATCTTTCCAACCACCCGCTTCGTTTAAGGCCGATATTCTCCATATTCCCGCAGTTCCTAATATTATCGCAACCAAAACACATTCCTGTTATGTTCAAAAGCACGGGCGATAAAATACACCATTTATTTACGAAAATGTTACCATATTATTTTTTGCCAAATCTAAGTGTAGTAAGGTTATTTTACTATAAATATAAAGTGACCTTAAAAAATGTTAATATTTTAGTACCATTGAATCCAAAGAATGCGTAAGTAGAAGAACCAACTTCTTGTTCAACGGTAAAATGATAATCTAAAGACATTTCTTGCATCCTTGTCATCAAGCATTCATCCGAATTCACTGCAAAATAGAATAAACCAATTTTCCCTTTTAAATAATCGAATTTCAATAATTTGCATATCAAACACACAATAAATGTAGCATTTATAAAGACATTAAAAATTAGTTGGTGAAAATTGAAATAAATGTTTTCAATTAAGAAATTATAGAGACAGCTCATAGCCTTCCCCAGTTAGATTTCAACAGCTTGTTAGATTTTTATCAATTTAGTTCACATGATCTCTAACTAAAGCATAATTAAAAAAAAAAATTAGAGTTTCAGTTATTGGAATTAAACAAAAAAAGTAATACAAAAAAACCAAATTTACTTAAAAAGAAAAGTGAGTGGTGAGAGTGAGAGTGACTAACAGTATAGAGAAGAGACCAAATGGGTCCCATGTTATTGCACATGGAAGATGAAGGGTACAAACAAGTACACGTGGCGAATCTACTATGATAATGACTAATCTACCCATATTATTTGTACTAAATTACAAAAATGCCACTATGGCCTATACGTCCGGATATGACACGACGACGATGCCAGTGGAGCAACACCACTTAGCTTTACTCTAATTCGATCATTAAACATCTTTCATTTTTTTGTTTTTTTCCTGAATTTTAAGATTTCGATGAATATTTGGAAGTATATACGTCAAAGAAATCTAAAATCTGATTGCATAACTCCGAAAAAATTTACAACATTTGTGTTTTTATTCAGGGTTCTAAAAATATGGTTTAGAAACCATATATTCATGGAGGCTAGATAGTAGTAAATTATTACTTTGATAAAAAAAAATTAAATATACGTGGCAGCCTTTTGATTTCCAGAAGTTATAGGTTTATTGGTGGTCATATCATTGACTTAAATAAAAACATTACTCTGTTCAAATGGGTGGAAAAACATAAATTTTCAACAAAAAAATCAATTTATTGGAAGAAAAAGCCAAATTACCAAAACATAAAATTTCACCAACTCCTGCAGACATATCAGAATACCAAACATACAATGACAAAAACAATAAAGTATTCACTTTATATTTGTCTTCACTTTTATATTTGTCAATGTTTTCTTAGATTTTCCAAATTATTCCTATTAAATATGAAATTAGTGAAAAGGGATATTATATTGGCCAGATTATATGCCTCCTAGATCCTTGAAAAATAATTTCATATACTAATAATTTTATTGTATTGTTGAATAAAGTAGTTCCACATTTTAAAGGTAGAGCACAAAGTAATCACGAACCAAAATCGATACGTCAACATCAGGATTCGCTAGGTAGGTTTAACAATGGGACCTCATAATAAAAAAACACTCACCGACACTCCTAGTTCTTAAGGTTATCCTCGTTGCACACTTGAAGATGTCTAATGTAGTGGTTTTATAATATAAAATTATTAAAACACACACTCTCTCTTTCTTTTACTCAACTTTATACTTTCTCTTTCATCTTTTTACTCAACTTTTATTAATTTTATATTTAAACACTCTCTTTTCCTCTTAAAAACACTCTAAAAAATGTCCAATTTTAGACATTTTTTCTCTTCTTTTTCCTAAACACACTCACTATCTACTCTTTTTACTCAAATTTTATTAATTTTATATTTCAATATACCCTATAAAAACACTCTCTTTCTTCTTTTTACAACCATTTTAATAATTTTATATTATAAAACCACCATATTAGACCCCTTGAAGTCTGCAACGAGGATGCCCTAATATAACTTAAACTTTCCACTAAATTTTTTTTTTTAAAACCTAGCATAATATAAAATTACTATGACCATATCATATGTACATTACTTTATGATGTTCTATAACACGTTCCTAGGTTCTAATTTTTTCACTTACATCTAAATCTAATTATAGTACTCCTTCCGTTCTTGGAGATTGATTTTCTAGCATATTTTGGTTGTTGATCCACAAAGATTGATGTTGTAGGTTTTTTATACTTTTTTAATCAATTTATATTAAACAAATTGTAAGTTCCAATAAATATTGAATGATGCTATTTAAATTTAGAGAATAGTTATTGGTTTATTGTTATGAAAAAGTGTTTTTTTGCAAAAAAATTACATTAATTACTAAACACAATTTATTGTTTCTTAATTTGTGTGAAAATGCTAGAAAATCAATCTCCAAGAAACAGAGGGAGTATTAATTAAACTTAGCCTCCCATTAAAATGTCATAATTTCACAAGAACCAAGAAGAAGAAAAACATTATCAACACATTAATTCCATAAGTTAATATAACTAATCAATGTGCATCGATCAAATGATTATGTAATTATTATTGGATTTGCTTGTGAATAATTGAAAATCATTTGTACATTTTTTAAGTACTTAGCTTAAAAAGGATAGTAGTAATTGAGATCAAACTAATCTCAAACCCGTGACTAACTTTATTACTAAGCTGTGATTATTTACTCATTAGCACTTATCAATCATGTGACTGTGACACTAAAAAAAGTGTGCCAAAATGATCAAATCAAAACTACATAGCTCAGAAAAAAAAATGTAAAAACTAGGGACGAGGTTAAAAATTTTACCGAATTTCCAGCGAGCTTGAACCAGAGCAAGTTTTGGGTTATGGAGAAGAAACGGCACGGTTCTCCATAGATAATCCGGTTCAGGTTGAAAATCAGCATCGAAGATCGCAACATAATCGCAGCTTTTGACATAACTTTTCTTCATTCCTTCTTTCAAAGCTCCAGCTTTGTATCCATTTCTATTGTCTCTGATCTCATATTTTATGTTTACTCCTTTACTCGCCCATCTTCTACACTCCATCTCCACTAAATCCTACAAATAACAACAACAACAAAAACATTAAAATTCGAGGTGTTTTCAAGAACCCATTTTTTGCAAAATGGGATATTTGCTTAGACCCATGTCGAAAAATTGGATTTTTTTAATAATAAGAGGTTCTGGGGCTAGGTCCATACATCCCCTCAAACCGATGACCAGAACATTTACTATGGTTTCTTCTCGAAAAATTGGAATTTTGTGGACCTTTTGACATAATTTGGAAGCGAAATTTTAGGAGGATCTAATTTTGTTTGGATGATCGTTTTTTAGGAGAATTGTGTGATTTTAGGCACAAATTTGGTTGGTTATGAGCTCGAGATCTTACTTTGATCGTTGGGTCAGTAGAATCATCAAGAACTTGAATAATAATTCGATCAGAAGGCCATGAGAGTCCACAAGCAGCTCCAATAGATAATTGATAAACCTGCATTAACCAACATTTTTAAATAAAATCAAGATTGATAAAAAAAAAACAATTCAAGAAAAAAAAAAGAAGAGAATTTGGATTAAATTTGGCACCTCTCGTTCGTTGAACATAGGGATTTGAACAAGAACCATAGGATAAACAGAGTTTCCAAGCTCCATGTCATCTTTAATTGGTTCATATTTGAAACGTTTGTCTGGTTTACGACCAAACAGTTTCACAAGAGAAATTACAATTCCCATGTAAACCCTTTCGACGAAAAGCATCACCGACATTGCTAAACATATGTAAACACCTAGCCTAAGAACTGGTACAATCAATGGAGCTCGAATCTGATCAAACATCATTGACATTTGCACTGTTATGTCGTCTCTGTATCCCATGAACGAGTCAGGAATCACCGCCGACGAATCACCGAGCTCCATTTCTTGTTACCCCGAAAATAAACCGAGGGCAAAACTAGAACCTTAGATCTTGCTTGTGAGACACGTTAAGGAACAATGTGAGATTCTTTAAAGTAGTCTCTCTTTTTTTGGACTAGCAAAGAAACAGAGAGACAGAGTTTTTTTTCCTTAGGGTGAAAAAAATCTCTGTCTTCTCTGCCTGAAGAAACTCAAATTGTCGGGAAAAAGGAGAATTCAATTTTCTTTTCTTCTGTTTTTGGTTTTTGTTTCTCTTGTTTATAAGAGAGGAAAGAAAATAATGAAAGGTGGAGAAGGAAGAAGATGAATTTTTGGAAATGGAGAGAGATCTAAAAACAGAAACAGAGAGAGAAGAGAGACAGTGAGTGTATGTGGGAGAAAATGTAAGAGAGATCAATGTCTTTATATAAAGCCTATTTTTCTACTTGTATTATTTTTAGACTATATTCATTTATTTATTTATTATTGTATAGTATATTGTATTATTATTATTATTATGTACAAATGAATTTTTGCTCCATCAACCATAAATTTTGCTCTTTCTATAACTACCAAACTTATTGAACGTCACAAACATCAATGACGTCCAGGCAACAAAATAGTTAGAATTAAAAGTGACAAATAAAAACAGTTAGAATTAAATTTTAGGAAAAATGAAAACATGATGCATTATAGACGTACTATGTATAGAACTAACAATTGGAACTTGGAAGCAAAAGAATATTTATTGTGTGAGATTAAAAACTAAACGAAGAAATGATGATTATGTATATCATTTTTCTATAAGTACGAAATACATGACTTATATAAGCAGTTAATTTCAATTTTTTTGGTGAATGATAGGGAACAATTGTCCCCTAGATTTATTAAAATACTAAATGAAAAAAATTACATTCGAACATTTCTGGGTGTAGAAAACCCATTGACATCCTCAACCAACAAAGACCTGAGGTCCTCGGGACATACATCAAAAGAATGAAAGCCAAGCGGTAAGGTAAGCAGTTAATTTCAATAGTAAAGTGGTTTTATTGGTTCGTTTCTCGAGGAAAATATATGTCTCGTATTGTTGTCTTCATCTGTTGACAAGATAAAAGAACATTTCGAAGGATAATGGAATGATCTTCTTTAGTACAAGAGATTGAAATGATGGAGTGGTCGATGAATAGGTAAACAAATATAGAGTCCCAATTTTGTCTGTGAAATTTTTCATTAAGTTGATATTTTTGTAACAATAAAAATTCGCCACACAATAACAACTAAACCAGAACTAATCCGGTTGAACTTTGAGATATTAATCTTATAAAATGTTAACAATAAACAATTAGTATCATCCCGTTACATAATTTGAAAATAGCATCAACTTTTGACAAAAAGAGAATTAAATATAAATAAAGTATTAGAAAATATTGGTAGCAAGCCATTTCATGACATTATATGCGTTTTAATATTACAAGTAATAAATAAATATGGTCACCCTTGTTAGAAATATCCTATGTTATATATTGGCCAACCGTACTGTCTAAAATAATGAATATTCAAGACGTTTAACAAAGCACATTTGTTTTATGCTTAATTTGCAATGATGCTATAAGTCGCACCGACGGTCCAATTTGTTTTTGTAATATATGTCACCAAGTTTATTATTTAAGCTATATTATTTATTTTTTGATTAAAGTCAATTCTTTCAAGTACAAAAATTCACATTTTTCATAAACTTCGAAACAGGTTCGACTTCGACCATCAATTATTTTTACTCCATAAACTTCGTTTGATGATAATGTAATTTAATATATTACACATTGGATTTAGAGGAAATAATTTTAGTTAAATAGTAGATGGATCTCGATAATTTCTTAAGCGATGATAAAACGAAGCACATAGCTGGAAAAAAGGACTGCCCAACGGCTGAGGTTGACCGTTAGAATTTAGACGATCATTAGTTTTTCTATATATAGAGTGATCATCTTAGATTAGCAATAGACAACTCTTTGCAACCATTAAACACATTAAACAAAAACTTTATTTCAGTTTCGGTTTATGGAAAATACTTCATAGGGAATGAAACATTTTCTGTCGGTCCTGTACCAAAACGACTAATTCAAATTTTAATTAATTTGGAATCTTTAAATTTGATTTCATTTGTTCGTACTTGTGAATTGTGATAGGGTATTTCGTGTTATAATCAGTTATTAAGTCAGTAAGTTGACAAATTAAAGTCTGTATTTCGTTGGCATGTCATGTGAGAACTCATACCGAGACAATTATCCAACACGTAAAAATTTGTAATATTATATACATACTTCAGTTAACTATCACGTAATAATTTAAATTAGACAAATTATAAATCATAGACCAAATTACTAATATTGGATCTGAATGATGCTTTAAAGATTGCCACCAGACATGACTAATTTTTATAACCAATAAACCTTTCATATAATTTGTCATTGTTTAACATAAAAAACTCATATATTTTCCTTTAGCTTTGATTTCCTTGAATGTGAAACAAGTATATATGTATGACGACATATGAGTTTGTATCTATATTATCATTGTAACTTAAAACAATAATAAAAATTGTGTGCAGAGAGGTAATAATAATGAAAAATGAAATACAAATAATAAAAATAGATAATTGGAGAAAAACAAAATAACAATACATATGTTGCATGCAGCCAGCAAGTAACATGCATTGCCATGCAAGTAAACATAATGTTAAAAGGACCAAATACCACATGGGTTCTTACAGTTGGAACTTTGCTTGTTTCACTCACATTTGTCACTATTCCTTCCATCTTTCATCATCATTATCAATAATTCTTAAATCTGAATCTGCAATTTATACACCTTTCAGTTTTATTTCAAACAGTTGCATGTAGATTCGAATAAATTAAATATACAGCTGACAATGATTTCCTAAAACCAGTAACTAGAGACACATAAAAGTAATATATACCACATTTGGAAAGAAAAATGATGACAATGTGCGATTTATTTACGAAAAGGATAGTCTAATTAACGAATGTAAATTCTTTGTTTGTAAAATCTACTCCGAAAACATTTTTAACCATCTTTTGAAATTAGTGATTATAATCTTTATTTCATTTTGCTTTTCTGTATCTTTTTGAAAGTTCTAAATGGTTAATCCGTATATTGTTACTAATATTAAAGGAATTATCGATATTTTTTTAGAAATGTCACTCCTTAGAAATGTTCATACTCATCAAATATATCCCATATATGATCGACCTTGTAGTTGTATCTCTACCCGAGGAACAAAGTATTTACAAATAAAATATTCATTTTTCAAAAGAAAAAGTCTGTACAAATATTTTAGTCTTCCCACAAAGAAAAAAATAGTTTGGTATCTTTGTTACTTTAGCTATAATAAATATGAAAAATATTCAAAGAATCAATCAATTGATTAAAATGATTGATTCAGGAACTAAACAAACAACAACCGGTGGGATCCAATGTCCATATTTCGTATAGAATTGATATTCTATCTACTTTGGCACTGAAACTCTCCTTCTCACCCTATACACATATATACTTTAGGGAAGTTATTTCAACCTTTAATTGTCGGCATACATGTATAAATATATATCGTATATGTTACTAATTTACGCATATGTCGATTACTTTAAAATTATTTGTTTCTATACTTCGAAGTATAAAGTTTGTTGACACCTCTTAAAAGATACAAAGGGTTTGTTGACACCTCTTAATTATATGTTTACTGGTTCTATTATAAGTTTAAAGTTTCATAATCAGATAATGTAATTTTTTATGTATTATGGATGCAATTTCCTTTTGGAAATTTTAGTGTTTGCTATGATTTGGTTCGTTCATTGTGATCTCGTATATTGTGTATATCTTTTCTTTTGTTATTTGTATTAAAAAAGTTCGAGAATCAAGTTTTACATTTTATCTGTTTTGTGTGCTAGCTATCATTAGATATGGTAAAGTTCTATGATCCATTTAGTTGATGTGTACAATTTGGCTCCAGTGGCGAAGAAGACACTACACCTTAGTCTTCAATACCAAGTCTTCATCACTCTATTTCTCACCGACTTCCATGTTTATTACTAATTTTGATTTTTGATTTTATCTATGTATTGGGAAAGTTCCTAGGTCATTTTTAAAAAAATTTAAAATTAATTAGATTTACCTTTTTGTTGTTAAATATATATATTTAACTTTTAGGTGGATTATCATATACTATTAGTTACATTTTTGCCGGTTTTGACAAAATTATAGCCATCTTTGACATTCTATTAAATTATTGTTCTTACGTCCACTAATCCAAAAATCGTTCTAACAATTTGTCCTTCACTATATTTTACAAATACACACAAGCTGACCGAAACAGTCAAGATGGCCTGATTTACAAGACTAATATGCTAATTATACTATGAGGAAACTACCTTTTAGTCATATGATTTTTTTTTATGTAAAGATTTAAATCTGTTACTAGATAATGTTTAGTTTAATCGAACGAATGTAATTCAATTCAAGATTAATCTGAATCGATAGAGTAGACAAAGCTCAACAGCAAGCAAAATGCCACGTGGGAAGCTAAACTTGGTTTCAAAGTTATTCCGCAGCATTTTTGCGATTTGCAATTTGCAATTAACAATTTTGTTTGTTTTTTTTGTTAACCGTGTATTATTCTCGCCCGGTTAGAAAAAGCGAAAGGTTATTCTCATTATAATTTTTACTGTTAGTGTTATCTCTTTTTCTTTCAATAGACATGATCTGGATCTTAATATAAAACTTGCTATTATTTTGAAAGAATCTTAAGATCATTTCAACAAGTAATGAACAATATATACTTTTTTATTGTGGGTACATAATTTTGACTGGTGCACATATCACGTTGTAAACTGCTTACGGTGGACTAAAAAAAATAAAAGTAAACTTGTTCTTTGTTTATATTTAATGTTTTAAATGTTTTTCTTTGTTTTAAATAAACACATAACCTATCCGTTTGTGTTTGGCCTTTACATTTGCATTTCACAAAAAAATTATCAAAGCAAAAATGACTAAAATTCGAAAGGGTTAATTTGCTCACTAGCACAAAAAAAATTATAATTAGTAAACTAGCAAAAATTAAGTTATGTGGCACAATTATAATTGTTATTCCACCTAATTTCCCAATTTGAAAATCATTAAAAAGGAAAAAAAATCATGTAAACATAACAGCAGAAATCGCGTTCGTAACTACCAACAGAAACTTGTTATGCGTTCGAAGCGGTTATACTAATTGGGCCACAATTTAATATTATTAGGCCCAACAATAATTTACTAACCATAATGGGCTTAAGGCCTCACTAGAAGAATAACGGCGACGCCATTAAAGGAATCTACGGTGAAGAGCCGACGACGGCGCTGTCGCTGGGTGGTCGGAGACGCGATGGAACTTGGAATCCTTGTATACAAATTATACAGAGCTTTAACCTACAGTGTCTCACCATTGATTCACCTCCATATACAGTGGCGTAGACTCCGTGGTCTAGAGCATTTCCGGCGATGGCCTGAACGATTCGGCAATCCCTCCGCCGTACGACCGCCGGGATCTCTAGTCTGGTTACACGCCGTCTCTTTAGGTTCGTAACCTTTATGACTGTTATGGGTTTTTCTCCAATTCGAAGAAATTAGGTTTTTTTTAGTGTATCAGGTGAAGGAATGGCTGCGATTCCTGTGATTAGACACTGCAATGAAATGAAGCCAGATATGACTATTCTTATGACGACGACTACAGTATCTGCATTGTATGGCATTTGAAAATTTCTAGAACATGAATATTCCAAGTTTTCTCTTTGTAATTTGGTTTTTCTTTTGATCTTTCTTTGTTGCAGTGAAGTGATAAAGAATCAACTTCCAGTTGGTGTATTACATCAAGTATGTTTTGATTGCATTGTTTCATTTTCCAGTGCTTGATATCTCTGAGCTCTTATCTATGTGCTAAAGTTTCGAAATTTGACCAGTTTGCACCGCTGGATACACCGGTGGCTATTGACAGATTCATGTCTCATTGGAAACCAAATGCGATTGTCATAATGGAGAACGAACTCTGGCCTAATCTCATCATGTGTGCTGCAGAACTTCAAGTAATTCTTGATCTTTCTCGTTGTTTATACGAATGTATCACTTGTGAAAGGATAATGAAAGTTGCATTGGTTAATGTTGTGTTTCTGTTAACCCAATTTTTCAGATTCCGTTGGCATTGTTGAACGCTCGGATGTCTACAAAATCCTTTAAACGGTGGTCTAGTCCTATCTTACTTCCTCTGGTATCATTGTTGCTATCTAAATTCTCATTGATTGCCCCACTGGTATGTATGCTAACTTCTGTAAATCAATTCTAACTCATCTGATTGTATTAATTATTTGCCTCAAATGTGACAGAGCAGCCTGCAGGGTATACATTTCCAGCTGCTGCAAGCACCACCCTTTGTCATAAATTTTCGGGAGACTTGAAATACGGTATCGAAGTCTCTTTTCATTGTACAAGAGTTGTTCCTGTTGTTTGATGTTATGTGCAACCCATTATCTTCTGCTACTTAGTTTCGTCTTACTGATTTGCTTATGCTCTTTTGCCTAAGGAGTTGATAAGATCCATGTATTGTTTGCTTTTCTTCCAGTGGTAAACAAGTTCCATGTATCTAGTGGAACATCTGAAAGTATAAGAGCTCTAAAAGCAGAACTCTCAGAAATGAAGGTGTGGATTGCATCTTCGTTACATAGAGGCGAGGAAGAAGGTACTAATTCTCCAACCTGATATGTAGCATAACCTTATTCTCATCTTGTGTGTGGATTTTTTACTGTTGCTACCCTGATTTGAGTAGTACCATTTCACAATCGCATGTATTCAGTTTTGACTCTGTTAGCTTTCAAACTCTCTCTCAAGCAAGTTAATTTTTAAGGAAAAGGTTTGAAATTGATAATCAAATTGTTGTATGTAGTCATTTTAGGAGTTCACAACATGCTTCTCCAATCACATCCTGACTCTTTTGTCATAATCTTGCCTCGACATCCACATCATGGCCAACAGATTGCTCAAGTATGTTTCAAAGCCGCCTTCTGCTTATTCAATTATTGGCTTGCCTTACGTTAACTTTTGGCAAAATACATTTCAATCTCTCCAGCTCCTTTTGTAGAAACTGCGGAAAGATGGCCAAAGTGTTGCTCTAAGATCTCAAAATGAAAAGCGTACATCAAAGAAGACAAATATATATGTTGTGGATACACTAGGTTTGGGTTTGTTCACTTTTACTTGATCTTACTAGTGCTAGTTCCTCTACTTTCTTCAGGAACATAACCTGCATCTGCCTCTGATTACTCGGGCTAATTCGTGCATATAACAAAATCTACTTTTGTTTGTTTTCTTCAGGTGAACTAAGAGAATTATACAGAGTAGCTCCAATAGCTGTCATTGGAGGTTCATTTTTGCCAGGACTAACCGGTCATAACATGTCTGAAGCAGCTGCCGCTGGCTGCGCCGTTATTACAGGTGCTTAGTGATAAGATAAGATAAGATTCTCTTATAGTATATGTAATTCACTATTTTTGTCTCTTTGATCTCAACATTTATGTAGGTTGTCATGTTGGGCATTTCTCTCATATGGTGAAGACAATGCAGCAGTTGAATCCCTTATCGGTTACACAGGTTTCGACTAAACTAGAGCTCAAAGAAGCGATCGACTTGCTACTGAGTAACCCTGAGATCTTGGAAGCACATAAGAGAGCTTCTAAAGAGGTATATGAATCTCTATCAAGCTGCATTATCTCTAACATCTGGAAGCTCCTCAATCTCCATATCTTTAGGAGGGTACAATGATATGTAATATGTTAGTGTGGCAAATTGATGACCACATGAAAGCTTTTATTGAATCTGCTCAGTTTTTGAGCATCACAAGTAGACATTTATAGCAATTGAAGCTCTCTAAATGTGTGGTTTTTTTGCAGAAATTTTACCCTTTTTTTTTTTATGTAGAAAAACATTTCTTGTTTTGTTTGAATATTTTATGTAATTTGTTCCAATTTTTACTTTTCGATATTTCTAGTTTTATCATGTTACGAACTTACGATATTACATTGTCTCGATTCTCAAACATTTAAATTTTGATTTATTAGATGTTTTATAGTTGTGTCTATCTCGAGCATTTACATTAATTCGTAGCTAAAACTAGACTTTGAAATATGTCATAATTTATCCTTTCTTACCTTTAGCAAGGAAAGCGCCCGTGGCCTAATGGATAAGGCGTTTGACCGGGCGTGTAGGTTTTTTTAGTGTAGTCATTTGATAGTTCTTGCTTCTAAAAAATATATTCAGTCTATAAATTTTGTTTCGTTTAATTTTTTCCTTTAACTACATCTGTTATACGAGTTTGACTTCAGATTTGGATTCTAAATTATGTAATTATATGTAATTAGAACACTACTTAAAACAGCTAGACAACATGCTTAAATGTTTATTGAAACTACTTTTTTTTTTTTTTTTTTTTGAAACCTGAAACTCTCTTTTTCTGACTGTAATAGGTTAATTTGCCATATAACCAACAAAAAATTAACAATTCAACGACTAGACAATTATCCTAAATTTTTTTTTTTTCAACAATTACCCTAAATCTAGTGGTTTAATTTGGCTATTTGATCAATTACTAATTTTTTGTTTGTTATTTGGCAAATTAACCTTTGCGATATAATGTAGTGTATATTATTGAAGTTCTTCAGCAAGAATTTTTTATTTTTTTTACATAATCTGTCAGCATATTAAATGCTTTACAACATTTCTTCATTGCTATCTAGATCCAGATTTTCCATCCGTTAAGTTTTTTATTTTGTCATCCGAACTTTCTTATTAAATTTGGTGAAATCCATGGTGGAATACAAAACCGAGACTAATTTCATAAATTAAACCGACGGATAAGGGATAAATTCCTGGAACTACGACCAAGAGGGAAACAGACTTAAAACCAAAAACAAACTTTAAACTAAGGTGAACAAATTTGGTAATTGAGTTTAAATATTTGTGACGTTGTTAATAAAATTGCAATGTATAAGTGGTTAGTCTTATGTAGCTTATTTCCCCCTTTTGTTACTATATATGTCTGGTAAAATCTCTACACACAATAAATTTGCCTAGGAACAATTACAAATTGTAAAAAGTATAAAAAATTGTCTTAAATTAGTGTCTGACTTTAACGGCGGGATTTAATTGTTTACGTATTAATAATGTATTGAAGCTAATAGCAAAGGAAGGTACTGTACCATCTTTAACCTTCACAGTTATACATCTATGGCTTTTCTTCACAGTATTTCACCTTTTCCGTTATATCGTTATTTAATGACGGTGTAAAAAATATTACTATATGTCTATGTGAAGGTAGCAATAAATTAGTTTTTTTTTTTTTTTTTGTCACAAATGTAAGACTTCATTAATTGAAGAGTTCTGGTACAATGAGTTCAAACTCCAAAAGAGCTTGTTTGGCAATTGCGTCTGCCTCTACATTAATAGTACAGGAAATAAACTGAACTGAAATAAAATCAAAAGCAGCAAACAGATCACGAATATCCACCAAGAGCATTTCAACATCAATATGAGAATCTGTCGAGTTGAGAAGTCTTGCCAGGGTTTGTGAATTAGTTCGTATCGTTATATAGTGGCATCCAAGGTCTATTGCATAGATCACGACAACTTTCATCGCTCTCGTTTCCGCTACTAGAGCAGAAGAAATCTTCGGGCTAGAAGCTGACTGATGCGGTGTAAACAGAGGAGTTTTCCACGGAGGAAATGATCCATCCCATACCGCAATTAAAGGACTCAGCGTTCCAGGCTGCGTCCACATGACAAACGAATCCAGAAGTAACATCATTGATTCGAGGAACAATATTAGAAATACTTTCAACGTTTGGCTGTGTCTTTTGAGCTTGATACCATTGTGTTGCGTCTTTAGATGCTTTGCGAGCCACTTCGTCTTCCGAAAAATTTGTGTCCGTAAAGAGTAACTTATCCCTAGCTGTCCAAAGGTTTCATAAAATCTAAGTATAAAGAGCTGGAATAGGATCCTCCACTTGGGGATTAGCTTTGATAGTTTTCAAGCCAGCGACGAAGGAGAAGAGGTCTCCCCGAATCGTTAGTGGACCCGATAGTGGGGTATTAGTCCATACTCGGATGGCAAATTGACAATCACGTAAAACATGGAGTATTGATTCTGCCACACCACATCTCTTGCACCTAGCATCACTAGTAATTCCTCTCTGCATAAGTAATATCCCCACTGGAAGGGCTCCCACTAAGGCTTTGATACGGTCAAATTATCCCTTTGAACCACTCTCTCAAATTAAGAGATCGTGTAATACTTAGGGGTCGAATTCCACAGAGAATCAAGTTAACACAGTAAATTTCAATATTCAGATTATGCTAAGTGATAAAGATAATAAGTAAAACAGGTGCAAAAACAGTAAAAAAAAAGATGATTGATTAAACTTTAATTCAATAAGAGACAAGCGCTAGGCCTTAGGAAATTCTCAGGAGTGATTCCAAACTGAAGGATAAACGTACTATCTGGATATTTATGAAATGCAATTCTAGAACTCAAACTAATGTAAAATAAATCAACTGTTGTTGCAATTATTATCGATGTTTAAACCCTAGAAGACCAACTGTCGTTGCGAAATCAGATTAATTTAAACAAGCATTAGAAACAGGTTTGATTGATCACAAAGATCTAAAGCCAATTGTCGTTGCGAATCAGATCTTTGCTCACCTATGATTCAGTTCCAGTTATTCAATAATACTGTCGTATCTATTAAACAACCTAAAATATCTAACCTAAGGTGATCAATCTTAAATCAGAATCAATGCAATCAAGGTGAAGAATCCTATATGATGCAATCCCAATAGTAAATAAATCCTAACAGCTTTTCATCATCCTTTGGAAACCCTAAAACATAACTAATGGATTACTCAGACATGGTGAAAGATGCAAACATAATTTCTGAATAATACTTTATTAAAAAGAAAGAGAATGATACAAAGATCGAAACCGATTTGGAAGCGATGAACAATCTCTGAATAATCTCTTGCTAGAATCTCTTAGGAAGTAAAAGCATATCTAAAACAATGGTCTAAAATAACTATATATAGAGTACTAAAACGATCTGGGGAAGAACTGCAAACATCTGAAACTTCTGGGGTAGAAATTGGAAATCTTCTGAATTAATGTTCTGGTCCGAAATTACCTCGTGTCGAGCGACATGTATGAATGCGTCGCTCGACATGCATATTTTCCTCACGTCGATCGATTTGAAATCTGTGTCGCTCGACGAGTCATCTGATCTTCAACTCCGAACTTGTGTCCTTGACTTCTTGTTCCAAAATGTTCCAAAAAGCTCCAGTAAACACCAGAAATGCTCCAAACGTCCAAATACCTAATAAGAAAACCAAAGACTCGAAAAACACCAGAAAGACTCTAGAAAACATACTTATATCATGGCTAAAAACCATAAAAACCATGATATATCAGCCTTCCAAAGGAAGCTTTTGATTTTTGGTAAAGTTGGGACTTTCCAAACATGTCTCTGCTAATTGAACTGCAACATCGGAAGGGGGATATCATGTATAGTGGCATTCCCATATCCGGAGCGAGTCGTATATTCACCATTTTTCAAAGGCAGCCATACTTGTTTATCGGCTCGGCGTGACGATCCCAGCGAAAGGAGGCAAATAATTTCCTCATGATTAGGCATATGTTCTCTGATTTTAGCTATGTTCCACTGTCGAGTCTCTTGGTCGATAAGGTCATAGACCATCAAATCTTTGGAGTTTCTTGGAGGCAGTCCCATTGGACAGAGAGGAAACTCCAAGGAGAGCCAAGGCTGGGTCCAAGCCTTAACCGAGTCTCCAGATGCTATTACCCATCCCATTCCCTTCTTAATAAACTCTCGGCCAATTATAATACTTTTCCACCCGTGAGACGGTCAAGATGGAAGGGAACAGTCTACAAACAGAGATGAGCCGTAATATTTTCCAAGAAGGACTCTAGCCACTAGACTCGATGGATTTTGAATCAGTCTTCAACTTTGTTTGGCTAATAAGGAATCATTAAACACCTCTAGATCCCGGAATCCTAAACCACCCGAATTCTTCGGAAACGTGAGCTTTTTCCATGAAACCCAACACATTCTCCTTCTATCGGGCTTAAGATCCCACCAAAATATAGTAAGAATCGATTGAATCTTGTTACAAAGAGTGATAGGGAGCTTGAAGCATGTCATAGTATAAGTTGGCATCGAAGATAAGACCGCCTTTAAAAGAATTTTTTTTCCAGCGGGAGACAAGAATCGAGAAGACCAACTATGGGATCTTTGTCTTATCCGATCCACAATAGACCCAAAGATATCACACTTCTTTTTTCCAAAATCCTCCGGCATACCTAAGTACTTAACGGCTCCGCCCTCTTTACGTATGGACTTTGCTTAGACACTCTAATACCGGTTAATAGACCTTTTTCTTGAGCTTTCCGACATAGACCCGAAAGAACTTCGGTACAAAAGATGAAAAGATAGGGTGAAAGTGGGTCTCCTTGTCTTAACCCTCTTGAAGGGAAAACGCCACCTTGTGGTGATCCATTGATAAGAAAGGTATACGAGACCGTCGTAACACATTCCATCATCCATTTAATCCATATTTCGTGGAAGCCTATACGCATAAGTACCGCCTTGAGAAAATCCCACTCCACACGGTCGTATGCTTTACTCATATCCGTCTTTACCGCCATTGACACTCTTTTTGACGCTTGGGAAATTCGTAGAAAATGAAGGGTCTCGTGTGTGATAAGGACATTATCCGAAATGGCCCTTCTGGGAACAAATGCCGATTGATGTTCCGAGATCACTCTAGGAAGGATAGTTTGGAGTCTCTTGGTCATAACCTTGGCCACTATCTTGTAAAAGACGTAGCACAAGGCTATTGGTCTATATTCAGAGACCTTCCTTGGATTTGGGGTCTTGGGAATTAAACGTACTTGTGTGACATTGAGTTCTAAGGGAAACTGCCCTGACTCAAAAAAAGCACGGACCTCCCTACACACATCTTGCCCTATGATGCTCCAATAGGAATGAAAAAAGCCGGAGGTGAAACCATCGGCTCCCGGTGCCTTTCAGGCGTTAATGTTAAAGGTAACATCTTTTATCTCCTCATCTGAAGGTATAGTAATAAGAGAGGCATTCTCTGAGGGTGAGATACATGGGGAAATGATATCATTCAACACTTCAAAATTTCCCTTTGATTTGGTAGTAAAAATATCTTGGAAGTAGTTAGAGATGATTCGGGAGAAGTCATGTTCTCTATGGTGGGGAGTTCCATCCACATCCTTTAAAACCATAAAGCGGTTGAAAGCTCGGCGGTTTTTGGTGATAGCGTGAAAGAATTTGGTATTCTTATCACCGCACTGGAGCCAAAGGATGCGACTTTGTTGTTTCCAAAACATTTCCTCTTTTTGTAAGCAGTTTCTAGTACCTCTTTCAGCCAATTAATATCCTCCTCATCCGGTTCACTCGCTGAAAGGGCTGCTTCAAGTTCTAACTGAGCTGTAGCAATAGTCTCTGCACTACTGGCCCCTTGCTCTCGTGTCCATTTGATGAGTTCTCGCCGACATGTAGCAAGTTTCCTAGCCACTGTTGTATTATTCGGGGCTGGCCAAATTTCTGAGATAAGTTGGAAGATTTCCTCCTTCTCTCTAAGCCGATCATCAAATCGAAAAAGCTTCTTGTGTTTGCAGTAAGAGCCATCTAGGACAGTTAAGACCGGTCGATGATCGGAACCCTCAAAGCGTAGATATTGAGCTCTTCCAGAAGGGAACATCTCAAACCACTCATTATTTGCCATTGATCTATCGAGACGAGCTCGAATGAAATATGAATGTCTTTTACCTCTCCAAGACATCAAATTCCCAGAGTGCTTAATGTTGAGAAGACCGTTACGATTGATGAAGCTACGGAAGTCAATGAAAGATCTTTCGGGTCGAAAAATACCCCTACTTTTTTCACTATTATCCGTGATTTCGTTAAAATCCCCCGAAAGGATCCATGCTGAATCTCGAGAGGCCCCAAGGGAGGTGATCTTATTCCATAGTTCTTTTCGATTACCGAGAGCGGGTTCTCCATAAAAAAAAGTAAAGTGAAAAGATTTATTATCTGATTTTAGTATAGTGTCAATAAAATTTGGAGAGGAGTTTAACACTGTAAGATTGACATCATCTTTTCACAAGAGTATTAAACCTCCACTAAAACCCGTAGGCGGTACGGTAAACATATGATCGTGTCCCATCCATTGTAACTTGTTGAAAACAAAATCATCTTGATTCTTTGTTTCCATGAGAAACATTACATCCGGAAAATATTTTCGTCTTAGTTCCCGGAGTCTACGAATTGTCAAGGGGTTTCCCAAACCTTGACAATTCCAAACTAAGGATACTAAGGAAGGGAAGGCGGAGGGATGTGAAAATCCTCCGCATTACGCCTTAAAGATGATCCATGGAGAGGAAGAGGGTTCTTTTCTTGGTCTTGAACATGGGTCTCCTCATTAAGAGGTACTCTGGTAGAAGGGCGTCCTCTCTTTGATGCTTTATAATTACCTGAGGCAGGCATGTCTAAGCAGAGTTTCTTCTTTGAAGGACCACTCGTTCCTGCTATGTTACGCTTTTTTGTGCCGGCTCCAATGAGAGGGCTTCTAGGGATAGCTTTCCTACCTCTACCTCTGCCCCTGCCTCTTGAAGCACTTACTCCTCTTCCTACCCGCCTTGGGGGATTTGGAATAGTGATGGTTACTTCTCCCGCATCCACCACTCTTTCTCTTAATCGGAGGGAAGCTGACACTCTGTTTTGTGAAGGAGGAGAAGATGCAGGGATACTTGCAGGGGACAAACGAGGGGATCCAATTCTGTCTTGTATACTAACTCGAGTTATCGGCGTAGCAGTCCCGACTTGAAGGGGATATGGTTCTCTATTATCCAGGGCGATATGATCATCAAACTGAACTTCCACCTCTTGGAGATTGTATGACTGAGAGTTGAATTCTTTTGGTGAAACAGGAGGTGTGTTCTGATGAGATACATGTTCTCTTTCCAGGGGTGGTCTCCTAGACTTTGAGGAAGAGCCAATAGAGTCATTTGTTCTTCTAGTCAGTTCTGGATTAGCTTGAGTAGGTGATGAGGTGAGGTATGTTTTCTGGTGACTATGGGACTGTCGGGGCGATAAGTGGCAAGGATTAGAACCTGGAGAGACACGTTGAAACTCCTGGTGAGTATGAGCTCTTGGCGCTATTCTCCATTGAGATGATGAGTGGAGAGATCTCTGGGAGTGTGGAGGAGATTGATGGCTGCGGGAACGTGGCCCATCTCCTCGGCTATCTCTTGAGTTATAAGGATATGGCTTCTCTCTATTACCAAGATGCTGTCTCAAGTATCTACCATCCTTATGTTCTTGTCTCCCGTATCTTTGGTACCTATCAGATAGGGGGAGTGAGGATGGATGATGATCCTAAAGTTGACGAGACTCCTTGGATAGGGAATGTTCCTTTCTCTCCCATCGTCGTTGTTTAGCTTCTCCAATATGGAGTAAAGTGTTTTCACGGTTGGTTCCTCTGCTCCTTCCTGAGT
Organism: Draba incana; assembly: GCA_963576765.1. NCBI lineage: Eukaryota > Viridiplantae > Streptophyta > Magnoliopsida > Brassicales > Brassicaceae > Draba > Draba incana. Next base: position 50,472,657 of record OY755203.1, on the reverse strand, counting down.
TGGAGTTATACACATCACCATAGATGCAATCTGGTTCCTCATGGTCTAGCCTCATACAAAGGAAGCAGTGTTTGTGTAGGCCCTCATACATGAGCTCTACGCGGATCTCTTCACCTGAGTGGGTTTGGACAGAGCGTTTTGTAACAAGCGGTTGTAGAATGTCTATCTCAACCTGGACCCTTCCATTATCTTCATCTGTCTTAGGAACCCGACCTAATTTTTCCCCAATCGTCTCTAGAACTTTCTTGTCCCATAAATGGATTGGTAAGCCTTGAACCTTTATCCAAAAAGGAATGATAGAGGGGAATGAGTCAGAGATAATCGGTTCCCATCTTTGGAGAACCACCATCCAGTGTTTATAGTGGAAAGGCTCCTTCTTGAGCACCATTTCGAGATCTGCTTCAGAAGAGAAAGTAAACTGAAATTTATCGCAATCGAGATCTTTACCTGAGATTCGTCCCATTATAGGCCAAAGAGTCGGGAAGAAAGCCAATATCGCCTTCGGCTTAGTTATTCTTGGGTTTGTAACTCTACCAATCAGAGTAAGCTTGTGGGCTGCAACTAGGGCAGATGTATCAATTTCAGGGAGTTTTATGGGTTCTTCACGGACCCAAGTGCTAGAAGAAGCAATTGCTTTTCCTTTTTCTGATCTTGAGTATCGATGAGTCATCTTCGCAAACCGAATGACAAAACGGAAGTAATCCCAAACAAATGGTAGTGGATGAACGAGAGGAGATGACGTAGGAAGAGTATGAACTAAAGAGTTGCAGTAGATCCTTACAAGAAGGAAGATTAAGGAACTCAAGACCGTTTACAGAGGCGGCGAGATGCTTCCACCACCGATTTGGTCACGAAGACCGAGCGAATAATTACAGCCAACAAGGCTCGACGGCATCTCCGACTTAACTACTCCCCAAACTCTCTTCATCTCCGGTGACCGGACCGCCGGAGGTACGTGAAGAAGAAATTTTACTAATTTATGGAAATTTTGTTTGGTAAGGTGGAAGGTGAAAAGGTGATTTTAAAAAATTAGCTAAAACCGGTAAGAAACCATTGGTACGAGTTGACCAAAGCTGAGTTACCCAACGGTTAATAACTATCTCGATGTTTGTGTCTGAGAGAGAATATTTTCCTTACTAAGAAACAACCTTTTGGCATTTAGCAATAAATTAGTTTAATATCCAACCAAACCAAACAAAATAACAAATTGTGTATTCATTTTGATTGAATCGTTCGCATCAAGTTAAAAGAATACTATGAGTCAAACAACCAAAGGGAAACACTACTATCATATTCTTAATCATTAGTCTAGAAGTTTTTATTTTATAATCTAGATTTCGTAACGGTGTAATAATATGTGCATGCAGAAAGAACAAAGTCATGATCTTGATTCTTGATCAACGTGAAAAAAACCATGTATTTTGATTTATTTGACATCCGAAGGTTATATTCTTTTTCTTTTTCTTTCCAAAAGGTGATATTCAGTTAGAACTTCATTCGTATATTTCACAGACATTTCTTTACATACCAAATATTCAGTACATGACTAATTGTATAATAGCTAAAGGATTTAGAATTTAAGTATCCCTTTTAAAATTTGACAATATATAAAGAAAATGTGAGTAGAAACATATGTTTCTCGTTTTCTTCATTTTCTTGTTTCCATATATGTTATTTGATTGATTTTTGCTGATAAAAGTAATTAGTTTTTGATAAGTTAAAAAAAAAGTAAAATTCAATTGTAAAATATTAGAATTATTTTTATCATAACATATACTCCAGTATATTTTATATAATATCTTACCCAATTAAAGCATCTATATACTATCCTTTTTGAAAGATAATAATGTTACAAGTAAAGTTATAGTTCCTCCAAGAAGAGTGGGGACCTTTTTCTTGATTACCGATCTTAGTAACTAATGGATCAAGCATGTATATGAAAGCGTCTACGTAATAATAAAAAAAAAGAATTTTAAAGTTATGAAATTATTTCTGTAAAGTTCTAAAGAACAATAACAAAGGAGATTAGTTGTTCGCTGTACGGGTTGGATTCTCCTCAATATCTGAGTTTTTTTAGGTCTGTTTATTTTTTCTAATGCATGGATGAGACTCTGTTAGAAGCTTTTATGCGGTTGTTATTTAATTTATTTGACGGTGTTACTATGAAATACCCTTTTATTCTTTACTTTTTTTTTTAATGTTTTTGTTAATAATAGGCTTTAATTGATTCTGTGAAATCGTTTATTATGAACCCAATTTATTACCTTCTGGTTCTTAACATTATTTACTACTATATGGAAAAAAAAAATAAGAACCCTAAAGACCTTATTTTTGGTCCATATCAAAGACTTTTTATGAAGAGTCTTAGGCGCTTAGCTAAAATAGTTGAATTCAATCCCAAAAAAAATAAAAAGAAAGTATGATAAGTTGTTATCAAACGGATCCTTTACAATGAATGCAATCATCAAAACCCATTTAAAATTTCTCAAAAAAATAAATACCCTACGAAAATTGTAATGTCTCATCTCTTTCAAAAAGTTTAGACTCAAAAACTTCCTTTTTTCTTAAACACTTGTCTTTAGTTTTAAATCTCATTACTTATCATCAATCTGTTCAAAACTCTATCTACTTTTAACATACAAAAAGATTCCTTTCCCCTCTCTCTCTGGCTCTCTTACACTGTTTCACATATCAACAATTTGTTGAGTAGCAATTGAATATGAGAGAGAATGACAGAGAGATTGTGTGTAGAACTGCAAGTTAATAAAAGAATGTGGGGGTAAAGAGAAAGAAGAGTACACAGTAGATGAGGACAATGAGACTTAGTTTTCAAACTTGTTCTTTGTTTTGGCTTTATTGGTCATATCAAACTCTTTATATAGATGGATCTACTTAGCTCTCTGTGTTGATTCTTAGCTTTCAAAGGTAGCTTTTGGCCTCACCCTATACTCTTACAAGGTTACTGCACATATACATTGTTATGGACTGGCCACTAGTGACAAAACCTGATTTGCATATTAATTTACACACATATATAAATAGATTTAGATGGTGTGTGTGTATATAAGACATAACAATAACTGATAATGTTAGGACCAAGAATGGAGGCATAACCAAAGGAAAGGGGAACCGCATTGTCAGTTTTCTTATGGAGTTTTTGGGGACCATTAATTTCTTTTCACTCTTTCTCTTTCACTTATTTAAGCTTAACTTTGAAAAATAAGCACCCCCACCTATATTTATGCATGAAATTACAAATATTTATATAAAATCTCATCAATGTTCCTTCTGTTTTCTTTTCAACTACATTTATGTCTCCATGGCTATAAAAAAAATCAGTCAATTAAGACGGTGGTTTCAATGTTAATGCCCACAAGTAGATTTGTGTAAATGTTAAAAAGTTCCAAGTTTAGACGATCCGTCAATTATTACTATTAATCCAGACAGATTTTGATCTACCATTTGTTGGTTTTATACTACTATCTTTTTAAGTGAATATTAATTTGGTGCAGATTCAAAAGTTACCTTTCTATGATTTTTCTATATTTATATGAATGTAACTAATAAAAAATGGCCTCCAACATTTAGAATTTATCGTGGTTGGTTCATATTGTGTTCCAGACTTGTAACAAAATAAAAAGGATTATGTGTTGTATTATAGTATCAATTCTTAATACAGGGTAAGAAAAAAACAGCTACCCAAAACTAACCTAAAAAGTCTAAAGTTTGACATATGGATACAAAAAAACTATATCAATATATCTCTATATAAATTTAAGAGAGATGATGGATGATGATGGCAGATGATTGATGATGTGCAAGTAAGACAAAATTAAATCACACTTTCCTTTTCAATCTTTAAATTCCAAAACAAAAGGCACTGTTGGGTTGCCCCCTTATTAGGTGAAAAATCCCTCACACAACACATACATTTCGCTCTCTCTATCACTATCTCTATATCTACCTATATATATGCAAACACATACACATATATGTATATATATTATTGTTTTGAACACTGCGTGCTCTCTCACACTTTGTTGCACCTCCAAAAGAGAGTGTATAGAAGAAGAACCTTCTTGTCACGCCTCTCTCATCTTTCTCTTGTGGTCCAATAAAAAAACCCTAATTTTCTTTTTCCTTTCTTTAATTTCTCCACTATCTCTATATTAGATCTTCCTTTTCAAAAAAGCTTCCACATATCTTCTTATATATTACGAGATTCACAACAACCACAAAAGAAAAGAAAGAAAAATGGAGTGGTCAACGACAAGCAACGCAGAAAACGTGAGAGTTGCTTTTGTGTCACCGCCATGGCCGGAGTCTAGCTCCTTTAACTCGCTCCACAACTTCAACTTTGATCTTTATGCAGGTATATACAAATACATATGTGTATATATACCAACCAATTCACATAGATCCTATCTTTTCTTTATTTTAATCAATTCTTGGTCCCATCTCTTTGTGGATTTCTTGTAATGGGGTAAGGTTAATTTTCAATCTATACATCCACACCAATATGTAGTTTTATATTATAGATGTGTACGTTTTGGTGTAATTAAACAAATCCATGAGGTTTACTTTTCGTCTCAAGAAATCCATGAACTAGAAGAATAAAAACTCATTTTTCCACTTCAAAGTGTACACAAGGAGTAGTTCTATATTCTTATATTTTGTTTTATACGATTTATTTGAGAAAATCTTCCTAGCTAGGCGTCATTCCAAAAATCTTGGGATATGTTCTCTAAAAAACGTCTCTAATGAGAAGTTAAGATTCCCTTATCTTCTGTCTAGAAAATTTAATATTGCGTACTTCTTTTTTCTTGGGATCCAAAGTTTTTTCTTCTTCTTCTTCTTGGGATCCAATATTCTAAAAAGTTAAAACGTCACTTTTAAAAGTTGACATTCGTTTATGTTTACTCTTAAGAATGAAAGAGGAATTTCTTTCTTTTTTTACTCAAGGGAATTTCCTTTTTTACTACTTTTGTTGTTCATTTTTTAATGTTTATTATTCTTCTTCTATTTTTTGGGGGGGATTTTGATAAATTTTCTTGTTGTGTTACAGCAGGAAATTCATACACACCAACTGATACGCAAACCGGACCGGTTATCTCTGTACCGGAATCAGAAAAGATCATGTTCCGATTTCCGAGCAACAACAACGAGATGAGCAAGAAGAAGAGACTAACGAGTGGACAATTAGCTTCACTTGAACGTTGTTTCCAAGAAGAGATCAAATTAGATTCAGACAGGAAAGTGAAGCTATCTAGAGAGCTTGGTTTGCAGCCACGTCAGATAGCGGTTTGGTTCCAAAACCGCCGTGCACGTTGGAAGGCGAAGCAACTCGAGCAGCTATACGACTCGCTAAGGCAAGAGTACGACGTCGTCTCAAGGGAGAAGCAAATGTTACACGATGAGGTTTGTGTATACCATATTGCACTATTCTAGAGTCATGGAGTCTAATAAAATAAAATAAAAATTTCTTCTAATAAAATATTATCATATCTTGTTTTATTACTTAGTTTTTGATGTGATCAGAGAGAACTTCTCATATTTCTTGTGTACCATATTGCACTATTCAAAGGTCATGGAGTCTAACAAAATAAAATAAAAATTTATTCTAATATTTCATTTCTTGTTTTATTACTTGGTTCTTGATTTTATCAGAGACCTCCTCATATTTCTTTTGTACCATATTGCACTATTTAAAGGTCATGGAGTCTAATAAAATAATTTCATTTCTTGATTTTACTTACTACATCTTATGATGTAGGTGAAGAAGCTGAGATCTATATTAAGAGACCAAGGTTTAATCAAGAAGCAAATCTCCGGCGAGACGACTAAAGTTTCCGGTGGTGAAGACACGGCGGAGATTCCATCGGTGGTGGTTGCTCATCCAAGAACGGAGAATTTGAATATCAATCAAATCACCGGAGGAAATCAAATTTACGGTCAATACAACAATCCTATGCTTGTTGCTTCCTCTTGCTGGCCATCTTACCAGTGATATCTATTGCTGATCTTAGTCTTCAAATAGAGCTTTAGACTATGACTTTAAGTAGTGTTTAAGCTTTTGGTCATTGTAAGATTACGATCTTAAAACAAAATGGAACGTTCTTGTGTCCAAAACCCAACAATTTTATTGGTTTTGAAAACTTTTCGAGACGATTTGTTCAAAAACTTTGAGGAACATATAATGGTGAAAAAGCTACCTTCTTAGGTTGCTTCATGTAGGCTAGTTCATGTAAGCTTTGATATAACAAGGCATATCAAGCACATACACACAAAAAGTTATATACATATATGTATACCGAAAATCTATATGTATACCGAAAATCCAACCACACAAACCTAGAGAAGATGTGAAATCATCATATCTCTAATATTCATAATGCATCTTGAGCTGAAATTGACCTTGAAGCAAAACGTTTTCACCTGAAACAACCCTAAATTGTACTGAAGTAAATGATCATGGAAATAATTAAGGTAACAAAAAACAAATCGAACAACTAAAAGTAAGCATTGAATCCTGAGTTTGTGAATCAAAGGCCATTTAACTTGAGCCCAAATTTTCGTAAGTTGTTTGACATGTAAACCGTATCAAATCAACGACTAAAGCAATTTCACAAACTAACTTCGAATAACTTAATAACTACTATAATTCAATGAAGCAGATTAATTAAGAGAATATATAAAAACACCAAAAATCCACCTAATTACAAGATCAATAGTCACACTATTTCAATCCATGAACTATTTTTCCTTTCTTTCAATTTCCTTGTTGAAGCTGGTTTTGTTTGTTTATTACAAAATTAACGAAGAATGCAATAAAAAATTATCTTTGTTTATTACAAAATTAATGAAGGAAAAAACACTTATCTGACATGAAAATGATTTACAAGAACAATCACATGACGTTCTAATTATTTCATTTCACACCCCAAACAAACAAAAATCCACAAACCAACCCATAAACTTAGACCTCACGTATCCTCACATTCAATCTCCTTACCCAAATTGAATGAAGAATCATATGAAACACATCAAACTTCTTAGCCGGAGAATTCACCTCAAAATGTCGCCTTACCTTCAACACTCTCCGGTACATCCTTAGATATTGTCTCGGCGATATGGACGTCAAGATCATCTTCAAATTCGGTATGTCTTCCACGGAAACAATCACCGAGAATGATCTCCAATTCAACACATCGCTGAATGGAGGAATGTAGCCTGAGTTTATCAGAACCGGGACGCATCCAGAGTAAAGTGCCTCAACGATCCTTGGGCTTGCAACTTCGTAACCACTTGGACATATGCAAAACTTACTGTTCCGCATCATGTCCGAATATGACGTTCCTCTAGGGAGATACTTGTGGACTCTAATGTCATTATCTTTGTTCTCCCAATGCTCGAGAAGGATTGGCCTTACGGGTCCGTGTACACCTCCTGCAAAGAAGGCAAGGATCGGACGGCTGGAAGGTGAGGGGCCACCTACTAATCCAGTTAAGGATCCTGTCCGTAGATTGATCTCGGGTATTGACACATCTTTCTTAGGTTTGAATCTCTCTGACGTGTTGGCATTGCATAGAGCTCGGATCGAATTTTGTCCTAGATGTGGATGAGAGAAGCTTGCCTCAGGACCCTAAACCAAAAAAAAATCAAGATTATAAAGGTTATGTCCCGTGTAATGCGGGAAGTATATAACGTTCACTTACCCAGTCGTGGCAAGAAAGTATGAAATGGTCGGCGCCTATGCTGCGGTTCCAATACGGGTATCTATCGCTCACAAGATCTATGTAATCCCTGACGGTGTTTCGGATGGAGCTGAAATCGCGGGAGTTGCGATCATACACGAATCTTACCATCTTGACAACGCTGAGGGGTAAATAAAAGGCGTGCGCAATGTCCGGATTATTGGTTTGGAAATGAGTATTCGTTTCCATCTCGTAGATGAAGTTTCCTTCCATAGAATATATGCTCTTGCATGGACCGTCATGAAATAACGGTGGCTCGCCTTCTTTGTACACATATATCTTGAATTGTTTCTCCATCTCTAAGTAGCTCCTAAACAATTCAATACGAAATAAGGAAACAAGCATAAGCAAATCACGGTCGTATTAGGAAATCTTCCAGCCAAAATATTATAATCATTCTCTACATTAACCCCAGATGATAAAGCACTTTATGCACATGTATATATATCAAACAAAGTATAATATTATGTGGCTCTGTAATACAAGTCTGTATATCTTCAATTTTCTAACCTGGAATTTCTCATACTTAAAGGTTTAATCTCTCAATTACTCAGTACGCAAACCGACAATAGTCTCGTATCAATTGCCTCGTGTGGTTTAAAAAATATACTAATTTTGAAGATTAATTAAAAGAAAAATTAAACAAAAAAAGAAGAAGACCAGTTTTTAAAAAATGCTACCTTATTTTGCTAAACCATATAAGATGGGCCAACCTGACATCTCTAATATTTACTAGATTAGTCCCAAGAATAATAAAGGTATGTGATACTTTTCTTGTCTTAAGCATATAAGTGGGGACAAAGAAAATATCTTTTGCATTTTATAAATTTAGTAAAAACAAACTATATAAGGTATGTAATAACTCCATCACCAAGGTACGTAATGAATTAGTACATACTACATACCTCTAGCTAGTCGTCACAATGTACGTTTTTAGCAATTTTCGAATTTAAGTTTTCCGATGAAATATATAGTATCCTAAAGTTATTAAATATTGATAGTTATAATATCTTGGGCATGCAATCATGATATGGTATGGAGCACATTCTAAATTCTAATAAACGTTCTCAATCTAGTCAAACTTATAAACCAGCTTAAGGCTTAAGCTAATCCTATAATTTACATCAACAATTACTTAGCAAGAAACTAAATATAAAACACACCACTATTCAAATTTAGATTCACCATCAATTGATTTTAAAACCATAGTCAAGCCATAATTATGATTCATATATATATAGTGGCAACCTGTTTCACTTAAATTAAATTCAAATAAATTTTATCAAACAAAATAAGTTCTTAGTGAACCAATAAATTTCCAAACCCGTTTGACTTACTTTAATTCAAATAAATTCTTAGCGAACCTATTACCAATAACCTTTAAATGTTGTAAGTTCAATTTTTTTTATTAAATGTAGATATTAATGAAAAGAATGTAACTAATAACCATAACTACTAATTTAACTTACCGATGAAAGACCTTAGCATTCCAATACATAGGACCAAGAGGTACATAGTCCGGGTCGTCCACGGGATCATCGATCGAAGCGGTTTTAATCGCAGCTCGAGCCTTTTGTAACTTCAATTCAATCTTCTCTAAATTGCTTAAAACTATCTTCTTAATTACTTCAGATGATGCCGTCGAAGTGACGTTATTACTCAACATAGTAATGTTGATCGGATTCAATTGAATTGTCCTATTATATTCACCCTGTTTCAATATATTTAAATTTCATTTAGATAATTATGTACGCACGTACATCAAAAAACATTTCTCAATAATTCTTTTTCCCAATAATTTGCGGTTTTGCCGACCGATTTCCTCATCTTCTCAATAAAAAGAATAATTTTTTTCAGTTGACTAGTATACATAATAAATTTTGTTTTACAGTTGACTGTAGTTTGACCACGTAATTTAAACACATGAATATTTGTTGGTACAAATAAAGTAAGAACAAAAATTAAATAATGTTCGAGTAAAGAAAAAGACATGCAAAGATGAAGGATGAAGAATGAAGAAAGGAATAATAATTGAGATGTAATCTCTAACCTGAACAAATTCAACTTTACTCGACGGAGGCAACGACGGAAGTATCTCCGGTGACGGAGAAGTTTTCGCCGGCTCCGGCGCCGGAGGAAGAGACGGAGGAGAGAGATAATTAGTGGAAGTAGATAAAGAGGTTAAAAAAGAAGATTGGTTTTTATTAGGACCAATATTTACACAAACAAAAACAGAAACAAGAACAAGAGGAACAATAAAGAGAAAGAGTTTAACTGAAGAACATGCAGACATAATTCGACACTTCTCATCAACATTTTCATCTCTCATCTCTCTCTCTTTTGAGAAAAAAATTTATGAAGAAAGAAGAAGAATAAGACGAAGAATGAAATTAAAGAAGAGAGTTTTATTTTTTTGATATGAAAAGAAGAGAGAGTTTTTGTTTGTATGTTAAAACTTTTTTTTGCTTTCGGTTTTAAGAATCAGAAGTAAGAGAATTTAAAAGAAGGTGAATGGAAGAATAACATTTGGTAATAAGTTGTTGCTCCCTCGTGCCAAGCGTCATCTATCCACGCTCGCTTTACGTCTCACATGCAAATTCTATTCTAATTTCGTTTCATACCCCAAACTTTTTAATTTATGAATTTCAACCCTTGTCACTAGGGGCGTGTGCTTGGTTCCAAATCAAAAACTCTCGTATATTCATAACTTACAATTATATAAACGGACTTAAAGTTCTTGTTTTTGATTCACCAGAGATCTTTACAAGAACATTTTCCATTAACAAAACAATGAAACCCTGAAGAGTCTCTCAAAACTATCTATCTCTTTACCACAACCGAAACAAACTTGAGGAACTCGTGACAGTCACCACAAAGCATCACGTTCTTCACAACTCGAACTGGCTTTCCTCGAGTATTGCTCGAGAGAATGCCGTAAGTCACAGCGAGTTTCGAGCTATGGTGAAACAAGAAAGTCTTCTTCATAAACTCATCAACTTCTTGAAGAACGAACTCTGTGTTTGGCTCATATCCAGCTTTTAAACATTCCATTATCAGAATCTCCAATCCGCCGTATATATCTTTCTCTTGCGGATGGGACGTGTCCCGCGCGTGAAACGAATGTACTTTGTTCTCGTGGATTATCCAGCTTCTAGATGGATGTTTCCGGTATCCTCTTTCCAGCATTTCTTCTCTTATCATCTCAGAGCGATGCCAAAGTCCGGAAGACGAGTAGATATTGGATTTGAGGATGTATTCAGATGGGTTATCGGATTTTATCGATAGTATACGCTTTGTTACGCGTTTTGCAATGCTAGTGTTTGAATGGACTCTGCATCTATCGAGCAGAGCTCTCAAAACAGAGACCTCGGGCTGGAACGGCATCGAGTTGACTGTGTCTTCCGCTTCTTCAAGAAGACCCCAATGACCCAGAACAGTGTAATGTTCAGTTGTTGGTTCAATGTCATAAACAGTCTTCATGGAGTGAAACAGATCGCGGCAGCTACTAAGCTTATTGGATTCTGTAAACCGATATGCGGAAATAACAAGAGCGAGGGTGATCGTATCCGGCTTGATACATTCCTTATTTATCCTCGACCATAGAGCCAACGCCTCGTCGCCATTTCTTTGAAGAATGTAACAAGAAATCAAGCTGTTCCAAGACACAACATCGTGTTTTAGCATAGCGTTGAATACCTTAATGGCATCATCGACGCGGGAGCATTTCGAGTACATGCTAATCAAAGAATTCCCCAAGCCTAAATCAGAAAAGTACCCGCCTTTAAGAGCATAGCCATAGGTCTGGTCACCCATTTCCCAAAATCCTAATGTCCCGCAGACCGAAAGAATCAAAGTCAAAGAAACTTCATCTAAAACCAGTTTCTCTTCACAGAGAGTGCGATGGAATAGCGATAAAGCCTTATCAGGTGAACCATTCCGAGCATAACCACCAAGAATCGACGTAGTTGCCTTTGACCTATCCATATTAGAAGGCCATTGGTCAAACATCTCCTCAGCATCAACCATCCTATCACACCTTGTGCACATATCAAGCAATGCATTTTGGATACATGGGTTCGAAGAAAATCCAAACTTTATACAAAACCCGTGGATCTGCTCGCTTACTTTTTTATCCGAAACTAAACCACAAGCGTCCACTGCGCTTGTTAAACTGAAATCCGTCAACACGACACCTCTCTGCAGCATTTCAGTGAATAATTCTAGTGCCTTCAAGCCATAACCATTTCTACAGAATCCAGCCATTAGAGCGTTATACGTAATAATGTTTTTTTCAGGTATCTTCTTAAACATATCAACCGCAGAATCCACCATTCCAAACGCTATATAAGCTGTGATCATCTTCGTCAAAGTAAATCCATCTCTCACATTCATCGTTTCATACAAATTCTCTACCTTTTTCATATCCCCAAATTTAGCATAAAACCCAATTAGAGCATTATTCACACTCAGTTCCTGCATAAGCCCAATTCGAATCGCACGAGCATGAAGTTCTTTACCTCTCATTGAATCATTGGAATCAGTACAAGAGCTCAAAAGCGTTGAAATCGTAAAGCAATCAACACCAACTCCTTTAACTCTGTTCATCTCATGAAACAAATCAAAAGCTTTCTCATGCATCCCCTCTTTCACCAAACTCGAAATCACAGTGTTCCACGAAACTAAATCTCTGTGAGGAATTTCATCGAACACCTGGAGGACATCATCACTCGAAAACCCAGGGAGCTTAGAATACAAACTCATAACCGAATTACCAACATACACAGAATTCAGAAACCCTGATTTCACAACCAAACCATGAATCTGAATACCAAGTGAGAATCGACAAAACCTCACGCAAGCAGTCAAAATCGCAGCAAAAGTAAACTCATTCGGGTGAATAATACCTTCGTTTCTCATCCTGAAGAAAACCTTAAGGGCCTTAATTTCAAGGTTTAATCTTGCGAATCCCGAGATTAGAGCAGTGTACGAAACCACAGTCGGTGAAGAAAGCGAAACGAATACGAGAAAAGCTTCGCGAGGGAAATCTAGCTTGAGATAAGTGGAGATTAGGGCATTTCCAAGATTGGTTTTTTCTTCTCTGAGCTTTAGAAACGATGCGTGTACGGCTTTTGTTACTTGGACGTCGTGGTATTGAGCTGATAAACGAAGCAGAGAGAAAAACCCATCAACGACAGATTCAATCTCTTCCGCTTCGAACGAAGAAGATGACGAGGAAGAAGAAGAAGAAGAGTCATGGATTGTTACTGGTGAAAAAGACAGAGACGCAGAGAGGGGAGGTTTTTTATAGAGAGAAAGAGAAGAAACAGATAATGACGGAGGCGAAAGTAGTTTCGGCCGGTTAATCGGAAGTTGCGGCGGCGGAGAATGAGGAAAATTGAGGAGGCGATGATGATTTACGGTGGACATGAATGAATTGAGTGTGCTGAATCGCCATGGATAAACCTTTAACTTGTCCTCTTTACTTCAGAACAAAAATTGGTCCGATTTTGTAAATGGAATAATTTAAGTAAGGTCCCTGTATTATTGTAAAGTATACAATGTCTAGGGGTGGGCAAATTACCCGAACCCGACGACCGAAAAAACCCGACCGAAAAAACCCGGTTCGGATCGGTTATGGATCTAATAAAATAACCGATTGGTTTTGCTTTACCAATTAATTTGGTATCGGTTCGGTTCGGATTTAAACCGAAATCCGAAACAGATCCGTAAAAAATTTCTTTGTTTCCTTAGCCTATATCGTATCTTCGTTTCGGTATACACAATCAAAGAGTTGAGGAAATATCTCTGTGATTCTAGTGAATATTCATCAAAATCAATCCAATTCCTTAATCGAATTCAGAAAATTTCGCTGTGATTCGATTTGAAGTTATTAGCAAAACCCTAAGCATAATCCATAAATCCCCGAGTATATATATGGAATCGATCACAAACCTAAAGTTCATCTCGATTTTTCATCTTCTCCGGCTTCTGCAACTTCAAGCAACCAATTACTCATGTATGTCTTCTCATCTTTTATTTCAGTTAATATTTGCTTTCAATTTGTTTTCGTTGTTTAATTGGTATTTGTTTTTAGTTGATATATGTATATGTAAATGAAATTGATAGAGTTAAGATGTTTATTTCAGTTTTCCGATTCGTATTTGTTTGTAATTGTGTTTTGATTACAAATTTGTTTTTTCTGATTACAAATTTATGTTGAGACTCTGCATATTTGATTTAGTTTTCAGGTTCATGTTAAGCCTAGTTCATATTCGAATTTGATTTTCACTAGTATTTGTTTCCATTGAGTTTTGATTACGAAGTGTATTAGAACAAAAAGGGTGTTGAAACAAATAGCTATTTTATGTTCATATCATTGTTTGTGTCTGAATTGAGTTTCATTCAAATTTATGTTTTCTTTTGTGTTAATAAAATCTAATTATTATTGTAGATGGGCTCATCATCAAATGAGAATTTTGAAGGCAACATGAACAACAACAATGCAATACCTATATCTCAGCAACAAGGGAATCATGAACCAGAGCAAGTCAATCCAGGAGAAAAACGAAAAGAAACAGATGGACCAAGTGGAGCTAGCTCTCAACCAAACAAAGCAAAGAGGATACTTCCTTCAAGGTCCGATGTGTGGACACATTACACAAGAATGAAGGAGAATCGTGACAGATGTGTGTGTCACTACTGCAACAATGATTTCTCCTGCCTTGCCAGCTCTGGAACTACAAACCTAGCCAACCATTTGAAAGCTTGCAAGGAATACAAGTCCTGGTTAGATGGTCAAGCTAATAAGCAACCAATTCTAAGTGAAGAAGGTAAACTCAAACTTGCAAAAGTTCCTGAGCCTATATTCAGAGAAGCATCAAATGAGATGCTTGTGCTAGGACAATTGCCAATTGCTTTCATTGAAAGTGTAGCTTGGAAACACTTCTGCACCAAGGTACAAACCTCTTTGTCTATGTATCTTTAATTATTTTTACATAATAATGTATCTTAACTCTGTTGTAACTATTTTTTTGTGTATATATGCAGTTGAACTTGTACAAGCCGCATTCAAGAAGAACTGCATCACGAGACATTGTTGAGATGTACGTGAAGAGGAAGGAAGCTTTGAAGTCTTGGTTCTCTACTAACAAGCAGAGAGTCTCATTGACTACAGACATTTGGTCTGCTGAGACAACAGGTGAACATAAGTTTCTTGTTTTTCAATGTTCTACTCCTTAATGTATTATTATCTAATTACTAATGATTTTTGTTATTATTTGTATACATAGGTGCTAGTTACATGGTCATCACTGCTCATTACATTGATGAATCGTGGAGGTTGAAGAAACTGATAATTGGGTTCAAGTATATCACATATCACAAAGGTAAGACAATCTCAGACGTTCTCATAGATTGTTTGGCTGATTGGAGAATAAAGAATGTCTTCTGCATAACCGTAGACAATGCTACAGCTAATACCAATGCCTTGAGTCATTTTCAGAGACATTTTAGGTTGTTATTACCGGATTCTTTAGTGTTAGATGGAGAGTTTATGCATATGAGATGCAGTGCTCACATCATTAATTTGGTTGTGAGGGATGGATTGGCTGAAGTAAGTCCTAGTGTGACTGCCATCTGTAATGCTGTCTCATATGTTAGATCATCTATCAATAGGCTAAAGGCATTTGAGCTTAAGGTAGATTCAGGGAAGATAACTAGGGGTAGCTTGCCTTTAGATGTTAAAACTAGGTGGAACTCTACATACCTGATGCTGAATAGGGCTCTTAAGTTTAGAGTGGCATTTAATAAGATGGAGGCAGAAGATAAACTCTACAATGAGTTCTTCCTAGAGGCTGATAATGGTGTTGCAAGAGTTGGACCCCCAAACAGTTTGGATTGGAATGTTGTAGAAAGGTTGTGTAAGTTCTTGATCGTCTTCTACAACTCTACATTGGTTGTCTCAGCCTCTACTTCTCTGAACTCATTCAAGTGTTATGGTAAAATAGTAGACATAGCCACAAACCTTGTCAAGCTGTCTCAAAGCATTGATTCGGAGCTGAGCTCTAAGGCTACTGAGATGCTTAAGAAGTTTGACAAGTATTGGGATGGCTTGAAGAGTATTAATAAGATGCTGATTGTGGCCACTGTCTTTGATCCAAGGAAGAAGATGCAGTTTGCTAGGATGTGCTTTGATGATCTTTATGGAAAAGACTCCTTGGAAGCATTAACAATGGCTGAGTCTTTGATGACTCTCCTGCGCAGTTTGTTCATTGAATACAATGCTAACTACGGGAAAGAGCCTTCTGGTGAGAGTAGTTCTTCTCAGTCTACTACTCAGTCTTCTCAAAGTAGTCAAGAGCAACCAATGGAGAAAATGGATCTTGATGATGAATATGGATATCAAAGGATAGATCAGAGGTATAAAGAGTTGCTTAATGAGATAGGAGTGAAGGACTCAAAGGATGAGTTGGAAGCTTACTTGAAAGAAACAGTTGAGAATCCAGATGTGATGCTAGGAATAGAGTATGATGTCTTGTCTTGGTGGAAGGTGAATAGTTCTAAGTATCCGGTGTTAGCAGAGATTGCTAAGGATGTTTTCGCAATGCAAGTGTCCTCTGTTGCTTCTGAAAGTGCCTTTAGCACTAGTGGTAGGATCTTGGATCCATATAGGAGTTGTCTAACTCACTATATGATTGAGGTGTTGATGTGTATGGATCAGTGGATGAAGCAAGACATTAGATATGAATCTAAAGCTGTTACCAATGCTCAAATGCTTTCTGAAATTGAGTCTTTGGATAATCTTGAGAGAGGTACTTTTCTTTAGTAATTTATGTTAATTTGCAATCAATTCTTATACTTGAACAATCTTATAACTTCTTGTGTTAATTTGTGCAGAGTTTGAAAACCTCAGGTTCGGAGAAGAATCCTAAATGACTTCCTTCTTCTTACTAGTCTCATATTCAAGGTAATTAAAATTCTCATTAGTATTATGTAATTGTTTTGTTACATAGTAATTTTAATTTCTCATAATATTGTTCTTTGTACTATGCATTCACAGGATTAAAGAGGAGATGGTTTGATTAAAATTATGTGGCTAGCTAAGAGAATAAGGTCATGAAGAAGAAGAAGAACCTGCTTATTGTTTCATGTTTCATTTTGAGTTTAAGTTTTTCCCGAATTAGACTTTGCTTCTTGTTTTTGGTTTTTTTCAGTTTGAATTTAACACTTCTACTTTGAGTTTTAGTTTGTTTCTTAATTTCACTTCATTTGTTGCTTGGTTTGACATTTCAATTTCAATAAAAGATGTTCTAGTTTTTCTGGATTCAATATTCTTTTGGTACAAGTTTACAAGTTATATTTAAGTTCAGTTAGGTTGGTTTGCTTAACTTGCACAAGTTACTTCATTTCTTGAACTGTTAGTTTGCACCAATGACATTTTTTCCGGTTAATATCGGTTATAACCGATCCGAAACCGATCCGATTAAAGTATGGATCATTATTGGATCCCACATGTAGTATTCAAAACCGATCCGAACCCGATATAAAATAACCGATCCCGAACCGAAAATTACAAAATACCCGAATGGTCTTCATGAGGCATTATCCAAAAATCCGAAAATCCGAAAAAACCGAACCGAACCCAAATGGTCAACCGAACGCCCACCCCTAACAATGTCACCCCGTTTTATTAATTTGATCAAAGATGCCCGAAAAAAGAATACTTTTTGGAGTGGTGTATTTGGAGTTTCTTATTTTATTTCACCATCTATTCAAAACTAACACGAGTTAATTATCTTATTCATTTTTCTTACATGAGATAATAGAAAGTTGCACATTGATTGTTTTTAGTTAATAAAGTACAAAGAAGCAAGCAAGCAAGCGCAATTATGCTAAATAATCTAGACTATATTTTCATCATATCATTTTAATTGTTTGAAACAATCTTTGGTATAAATGTAGGTTTTAGGAAATGAGAGGGATTCCTTGGACAAGAAGACTGTTTGCGAGAACACGATTGGCGGCTTCGGTTGGATGAAAACCGTCCCAAAACACGTAATCGGTAGCATTCAAACATGTACCCATCGACCTTGCATTGCATAGGAACGAAGTTTCAAATGTTCCAGTTCCACAACAAGCCCTTCTTGCTTCAAAAAATCCTATATTTTAAAAACCAAAGTAAATTTTAAAGTGAAACAATAAAGAATGTCGGGTTAAAGGTTAATGTTGGGCTTTAATAAAATTGGGAAACAGTTTGGGGTCTTTCTGAAAAATTTGATGGTCTGTCTGGTTTATTGGCTGGACCATTCATAGTTTCCGGTTAAGAGAATGTGAAATGACCGTACCGTTCTCGCCAGGGTTCATGATCATGTTCAAGAGAGGATTATAGATGTCAAAGACGACCAATTTGAGACCGGGAAGCTTATTGGTTAAGTTCATAGTCGTATTGTTGAGTTTGGTATTGAAGGAAACCGCATCCCGGTTAAATCTTTCGACGCACGTATTGTTCCCGGCTTCAGAAAACATCGTTATTGCAGCCGGTAAGCAACCTAAAGGCGGTAATGTCGTCACTCCAATCTTTCTTGCCCCTAAACTATGCAAATTCTGCCACAAATAGCGTAATTTTAACCATTGGTTAAGGAAATTCAAAGTGAACCGGCAAACTTATAATAAAAATAGTACGGTGCCGTGTTGGTTAAGCTTACTTGGACAAACTTGGAATAGATGTTTACGAGACGATCTGAGTATTGATCAGGCGTGACAATCCGGTTAAGGATCGGATTAATGTAATAGCTTTGAAGAAAATCGCTTGATCCCGTGCTTAGAAGATGAATTGCGCCTGCGAATAACTGGTTTGCTCTGTCTCTTCCTACCAATTTGGTCACTTTGTTTTGGTACTCTTTGTAGTTTTTTAGCTGTTGGTTCAATGTGACTGCGTTCTACAAGAAAATATATGATATAAGACATAAAATGTAATTAAAGCATTTAACTAACTTAATAACCAGGTTTAGACCTAAGAATTGATCAATCGGTTTGAAGATATTACGTATACTAGGGCAGTTGCATCATCAAAACCGGAAGCACCAGAGGCGAAATTGGCTCCCGTTAACAAATTTGTCCCATTTGCTTGTTGGCTAAGGTAAGGCACCGGGTAAGAAGTGAACCCTAGATTCTCAGCTGCTCAATAACAAACAAAAAAGAGCGTCGAAAATGGAGTAATAAGTAATTATGGCTCCAACTTAATACCCTGTAGAAACTATATATAAAACCATTATTTTTTCAAAAGAAGAGGAAAGTTTAGTAGAAATGGAATGGCAGAATCATAAAATTGAAGAATGAAGAATTTTTTTTATTAGTTTTGGTGACTATATATAGTCTTGCGGATTTGCGAAATTAATGAGTAAAATGGTTGTTTTACACAAAATTGTGTGGTTGGAAAAATTTCGTGGATTATCAATTAGATGCTAAGTGTAAAACAAAATGGACCATATGGTAGTAACATATAAATGTGATTATTAGGGTGGTTCGAACCGGTAAAGTCGGTGGCGAGTTTGCCGTTAGAGAAACGGCCGGTGGCATTGTGGGCGAGGAAGTCGCGGCCATAGGGAGGAAAATTGGCTTTTATGAAGGTAGTACGGCGATTGTTGTTACCGGCATCGACAACGGAATCTCCCATTATGATTAGAGCCGGTACAAGAGGCTGACCGGTCCCAACTCCGATATAGAAACCGGCAATAACCAAACAGCTTATCAACAGTAGAATCTTCATTTTATCTTTGAATGTATTAAGAGATATTAGAGAGAGGAGTGTGAGTAAAGAAGTAGTGAATGGTTTGAAGTTCAAAGGAAAAAAGAGTAATGAAGTTGCTTGAAGAATAAGTTGTCAAAAAAGTTATCAAAAAAAAAAAAAGTTGCTTGAAGAATAAGAAACATTTTAATTTGTTTGAAGCTGCTGCATACACCAATCTCAATCTTCTAATTATTATCTAACTAAGCATGATTATATATTTACTTATTGGAAAGAAAAAAAAACAAGCCACGCACATATATATATTTGGTATAATAGTAACGTCTAATTTGAATCAAAAGACAACCCTTTCTCAAAAAAAAAAAAAAAAAGAATAATAAGATGCTTGACCTTATCACGCATTTTACCGCATACGTCACCTCTCACATTTTTCATGCAATCACGAGAAATACATAGAATGTTATTAATATTTTCCGGACTAGTTTAACAGTTCGCTGCGTTTGGTCAAAAGATCTACGAAGAAGTCACATGTTTTAGCATGTGAGTGAAAACAACTAAACTTTCACTTATCTTTTACCTCCTAAATTCTTCTTTAACAAACTTTATTGTTTTCTTCCTTCAATCTCCTACGTCATTTCATTTATTTTTTGGTCAATAAATACGTCATTTCATTTTCCCAACAAATGTTTCGCCAAAACCGAATGAAACCAAATTTCTAATTTGCAAAGTTGGCTTTTCTACTTTTCGTTTTATGACTTTTATCATAACAATAAAATGAATACACCAATAAGATTAATCAATAGTCATCATATCTAGAAGTCTAGAACTTGAACCATGTGAATATTTACAGTAACACTGACTTCTCAAACCGACCATTGCAATTACACCAAACCTTAACTGTTGTTCTTACTTTTGCACGCACTGACGCACACCAACTTCCAGCATCACTTTTATCCTTCCGGTTGGGTTACCAACTCGCTCTTGGGCGAGAGAGATCGGAGATTTTGAACTCGACAAGAAACGAACACGCAACCTTCTGATCTGGAGTCAGACGCGCTACCATTACTAAGGCCCCCCTTCGGAAGGAGCAACCCAATCCATGTAGTTCAATTCTCGGTTGGGACATGCTGATATATATATATATATTTTTTTTATCGGAATATTAAGAGGTTCCGGACTTCGTACATCCCATCGGGCCGGACCATCACATTTTATATGGTTTTTTCCCAAATACTATTTGAATTAGCGATCTCTAAGTTTTGCCTAAAATATTTAACCAATTGAGCTAACGACACTTGGTTATAGTTATTTTCCTAAATAGTTGGTCCCGGACTTTGAGAGATTTGTGGTTAAAATGAGGTAAGATTCAGTGAGTCTTATGTGTAGCCCTAATTTATTTTATGCAAATGAGTAAATCTGTCGCATGCATAAATGGTAAATGATCTAAAATCTGTATTTTTCTTTATTTATTAAAAAAAACATTATCTTAAATCTGTGTTAACCAGAATTTCTCTGCTAGATTGTAAATCAGAACCAAGATTGTGAACAGCGAATGTCTCATTTCAACCACACACGCATACGTCAATCCACACCTTAGGCCATGTTCAATGGTAACACCATGATGTCTTATGGGGTGTTCTTATAATATAAAATTATTAAAACACACTCTTTCTTTTTTTTACTCAACTTTATACCTTCTCTTTCATCTTTTTACTCAACTTTTATTAATTTTATATTTAAACACTCTCTCTTCTTTTTAAGAACACTCTCCTAAATATCTAATTTTAGACACTCTCTCTTCTTTTTAGACACTTTCTACTCTCTTTACTCAAATTTTATTAATTTTATATTTTAATATACCCCACAAAAATACTTTCTTTCTTTTACAATCATTTTAATAATTTTATATTATAAAAACACCACATAAGACATTAGAAAGTTACCATTGAACATGCCCATACTCCTCGTCGTTAACCTTTGGACTCTCCCAAAAGGCAAACTATCTTGTGGTTTTTGTATTGAATAACATGATAGTTAATTACGAGGAAAGAAAGAAAAGTAAGTAACCAAAGGATGTTAAATAAAAATAAAAATAAAAAGTAAAACCAAAATAATGAAAGATAAGAAAAGAACTAGAGAAAGAAAACACATCACACATGTTTACTGCAGCTTTTCGCAGTACAAAAGCATCGCAGAAGCTCCTCCTACTATTGAAGATATTTATATAGAAAAAGGATATGTTGATTTATTTTCTTGTTTCAATAAGAAGTAAAAGGGGTTTATCTTTACATTGTAATTGATTTACGATTTTATGTATTTTAAGTATATCTCTCCCTGTATATATATACTGATTTATATACTTGAATCAGTCGAACATGTTTTCATGGATTAGTAAGTGATACATACGTTCTCAATAGGGTTTCTTAATTCCGATAAACTTAACTTTCATCTAATCCGACAACAAGAAGAAAAAACCCGATCTCAAAATCATATCAAAATTTGTGGTGAATAGTTTTAAATTTTTTACATCGAACCAGCAAACTGAATACAAACTTAAATATTGTTTTTTAAATAGCCAAGATAGATTTGATTGAAATATTAATCATTATCGAAACTGAAACTTTACTAAACTATTAAATTCACTTTGGTTATTAGTCTTCCAGACTAAAAATTAAACTAAAGCCAAACTTACTACCATATTGATCGAAAATCTATATGGTTAATTGTAAGTTGTAACAGTACAATGTTGTTATGCATTTTTTGTTGTTGTTAAAGTATGTTGTTATGCATTAGTCATTTAATTGTTGAATTTACTTTATCTATATGTATGTGTATGTGTACCTCTCCTTTTTCATTACTTTATGCTGTTTTTGTACTTCTTAAGTATGTATATGAAAGCAAATTCGAAACTCAACAAAGCCAAAACAATACGAGGATCAAACCTTAACACATACGACCCCTTTGAGGGGGCCTAGAAAGACTCCACGACACGTTAACCAATCAAATTTAGACAACCTTTAGAATATTACAAAACCCTAAATTCTAAAAAGATTATATAATCGATTTTCATGTGTTTTATACCAAGGACCAATGGACTTGGTCGACTTGGTCCAAGGGTTAATTATTGGAAATATGTTAATATTCTTTATAGATAACTCTAAATCTTGTATTTCCTTATTCTAAGATTCTCATACTCTTGTATAAATATAGAGTCTTATTGTCTCCAGGTTTGCTTTTTTTGTGACTGGTCATCTCTTTTAATCGTAAGGTTATTGCATGTTGGTTTGTCCTCGAGATTCGTCCTAAACCGAAGTATGGCGGCTAATGATTTGCACTGATGGTTAATCACCTGGTTTCCTGTTTCGTACCGGTGAAATATCAGATTTCGCAATGTACTTATAAATCTATGTACCGGTAGACATAATTCTCCAGGGAAGCGTGGTTTGAATGATGGGATTTATGTGTACCGGAAAATTAATATATGTGTGTGTAGAGTGAAAGTAATTAATTACTCATGTGACAAAGAGTTGAGTTGAGTGTATTATTAAATATCTTAAGTGAGTTCTACAAATACATACTTTTATTCAGTTTTCAATTTCAATTTCAAAAACATAAAGCACAAGATGCATTTATTATTGTAACAAAGGTTGATTTGAATATAATTTTACATTCAATTCAAAAAAAATATATGCTTTTATATGTACTATTTTTTATTGATGGTATATATAAAGTCTATCTTTCTATATCTTTAAGAGTGATTATCAAGAGTGTGAATTATTATTCTTCAACATGTATTTTTCTTAAGGAGAAAATTCGGCAGCTAACATTTTACATTTTATATACATAGCCAAAATTCAATACGATTCAAACCCAAATAGTGGTACAAATTTTGGTAGTGACATGTATATGTGTATACATATATATATATATATATATATTTCATAAATGTCACAAATTCAGAGTAAGACCAGGATGGAACATAGCACGTGTTCAATTGGAACACAACAAATAAAGGGCCAGTCCAATTTTATCTGCTAAACACAACACAGGCACATTATGTTTTACTGAAACCCTAAAACTCTATATAATGTTTAGTTCACAGTCTCTTTTTCAGGCAATTCCTAAAGTCTTTGCATGCCCTTGATTTGGTAGTGAATCCATTTTGCCTATGCAGCTGTAGTGCTGTACTGTATACATCTTTCTTTTTTTCTTTTTTCTTTTTTCAATTTATTTCATTCATTTATAGCAAACATATTAGGTTTGAGAAATTAGATTCTATAGTCTTGGAAGAAATAATTGCTTAGATTTTGTTATGACACATGTGTAGGTACCTCTTATCCGTTCCAATTCTTAAACTACAATCACGATAATTATTTTCTTAAGAAATAGAGATTTAATTTCATGAACATGCATTTATTATTAAACACTTTTATTTCTTCAAGCAAACATAAATTGAAAAATATACTCTTTCTGTTTCATTTCATATGATGTTTCACGTTTTGCAGACTAGCTAATTACTTCTTTTTTTTCAGAAAATAAAACATGTTTTATCATAATTTCAAAATATCAAACCATCAAAAACACAATTAATTTCGCATCAAAACTTTAAAACATTATTTAAAACCTCGCTGATAATTAAATGGAGGGATTAAATGACTATATCCGTGTTCGAATAAACTGTAAAACTAAATCAATTCATAGTGATTACTCGGCAAAAAAAAAAAAAACTAAAACTGGAGTTTAATATTTTCTTCATTTGAACTATAACTGGAGTTTAATAAAGGTGGTTATATTTGGTTATTTTTCCAAAAATCTATCAAATTCCAAATAGGTTAGTACTATTTTACTAGATTTGTTGATATGATTGCGAATATATGTACATGTAGAGAAGTAGTTGCTTGGGAACTGAGGATACGTGTAACAGTACTTAGCAGCTAACCACTCAATTAAAGACAAGTGGGCTCTTCTCGATTTTACCGTTGAAAGTAACATTTCCAACTTGCATCGTTCCAACATGTGCCCATGTATCATTCATGCCGTACTATACACCCAAAAATGGTCAATCCATTTTAATATTTCTTTTCTCTGTTTGAACATTCAATGTATAATGTAGTTTTTTCGTTGCTGCTGCAAGAAAAATAATATTCCATCTGTTCAATAAGATATGATGACTTATGAAAAAACATTAAGATTTAATAATAAATACATTAATTCTTTTAAAAAACATTTTCTCATAACTACGAACTAATAGTATTCAAAACTTTTTATTTAATACACTTTAAAGTTTAAAATTTATTAATATTAAATAATAAAAAAACTATAACATCATATTTTATGGAACAACTTTAAAAGTTAGAACATCATGTTTTATGAAATAGAGAGAGTAGTTAATTCGCTAAGTAAAAATAATTCATTTTTACATGTAAGTGTATAAGGCAGTTTTCTATGATCAAAAGTTTGTAGTTACTAACTAATCTGAAAAAGGTTTTTTTTTTTTGGTTCGAAGGTGAAGTTAAATAAGACTTTTTGAAACTTATCATAGGAATGTATTTCTATTTCTTATACCTCACTAGATATAAAATATACATATATATTATTAAATATTAAATTTCAGTATATTGTTTGAAAACAATTGAAGTCAATGATATACCTAGGCCCTAAATGGTGTAAGATTAATGGTTCTATGGGTATAACCATTCTACTGACACCATTCGTTTAATGGTTCTACTGTTAGTATAATGGTTCTACTGTCAGTTTAATGTTTCCACCATTTTTTTTTGTCTCTAGAATGATTCTACCATTGGTATAATGGTTCTACTGTTAGTATAATAGTTCTATTGTCAGTTTAATGGTTCCACCATTTTTTTTTTGTCTCTAGAATGATTCTACCATTGATAAAATGATTCTACTGATACCATTTAACTTTCATTTATTCTGCCAGAAATTTAATCATTCTGCCAGAAATTTAATCATTCTGCCAGAAATTTAATCATTCTACCGTTACCATTTAGAGCCTAATAAAATTTGAATTCTCACATTGGAAAAAAGGAAATGATTGAAGTAGATTCATTATACATTATTTACAAGATAACATGAGCTTCCTGTAGTAACAGCAAAGTAGTTTTTGTCACATTACCAACAGTTACCATATGAGAAAAATAGAGATATAGTAATAATTACTTTACATGAAGGTCGGTAAAATGTAGTAAAATATATGGATCGTCGAGCGGAAGGGGAGGGTCCTATATTAGATGGTCATTCCAAAGTCTTGTCACTTTGACGAGAACTATTTAAAATTTATTTGTGTCCGTTCATAATATTTATTTTCTACGTTCCCACGCTTACATATAAGTATAACAAAAGTTCACTAGATTCAGAGCCTTGATAACGTTGGCTAGCTTAAGCGAATAATAAAAAAGAAAATTCGTAAAAGTAATTAGTCTACTTTAAACACCATTGTTATATAAAAATAAATAGAGAAATAAAAATTTAAATTAGCAGATAAAATATCAACTAAAACATATCTTTTTCTTTTCTTTTTTATAAAATCGCTAACTAAACTTTCAAAATCAACATCTCTTAACCAATTTTTTTTAATAGATAAGATATTGAAGTCACTCTATTTTGGCAATTTAAAGTTTTGAATTATAACAATTTTAATCTAACTATAACAAAAATAATTAACAATAAATCATTAAAAAAATATATATATTTGTTATAAAAGCACATGTTCCTATCATAGAACTATTTTGTTTATCCACAAAAATATTAACTATAAATTATATTGTAACTAAATGAAATTAAAAATTAAAAGATGTCCATTATTATCAAAAGTTTTGATGCCCTAAGGCCATCACCATTGGAGACATTTTACCAATGTCTCACAATATAAAAATATTAAAAACACATTCTCTCTTCTTTTTACTCAACTTTATACCTTCTTTTTCATTTTTTTACTCAACTTTATACCTTCTCTTTCATCCTTTTACTCAACTTTTATTATTTTATATTTAAACACACCTCAATTATCTCTCTTTTATGTCTTCCCCAAGACACAATCTCTCCAACTAAACCCACTATCTCCTCTCTTTACTCAACTTTTATTAATTTTATATTTCAATACACCACACTATTTCAACAAAAAACACTTTTTTTCTTATTTTTACTCAAATTTTAATAATTTTATATTATGAGACACACCCACATTATCTACCAATGTACATGCTCTAAGCACATTCTTCTTTTCTTCTCTCCTAGTCACGCCACTGACAAGATTGTGAATTATCAAGCCATAAATAAAATAACATGTTCTGAATTCTCTATCTATTATGAGATATTTAGGTGTTTACAGTAATATGTTTATCATACCACAATATAGACTAATATGATAAATCATAATTTTTTAAAACATAAGAATTTTTCTCGTTTCAACTCGATATGTTTTTTTATTATCAACTCTTTATTCAAAGTACTGAAATTTGGAACATAAATAAACATGGTTACATTTTTCTCCTTCATGTTATTATTATGATCATAGTTATTATTTATGCATTCGATGAACAATAATGTAACTAGCGTTTGCGAGCCTCGGTTTCTCTCTGAGCGTTAAAGAACACCGCAGCGACAGGAAGACCGAGATCATACTCAACCGCAAATTTACGAGTGTTGAAGTGATCTCTCGAAGGTACATTGGGGAAGATAACACGTCTTTGCTTCTGCCTGAAGAGAACAAACACAAACCTATATGTATCCCTATACTTGGCCTTGGCAATTCATAGCTCACCACCTCTTTTCCTATATTTCAATTAAAATATTATAATAAATATTTAACATGCTTTATACATATATATATTAGTATATAAAATACAAAATGCATGAGAAGCCCTTACCAAATGTAGCATCTGTTGTACCGGGAATGTTTGTAACGATCCTGTTAAAACATTTAAAATGGTGTCTTGTGATGAGGAAGAAAGTTTGACCAACTCAACTTTATACAAAATATAAGTATAGAGAAGGAAAAAGAATGATTAGGATTATAAACTATTGAAATGGAATGCATCCGAGGCAGGCGCCCAAAATGAAAAGACAAAAAAAAATTGAACGTACCAATGCAGGTGTTCTTTAAGAAAGGGGTCACTAGGACCTGGAACATCAGGGTCTATCATCACCTATTTGCAGTTGAGATTTACAATCAATAAAAGTAAATAAAAAATCTCAAGAAAAAAAAGAATGATAGAAACTTAAGTATACATATCATCATATTACAAAAAAGTACACGAAGATTTTTTGGATCCCTCTCCTTTTTATCCATGGAGTCAGAAAATGGAAAATTGTAAGAAGAAAAAAAAATGAGACTTTTTATGTATTGCCACAATATAAAATACTCAAACTCCACATTATTGATGAAATTATAATTAATAATATTAATATTTGTAATATACCAAGGTGAAGAAGGATCTGAGATCACCACCATGGATCTCAACCCTAGGCTTAGAGGAGACAGTGGAAGGGAAAAGCTCATGGCCATTGGAGACTTGCTTCTTGTTGTAACTCACATTCATTTTAATTGTTGGAGTGAAGTAATCAAGAACATCTCCTACTACTCTTCCCACTATCAATGGCTCTATCACTCTACTTCCCAGAATCTCCATTATTTTCTTCTTCTTTTGTTAGGTTTCTTTCTCTTTCTAATTATTTGTGGGTTTTAAAATGATCTTAGAGAGAGAGAGGGAGTTTTGTAATGATGTGGAGACCAAGAAGAGGACTAACCATCTATTTATAGGGTTTTAGGGGAGAGAAAGAGAGAGAGAGAGAGAGGCTTCGGACATATCTTGAAGAATCAATAAATTCCCAAAATATCAACCTCATACTTTCATAAAATTAATGAATAATTAATTTTTAGGTAACTTGTAATTTTATAGTTTTTTTCTTGATTTGAGAAATTATTAGTATTTTTATATAAAATTAGATTTTAATTTATGTAAATATCACACGTGACCATGATATTTGTTGACTTGGTTTTCAACTAGAATAGTGCCTACAGGCTTAGGAAAAAAGCATTCGCCTAGACCTCCAAATAATTTAGAAATTTTAGGGTCTAATTTTCCAAATATTTTTGCCATATTTGTTTTTTTTGTTAACATTTTAGATTTTTCTTGTTGGTTTTAGACTTTATTTATCATTATTTTTCAGTTAATTACATTTATGGTTTAAAACTATCACTAAAAACATTATTAAAAAGACTTCGTTTTTTAGTTTGCTTCGTACCTCTACAAGTCTTGAAACGGCACGGTTTTCAACTACAAGATTGGCATAAGATAATGGTACTATAAGGTCATCCTCATTGCAGACCCTCTTGGGTCTAATGTGGTGGTCTTATAATATAAAATTATTAAAACACACACTCTCTCTTTCTTTTACTCAACTTTATATCTTCTCTTTCATCATTTTACTCAACTTTTATTAATTTTATATTTAAACACTCTCTCTTCCTCTTAAAAACACTCTAAAAAATGTCCAATTTTAGACATTTTCTCTCTTCCTTTTCCTAAACACACTCACTATCTACTCTCTTTACTCAAATTTTATTAATTTTATATTTCAATATACCCCACAAAATACTCTCTTTCTTCCTTTTATAACCATTTTAATAATTTTATATTATAAAAACACCACATTAGACCATCTTGGGTCTCCAATGAGGATGTCCTAACAGATTTCGACATCCTCATATGTTCTCTAGTTTTAACAAATTACTAATGGGAAATTTTCTTTTATAAATATTATAGCTAGTAACATGAAATATTAGATATATAAACAATAATAATTGGGTTGGAAAAAAAAACAATAATAATTGTATATAAACAGTATAGATACTTCATTGAATAGATACCTCTTTTATCTATAATAACAAAATGAAATTTTTTATCGAAATTTTTCAATTTTTATCGAAATTTTTACATAAACATTTTTTTTATTTTTATATTGTATTGGTTTTGTCATCTATAACATCATCTATCCATTTATATAAATTTTAACAATATGTATTATGTAATAAACCTGTTTTTCTTTAATCCTTGTTCCTCCAATAATTGTAATAAAACTTGAGTGAGCATCAACCCATCTATATAGACCTTCCATATATCGTATTTTATATTTAGTGAGACATAAAAGTGGCTGCAGTTAGCGACTATTTCATGTGTTGAGGTGTTTGTATGAATCTTAAATAGCCGAAGTTCGATCTGTACTAGCAAATCAAGAAAAAAATTATCATGTATCTTATGTCATACGAAACCACAAATGGCATTTGAAGAAGAAAATATTATCATATTTTTCATTGTTTCTTACTTCTTTTTAGTATCGCTTGTTATAATTTTTTGTTGTTTTTAATTATTTCATTATCTTTTTTACCGTTTTAAATTACTAATAGACCTATATTTTAGAGGAAACACTGACAATTTTAGTTTACTATATTATGTAATTACAGGATCTATACCATTCTTATGTTAATTTATGTTTCCACTTTCCAACTCCTATGAATCTATGACCAAGACTTTATATATCAATCAAATCGCTGCATTAGTTAGTAATTTGTTTGAAAGAGATGCATTAGTAAATAATTGAGTCCATTAGTTTCATAGAATCCTATAATCTTTTGTGACATGAAGTCCTGAAGAATATAAACCATTAAAGTCTAAAATTCGACAAAAATCCTAGCTAGATATCTCGCCGAATATATATTAACTCAAGCCCGTTTTTTAACTCGGTCCATGAATTTTAAAAACAAGTTCACTAAAACATTTGATTGGCTAAGATTAAGAAATTGTTAAACATTCTCATCGTACTTGATTCTATTACAACTACAAATAAAAGTATTGCTCACGACAAAAAAAAAGTATTGCTCAATTCACCAAAGAAAAAAAAAGTATTGCTCAAAGGTCATTTCGCTGTCGTAAGATGGGATTTTTTGTCCTTTCCCATTCAGAATGAAGCTGATTAAAAACAAATTAGTAGCTAGTTACGACAGTTTAAATACCATTAATCATAGTTCGTACAAAAGCATATATATATATATGACACAAAAATATGACAAAGGAATATAATAAAGTAATAAACCAAATATTTCTAGGTTAAAGAAAAATGGTGCAGATTAGGGACTCCTTACTCGTGGAACGATCGACAGCACATAAAATTCTTTGAAAGAAACATCGATAAAAAAAAACTTATTTATCGAAATATGTTAACCCAAGAGTTTACGTGAAGAAACAATTCTTCAAAATTAGAGATCCCTTGTTAATAGTATGATTTAATGATAAAACCTTTTAAAATCATAGCATGACATACCAAGTTTTACGGAATCCGCAAAATATGTAGATTAGTCTTATGTAACATAATTGTTATTTTAGCAAAAAAAAAAAACATAATTGTTATTAAGGCCTTTTTTAGTGGAGAACCTCTAAACGATAATTTTATTTATTTTCTTAAAGAAGCAAGTCTTAGTTGAGGATTTAATCAGATTGGGAAATTAATCAGAATCATGACACAGCAAAATAAATAACTTTATAATCTAGCTTAGATCATCGCATATGAAAAAAAAACAATAAAAATGAAACATCAATTGGCTTAATTAGTTAGACAAGTAGAGAGAGAGAGCACACCAATTAGCTTAGGAAGCTTGATCCAACAGTTGTGGCAAACAACACATAATGAGTCATGACCCCAAAACCACCAGTGGTGTCCAGAGAGATTTTGGAGGGGAAGAACCTAGGACTCAGTAGGATTTGTTCCGATTGAGAAAACCCGGCCGAACCCATATACCGATACTTTCAATTGGTTTTAAGAATTGGTTTAGGTTTGAAGAAGATTGAAAATATAGAAGCAAATTCTTGATGTGTGGTCTCAAGTCTTGATGATATAGAGTTTCAGAAAGAACAATAAAAAAAAGCAGAACACACTTGTCAATCCTGCAATTGTCTCAAAACAAGCAACCAAATTCAGCCAAATCATAACCACTAAATCCAAATGTTGATCCATTTTCTTGTTTCTGCTTGCGGAGAAGAGGAAGACGCGCATCAACGAAGTCTCCTGGCTTCTCTCTCGGACTCGAGCAAAGTGAGGATATCGCCTTCCCTCACCGGTCCTTTAACATTCCTCATAATGTAACGATCAGAGTCTGTAAACTTCACTCGAACCTGAGTAACCTGACCCCTGGAACCAGTCCTACCCACAACAGCATGCTTAGTCTGAGAATCCATCCTGATTAAAGTAGCACCAGTGACCAGTTACAACACAATTCACATAAGAAATGCATACAAAACGAGAAACTGTTTCCTTTACATGAAAACGAATCCAGACCCAAATCTGAAAGAACTATCAATCTATTCATATTTCAATCTGGCTTCAATGGTGTATTCATCATTAAAGACCAATTACATCAGAATTCACATAAGAAATGCATACAAAACCAGAAGTGTCTCCTCTAAAGCAGTAAACTTTACAGGCAAACGATTCAAGACCCAAATCTGAGACAAGTATTCATATTATGAAGTTATCAATTTGGTTTCAATGGTGTCTTCATCATGGAACAGTGGCTCACTCGGAAAAACTTAGCAAGAGATTAGTGATTACTGATTACGAATTCGAAACAAGGGAAATTAAGAAGCTAATCGAATCAGAAACGAAATTAGGATTCCAAATTCGATACAACACATAAAATGCGATTAATTCGAGAAATCTATAAGTGATTGCAATCGATTTCAAACAATAGAGGAGATTGAAAAACCTGCAAAACGATGAATAACGGAGACGCGAAGGCAAGAGCTTAGCGGCGATAAAGCGGAGAGGCAAAAACCCTAGTTTTGAGAGACGAGCGAGGAAGAGGAGTTTCTTGTGCTTTTATAGGGCTGCTTAATTTTGTTACCCGGTCAAAAACCAAGTAACAAGTCTCGATTTAGTTTTCAATAACCGAACCGGTTTATTATTATTTTACTTCCTACTTCTTACGGTAAATAAATTGAACTTCTAAGTTTTTTCTTCTCTATTTCCTTGGTTTCATTCAACTAATAATTTACCAAGATTTGATACATGAACACTTGAAATTGTGTAAAGCAAAAAAAAAACATTTTACTTTCTTTGGTACTGGTGATGAGGTATGATATGTTCTTCGAAAGATAATGGCAAACATTTTTGGTTTGGACCTTTATTTTGCATCTAAGGGACTTATAGCTTCTTCCTTGTTTTGATTGATGCAATGATTCGTCAAGAGTCATACACTCAGACATTTTGGTTGGTACTTGGTTAAGGGAGCCCTAGTTACCAGCTTCAACCGAGTAAACCAAACCACAATCCCTAGCAAAACTGGCTATTGCTTGTTCAATTCAAGAAAATAACCCAAAACTCAAGAAATGGATTGCTATTGGTTTGAATTACAAGGATGGCTTGCTTGCTCTACTATATATTATCACTTTTGCTTGTATCAGAGACGCTCGCATTGATGACATAGAACAGAGTTTCATACAAAAAAAAAAAAACCAAAAAGAAAGAGAACACTCTTGTCAATCCTGCAATTGTTCACTAATCCATCAGAGAAAAGCAAAAGAAAAATAACCAGATATTTCCTCTAGTGAAGGTAGAATAAGATCAACGAAGTCTCCTGGCTTCTCTCTCGGACTCGAGCAAGGTAAGGATATCGCCTTCTCTCACCGGTCCTTTAACATTCCTCATAATGTAACGGTCAGAGTCTGTAAACTTCACTCGAACCTGAGTAACCTGACCCCTTGATCCAGTCCTACCCATGACCTTAACCACTACGGCGTGCTTAGTCTGAGAATCCATTCTGATTCATATACCATTTACAATTACATTAGAATTCATCAATATACCAAAAACAATTACTTCAAAAACATTACATTATCCATTCTGATTCTGTACAATAACAACAAAGCAAATTTATATACCAAATTCACCACAAAAAATGCATTTCTCATTCAGTAAACTAATTCCATCAGAATTCACATAAAAAATGCACACAAATCAAGTACTTAGGTGTTCATATCAACTCCAATTTAAAGCAATCAACTATGCATACCCAAAATCTGACAAGTATTTCTCATTGAGCAATTTTGAATCTGCTTAGGTTTATATTCATCATGAAACAACACAATGCACGAGATTAAGAAGCTTTGATCCTAATCGTAACAAAAGCGAAACTAGGGATTTCAATTCTCTAAACTCCTAACGACAGATTCAAGAGAACACAGAAAGTGAAAATTCGCCGATATGAGATTTTAGATTTTAAACGATGAAGAAACCTGTAGAGAGGCTAACGAAGACGAAGCTACGGTGGCGGCGATAAAAACCCTAGATTTTCAGAGACGCGAGAAAGAGGGATTTTCTGGGGTATTTATAGGATTGCTTAATTTTTGTTACTCAGTCAAATCAGAAACCGGTTCGATATTCGGTTTATTAATTTAAAGCCGGTTCGTTCTTTTGAATTGCAATAACCAACCAATCCCTGGCTTCTTCTAATTTCTGGGTTTCGATTAGGCCTGGGCAGAAAATCCGGAACTGGAAACCCGGAACCCAAAAAAACCGGTTCTGGGTCGGTTTCGGTTATAGCCATATTAACCGATGGGTAATGAAATCTAGAACCGCGGGTATCGGTTCGGTTCCGGTTTTACCCGGGAACCGAATGAAATAACCGAACAACTCATTTCACTAATATCGAGTCGAGTGACTCTTCGAGTTCGACATCTCGCCTTAAACACAAACCTTTCCACTCCCCGATCTTCTCTCATTCGGCGACTCCTGCGGCTTAGAGAAATCATTCTCGAGGTCGAAATTTGTCTTATAAAATCAAATATCGAACCCCGTTGAATGGAAAAACTGGCATCTCAAACTCAGATTCATATTGGTAGCTCATCAGCTGTCTCAACTGCTGCATCAATCAATCGATATGAGGAAAGTTAGGATTTCTAATTCCTTAAATCCTTTGAATTTATTCGTGTATTAGTTGATTTAGGGTTTTAATTTGTAATCTATTTGGGTATATTTTTAGGGTTTCTGTAAAATCGATTTTGTCTTTGTCTTTGTGTTGTGTTTTGATTTTAATGGCAATATGCTTCTTCATTTTGCAGATGGCTTCAAGCTCGGATGCAACAAAATTGGATGGAGAAGACAACATAGATATGGATGTCAACGACATATTATCAGAGACAGAGAGTGGTACTGGTTCGGAAGGAGAGCAAGTTGAGACAACTAATGCAGAAGATGTGAAAGGTAAAAAGAAAAAAGGTGGCAAGAAGAGGAAAAGATCGAATGTTTGGAAGCACTTTACAGAAGACGACAAGATAGCGCACAAGGCGAACTGCCATTATTGTGGAAAGAAGATGGCGTATAAATCATCAAATGGAACATTTGCTATGAGAAAGCATCTGGTTATATGTATGCAACATCGAGCTTGGAAGGCAGCTTAGGGATCAAATCAGAAAGTGGTTGAAGCAGATTCTGAAGGTGTTCATTTGGCAAAGGTTTCAGAAGGAGTATTCAGAGAAGCTTGCAACGAGATGTTGGTGTTAGGGGAGCTTCCTCTAATCTTCATAGACGGGTTGGCTTTTAGGCATTTTTGCCACAAGATGAAGCTTTACAGGCCTCATTCTCGGAGAACAGCTACTAGAAATATTGTGGAGATGTATGCAAAGCGGAAGTTGATGATGAAGAAGATCCTAGGTGGTAATAAGCAAAGGTTGTCTCTGACAACAAATATTTGGGTAGCTCCCAACACCGGAGCAAGCTACATGGTGATCACTGCACATTTCATTGACAGCAATTGGCAGTTCAAGAAGCTTATAATAGGTTTCAAGAACATATCCGATCACAAGGGTGCAACTATATCAGCTGTGCTAATGGAGGTGTTAGATGAGTGGGACATTAAGAAGATCTTCAGCATCACTGTGGATAATGCAACAGCTAATAGTAATGCATTGGTGACCTTTAAAGAAGGTTTCAGTCAGATTGGAGAAGATTCTTTGGTTCTAAATGGGGAGTTTCTGCACATACGATGTGCCACCCATATCTTAAACCTGATTGTTAGAGATGGAATGCAAGAAGTCGACAAGAGTGTATCTGCAATAAGGAATGCAATTCAGTATGTGAGGTCGTCTGGTCCAAGAGAGAATTCGTTTGCTAAAAGAGTTGATCAGGGTAAGGTGAAAAGGGGAAGCCTAACTCTAGATTGCAAGACACGATGGAATTCAACATTTCTGATGTTGAATAGAGCTATGGACTTCAGAGGGGAATTTGACAAGATGAAAGCTCTTGACAGGGATTATGTTACTTATTTCAAGGATTCATCAAGTGCAAAGAATGTAGACCCTGGAAAGACGTCTGAGCCAACAAAGAAAAGATATGGACCACCTGGCAAAGATGATTGGGACGCAGTGGACAGGTGAGATGTTTTCATTACATTTTAAATTCATGATATTTTAAATTTCAACTCTTAACTTCTTCAATTGTCTTTTTACAGGTTGTTGAACTTTCTGGTTCTCTTCTACGAATCAACTCTTGTTCTCTCAGAGACGAACAAAGTGAATTCATACAAGCTTTACAACGAGATTGTGAGTATTCAAACATCGATCATGGAGATGGTTTCAGAGAATGAATTTGATATGGAAGTCCAGACGAAAGTTCACTCAATGATGGCTAAGTTAGGTAAGTTATACTAAATTACTAATCATTAGTTTAAACAGAATGAAATATGACTAACATATATCTTGTTTTTTATACTTAGGTAAATATTGGGATCCTTTTAATGAAGACACAGAGATGAACAACATGGTGATAGTGGCCTCAGTCTTCGATCCAAGGCACAAAATGAAATTTGCCCAACTTTGCTTCAACGATTTATACGGAAAGGACAGTGTCAAGGCCACTGCAATGCAAGAGACAACCATGATGACTTTAAAGAGGTTGTTTGACGAATACAATAGGCATAACACTTCTCAGAAAAAACCAAAAGCTGGAGCCGGATCATCATCTTCTCAGTCACAAGGATCTGGTTCATCGCCGTCTTCTCAACCAGCTAAACACTCAGGAAGAGTTGATTGCTCTGCTAGATTAGGTGCAAGAAAAAGAAGAATGGACACAAAATATCAAGAGTTGGCTGACGTACCAGGGATTCAGGAGACAGTCACTGAGCTTGGGTTGTATCTACCAGAGAATGTGGAGAATCCACACATTTTCTCAGGCACTGAGTACGATGTTTTGTCGTGGTGGAAGGCAAATAGCTTGAAGTTTCCGGTTCTTTTAGAAGTAGCAAAGGATGTGCTTGCTATGCAGGTTAGTAGTGTAGCTTCTGAGTCTGCATTTAGTACATCAGGTCGTATTTTGGATCCCTACAGAAGCTGTTTAACTCATTATACAATTGAAGTACTTATGTGTCTTGAGCAATGGTTGAAAATTGAGATACGGATTGATAACAAAGGATCAATAACGATTGAGAAATTACTTGAAGACATTGAGGACCAGGATGAGCTCCAAAGAGGTTCTTCTTTTGTAACTGAGTTTTTGTTTATCAATTTCGTACTTATAACTAAAAAGTTTTAACTTTCTTGCAGAATTTGGTGAATTCAATTTGGATGAAAACGAATAAGGGAGAGTGGCAGCAGACGATCAATTGGTAATAGGTAATGAGTTTTCAGTTAACATTCAATTGCGTTGTCTTGTTGTTGTGTTATGAACTTAATGAATTGATGTGTTATGTCTTTTCTTTTCTTTATGTAGGTACTAGGTACTCTCATGTGAGCTGTTCTCAAGTCTCAACTCAACTATCAAGTGGTTTTCTTTTCTTATTCTCATTTCTGAACTTGAATGTTTGTTCCTCTTTGCTCTTTCATGTCTTTCATTTTGGTGTTCTTTTCTTAATCTCATTTATGAATTTTGAACTTGAACTTGAAGTCTTGAATTTGAATGTTTCGGTTTATTTAATTACATTTCGGTTTATATTACTCTATTAAAGGAAAATTTGTTGATTTCAGTTCTAAATAACCGGAACCTGTTGTTTGTAACCGAATTTTTCGGGTTTTTATTGGTTTCTAAAATGTAGAACCGAACCGAACCGGAACCGGTGAAAACCGAACCGAAACCGAACAGAACATTTAGAAATACCCATTGGGTAATAGATCTCAGGAACCGTAGAACCGGAACCGGTCGATTTCGGGTAAAAACCGAACGGTAGAACCGAAAGCCCAGGCCTAGTTTCGATATTCTAAAAAAATCGTCCCCAAATTTGATCGTTGCAATTTTGTGGCTCTGTAAATGGAGAAACCCTAATTCTGGGCTTGGAGAAATTTCTTGTCATGTATTCTCTGATACTCCATGGAAGAAAGTTGCAGAAATGGCGTCATTTCACAGTCTCACTAAACGCATCAGCTTTTTCCAGTTCTGCTAGTGTTGGTGCTTCAGATACGAAGAGCCCTAAAGGTAAGATTTTTACAGTCTCATACCTCGTTGATTCGCTGGGTTTAACTACAAAACTCGCTGAATCAATCTCAAGGAAAGTAATCTCAGGAAACCCAGATTCCGTTCTAAATCTCTTGATTAGTAATGGGTTTATAAATTCTCAGATCTCAAACATCATTACAGATTATCCAAAATTGTTAACGCTTGATGCTGAGAAAAACATTGAGCCCAAGCTTCAGTTTCTTCAGTCAAGAGGAGCTTCAAGCTCTGAGATCACTGAGATTGTTTCAAAAGTACCCAAAATCTTGGGATTGAAAGGAATAGCTATTAGTAGATACTATGATTTCGTCAAAGTGATTATACAAGCTGATAAAAGTGTCAAATTTGAAAAGTTAGTTCATTCTTTACCACAAGGTAGTAAGCAAGAGAATAAGATCAGGAATGTATTGGTTTTGAGAGAGCTTGGTGTACCTCAAAAGCTTTTGTTCTCTATGCTTCTCTCACATTTTCAAACTGTTTGTGGGAAAGAAAGATTTGAACAATCGCTTAAGACGGTTCTCGAAATGGGTTTTGATCCTACTATCTTTAACCGCAGATCGAATTTTTGATGCTTGGCTATAGGAAACAGAGGAAAAGCATAGCTTTATATGAATTTCTGAAAGCCATTTTTGGGCTTTTTGTAATCACATTGTGGCTTCAGTGTTCAATTTCCTTCTAATGCGCAATCGATAGAGAAGATAAGAAATTGTAATCTTTGGTTTTTGGAACTCTTGTCTTGAGTTTTTGTTGAACCTGAAAAAAAAATGATATAAGGAAAAAAGTTATGGATTTGTTTATCGGAGAAAAGTAAAGGAAAGTTTGCTTTGTATTTTTTATTTTCCTAAACAATAATGGTTTAGGAGTATTTAAAAAAAAAGGAAATACAAGTTTAAAAATTGTATATTCCTAACGCAACTCTTCTATAAATATAGATTATAGTTCTGTTTGACATTCTCACACAAAACATTTTAACATTATCATTCATTACAGAAATAAAGTCTATCAAAGAGATTTTCGCCAAAGTCGACAACAACAACGATGGGAAGAAATCTCGTGGGACGAATTCGCTGAGGCGATTCGCGTATTCTCTCCTAAAATAACATCAGAAGAAATCGATAAGATGTTTAGAGAGCTTGATACAAACGGCGATGGTCAAATCGACGTTAAAGAGTTTGCTTCTTGCTTGATGGTTGGCGACGACGGAGAGAAAGACAAGGAAGAAACCGTTATGAAAGATGCTTTTGATTTGTATGATACTGATGGTGACGGTAAGATTTCAGCGAGTGAGATTCATGTTGTTTTGAAACGTCTTGGTGAAAAGCATTCGATGGAACAATGTGTTGCGATGGTTCGAGCACTACAAAAAAACACTGATTTAGCGTCGGCATAATTCGACGCTAATTCGACGCTAAATCGGCTTAGCGTCGAATAACATTTCGACGCATAATCGTCGACGCTAATCCATTTTCGACGCTATTTTAGCGTCGAAATGGTATTCGACACAATATTTCGATGCTAATTCGACACAATATTTCGATGCTAATTCGACGGTAAAGTAGCGTCGATTTAGCATCGAAATGTGTTGATGCTAAACTGATGCTAAATAGATGCCAAATCGAAGGTTATTTGGCATCGAATTAGCGTCGACACACGATTCAATCGATGCTAGTTCGACGCCAAATTAGCGGCAAATTAGCGTCGAATGAATCAGTTGTCGACGCTAATTCGATGCCAATTAACCATCGATTTGGGATCTATTTAGCGGCGAATGATAACTTTTTTAAAAAAAAAAAATTTAATTTTACAAAATAATTATAAATGAAAATAAAATTATCCGTTACAAATGAAAATAAAACGAAAATTATCCGAAACAAAATAAAATTATCCGTTACAAAAGAAAATAAAACGCTAATCCGCATGCGGTTCTTGGGTCCTTAGGTTCACGATATCTTCGAACTCTTGGTGGAATTGCGTTGCATCGGGAGGTGTAGGAGGCGGTGGAGGACGATTCATCCTTTGCAAGGCAGTGGCCAATGTCGGATTATCCACTGCATTGATGTCAAAGAGACCGCTCAATGATGAGACATGCCCCTGTAGCTCCGCAATCTTGGCATTAGCAGCTTCCAACTCAGCGGTCAAACGCGGATGAGACGGACCCGGCGAGGAAGAAGAATATTGAGAAGACGAACAAGCTGCCGGGACATCTTGGATGGATCCAAAACCCATCGTTCGTCCTTTCTTCTTCAATGCAACCTAAAAAATAAAACTGTTATTAGAATAAAACAAAAATTAAAAAGAAGTTATAATTAAAAATAAGTTATAATATAAAATAAAAACCTAATAAAATTACCTCCTCGTAAAGTCTATCGAAATCTTCGAGACCCATCGTAGACTGGACAGACTCGTCTATCTCTTCCAGTCGTGCATTGTACGCGTTGAACGTTTGTTCCGCTTGAGCGGTAACAAACGTCCCATCCTTCCTCCGATGAGTTTGCTCCATCACTTTAACCATCGGAGGAAGCTCACCGCCATCAGCCTTAACAAAAATAAACAGAAAAAAAAATTAAAGTATATAATAAATAAATATTTTAAATATAAATAATCATATAAATTAATTTAATACAACTATTACCATTGCCAGTCGTACTGTGGCGTATGATGATGGACCCGCACAATGCTTTGAAGGTCCATCTCCTTCGGCTACCGGCGTGAGACGGGATGCAAAACACTTCACCGCTTTAACCACTGATTTGGGATCCACCCAATACTGCACTAGACCCGACCAAACATCGGGATCCATCGCGAGCGGCTTCGCCTCATCGCCTTTCTTGCCCCACGCTTTCTTCAAGTTCCCGACGTAACCGTTGAGACGCAATAGGGCCTTTGACTCGAACCCCGCTCGCACTTGGAAAGTATGAGCTTCCTCCCAATGCCACCCTTGCTACAAACAT
This sequence comes from Draba incana, assembly GCA_963576765.1. Taxonomy (NCBI): domain Eukaryota; kingdom Viridiplantae; phylum Streptophyta; class Magnoliopsida; order Brassicales; family Brassicaceae; genus Draba; species Draba incana. Next base: position 50,431,711 of record OY755203.1, on the reverse strand, counting down.
ACGAATAATGTTATGAATATATTTAGAATAAAATAATTTAATGAATAAAATTAAATAATATAAAATGACTTACCGCCCATGACTCGAACCAAATATCCCGAATATTATGCGGCGTCATGCTCCAATTAGGATGTGCCATACTAAAGTGGGCCTTGATTGCCTTTGTGACGGAACGCGCAACCTTGTTATCCGTAAACCTATGAAAAAAAATAATAGAATGGTAATAATCTAATTATAACTTGTAATTATAATTTAACAAAACAAATTAAATTAGTAATATTGAAAAAAATTAAAACATACCCTAATGTACCACGAGGCCGCAACGGATGGATAATCGGAAGCCGTGCCTCACGTCCAGGTTGGCGGAGAAGCTCAGAAATCCGCATCATCAGAGGCGCGTTTGGCGGTGGAGGGGGCTGATCGTGTTCATCGGGATGAGCATCTTCGCCTTCTTCTGGCTGTGGCTGAGGCTCTGGCTGAGGCGGTGGCGGAGGTCGTGGTGGAGCTCGGGGCGGAGCCCGTGGCGGATCTCGCGAACGATAATTCGCAGCCTGCGAACCCGACCCTGAACCTGATGCGGATCGGCGACGACCATCGGATCCGTTGCCAAATAGATTGCCGTATGAAGGAGTATGTGGTCGATCTCCCTATAAAATAAAACAGATTTAGTAAATTTTAAAATGTAAAATATACAATTAAAAAATAGGAAATAAATTTTATATTTTCGAAATAAATTTAACATTTATGAAATAATTTAAAATTAACGTAAATTAACTTGTAAATTCGTTTTCTTTTTTCAAAAATTATTTTAACATCCAAAAATAACTCCTTAATTAGATTTATTAGACTTTACATAAATAAATTTTATCAAATCTAAATTCAAATAACATCTAAATTTAATTTTATTACTTATCAAATCTAAATTTAATTCAATTACATCTATATTCAATTCCATAACTTATCAAATCTAAATTTAATTTTATTTCCTAAAATTTATTTCATACAAAATAATTTCCTAAATTCTATTTCATAAAACGAATTTCTAAATTCATAACATCTAAATTCAAATATATAACTTAGCACATGTATATTCAATAAATAACTTATCAAATCTAAAATTAATTTCATTTCCTAAAATCTATTTCATACCAAATAATTTCCTAAATTCTATTTCATAAAACCAATTTCCTAAATTCCTAAAATCTACATATGTCATAAAACCAAATTATAAATCAATTTCATATCAAATTCCATAACTAATAAATAATTAATTGCAAATATATATAAAAATGATAAACAAATAAAATTAGGAATATTACCATATTTTCCGGCGGTTGTTGACGGCGGTGGTGCGGAGGAGAGGAGAGGGAGCGGGAGAGGAGCGGGAGAGAGAGAGGAGAGGAAGGTCGGCGGTGGAGGGGGAGAGGAGAGGGAGAGGGAGAGGCGCGGGAGAGAGAGAGGAGAGGGACTTCGTCGGTGGAGGAGGAGAGGAGAGGGAGAGGGAGAGGAGAGGGAGAGAGAGAGAGGCGGGGAGAGAGAGAGGATAGGGAGATTGTCGGTGGAGGAGGAGAGGAGAGGGAGAGGGAGAGGAGAGGGAGGGAGAGAGAGGAGCGGTGGAGAGAGAGTAGAGAGAGATCTGCGGTCGGTAGAGAGAGAGGAGCGGTGGTCGGCGATGGAGAGAGTGAGAGGAGAGGATGTTGTTGCAGTGACCGGAGAAGATGACTTCGGTCACTGTATACATATCGGTGACCGACGCTAATTCGACGCTAAAATAGTATCGAATTAGCGTCGATTTGATCAACATTTCGACGCAAATTCGACGCTAAACCAATTTAATTCGGTTTACCGCAGTTGGTTTAACCAAAAAAAATTGAATTTATTCGGTTTACCGCCATTGGTTAAATCAAATGAATTCAATATAGCGTCGAAATTGCGTCGGATTAGCATCATTTTTTCCATTCCATACCCTAAACCCTAAACCCCAAACGTAAAATGTGTCATATAGCATCGAATTAGCGTCGAATCAATGCTAATTCGATGCTAAACCGACCCAAACGTCAATCTATTTTACGTTTGGTGTTTAGGGCTTAGGGTATCCGCCACTGGTACGAAAACGAGCTTACCCTTTTCAATCTTTCATATAATAGAATAGTTTAAAATTTTGCAATTTGAAATTACATATTTGGTTCATTAAGGGGTTATGAAAATATATGTAAACCTATATAGTTATTTGAAATAACAGTCCTTACATGCATTTCTAACATCGAACCACACAAACATACTAATTTGTTGGCAAGTAAATCTTGTAGCTTCACTCTGAATCGTCGACATTAAAGATTTTATTGTTTACACCCTAAACCCTAAATAAAAAAAGATTTAGCGTCGGATTAGCATCGAATTACATAAATTCGATGCCATTTCGACGCTAAAGTTGTAATATAGCGTCGAATTAGTGTCGAATTTATGTGATTCGATGCTAATTCGACGCTAAATCAATTTTTTTTCTTCAAAATTTAGGTTAAATTAATCGCACCACATATCAAAACATTCGATACCGTTAGAAGATTCTAAACCCGGTACATATAACGCTAACAATCACATGAATTTTTCCATATCAAATTTCCTATCATCTAATTCCTACATCTTTCCTATATACATATCATTAAAAATTTATAACAAAACTTAGATATTGATATTTCATTACTAATATATAAAACAAATATGTCTTATGAAAAAAAAAAAGATTTAGCGTCAGATTAGCATCGAATTATATAAATTCGATGCCATTTCGACGCTAAAGTTGTAATATAGCATCGAATTAGCATCGAATGATTCATTCGATGCTAATTCGACGCTAAATCAATAACTTTTTTTTTTCAAAATTTAGGTTAAATAAATCGCACCACATATTAAAACATTCGATACCGTTAGAAGAATCTAAACCCGGTACATATAACGCTAACAATCACATGAATTTTTCAATATCAAATTTCCTATCATCTAATTCCTACATCTTTCCTATATACATATCATTAAAAATTTATAACAAAACTTAGATATTGATATTTCATTGCTAATATATAAAACAAAATTGTCTTATGAAAAAATAAAAAGGTTTAGCGTCGGATTAGCATCGCATTATATAAATTCGATGCCATTTCGACGCTAAAGTTGTAATATAGCATCGAAATAGTGTCGAAATTATCTTATTCGATGCTAATTCGAAGCTAAATCAATAATTTTTTTTTTCCAAAATTTAGGTTAAATAAATCGCACCACATATTAAAACATTCGATACCGTTCGAAGATTCTAAACCCAACAACGACATATATAGTAGAGACTTGAAAATATTTTACAAGTTAGAACCAGAAATTTTTTTTTCCCTTTTGTTTCTTTGGTGGAGAATCTAAAAATCCGTCGCAAAGTTCCCTTTTGATTGCATCAACATCTAGACTTAAGTTTGAGATTTCTGGACTTTGAGCAAATTGATAATCGTAGCAGTGGTTCTTACAGTCATTCGAAGGACTCTCACGGTAAGTATCTGACTTTTCAATTAATTGAGATGGTTGTCCGTCTACGATTTGCCTATACAAAACTTCGTCGTCAACGAGCTTATGGTCATGACATTCTGGCTGCTTATCATATTTTTGTTTTCAATAACTGATCCCGTCTTCAAATTTGGGACTCACAACATTGGCAGGAGAGCATGAATCAGCTTCCCACGAGTAGGTGTGTAGTGACCCATACCGCGATCTAGGCCGAGGCCGGCCCAGATCACGCGGAACGGCCAGTCCAGATAAGGGAAGCGACCAGCCAGGCAAGGATTTTTGCCTTAGGCGCGACCTGTGATCGTGCACTCATCGGATCGAGCCCGCACTAGTCCACGCGCCAAGGCCGCATCTCTTTGGCACCGTTCGGCCTTGGAGAACGCCGACCGCATGTCGGCAGCGAGTTGCCGACGTGAAAAACACGTGTCACCTAGCGAGAAGCCCCTTTTGCATGCCTTCACCATGACACGATGCCACGTGTCACCCGATGGTGAGTTCCGGCTTGCATGTGAGCCACAAGGACCGTGACGCACCTAGGTCCTTGTTAGCTTCCATTTTCCTATAAAAGGAAGGACCCCCTTGTTCTTTTGGACCCTTAGAGACCCTTGGGACCGTGAGCTATCATTCGGAAACCCTAAAATCCTCATGATAAAGAGAAGTGATCGATTCTGTTCCGATCCGTACTGATCTCGTACTGCGCTTGTACCGATCACGTACTTAGTCCGAGAGCGATACGCACCAAGCATACTAAACCCGTACCATCCTGATCCGCGACCCGATAGAGAGAAGGGACCGATCCGATCCGTCCGAAGAGACAATCCGAGCCTTTGCCGAGCCGGAAAGTCCATTCTAGCATCCTTAGAAGTTTCAGTAAGGTTGGTTCATGTCCATTTTAACCTTAGTAGGTATTCTTTAGCCTAATTCTAAAGGGAAAACTCTAAGCGTGCCTTAGTAACCTTGGGACTCACTTGTTAGGAACAAGCCAAGTCCAAAGGAAGGAACCGAGATCAAGTCTTGAGCCGGCTTCATACTTCATCATCTCGGTGAGTCTAAGTTCATGTATTGATGAGTAGAATACATGTAGACAGAAGTATGTGTGATGGTGTTGATGAGTAGAACACCTTGCTTGATTAATTGCACTATGCGAATTGAGGTTCAAATAGTTTATTAATAGGAATTGCTAAGTGTTGGACTTGAATCCATGATTGAATATTTAGGAGTTTATATGCATGGTTAAATGATATAAACTTTATAAAGACGCGGTATGTCATTCCCGTGTCCCGTGATTTGGTTAGTTACCCGCGGGGTGCTAATTAATACTCACGATGACATGGAGAGACGGGATTGCAGCCTTTGGCCATGTATGCATAAGCGATCGATGCAGAAATTCCGTTAGAGTCCGTAAAGATTCGGCGACGGAATTGTTAAAGGATCATAAGTCTTAGCCTTTGTGGCAAAGGACCGAGTGATGCCTTAACATTCACGTGACGGGAATAGACAACGCGTAAGGCCTTAAGAGAATAGAGAACGTTTAAATGCATACGAACGGTCATGTTAATTATGCATCTCTTTGAGTGTTGCGTGCTGCTTGATTTTGGGTTTGGATTGGGTGGTATATGTTTAAAATCGTTTAGGTAAAACCTAGACTCACTAAGCATCTAGTGCTTACGACTCAATCTGTTTTGCAGGTAACCATAGACTATTAGACCTTGTGGCACTCGGAACACTAGGAAATCAGTGGTAGAATTTCCTTGTTTTTGTAAATGTATATATGTAATATGTACAAGTCTTTTGGAGTAATAGGCTCAGGATCGATATAATCTTGTAATCGTTTTGAAAGACTAAGTATAAATAAATAAAGGAAGGTTTTTATTAAATGGGGTTTCATACGATACTTAGTCTTGTCCAGACGAACCAACTGTCGAGTAAAACTCGGGTTGGCAAGCCTTGAGTCGTATTCGATAGGGACGGTTGCTGGAATGTCTAGTCTAAGGCTTTAGGATTCGTTCCTGGAACCTCGGATAGGGCGTTCTAGTGATCCTCAGTACCGTTCCGGTCTAGATCTTGGACTGGGGCGTTACAATTAGTGGTATCAGAGCGTTGTTCACGATGCTCTTATGGGACTTGGTTTTCAAACGTTTTATCGAGTCAAAATGTCGCAAAAACAAGTAGGATAAACTGATTATGTTCCAGTGCAATGTTATGTTAAAAATTGTATTAGGACTTACCCGATTCCTTGATACAGATGGTGATACCGACACGTCGTGATTGGCCAGATTTGAGTGGATGGAGGACCTTGAGAGACCAAGGACGGTCTTTTCTAGGGAATCAGAGAGTATATCCTGGTCTTCCTCCGCATGAGATTGATGAATCATCCACATCGATGGATACCGATCCGTCCGAAGATTCATCAGAGGATACAGATTTCGTGCTAGAGAGTGTCTCGGGGCCATGGCCCAGGAACCTGCTTACACGGGAGAGAACTCACCAAACTCGTTGTCAGAGTTGGGGCTCAGAGACCATAGCGATCCCGGACCTGAGGGATCACGTCAAGGACATTGGGGACAGTTACCCACAGACCCATCAGAGTCGATACCATCTGGACCTTACCACCGTGCTGATACCAGTTTGGGGGGACCGATCCGGTCGGGACACGATGATGGTATGGTACCGCGTTATGTATCGCCTCGGTCACCATCCAGTCCTCCGTCTGTGACATCTCGAAGGCAGTATCCAGACTTGGAACCACCACCGATGGGATTCAGACACGAGAGGGCACGAAGCCGTTCTAGGCATCCTAACCGGGAAGGAACTGGACCGAGAGAGACGAGAACGGCAAGGGGAAACGTTGGGGATGACGTAGTAGGAGAACTCAGGGAACTCATAGACCACGTGAGGAATGGGAGAAGATCCAGGGAACGTCAAGACCCACCACCATCACCACCAGATTTCCTTAAAATGGTGATGCAGAATCTAGGGACCCAAAAGTTTCATGGAGATAGGGGACCGATGGAAGCTGACTCATGGTTGAAGCACGTAGAAAGAAACTTCAACGCCACCCGATGCCCCGAGGGCTTTAGGACTGATATAGCCGCACACTATCTAGTGAAGGACGCGTGTCACTGGTGGGACAACGTCAAGACTCAGTACACGAGTACGCTCATCACTTGGGACAGTTTCAAGATGGAATTCGAAAGGAAATACTTTCTACCCGAGGCTCGAGATCGGATGGAAGCTCAGTTCCAGAACCTGGTTCAGGGAGAAAAGAGTGTGCGGAGTTATAAGGCAGAATTTACCCGGCTTCGACGATACGCTCATTATGGGGTTAATGACGAGCCGGTAATGATCAGGAAGTTCCTAAGGGGACTAAGACCACAACTAAGGAGTAGACTGGTAGTAAACCAGTACTACAGTCTCTTTGAACTTGTGGAAAGGGCGGTCGATGTTGAGGAATGCATTGGAATCGAGGAGGCCGCAGAAGATCGAGTCGAGCAGAGGAACCGAGAACAACGACCACCCGGGCCAAAGAACCAAGTAGCCAGGCCAGGTATTTGGGCACAGGGAAGGGGACGCGGCCAAGGTCAAGGACAGACCTTTGACCGTGGATAAGGCCAGGGACGCGGGCAGGCGTCAAGTCGTGGTCAGGGAAGGGGAGCGGCCGGCCGGGGGACTCCGGCCATGGACCGGCTACCCGTATGCTTTAAGTGTGGAGGCCGAGGTCATTATGCGAAGGCATGCCCCAAGGAAGGACAGTCTTCACGGCCTATGCCGGACCACGTGATCTGTTTCACGTGCAACCAGCCGGGACATTACGCAACATCGTGTCCCGTAACACATCCGACTGATCCGGGAGTGGGACTTAGGGCGATGGAATGGGAAGATGAACCTGCGGCCAAGAGGCCAGCGATCGAGGGACGCGTGTATTCCCTAGATAAACTCGAACCATCGAGACCTACTAGAGGCCCCGTTGCAGGTACCTAAGGGTTTTGTCCTTAAGTCCTTGTGTGTTGTGCCTTTCTTTTTATTTTTTTGTTTTGCTTGTAAAAAGGCGTGAACCCTTTTTGGAGTGATAAATAAATAAGAAGTTAAACGAAAGTTTATTGCTTATTTAGGGACATTGCATATGGGCGGCTCACCCACTCATGTTCTATTTGATTCTGGTGCTACACATAGTTTCGTGTCGCCGAGCATAGCGTCGAAATTCCAAGGAATTTTTACGATCGTAGGGATCTCTATCCGAGTTAGAACACCTGGTGACCAAATCTTATATGCCGATAAGTGCTACATGGGAGTTCCAATAGTAATTGGACGCCATGTCTTTTCAGCTAACTTGATAGTTGTTCCTCTGGACAAATATCAAGTTATTCTAGGTATGGACTGGCTGACGGCGTACATGGCTCACATCGATTGTGGCCGTGGGAGAATCACTTTTGAACGGTTAGGGAAACCCTCCATCACGTATCTTGGCATCCGACCCAATACCAGAGTGTCTTTCGTAACCCCAGTTAGGGCTGAGATAGCCCTTAGAGAAGGCGAAGCGTATCTGGTGACCTTGACAACGGTCAGTAGCAACAATGAAGAACCGAACCTCGAACAGTTTCCAGTGGTGTATGGCTATAGTGATGTGTTTAAACCCTTGGAAGGATTACCACCACCCCGTAAGGATCCCTTTTCCATTGTGTTGGCACCAGGAGCGGCTCCTATAGCCAAGGCACCATACCGAATGGCCCCAGCTGAGTTAGCCGAATTGAAGAAACAAATTGAGGACTTAATGGCGAAAGAATTTATTAGACCAAGTTCGTCACCGTGGGGAGCTCCAGTGTTGTTCGTCAAAAAGAAGGACGGTAGTATGCGATTGTGTATCGACTATCGTGGGATCAACAACGTCACAATCAAAGACAGATATCCATTGCCCAGGATCGATGAGTTGCTGGATCAACTACAAGGAGCAAGTTGGTTTTCAAAGATCGATCTAGCTTCAGGCTACCATCAGATTCCAGTTACAGAAGAGGACGTTATGAAGACTGCGTTTAGGACACGATACGGCCAGTTCGAGTTTGTAGTCATGCCGTTCGGCCTGACCAATGCTCCGGCTGTGTTTATGCGGCTGATGAACGAAGTCTTCAGAGACTACCTTGATGAGTTTGTCATCATCTTCATCGATGACATCCTTATATACTCCAAAACCGCAGAAGAACATAAGATACACTTGGGGAAAGTGTTGGAACGGTTAAGAAGCCAGAAAAGTTTTGCGAAACTCAGTAAATGCAGCTTTTGGAAAAGAGAGATCGGATTCTTAGGACACCGAGTGTCGGAAGAAGGAGTTTCAGTAGATCCGGAAAAGATAGTGGCAGTGCGAGACTAGCCAGGGCCGACCAACGTCTCAGAGATAAGAAGTTTCCTAGGATTAGCCGGCTACTACCGTAAGTTCGTCAAGGGATTTTCTAGTTTGTCCAAACCCTTGACTAGCCTAACCGGTAAGGGTGTAGCCTTCATATGGGATGATAAGACAGAGAAAGCGTTTAATGGGTTAAAGGAGGCCTTGACCACAGCACCAGTTCTAGCCCTACCCACGCCAAACCAGCCTTTCACAGTCTTTACCGATGCGTGTGGGACAGGTTTGGGATGTGTCCTAATGCAAAGCGATCGGGTAATCGCTTACGCATCCAGACAATTAAAGAAACACGAGATCAATTACTCTACGCACGACCTAGAGATGGCCGCGGTTGTTTTTGCCCTTAAGATTTGGCGGTCATACCTCTATGGAGAGCCGGTCAAGGTGATGACCGATCATAAGAGCCTACAGTACATATTCACCCAGGCCAACCTTAACTTGAGACAGAGAAGATGGATGGAGTTTGTAGCAGACTACGATTTGAACATCACTTACCATCCAGGGAAGGCCAACGTAGTGGAGGATGCGTTAAGTCGCCGTAAGGCGAGTGTAGATGCAGAACGAGATCTGATTAGTTTGGACTCTGAGTTCAAGAGGATTAGATTATCAGCCTTGGAAGGAGAAAGTATCGAACCCTTGGGTTTACAAGCAGTGACCCAAGCCGGTCTAATTCAGCGCATCCGACGAGAGCAGAGAGAGGACGAGAAGCTGAAGAAGATCATTGAAGGACTCAAGGGTCAGGAACAACCAGACGCAAGTGGGTATCACTTGGCTGGGGATGGAACCTTGCTTCAGGGCAAGAGGATTACCGTGCCTAAGGAACGAGGCTTACGGGAAGAAATCCTAAGGTTGGCACATAAATCGAAACTTAGTATCCATCCGGGAAGTACGAAGATGTACCGGGACATTCATCAATACTATCACTGGCCCGGTATGAAGCGAACAGTGGCAAGGTGGGTGGCTCAGTGCCAGACTTGTCAGCAAGTCAAGATTGAACATCAAGTACCGGCAGGACTGTTACAAAGTTTACCCGTCCCCGAATGGAAATGGGACGCAATCTCTATGGACTTTGTGTCCGGGTTACCAAAGGCACCTGGACGGTCAAACGATGCTATTTGGGTAATAGTGGATCAATTAACCAAGAGTGCCCACTTCTTACCCATGAAATTGAACGATGGGATCGAGATATTGGCTAAGTTGTATCTAGACCAGATCGTAAAGCTACACGGGGTTCCAGTTAATATCGTATCAGACCGAGACCCTCGATTCACATCCAGGCTATGGACAGCCCTTCAGAAGGCATTAGGGACTGATCTACACATGAGTACGACGTTTCACCCTGAGACCGATGGTCAAACGGAGAGGACCATCCGGACACTGGAAGATCTTCTTAGGATGTGCATACTGGACTATAAGAGCCATTGGGAAGACCACTTACCCTTAATAGAATTTGCCTACAACAATAGTTATCATGCTAGTATTGGTATGGCACCATACGAAGCGTTGTATGGACGGCCATATAGATCACCCATATGTTGGACCGAGGTGGGAGAAAGACAAGAGTTTGGACCGGAAATAGTGAAGGAAACCACGGACAAGATTAATCTCATCCGGACCAATATGAAAAAGGCCCAAGACCGACAAAAGAAATATGCGGATCAGCATAGAAGAGAGGTGGTATTTGAAGTCGATGATTGGGTATGGTTGAAAGCCGAGGCATCGAAAGGAAAAGACCGATTTGGGAAGCCGAGTAAGTTGGACCCACGAGCTCAAGGGCCGTACCGTATTGTGAAGAGGATAGGAGAAGTGGCTTATGAGTTGGACCTACCTCCGGATAAAGGAATGCATAACGTGTTCCATGTGTCCATGCTCAGAAAGTTTGTTCGTCGCCCAGAAGAACCGCAACCAGAACGGTTACCCGAACCACAAACCGAGATTAGACCTCCTTCCCCGGAACCTATACGGATCGGTGAGACACGATCCAGATTTCTCAAAGGACGAGAGATTTCACAAATCAAGGTGATTAGGAGGAAGAATCATCGAGACACGATTACATGGGAGGACGAGGAAAGATTCAGAAGAAACCATCCAGAAATGTTTACCGAACCTCAAACCGATGAGGCTGGACCCTCAATTAGATAAGAATTCGGGACGAATTCTAAATAAGGGGGGGGGGGGGGGGGAGAATGTAGTGACCCATACCGCGATCTAGGCCGAGGCCGGCCCAGATCACGCGGAACGGCCAGTCCAGATAAGGGAAGCGACCAGCCAGGCAAGGATTTTTGCCTTAGGCGCGACCTGTGATCGTGCACTCATCGGATCGAGCCCGCACTAGTCCACGCGCCAAGGCCGCATCTCTTTGGCACCGTTCGGCCTTGGAGAACGCCGGCCGCATGTCGGCAGCGAGTTGCCGACGTGAAAAACACGTGTCACCTAGGGAGAAGCCCCTTTTGCATGCCTTCACCATGACACGATGCCACGTGTCACCCGATGGTGAGTTCCGGCTTGCATATGAGCCACAAGGACCGTGACGCACCTAGGTCCTTGTTAGCTTCCATTTTCCTATAAAAGGAAGGACCCCCTTGTTCTTTTGGACCCTTAGAGACCCTTGGGACCGTGAGCTATCATTCGGAAACCCTAAAATCCTCACGATAAAGAGAAGTGATCGATTCTGTTCCGATCCGTACTGATCTTGTACTGCGCTTGTACCGATCACGTACTTAGTCCAAGAGCGATACGCACCAAGCATACTAAACCCGTACCGTCCTGATCTGCGACCCGATAGAGAGAAGGGACCGATCCGATCCGTCCGAAGAGACAATCCAAGCCTTTGCCGAGCCGGAAAGTCCATTCTAGCATCCTTAGAAGTTTCAGTAAGGTTGGTTCATGTCCATTTCAACCTTAGTAGATATTCTTTAGCCTAATTCTAAAGGGAAAACTCTAAGCGTGCCTTAGTAACCTTGGGACTCACTTGTTAGGAACAAGCCAAGTCCAAAGGAAGGAACCGAGATCAAGTCTTGAGCCGGCTTCATACTTCATCATCTCAGTGAGTCTAAGTTCATGTATTGATGAGTAGAATACATGTAGACAGAAGTATGTGTGATGGTGTTGATGAGTAGAACACCTTGCTTGATTAATTGCACTATGCGAATTGAGGTTCAAATAGTTTATTAATAGGAATTGCTAAGTGTTGGACTTGAATCCATGATTGAATATTTAGGAGTTTATATGCATGGTTAAATAATATAAACTTTATAAAGACGCGGTATGTCATTCCCGTGTCCTGTGACTTGGTTAGTTACCCGCGGGGTGCTAATTAATACTCACGATGACATGGAGAGACGGGATTGCAGCCTTTGGCCATGTATGCATAAGCGATCGATGCAGAAATTCCGTTAGAGTCCGTAAAGATTCGGCGACGGAATTGTTAAAGGATCATAAGTCTTAGCCTTTGTGGCAAAGGACCGAGTGATGCCTTAACATTCACGTGACGGGAATAGACAACGCGTAAGGCCTTAAGAGAATAGAGAACGTTTAAATGCATACGAACGGTCATGTTAATTATGCATCTCTTTGAGTGTTGCGTGCTGCTTGATTTTGGGTTTGGATTGGGTGGTATATGTTTAAAATCGTTTAGGTAAAACCTAGACTCACTAAGCATCTAGTGCTTACGACTCAATCTGTTTTGCAGGTAACCATAGACTATTAGACCTTGTGGCACTCGGAACACTAGGAAATCAGTGGTAGAATTTCCTTGTTTTTGTAAATGTATATATGTAATATGTACAAGTCTTTTGGAGTAATAGGCTCAGGATCGATATAATCTTGTAATCGTTTTGAAAGACTAAGTATAAATAAATAAAGGAAGGTTTTTATTAAATGGGGTTTCATACGATACTTAGTCTTGTCCAGACGAACCAACTGTCGAGTAAAACTCGGGTTGGCAAGCCTTGAGTCGTATTCGATAGGGACGGTTGCTGGAATGTCTAGTCTAAGGCTTTAGGATTCGTTCCTGGAACCTCGGATAGGGCGTTCTAGTGATCCTCAGTACCGTTCCGGTCTAGATCCTGGACTGGGGCGTTACAAGGTGGGTATCTCTTTAGTATATTCGTCGCACTGAGATTCAGTTTCCCACGAAAATTTAGGAATGTGGTGGATGTTTGGCAAGCACTGGCTGTCCGGCACTATTGTTGATGTAGAATCTTCATTATGTGTTGGTGTGCACGTATCAAATTCCCACGAGTAATTGGGTATCTCTTGAGTGAATTTGTCGCATTGAGTTTCGGTTTCCCACGAGTATTTTGGAATATCAAAAAAATTTGGCACGTTAGTTGATTTAGAGTCTTCTTTACGAGAGGTAGAAGACATTATGTGTTTTATTGGTAGGTGTACAAGTTATACACTCCATGCATCATATGTATTTATAGTAGAAGATATATGTTTAAATGAGTTGTCAAATCGGATTAGCATCGAATTTGTTTGCGTCGATTTTGCATCGAATTAGTGTCGTTTATGTGGCGTTTCTAAACGACGCTAAATAAGTAGGTGAACCCGTGTTAAATGTCTCATGTACCTACCAAATTGGACACAATATTCGACGCGTTATTCGCGGCTATGGGACGCTAAAGCGACGATAAATCGACACGTTAAGCTTGAAATATCTCTATTTTTTTGCTTATATAAGTCAGAGTAAGTCGATAATCACAGATAACGATAACAATCACATATAACGATAACAATCACATATAACGATAATAATCACACGAATTCCAAAAATGAATACAAATGAAATAAAAACAGCTATATATGCTTCACTCTGAATCGTCATTTGAGTTGTCGTCATCCTCATCGGTACTTTCTCCACTCTCGTTTGCGAAGTCGTCTTCGGTGTTTTCTGCATCGTTAACATCCGGAAGTATTTCAGCTTTTCGATTTTGGGGATCTATAAGAATGATGTTTATATCTGCTTCTGGAGTTGTTAGGTCCACGACCGTTTCATTTTGCATAGGAACGTCCTTTGATTCAACTATCATTCCTCTAGGTGCTATTTTTAGCACAGATAACCATGGAATCCCTGTTTTTCTGACACGTGGATATGGAATGAAGCATACTTGATCCGCTTATGATGCAAGGACAAATGGATCAAACTTTGCATAAGAACGCGATCCATTAACATCGATGACACCAAACTTTCCTACTCGAACCCCTCGGCCGACAACTGGATCAAACCACTCGCATTTGAAAAGGGTGCACTTTAAGTTAACCAAACCAGGGAATTTCACTTGAATAATGTCTTGGATAATGCCATAAAAATTTGTGTCCCCGGCTCAAACTACCACACCATAGTTCGTAGTTGCTCTATGTTTGCCCCGTTCGAACGTATGAAACACAGAACCTCGAGTAAAATACATTGGAGATGACGTAACTTTCCCCAACGGACCTTGGATCAACTCTCTAAACCATACAGGGTATGACGTGTCTGCATAATCAACCTGGCAGATACAGCATACACGTTGTAACTATAGTAGTATATATACACAAATTGTACATATAGGTTGATATGGAAACTAGATATATATATATATATTATTTTGTGTTTAACTTATATACCTTAGTTCTCAACCATTTAGCAAAGTGTAGATCTTTACGTTTTTCAATCTCATCGACGGATGCATTTGGGAAAGCCTCGTTAACTTGGCGAATGAATTCACTAATAGAAAATATTGTTATAACAAATGCGTTTGTTATACATGTTTCATAGCATATATAAGTACAAAAATAACTCTTTTGACCTCAATCCATATTTGGGATTTATAATATGTACCCTAGAAATGGGCTAACTTCGTCGCATTGTAAGAGAATATATGTGTGGGCACAATTGTAGTCTTCGAAAGAGGATCAGTCTTCTTCTCTTATGATTCCCGCCTGCCTAGGGCTGGGCGTTCGGGTACCCGTTCGGGTTCGAGGCGGGTAGTTATGTTCGTCGGGTACCCGTTTTGAAAAATATAAAACCCATTCGGATATTACGTATAATTAGGTCGGGTACGGGTCGGGTTGTAGCGGGTATCGGGTATTGTTTCGGATACCCGTATTTATGATTATATTAAAAAAAAAAATTATTCAAAAGATAAAAAAAGAATTATTCAAAAAACCAAGTCTTAAACATAAATTGAGTTTAAAAATGCCAAAGTTGACGAAACGCCAAGATATGATAGTAAAAAAACGGAAAAGAAATTCAAAACACAACCCAAATGTAGTAAATTTACTAATATATAAACACACACAATAAGTAAAGGAAACAAAAAAATAATAATTTTCAATCCGAAAGCACAAGGATCTCGATCATGTAAGCTATAAGCGGAAAAAGATGAAATGAGTGTTTTAGACTTAGGTTTAGTGTTAAAATACATAATCATGTATGTGTATGTATACATAATCGACGATGATACATAATCATACATAATCATCGTCGTACCTACGTGGAGCTCTTTTTCGTGTCCGAACAGTTGGAAGGAAGTAATATGAGCTGAAATGAGAGGTTTCTTCGGTTAAACTGCCCGCAACAATTGAACCCTCTACCCTAGCTAGGTTTTTTGCCTTTCCTTTTAAGTGTTTCATGAATCTCTCGAAAGGATACATCCAACGAAATTGAACGGGCCCTCCTAAATCAGCTTCGTGAGGAAGATGGACAGGAAGATGCTCCATCACATCAAAGAAAGATGGAGGGAATATCTTCTCTAAGTTGCACAACAATATTGGGATGTTATTGTTTAGTTGTTGAATTCCATCATGAGTAAGAGTTCGCACACAGAGATCTCGAAAAAATGCTCCAACACCTAAACCCAAAATCAAATGTCAACAAAAACACAAATGTAATTTTCCACACATAATTTGTTTACATATGTGATTATACCAGCAAGTGATTCATGCACGTTTGTTGGCAAAAGTTCTGCAAAGGCGAAAGGCAATAATCTCTGCATAAACACATGACAATCATGACTCTTCATACCAGAAATGTTTTTCCCTTGCTCCACAGACTTAGAGAGTTTTGACACGTATTCATCTGGGAACTTCACTTCGGTGGAAACCCAGTTGAAGAATGTTGGTTTGCCTTTGCTTGACAATCTAAAGCTAGGCTCTGGACCTCTGTCATCTCCCGTGAGATGTAACTCAACTCTAGAGCATATAAGAGCCAAATCTCGTCTAGACTTCAAGTTATCTTTAGTCCTGCCTGGAACGTTTAAGATGGTGTGCATGATGTTATCGAAAAAGTTTTTCTCAATGTGCATGACATCCAGATTGTGGCGCAATAGATGATCCTTCCAGTACGGTAGATCCCAGAAAATGCTCTTCTTATGCCAATTTTGTTCTGCAAGGTATCCATCTGGGAGATTGGTCGGAATATTAAGCCAGTTACCACCACGTTTTGCTGTGTCCTGAGCTCCCCAATAATCAAGTTGACCTTCAATTTCCTCTCCTGAAAGATATGGAGGTGGGGGGATACGTACACGTTTGCCCTTTCTGAACAACCTCCTGTTCCCCCGATACAGATGGTTCATAGGGAGAAACCTCCGGTGACAATCAAACCAACAAGATTTTCTACCATTTTTGAGTTGGAAGGCATCTGTTTCATTTTGGCAATACGGACATGATAACCTACCATGTGTTGTCCAACCAGATAACATCCCATAGGCTGGAAAATCGCTTATCGTCCACATAAGCACAACTCGCATGGTAAAATTATTTTTTATAGAGTAATTCTACGTACGAACCCCATGAGACCACAACATGTTCAACTCGTGAATCAGCGGCTGTAAAACCACATCAATAGATCTTCTTGGATGCTTCGGACCAGGGATTAAAATACTCAAAAACAGAAATTTCCTCTGCATGCACATATCAGGCGGAAGGTTATAAGGTGTCAATATAACCGGCCACAACGAATATTTTCTGCCAGACATACCGAACGGACTGAAACCATCTGTACATAGGCCAAGATAAACATTGCGCTTCTCTTTAGCAAAATTAGAGTGTACCAAGTTGAAGTGTTTCCAAGCTTTTGCATCAGAAGGATGATGTACTTCTCCTTCAATTGTTGAATGTTCCGTATGCCACCTCATTGATGCAGCTGTGCGTTCTGAGTGGTATAACCTTTGTAGCCTATCTGTTATGGGCAGATACCACATTCTCTGGTACGGCACTTTTCTACCAGCTCCTTGGGGCTTAAATCTTGGTTTGTTGCAAAATCGACATTCCTGCAGATCCTCATAATCTTTCCAAAATATCATGCAATTGTCAATGCAAATATCTATCATCTCTAATGGCAATCCTAAACTAGAGACTAGTTTATGTATGTCGTAATATGACTCAGCCGCATGATTACCCTCTGGCAAATATTCGCTTAGAAGAGATGCATAATCATCCATCCAACTCTCAGATTGATTATGATCAGACTTTATTGTCATCATCCTAGATGCCAACGATAATTTAGACAAACCTTCCCTACAACCTTCATAGATTGGTTGTTTTGCAGAATCAAGCATATCGTAAAAAAAATTTGCATCTAAATTGGGTTCATCAGCAACATCAGGAGTAGACATAACTCCAGGAAATGCATCGGTTACCATTTCTTCGAACCTATTATTATGCTCTAACCCAACATTATGATCATCATTTTGTATAACAAATTGATGCCCATCATATTGTTCATTCGAATAACCCTGACCCTGATCCATAGGTTGGTAACTAGTACTACCCGAAGTTTCATCTTCATATCCCTCTCCATGATAAAACCAAACATAATACTCAGGTGTAAACCCTCTATTAAATAAATGCGTACCAACTGTATCAATTGTCTGTGGCATCGAATTTTTGCACTTCCGACACGGGCACACCATCACGCCGGTCCGTTGAATTGTAGGCACACTACTCGCTTGAGCCATGAAAATTTCGAGGCCGTTGAGGAACTCTTCTGAAAGGCCTCCATTTCGATCTTTTCGTCGATACATCCAGCGTCTTAGTTCGTATATATCGCCCATTAGAAAGAAAAAAAATTTTGGACACAAGATTAGTTTTTTTTTTCCAATGCTGATATGATTCCTTACGGTGGTGGTGTGTTGGGTATATAGGAGATTTTAGCATCGATTTACCATCGCTTTTGCATCGAATTTTAGCATCGCATTAGCATCGAATTTCTTTGCGTCGATTTTGCATCGAATTAGCGTCGTTTACAAACGACGCTATACAAGTAGGTGAACCCGTGTTAAATGTGTCATCTACCTACCAAATACGACGCAATATTCGACGCTTTGCGTTCGACGCTAATTCGACCCCAATTTAGCGTCGAATTAGCGTCGAACATAAACTTCCGATGCTAAATCGATGCTAAATCGACTCAATATAGCGTCGATTTTGCGTCAAAATATTTCAACCCTAATTAGCGTCGATTTAGCGTCGAATTGTGTTTTGGACGCTAATACGACGCAAATTCGACGCTAGCGTCGGAATAAATTCGACGCTAAATTTTGATGCTAAATTACAGTTTTCTTGTAGTGGAGGTGTTGATGCGGATGGTGATGGTTTTGTGAGCTTTGAAGAGTTTAAGACTATGATGAGTTCTAATAACACTAAATAATCACTATGATCATACCTTAGTGTTTTTTTTTCCTAAGATTAGTTGTTTTTTGCGTTTATGAATTCGGTTTGATGATCAAACTTTTTACCTTTTGGGTTTATAATTAAGATGATTGATTTTGTTTTAACTCTATGAAACCAAATTTTAGGATAACAATATCGGATAAGTATGATTGTGTGCATGCATTATTTTGTTTAGATTCGTGTTGATCTCTTTTTAACAAAAAAGGTTCTTAAATATAGTTTGTTTCGATACGAATTAAGATTGATCCATAAAACAAACCTAAATTTTGATTTAGGTTAAAGTTTAAAACCATTGAGGAGACGAATTTGCAACAAAATTCATTAATTAAAACCCTTAGGTTATTTTTTTTAACAATCAGGGAATTACGTTCCTATAAATTGAAATCTATATAGAACATTTATTTCTTACTGGAAATAAAAGTAACAAGTTCTGCTTATTACAATACCAACATATAGAAAAACAAACAAAACAACATTTGAGAAACAAACACAAACTCACATCTCAAACTCTCTTTCTCTCTCCTTTCAAAGCCTAGAGACATTGATTGGGTGGTGAGCTACAATGTGATTATAAACAGCAAGTGTAAGAAAATCATCAAGCTCACATGAAGTACACTAAACATTCCTCTCTTAAACTTGTCTTTGCCAACTTCTTTCTCAATCCTCTCCATCTCTTCTTCCACAACTCTCCCAAACAACTATTTAGTCACTCGAACTCCAAGCCCGTCCCCGTCCAATTCCACTCCATACCTAATCCATTGCCAATTCTGGACACGGCTTATCTCAGCCGTAGCCGCGTCTTCCATTAGATTATAGAGTGGGATGATCCTGTTAACCACGCGGCTAAGTATTGGATTCCTACACGTGTGTTCAGCCTTAGACCCTCGAGTGTACGCACTCCTCGCGGTATCTGAAGTAGATCTTCCTCTGTTATCGCGGATGCATCTTCGCGCTTCATTGATTTGATTTGGTTTGGAGTATAGAAAGATATGTTATTGATATATCTAAAACAACTATTACAACAGGTTTATATAGGGAGAGAAGAAGATGAGAAGGTGAGAATATGAAGGGAGAAGAATACGGAAGGAGTGAAAGATAATCTAGGGAAAGACAAGAGAAGAAGTCATAGTCAAAGTGAAGACTGAAGACAAAGAGGTTTATCCTTAACATGCCCCCTCAAGATGGACATACGGAAGTGCGTCCAATCTTGGAAGTAAGCGGAACAAAACGAGCGCAAGATAACGGTTTTGTGAGCCCATCAGCAAGTTGATCAGCAGAGGATACATGAGTAACACGAAGAACACCACTTTGAACAAGGTTGCGAATGTGATGATAATCCACAGCAACATGTTTCATACGGGAGTGAAACACTGGATTAGCACACAAGTAAGTAGCGCCAACATTGTCGCAGTAAATAACCGGCGATGAGGAAAGAGGAACACCAAGTTCCTGAAGAAGAGAGATGACCCATTGTACCTCCGAAGCAGTGTCAGCCACAAATTTGTATTCGGCCTCCGTAGAGGAGCGAGAAACAGTAGTTTGTTTCTTAGCCGACCATGAAATAAGATGTTTACCGAGATAAACTAAATAGCCACCAGTGGAAGAGTAGTCATCTCTATTCCCGGCCCAGTCAGCATCCGAGTAGGCATGAAGAGTGAGTGAATTAAAGGCAGAGAACGTGTGCGAGTACCACAAAGATATCTCAAAATCCGTTCGGCGGCAGTCCAATGTTCCGAGGTCGGATGATGCATATATTGAGATAACTTGTTGACCGCAAAAGCAATATTGGGTCGAAGATAAGATATTGTAAACTACCAATGACCATTCTGTACTCCGTCGGATCGGGCAAGAGAGTACCCATACGTTGAGTAAGGGGCGGTTTATCAGCCATGGGAGTATAAACAAATTTTGCATCGAGCATATTGACACGATGAAGAAGATCGGTGATATATTTAGATTGAGTAAGAATCAGGCCCTTGCTGTCGCGGATCACTTCAATACCAAGAAAATAACTTAATGAACCAAGGTCTTTGAGAGAGAACCGTGCCCCAAGAAGATCGATAAACATTTGAACCTTGTGTGAGTTATTGCCGGTGACCACTATATCATCCACGTAGATAAGCACAAAGATCACATCCGAGGTAGTGCGAAGAATAAATAAAGAAGCATCAGCCAAGGAGTTCACAAAACAAGCCTCAAGAAGAAAAGATCGAAGAGTATTGTACCAAGCTCGTGGAGCTTGTTTCAAGCCGTAAATTGCCTTCTTCAATCAGCAAACATGAGTAGGGCGATCTTGATCCACAAACCCAGGTGGTTGTTCCATGTAAACAACTTCATCAAGGTGACCTTGAAGAAACGCATGGTTAACATCGAGCTGACGGAGAGACCAATTGTACGTTGTGGCAAGACTCAAAACAAGAAGAACAGAAGCTCGTTTTATGACTGGACTAAAGGTGTCAAAATAATCAATACCAGGACGTTGATTGTAACCTTTAGCCACCAACCGAGCTTTGTAGCGTTCGATTTTGCCATTAGGTAATCTTTTGATAAGAAACACCCATCGACAACCAACGATATTCTCAACACCATCAGAAGGAACCAAATCCCATGTTTCCTCACTGATTTGATAGTCAAATTCCTTGGCCATTGCATGACGCCAGTAGTGGGAAGTTAAAGCCTGACGATAGGTAGTGGGTTCCTTGTCTGCATACAAATCCTTAGAGAGTGTAGCAGAGTGAGCATACCTCGAATTCGGTTTGGAGATGTGATTCTTGGCACGTGTGCTCATCGGATGCGTGTTAACACGTGGGAGAATAACCCGAGGCCGTACAGTTGGCGGCAGAACAACAGGAAAAGGAGCCGGCGAAGATGGAGAAGAAGCAGTTGGAAAAGAAGCTGCCGGTGGTGGATATGGAGTATCAACATCATGTTGAGTGTCTAGCGGAGAAGGCGGTGGTAAAGGATCACAACTCGGAGTGCGAGCTGGGATAGGATGTGTGAGTGGCGCCACAGACAAGGAAGAATCGGTTGGAGAATCAAAAGAAGAAGAAGAAGTAACAAGCGATTTATGAGAGGATGGAAAAATTGTTTCTTGAAAATCTACATGTCGAGAGACATATAACCGAGAGGTTTGGGAATCAAAACAAAAATAGCCACTTTGAGTTGGAGAATAACCCAAAAAAATACAAGGAGAGGAGCGAGATTGAAGTTTATTCGTATTATAAGGTCGAAGACAAGGAAAACAAAGACATCCAAAAACACGTAATTTTTCATAATTTGGAGATTCTTTGAAAAGAATAGAATATGGTATCTGAAAATCAAGTGATGAAGAAGGTAAGCGATTAATCAAGTAAACAGACGTGGCGAAAGCAAAATACCAAAATTCAACGGGAAGAGAAGCATGAGAGAGAAGTGAAAGACCCGTTTCAACAATATGACGATGTTTCCGTTCGGAAATTCCGTTATGTTGAAGAGTATGAGGTGGAGAAGTAAGATGAGAAATCCCATTTGTGGCTAGAAAATTAGCCATGACCACAAAATTCTCCGCCATTATCAGAGTATAGAGTAATAATGGGAGTTTGAAATTTCTTTTCGACTAAAGCTCGGAATTTAACAAAAGTTTGAAACACTTGGGATTTTTCCTTAAGGGGATAAAACCAAGTATACCTTGAAAAATGATCGACCAAAACCAAATAATATTTGAAACCTTCGAAAGAAAAAGTAGGTGATGTCCAAACATCACAATAGATAACATCAAGAGGTTTAGTGGAGCGAATAGTAGTTTCCCCAAATGGCTTTTTGTGACTTTTGTTTAGAGAACAAGATTTGCAAAAGAGAGACAAAGAAGCTTTATTAGATAAAGGAAGTTGAAACTGTGAAATTGTTTTATTCAAAAGCTCAACATTAGGATGACCCAAACGAGAGTGCCAATCAAAGTAGGAAGTTTTAAAAGTAGAGAAAGTAGGCGACCATTCATACAACCCGTCTTTAGCATTTCCCTTTGCTACTTGAAGCCCCGAGTTGAGATCCTTCACCTGAAACATCCAAGGATAAAAGTAACGGCAACATTATTATCCACACAAAGACGATACACAGATATCAAATTTTTCTCTATTTGAGGAACATGTAAAACATGAGAGAGAGAAAGATCACGATTTGGAGAGGAGAGAGTTGCTGAGCCTGTGTGAGCAATCGGGAGACCATGACCATCGCCAGTAACAACTTGATCAGAACCTGAGTAAGGATCATGAAGAGACAGGTTCTGAAGATCAGCCGTGAGATGATGAGAGGCACCACTATCAAGCAACCAGAAAGGTGTCTCATAGGAAGAAGTCATAGCAGCATTAACACGTGGCTGGGATTGCGATTGCACAAGACGATACTGGAAACAACGCTGAGCGCTATGGCCCTGCTTTCCACAGGCTTGGCAGCGACCGACATACGATCGACGTTGATCAGAGGACGCCGAGTATCGTGGTTCATAAGAGCGAGAGCGTGAGTCAGAGTGACGACGAAACTCTTGATTAGGGTGCGGTCCAGACCTCCAATTGTTGTCAGCACGAGAGCGGGTATTGGCAATCTGAGCAGAAGCCGGTAAAATTTCAGCAGATGGTGATCCACATAACAGAGAGGCTTCGCGATTCCGAAGTTTTTCATGAAATTCTTCAAAAGAAATAGCTGAGTCACGGTTTTGAACCGCATCACAAACCGCACGATACTCATCAGGAAGGCCACAATGACATAATCAATGAGATCTTCATGATCGATTGGCTTGCCAAGGAGTGAGAGGTGATCGGCTTTAGTCTTCATCAATTGCATAAATTCATCAATAGTTTTGGAGCCTTTGCTTGAGCTTTCAATTGCTTCACATGTCCTCTGGAAGGAGTTCCATAAGTTTTCGCGAGAATTTGCCATGCCTCAAGAGTAGTGGTCGCATTAGTTACCAATGATTGAAGAGGAAGAGAGATGGTGCCGAGAAGAGACGCAAAAATGAGTTGATCCTGACAAACATGAGTAGTATATTGTGGATTGACAATAAGTTGATTGTCAACGGTGATCATGGGATCCGGAATAACCATGGAATCGTTGATGTAGTCTTGAAGGTTGTGGCCACCAAGAAACAACCGAAGCTGAAGGGACCAAGACATGTAGTTGGTCGTAGTAAGTTTTGAAACTCCGGACATATTGACGGAGAGAAGTGGAGTTGTGGGATCCGATAGATTGGGCAAAACAGATGCCGATTCAGACGTGAGAGACATAGCTCTAGAACGAAGAAGAAACGAGCGACAGTTGTAATCTTGACAAAGAAGACAATGGCGGCTAAAAATTTGGATCTATAGGCTCTGATACCATATAGAAAGATATGTTATTGATATATCTAAAACAACTATTACAGCATGTTTATATAGGGAGAGAAGAAGATGAGAAGGTGAGAATATGAAGGGAGAAGAATACGGAAGGAGTGAAAGATAATCTAGGGAAAGACAAGAGAAGAAGTCATAGTCAAAGTGAAGACTGAAGACAAAGAGGTTTATCCTTAACATGGAGTTTTTCCCATGTGTCCAGTGAATGCTTCCATGCAAATTGGGATGAGTCCTGGATGAGCCGCCCATGTACCATCATGGCCTGCTCTTACTTCTCTTAGCTTATCTTTCCTCACAAGATCCAATGCCATTTCATTCGCTTTTGGGTCATCTCTTATCGAAATTTGAGCCGCCTAATCATCATACCACAAAACCAATCAACATCAAGATTAGGAGAGCCCTAGTGAAACTACAATGTTAGTTAAGAGGGGAACTAACCATTCCACTGTTAAGCTTTTCGATGTAACGAACAAAGAAAACCTTTATTAACCAATGAGATGTTTACAACTGTAGGCTTGAGATGCCAAAATCTGAATGAATGATTTCTCCTCTGTGGAATCCTCTCTATAGACTAGAGTCCCTTTACAACAATCTTATCTACAATTAACTAACTTCTCTAACCCTTACAACAAACTCCTAACTGCCTTCTCACTTCTCCAACGACTTATTCTCCTCCTCTTTATGTGCTTATCAATACCGCCCCCGTGAGATTCAGCTTGTCCTCAAGCTGACGTAAATCAATCTCAGCAACACAATAGGAAGAAAAACAAATTTCTTTTCCTGGTCGTTTGTCTCTTTGCGGCTCATCTGTTGTTTCCCTTTTCTTGCAACAACATATATACCTGAATCTCCCATTCCATGATGAAAATGAGGCAACTTAGGTTTTGTTTCACTATGTTTATGCTTCCCCTCGTCCTCTGTTACGTTTCCGCACTTTCGCAAGAGCAGTTGTGTGTTGTCATGAACAAAAAAGCTAAACATACTGACCACAAGGCAAGATCCTAGAACAACAATACATCCCTTTAGAGACCTCCTCTTTGTAGTCCAAAGCCAAAAAACGTCAACACAAGACTGTGAAGCATCCATGCCAGAATCAGATTATAGATGGAACCCATCGTTCATCACCTATTCCGATGTGACAATCACAAACAGCAATGCAATCACAAACAGAAATGACAAAGGCCTAAATCCCTTTTGTATTAGCATCCACCATATCTTCATTTTCTCATTTTGTTGCAAGAAAAAGAGTAGCATCAGACTACTTTTCTGCAGTTTCTTGTGCCTCCAACAATGCCACACAGAAAAATAATATGTCCTGCAAAAATTACCTCCTTCTTTCTTGTGTCTCCAACATCTTGCATTCTTCTTCGTGGTACCAAACTTGATTTCCCTTATCTTTATGAGTTCAAGCTGCTTTTGTTCTAACTTGACCCTCGGTTTTGTTCTGCTCTCTCTAGTCTCTACGTTGTGTTTAAACTTGAAAGTCTTGATCAACGTTTTCTTTCTACTACATTTCACCAGTTTTGTTCTCAGTGACATTACATCGAACAGTTGGCATGCAATTCCCTGAGTTAGAGTATCGAAAGGTGTCACTCCAAGCGATGGATTTTCCTCTTTCACCGATTCGATCACCGATTTCGAGTCTTCCTCTTCAATCGCTTTCCCTTGTCTTGATTTTGTTGCTTCAATCGATTCCACCTCTTTACCAACAATCTTATTATTCTCCTCCGATGAGTTCTCTTCTTCACTCGCCTGCAACTCCGGTGTCTCCGATCGACGATTTCGTCCCGTTAACATCCATCCATAGATGTCTGACCCATCGCAAACCGGTAACTCCAATTTCTTCAACCATTTATCTCTAGGTCTATTACCCAAACTAACCACCTGATTTTCTACTCGTGAACTATTCCAATTTTGTTCCAGATTAGAATCGCGTACCTGATTTTGCAATTCCGGCGACTCTCCGTCCACCGGTGACCTTCTGGTTTCTCTTCTCGGAGCTGATTCTTCCTGTATCACCGGTAAATTGAGATCCGGTTGCGCCGATTGAAGATTTCGGCTTCGCAAAAGTTGAAAGAGCTGGTCAAGCTTTGCATCCATCGATTTGAAACTCTCCTTCGTTTCTTTCTCGGATTTGTTCATCGCTTCCACCACTCCGGTCACTTTTCCAGCAAGATCCTCCACCGTCGTTTCCAGATCTAAGACCCGTTGAATCGGAACTTCACTCACTTTCGGCGGCATCTCGTAAGACCACCAATTGTTAAGCTTTTCGATGTAACGAACAAAGAAAACCTTTATTAACCAATGAGATGTTTACAACTGTAGGCTTGAGATGCCAAAATCTGAATGAATGATTTCTCCTCTGTGGAATCCTCTTTATAGACTAGAGTCCCTTTACAACAATCTTATCTACAATTAACTAACTTCTCTGTGAGATGTCGGTCTCTAGTCAGCTCATAATATGGGCCAATACTAAGGCTTTCTCCTATATCAAGACACGAGGCCCATTACAAAAGGCTTCTAGGGTTTGTGGCTATATATACAAGAGTGTGTCACAAGATAAACTCTAATCCCGAGTCCGGAGGATTCCGAGCGTCTCAACGGCGGCTCGTAGTGCAAGATAGAGCTAGAGCAAGAGATGGTGTTTATTTGTATCTATGCTTTGCTCGGTTATGTTTTTTCTTCCTTGTTTTTCTTTAAACTCTCTCGGATTGTATAACCGGAGATGGAGAGAGTGATCTTCTTGTTGTAAACCACATCGGAGGTGTTTTCCGATCTTCATAGTGGATGCAGTTGTGGAGGAGAGTCTCCACTCCTGAGATGTAGCTTCGGTGAACTCAGGGTGAACAAATTGTGGTGTCCGACTCTTATACTTGTTTATGTATTCTTATCTCGTGCGAATCAACTAATAGTCTTGGGCAGGATTTAGGACTTAAATCCTTAACAAGTGGTATCAGAGCGTAGGCTTTTGATTCACAGGTTCGAGGACAACATCATGAGTTCACATAAGAAAAGATCATTAGTTGATCTTGTCGAGAAGAAGGTCAACGGAGAAGGCTTGCTAGAAACGGTGATTTTGTTTCTGAGAATTGGAAGAAGGTGGTGACTGGAAATTGAGTTGAAGTCGCCGGAGTTGCAAAAGTGCTGATCGGTTTTGATGACAGAGTTGGTTCTCACCGTCGGGAAAGAGATAAAGCAAACGTTGGAGCTTTTGGACATGTTTTGCTTTCATCTCCTTTAATATGGGCTTCAAATTTAATTTGGCCCAAGTAATAAGGCCTCATATAAAAAAAAAAAAAAAAAAAAAAGAAAACACCACGTCGGTGGTGTGTATTAAACTTCTACGGGAAACAAAAGTTTTCAAGGATTAGGTAGAAGCTATGGTCGGTCACATGGGCAATCACACGTGTGAATTTTATTGGGGAAAAATCAGAGGGAACAATGGCACATTTGCCACCTTTGGGAAATATTGGAGCATAAATGCCACCCATATTTAACTCTATTTTCAAACATTTTTTTTAAATCCGGAAAAATAGAAAATGACTTAAAAACCTTAACAGAGTTGCGTAATTACATGACTCAACCGCGATAACCCGACCCGACTCCCACATTCGGGTGAAAAGAGTACAAACCGAATCCAACAATTTCCAAAGTAACAATTTTTCTAAAACCCCAACCGTTTTTTCTTCGATCCTTCGATTCCGACGAGTTCCGATTCCGACATAAGATCCGGTGAAAAATTCTCGGTTCAATCTCGCTTCGTCGTCGATCTCCGTTCGAAATCGTGGCCAAAATCCTCTGCCGTCGGCGTTTTACTCCTTTGGGTAAGAATCAATTTTAATCCTCTTTGAATTTTGTTAAAATCGAATTGGACATCGAATTGTCGGAATCTAATCGAATTGGACATCGAATTTTCGGAATCTAATCGAATTGAGGAATCTCGAATTGAATCTTGTCTCCCATGTGTTCCTCTTTCTCTTGGCTTGAATCTAATCGAGTTTGCTTGTGTTGTACCATGGTATATGTGTATATTAGGTATTTTGATTTTGATATGGGTTTTGATACTTTTGTTCTTGTGTTTTATCAGGAAAGGAGTAATGGTTCGGACAATGGGTCTTCGTAGATCTAAACGTGGGAAAAAAGAAGGGAGTAGCAACGGTTTGGCCGGTGAGAGTAGTAGAAAAGGTAAGGAAGAAGGAGGGAAGAAGAAGGTGTTAGAAGAAGAAGAAGAAGAACAACAACAACAAGAAGAAGAAGAAGAAGAAGAAGCAGTAGAAGAAGAAGAAGAAGAAGCAGTAGAAGAACAACAAGAAGGAGAAGAAGCAGTAGAAGAAGAAGAAGACAAAGAAGAAGAAGTAGAAGAAGAAGAAGACAAAGAAGAAGAAGTAGAAGAAGAAGATGTTGGCGAAGGAAAGGTTGGTATTTTTTTGGTGTTAATAAAAGTGGTTCAACTTAGAACAACCGTTTATGCAAATTTGTGGTTTTTGTACAAGTGGGCCAACTGAGAACAAACGTTCTAATGAATATTTTCTTGGTATTTGTAGGATACCTCTGATGATGAGGATGGTTCAAGGGCTCTGCAGCCAGAGGGGATGTATTTTAAGCCTACTGAATACACCAAAAGTTGTAGGATAGGCACTAGGTGTAATGTGGGAGAAGTGGTGAAGTTGTTGGGGGAATATCCGGATGAATTGAGGTGGTTGAGACGGAATGAGCAGTTCAAGCACGTTCTCCACATGCCGGTGGAGGCTAATCACCAAGTCCAAGGCATGTGGATGCTTATGGTGCGCACCGCTAAACAGGAGACAAAAGAGTGTTGGTTTGTGGTTAATGGAACCCCCATAAGGTATTCCATTAGAGAGCACGCCCTTCTAACCGGTTTGAATTGCAAAGAATATCCCCCCAACTGGGAGAATCTAGGGAGTTTTGCGTTTGCTAAAAGGGTGTTTAAGAAGACAAAGGGAATAAAGATAAGCACGATAGAGAAGGAGATGGAGAGGTTGAAGAAGAAGAAGAAGCGAGCTGCGGACAGGATGAAATTGGTTGTTCTATACTTCATCGCCAAGGTTTTGAAAGCAAAGAACAAGTATGATCCGACTGTCGACCCATTCTTACTCCGAATTGTCGATGATTTGAGTGTATGTGAGAAGTTCCCGTGGGGCCGTTATACATTCAACGATTGCGTTGATGGGATGAAATGGGTGGTTGATAACATGAAGGGAGCAGTGAAAACGCAAACAGGATTATCCGCCTTCATTATCCCCCTAGAGGTAAACCCTTTTACTATTCCAACAGATTCAAGTGTATAATTTTTGAATATGTGGCAGAGTTTTTCACTCTGTTTTGGACTCATTATGCAGATTCTTGCTTTTGAGTGTATTCCCAACCTTCGACGAAGATTTCGCGAAGATGTAGGAGGAGCGCATCCCGGTTGTCCAAGGATGTGCAAGCGGAGGTTTGTGAAAGGAGACAACAAAGGATTTCCGTTGCAGCATATACACGATGCGCTTGGAGATACAAAGGTTTGTACACATAATTAGTTTGGTAGAATTGGTACATTTGTAATCTTGTATTTGATTTTAGAGTAATCTTTTGTGATTTCAGGAAATTGAAAGCATCTTGGAGCCTACTGAAGAAGAGAGAGGCCTGTTGAGACAAATTGTTGAGGTAGATGCTGAAGAAGGCATAGGTTACATTGATCTGGTGGTCGAGAGCTGGAGGGAGCGTCTAGTTATCCAGAAGAAGCCTATATTATGGAAAGAATTGCACAAAAAGGACGTTGAAGCTCGATCTCTGGAAAGAATTGATGAAGACCTTGATGTGGGTGTGGGTGAGAAGGAGAAATGTGTTGAACATCCTGAATCTTTAAGGGCACTACAAGCAGTACTCGTGGGGGTGATTGAGGAAGGGTTTGGGAAGCTGCAGGGGGCGGTTGGTGAAATGAATGCAAGGGTTGTTGGGGAGATTGAGATAGGGTTTGAGAAGCTTAAGGTGTTGGAGACGACCGTGAATACTCTCCACGGTTATATGTTGGGTAAGAGGATGGTTGTGATAGGTGAGGGGATTAATTCTGACAAATCATTCATCTTGATGTCTCCTATTGAAGAATGTACCCCTGTTGTTCCTACTTCTCCTACTCAAGAAGAAGATAATTGTGAAGAGGGGGACCTTGGTGCTGAGAAGGATAAAGAAGAGAAGACACAAAAAGAAGTGCAAGGTGAAGAGAAGGACAAAGAAGAGAAGAAGAAGAGCAAGGTTAAGAGGAAGAGGAAAGAGCCGGTTAGGTTTACACCCGAGGAAACGAAGAAGAAGAAAAAGTGATATTTGTTTATGTTTTATTTAGTTTGAAACTTGGTATGTTTTATTTAGTATGTTGAACTTGGTATGTTTTATTTAGTAATGGAACAATTCGTATTGGTACAACTAGAACAATTCGTAACAGAGTTGTACCTTTACCAATTATAGGTTTTTTTTCTCAATTAGCACAATTCGTAACAGAGTTGTCAAACAACCATAATTTAAAGTCTTACAAAGATTTAAAAACCATAGTCTAAAGTCTTACAAAGAAACAACCACAATCCTAGTACATCAAAGATACTAGGTCAAACTCTCAAACTTCAAAGAGAGCTCGTTATACTTCTTCTGAAGATCCAGAATTTCCTGTTTCGCAGCGGCCAACTCCTCCTTCATCTCATTCTTCTCATCCCTAATCTTCTCAAACTCGTCTTGAATTGCAGGTGTCCACCACCTCCTGAACCCACATCCTTGACCAGGACCCTAAATGAAAACCATGAAAACCATAAAAAGCATAAAAACCATCATCTGAAAACCTTCTTCAGCATCGATTATTTCCCACTATTCATGAAAATCTGAAAACCATGAAAACCATAAAAAGCAAAAATCTGAAAACCACCGATTCCGATTCACTTACATCTGACAAATCGTATGGGCAAGTGAAGTACCGCATCCCCTTGGTTCCGGTTGGTTCATTCGAAGTTGCAACAACGATCTGTGCACCGCAATCACACGCCCATGGAACGCCCTTCTCATGCTTCCTCACCTCACCATATCTAATTTGCATTTTCTTGTCGAATTCACTCGCCATCTTCAAGATTTCCCTCCTACCTTCTCTCTCGATCTGTCGGATTCGAGATCTCCTCTCTCTCTCTTCAAAGAAAAGAAAAGAAAAGAAAAGTTTCTTTCTCTCTCTGTCGGCAAAATCTTTGGGGAAGAAATAAGAAAAGAAATGTTAAAATAAAATCTGAAAAAGAAAAGAAATAAGAGAATAAATATCTTTGGGGAAGAGTGCAACCGTTCCGTTTCCCCAACCGCAGCTTTAATAAGAGAATAAAGCAATATTATTAAAATAAATTATTTTAAAATTTTTTGGAATTCCCTCCAAATTTTTATAAAAAGATGGGCGAAGCTGTACCGAGTTGTTCAGTTGTACACTTG
The DNA here is from genome assembly GCA_963576765.1 of Draba incana. Taxonomy (NCBI): domain Eukaryota; kingdom Viridiplantae; phylum Streptophyta; class Magnoliopsida; order Brassicales; family Brassicaceae; genus Draba; species Draba incana. Next base: position 50,400,292 of record OY755203.1, on the reverse strand, counting down.
GCTACATAGCTGTACTTTGACAGTTTTTCGATTTTTCTAGTTGGACCTAATTAAGGATAACTCTCTTGGAGTTGGACTTCTAATTTTCCCATATTAATCATCATTTTGGAGGTTTCCACAATATAATGTGGTTGAATTAACAGTATTCACATAATCCCCTTAGTAAACGGGCGAAACCTAAGATAGGAAACATAAAACTAATAGGAGTGTTTTGTATGAAATCACATCATTGTTTACAAAAATTCCGAAATTCTTGTTTTACTCATTTACAACCATTATTGCATGTTTTTTGGAATCCTCACATCATTTTACTAAGAGAATCTCCACATATAAATTGATAACAATAAAAAAACAAATCAAGTATTCATAAAAAGTACCAATAAGAAGTACCACTTGTACCAAACATATTCATAAACATATTCATAAAAAGTACCAATATTCAAGTATTTTCGGGCTGCAACCACCTCTCTAAGTTTATACCATGGTTGTATTTGAACCTCTTGCGGCGACGTTCTCCGGTGGATGGATATCTCGTTTCCTTATTTCTTCCGGATTTTGGTTTAAATACCGGCGGTAAGGCGTACAATTCCTTAATGTTAGCGGGGATATCCCACTCAGACTCATGCGGCACTAAATAAATGGTTTTCTCATACGCCAACGCCCAAATCTGTGTCAAATATTTTTCCGAGCAAAGATCATAGAGGTGGATAGTCTCTTCTCCTCTCCCTTCTTTGTTCATAAAAAAGCTGCATGCGGCTATTGCATGGACACACGGATACTTGTCTATATCAAAACATCTGCAAGAACATCTTCTCAATCTCAAGTTCACAAGATACGCCTTCCCATTGACTCCTTTGACAGCGTATTCAAGCCGGAAGCCGTTTAGCTCCTTCACGGGTAAAGATTTTGCGGTTTCACATCTCGAGTGCAATATGTTCTCCACGAAAGGCACGACTTTTTTGAAGTCCGGTGCACTAGCCGCTGTTTTCCTATGTTTGTTAAATCACTCAGACATCTTTTCAACAATCGCATCAATCATAGGTAATAGCGGGTACGCCCTTGCTTTTCTAAACACATTGTTCATTGATTCCGCGACATTGCTCGTGTCTATGTTGTACTTGTTTCCTTCAAAATAGCACCTTGTCCATTTTTCAAGCTTTGTACTATCTTCCAGATATTTAGCACCCGTAGGCCACCTACCTTCAAAATCTTTATACTCCTTCTTAAACTCACTCTCAGTATAAGCATGAGCGCACATGATAAATTTCTCAGCAGCTCCATCCTTGTCATACGCCACCTTTCCTCTCACGTTTTGAGACAAATGCCATATGCAATGCCCATGCTTAGCACTCGGGTACACCGTCTCTACTGCTTTGATGATGCTCTGATGTCTGTCGCTTATAAAAACCAACTTTGGACTATCCGGTATAATGGTTTTCAGCTTCGTGAAAAACCAGTTCCAACTAACATCTTTCTCACTATCAATCACACCAAACGCAATGGGGTAATGGTGATGATTAGGATCCTGAGCTGTTGCGAAGACCAACATACCACCGTATTTGCCTTTAAGAAAAGTTGCATCAACAACGATCACTTCTCTCATTGCCTTGAACCCTTTAATGCTAACACCCAACGCGATGAATAGGTACTTGAACATCTTTTTTCCATCCAATTCCACACTTGTTACTGTCTCCGGATTGGCCTTCCTCAACTCGTAAAGATAAGAAAACAACAAGTTGTAGCTTTTTTCGGGACTCCCGCGCATCTCGCTAATGTGTCGTTTTCTCCCTCTCAAAGCGGTAGAGTAGGAGCAGTCTAGAGAAAGCTTATTTTGTACAAGACCGACGATACTTCTAGCAGGAGGTGTGTCCATTTGACCTGGGTAATCTTCATGCAACAAGTTGGCTACTAATCGTTGTGTGCCTCTCCGTTTAAAACTGCTTGTGCTCTCAACAGCCCGCGAGCATGCATGCATCTTTCTGTGTACTCTTATGGTCCAATATAGTGAATCCTTATCTCTCGCAGCTCGTAGATACCATTTACAACCTTGCAAAGCTTGTCGGCATCTTAGCATAAGTCGATGCTTATCCGACTTAACTGTTTCATACGCAAAACAATTCTTATTTGCAGCTCTCAATACCAAATCTTGCACCGCTTGCCTGGAACTAAATTCTTGCTTTATTACAAGACCAGTACCATCTTCCCATTCTTCAACAGTCGCAATTTCTCCTACGGGAAGGTCCACCATATCATGAACAATAGCATCCAAATGGTTATCTATCGGACTTTCTACAGTCGCAAAATCGTCACAAGATACATTCTCACAATCATCATTACCGACATTTTCGTAAGCCAAAATCGCCCTTGTCTCATCATTAATCGCCTCATTTGGTTGTTCTTCCAAACTAAGGATGCCAACATTTTCATTGCCTATACCACTTACAACCGGCTCCGAATAATTCACACCAAATGAACTTATTTGCTCTGCTCTTGAAACTTGGTCCAAAACCCCATTGTTTTCCACACCCTTCAATAACTCCACTACCAAAACAGGTCTCAGACCGTCTTTATCGACCGACATAAGATAACCCAATACTTCCTCGTCATCTACAATATATGTCTCTCTTCGAGCTTTAGATACACTGTAACTCAATTTCAGCTTCCCCGCGGTTTCATCTATCCCAATCTTCCTACATATATTATCTACTACCACCGCATAAGTTATCTCCTCCATAGACGATGTCTTAAACACTATAGAGTATAGAGAATTTCTAGAAATCCACTCATGATCTTCTGCATAGCACCCCCATAGTCAAATTGCACGACTGTGTACATGTTCTTCAACACCTTAAGAAAAAAACAAAACAAAACAATGGTTAGGAATTGCACAAATTTTTACAGTAGTACCTAATATTTATGTCCAACTTGGACAACTATGCATTTAGTAGTACCTTTTATACCAACTATTATCGAGTATCCCCCAACGCAGTTGTACCAGTTGTACTATATCTACAGCTTTCGATTCAAATCCATTCGATTATGGGCTTCCTAGTTTTCCAACGATTCAACACGATTCAGCACAACTATGACGTGATTTAACTATGCACATACCTAATAATGCCTACAAACATGAATACCAACACATATTTTATGTCAAATCCCTAATTGACATTTCAATTGAAATTGAAACATGAATACCATAATCAGGCGTACCCCGGAGGAAACGAGTTTTTCGGGGTGAGAATTCGAGTTTTTCGGACTGACCAATCGAATTTTCTCCTGCCGGACTCCCCCACCGTCGTTTCTTCCCTTCCGGCGCACGAGGAAGAAGGAAATTCAATTGAATTTCTTTATTTTTCTTTATTTTTTCCTAACCCTTTATTTCTGGTAGAGACTTTGCAAGGGTAAAACAGAAATTTTTTATCAAAGTGGCATTTGTGATCATGGAGTGGCAAGTGAGATCACTTTTTTTCCGAGAGTAGCATTTAAGATCTGCACTCAAATCAGAGAGTCTTCTTCCTCTCCGATCTATCTTTTGATATGAGAAGATAAGAAATCAAATCGGCGTTCATGAATTGAGGAACGTCTGAAAGGAACCATAGAGTTAGCAGGGGCAAGATTTGCAACGGATCAGCTCGTCATCGGTATCTCAGTAATAGAGATGAAAGAGATCCAAGGTTATGTGACTATCGTAGAAGATGACGAGGACGGAAGGAACCATTTGAAATCGATATCTAGGAGACAAGCTTAGGTGGAGGACGATGGTGGTCTCTAGCCATCGGGAAGTTGAAGTTGCAAGCCCCAAGGACGGTGATAGAGCAATCACCGGGAAACCAGAGTTTCTGGCCATAGATCGTGAACGAGAATGACGACGGAGAACAAGTTGTCGTTGACCAGAGACTGGAGAGATGAAGTAGCTAGCTTCGTAAGTCTCAATAGGAGATTGACAGATTCGAATCACCGGTGGGAGTCGCCGGAGAGAACCGCCAAAGGAGACGCATAAGGCGCGTCAAGGTTGATGTTATCTATACATCGTAAAAGGGATTCTCGTCAAAGAAACATGGAAGAGAAGAAGACTATGTCTAAGGTGGAGAATTTCATCTATGGAAGTAATTTTAGCTTCTAAGAAGAAGAAGGGAAGTATCTAAAACTCTTCTGGACCGGTGTCTCTGAAATCAAAGAGAGACGGTGTGTTACACCGGTGAAGCTCCGCAAAGAAGGCGATTGAAGATTCTCGGCGAAGACGATTTCCGCGTCTGGAAGAAAGGATGCGAGATTGATTCGTAAAGTTGTCTCAGGTTTAATTCGATTTGGTGAAAAGTCGAATTGGGTGAAGACGTTGAAATTTACAAGAATGGATAGGTCCATAGTCTGAAACAGTAACACTTGATCAAAACTAAAATTGGTACAGTTTTGATTTGATGGAGAATGGTGAAAGGTGGAGTTTCTACCGTGGCTTTTGGATTCTTGTTTCGGGAAGTTGTGAGTTTCGGTATGTAACTCGGGGGTAACGAAGATCAGAATCCAGTCATTGATTCTCTAAGCTCAAATCTTGAAGTTTTCTCAGTTCGTATCCGCTGCAATCACAAGGTAATTTTGTGATGGTTTATTATGTTGTTTCGGGTTGTTTTTAATCTGCGGAATAAGATTTGAAGGTTGACAGAACATGTGTTTTGGATGTTGACATTTGACAAGGATTAGCTAAGTTATCAGTACTCGGTTTCAGTTGTGTTTTTGCTTGAGTTAATCTGGTGTGTCATGGTCAGTAAAGGTTCTAGCTCATAAATTCTTGGAAATAGGGGACGCCCTAGGAGTTAAGAATTTTGTGAGTTGATGGTTGTTCTGGTCAGTATAAAGATTCAAAGGAAAGAAAATTGCAGATGAATATGAAACAAGATGGGGAATTTCAGTTTGATGAAAACTTTGAAGTTGTCGATTTATAGTTCAGATTTGAGGGAAGGTTATGTGGCAAATCAGTCTAAATGGAAAGGGTTGAAATTCTTGTGAATTTAGGAAGCTCATGTTGTGATGATCAAGGGCTGTTAGGGAACATCTTCTGTGGTGAAACAGTTGAGATGTTGACAGTATTGAGGTAACCAAGGTCTCTCAGGATGGATCATCAGAGGAGCTAAAGTCTTAAGTTAAAACCCAAATGGAAAATGGGTTAGGCTGCATTTATTACAAAGTGCTGAAGAAAGCACCAAGGAATGATGATCAAGGATTATTGCAGATCATTAAGGAGCATTAAGCAACAAGGGAATCCAAGGAAACGGATCAAAGATACAGCTATTATTTTATAATGGTCAAGGTCCGGTAAGATCATTAATGGTGTTAGTTGCTGTGGTGTTTCAAGTGAAGCGAAACATGGTTGCAAGGTTGTTGTGTCTGGGTGCTCTGTTGAAACAGACAAAAAGAAATACAAAAAGACAAGGAATAACAATAGACTCTCATCTAAGTCTATGTGTTTGGGTTTTCAATTTGATAGCAAAGGATCAGATTGAGGTAGCTTCGTAAGAAGCAGAGTTCTTGGTGGTTCTTCTGGTATAAAGGGTTAGTTTGAGGGGCGACAGTCTGGTGAGTCATTCTGTAATAAGGCTTGACATACATTTCAAGCAGTACGCCATGACTAAGAAATGATATTGGTCAACGAGAAACAGTGAAGACAATGTTAACTCGAAGAGGTGAAGCCAAGCTAGAGAAATCACATGGCGTTAAGAAGAATTTAAGTCCATGGTATAGTATTTGCTGCTACAAGGTGTGAAACATGACGGTTTTGGTTGTCTAGTTTCAGGTGGAGCAATGAATTCAAAGGGGTTCTCGTCTCGTAATAGATCCTAGGTGTTATGGGAAGGATTAGCTAGCTCTTAAGAAGGTGATTTAAGCAAGGAATAAATTCTGCTGTTGGGATAAGACTCATGATCGATAGTATGTGAAGAAGACAGGAAAAGCCAAGATCACTTAAGGACATCGGATGGTCAGTTGCAAGTATGAGTTTGAGATGGAAGATACATTGAAGTGGTTCAGTGGTCTCTTAAAAGAGAAACTGAAAGAGACTGGTTGCGGTTATGCATATATTGTCTCAAGAGCATCGATGCAAAGGAGAGTTCAATGTTGTTGGGCCTGGAGGATAAGGAAATCAGGTCATCGCAAGAGCTTGGTAAGCAGCTGAAATACATCCATAATGGGATGTGGATGCAGAGGTATCAAACTGCATTAGAAGGAGATCAAGTACAAGATATACTTGTGTCTTTTCAGCATCAAATGGAGAGAATGGATGGGATTTTCTCAGGGGAACATTTCTTTTCTAGAGGATACTCACGTGAGGGTTTACAAGCATTCAAAGATGCTATTGAATCAGAAGCAAGTCTGATTGGATAAGAGAAATGTGGTGATGCGGACACCAAATCTGGTGTGTTCCTCATACAGAAAAATGTATTAGAGGATGGTGTTACAGCGAAAGGTGGTATCAGGTGTTCTAGAGTCGATATCATATGGGCTGTAGGAGAAGTCTTAGAGACATCTTGAAGACAAAGACTAGGAGCAGACTAGAGTGTCTTGTTTCATCATTGGGAGTTATTTCTCGGGGAAGCCATTTGCAGAGAAGCAAAGCTAAGATTTGTCAGTGGTAAAGATATGTCAAAGTAACACTGATGAGAGGTGAGAAATTCGGATTTAACAATGATGTTGGTACCAAAGTTTTGGTAAAAGCTGCTGCATACATGATGTAGTTTTGCAGTGTGGTGTTTACAGCAAGAGAGTTACTTCAAAGGTACTAAAATGAAATATCAAAGGCTGTAAAGAAGAGTCTCATGCATGTTACGGGTTTGTGAGTGTGAGACAGGTTCAATGGAACTAACAGTGGTTCAAATCTGTTAGTATGACAAGTTCTACAAATGAAGACGAGTTTGAACAAAGCTTGAGCAGAGATATTTGTTTCGAAAGTCTTCCTAGCCGGATGGAGTTAGGCGGCGTGTTCTGCTGGAAACAGTAGTGGTGCAAAGTGATGTTCAAAAGGGTGTTCAAATTTAGTTTGTTCAAGCGTTGAAACAAGTGATGTTTAAGTCAAAGACTGTTTCAAGGAAGTGAAGCATGAGTGACTTAGAGGTTTCTGTAGTTGATTCAAGAGAGTTTGTCTGCAACCAGTTCTGTTAAAATGTGGTGCTTAGATAGTTGTGTCGAAAGTCTGTCCAGCAGTGTTGATAGTTGGATGGCGAATTCTGTTAGAAGTATCAGCGGTACAACAAGAGTTCGAGGCTAATATGTTTGAGCAGAGAGAGTATTGAGTCAGAGATTGTTTCAGGTTTGAAACATGTATGATTCAGATTTGGTTGCACACGAGTTTAGAGGAGATTTGATTCAATGCTCAATGCGCATGAGTAGAGTTAAAAATTCCAGTAAGAGAATCAAGTTGCAGAGAGAAAAAGACAGGTTTTATTCAACGGTTATAACAGTTTCATGGATGTAATAGTGGTCATGGAGGATGCTGGGTAGTTGATAAATTCATAAGTGGTAAAGCTTGTGATGATAAAGCTTGTGGAGTTTCACGTTTGCTGTTACTAGTTTTTTTTTGGAGCTTGTTAATGGTTGTTTGTGGAATATGTTATCTCACACAAACATGGCTATGAAGTAATCAATGATGAGTTGAGCTTGACACATGAAGTGTAGCAGCTGATTTTACGACTCAGGAAGAGGCATGGGAGTAATGATAACTCAAGAAGGCAGTGTGATTCTCACATATGGAGTTCATCAATAGTTGTCTTATTCATTGATGGTTTAGTAGATATATGGTGAATAATCTACTGAGGCGTTTGTTTTGTGAAAATACAAACTTATGCAGGTTAACATGAAGATCAAGATGCCAAGCATATAACCTGGAGTAAAAGGTTCCAAGGGCAAATCTCAAGGAGACTCAAGCTGGGCTCAAGGTGGAGATCCCATAAGAAACAATAAGGAAGAACAATATAGGAGTCATGAAGGTGTCAAGAGCTGTCTAAGTCTGAAGGTGGAGATTGTGAGATGTCGGTCTCTAGTCAGCTCATAATATGGGCCAATACTAAGGCTTTCTCCTATATCAAGACACGAGGCCCATTACAAAAGGCTTCTAGGGTTTGTGGCTATATATACAAGAGTGTGTCACAAGGTAAACTCTAATCCCGAGTCCGGAGGATTCCGAGCGTCTCAACGGCGGCTCGTAGAGCAAGATAGAGCTAGAGCAAGAGATGGTGTTTATTTGTATCTATGCTTTGCTCGGTTATGTTTTTTCTTCCTTGTTTCTCTTTAAACTCTCTCGGATTGTATAACCGGAGATGGAGAGAGTGATCTTCTTGTTGTAAACCACATCGGAGGTGTTTTCCGATCTTCATAGTGGATGCAGTTGTGGAGGAGAGTCTCCACTCCTGAGATGTAGCTTCGGTGAACTCAGGGTGAACAAATTGTGGTGTCCGACTCTTATACTTGTTTATGTATTCTTATCTCGTGCGAATCAACTAATAGTCTTGGGCAGGATTTAGGACTTAAATCCTTAACATTCTCTAACCCTTACAACAAACTCCTAACTGCCTTCTCACTTCTCCAACGACTTATCATCCACCCATGGCGTGGACACCACGCTTATGACACGTACGGATGAGAAGATCCGAGTAACTTCTCATGAAATGCTGGCCCATACCAACTAGGACACGGTCTGGTAAGAGCCGGTCAGGGTGAGATTGAAAGGTCTTGACATAGCTAAAGATGTAATCCCATCTTCCACAGTTTAGACCAACCGAGTGATCACGCAGTTCGTATAGTATCTCATTCATCTGAAAAACAGCGGGAAGAGTCTCGATCAACACCGTGGCTCGAATGCTTCCTCTCTCTATCCCAGCCATCTTCTCAGCTCGCTCGAAAACACTGTTCCATATCTTTGCTTCCCTGTCAAAAAAACCAAGCAACATAATTAGCCCTAACCCTAACCCTAAAAACATCAAATTAATGTCCGAACCAGTCGGTATGGTCCAGGAAGGTTACCTAGAGTGTTCCATTTTGGGGAGATAGAAGAAGGGTCCGAAACCGAAACCTTGAGTTTGTCTAAATTTGGCGAAGTTGTGGAAGAAGTAAAGACCGAAGTCCACGAGACATCCGATGGCCGGCTCGCCGTCGATGAGGATATGAGCCTCCGGAAGATGCCAACCTCGTGGCCGGACAAAAAGCTTAGCGATTTGGTCGTTAAGCTTGAAAACTCTGTTCCTTGACTTGTCGTGGAAGGTAATAGAACCATCCACTGCATCTTTCAAGTTCACTTGTCCTTTCATTAGATTCTCCCAGCTCGGAGACAATACATCCTCAAAATCAGCCTATTCAAACACACAACAAAAGAATATTACTTGATGTTGTTGGTTAGCCTTAACCAATAGCATTAAACCAAACCGAAACTAAAAAAACTAGCAAGACCAATATAACCGAACTCTACTCTAAACTGAAACCGAATTTAGCTCGGTCCAATTAAAAGCTTTAGAGCTATTGTACATAAAAGATTTACTAATTGTGGCCAAACCAATCAAACCCGGTCTAATTAAAAACTTTTGGAGTAATACTAAACCGAGTCTAAATTGCTCATAAAAATCCGGTCCACAAATAAACAAAGGCATAAAATAGAGAGAGAGAGAATGGACCATGAAGACTTTAGCACCCGAGTTAAGAGCATTGATGATCATCTTCCTCTCGACAGGACCGGTTATCTCAACTCTCCGGTCAGCAACGGCGGGAGGAACCGAGGCACAAACCCAATCACCGTCTCTAATGAACTTAGTGGAAGGGTCAAACGAAGGAAGACCACCGGAGTTGTAACGCCGTTTAGCCTCTCTACGACATTCCATTGCATACCTAACGTGTCCACGAAACTCTCTTTGTAACTCAGCCACGAAACCAAGAGCTTCTCTTGTCAAAATCTTCGTGAACACTTGGTCGTACCGTCCTCGAACCTCCACGCCTTCCGGCGAATCATAAACGGCGGCGTTTGGTCGATACACTGAAGTCTCGAGCTCCATTTTTTTGTTTTTTTCTGAATTATTTTGTTACGTGCATAGAAATGATCGAAAATTGTGAATTATAAAGGTGGAAATGGATAGGTAAGATGCATTGACATGTGTGCCTTTGCTTTTGGGATGTGTGCCAAGTTATGTATGATTTTCGTCATCATATCGGTTAGGATTATCTTCAAATTTGGATGTATATACATATTCCAAAAACCATATAATATCATTCAGTATTCAGTTTTTTTGTTTAATGCTTAAAATAAGAGAGAGAAGAATCGAAAGACAAAACTCTTGATGTGACTACATTTGTTCGTTCATCTTCTCTATACTAGTCATTGTTGTTGTTGTAGGATTAACAAAAGAAAAGAAAAGAAAAAAGAGAGTGATGAATCATATCAATGAGACAACAAATATTAAATACAAACAACAATCTATATGACTTCTCTAATTATGATGTATGGATAATGATCATGTGTCCTACTTTGAGATGGAATTAAAAACCATTTTTCAAAGTATTTCGATTGAACGACCAAAACAATTCATAGATATGATCTAAATCAGTCACTTGATGAAGATAACTTTGCAAAACTTTATAGATTTTACCATTGCGTCGAAGAAAAATTTTAGATTGATATAAATCAATAGTTTGACTAATACATGGGATATACTTTTCATTATCAAAGAAATAAGTAATTAAAGTTTTTTTTATATCATAAGTATCCATTCTCATTAACTGTATTTGCATTTCAAATTTTAATTAGTTACCAAAAATAGTATATTGACCAAGGGATTTTTAACCTACCAAACTCTTTTAGTCTCTTGTTTTATTACATTTTCTTTTGTAAATTGAGTTTATTGGTTCCTTTTTAAAATTTTATTGGAATGATTGCCATCTCTTTTACAACTAATTAGCCTATAGTATTTATTCATGACATCATTTTTGTTTTCATTATATCAGATTAAAAAATGCAATTTTTGGGTATATCCATCACAAATATTTGCTAAATTTTAACTAGAAGAGAACAACTAATTTTTTTAAACCATAAATTAAACATATATAATATACTACATTATAAATATGACAGAAATACAACCAAACAAATAAACTTTTTTAAAATATTAAATCCAACATAAAAACATTAAAATGAAAATAAAAGGAAAGTTTCTCATGTAGAGGTATTTGGATACTTTCTTCGATACGATGATGAAACCATTATCTTCACCAAATGAACGATTCAGATAAAATCTAAACATTGTTTTGGTGGCTCAATCCAAATGGCTTGAAACTTAGTTTTTCTATCCCAAGATGGGAAGCATGAAGTACTCGGTATATACTTACCTCTATTAAAGATATAGGTATTAATCATAGGGTGATGTGAGTCAGATACAAATATGAATGGTAATCACATTAATCTTTGTATACATCAAATTCTCTTAGTTTACTAATTCAAATTTGGTTTAATTTCCAGCTTATTCAAGTTTGTCAAAACAGATATGAATTGAAACAAATTAATTAATTAGCATCTTTGACTTGCAAATTAAATTAAGTAGCAATACACTACAAAAAAAGCTCGATGAAATGGTTATACAAAATGAATTGAATATAAAAAAAAAAACGTTTACAAACATAGAAACATAGTTCATTATTACTAGTACACACCAAGAACTCTAAAACCAACTTTGAAAACTCTCTCACCAAAGCATTACAAACCAAAATCAACCCTTCAAATTCAATCGACGATTGCGCGAAAACAGAATCAATTGGTAGAAAATCATGGTTTCAACTTGTTCCACCACTTTGCTGATGAGCCTGTGATTCCCAGAAGAGTCTTACAGTGGAATAGATAAGAGAAGGCTCAGCCATCGCGCCATTACCGTAATCTCCACAAGCCAATCTCTTCTTGATAGGAGGAATGAGAGTGATTCCAAGTTCATCAAGCGACAAAAGATGTCTTTCAGTAAAAGGATTGTTCCACATCAAAGTATTCATCGATGGTGCAACAAACAATGGTTTGCTATAATCCCAAGCTCGTATAATACAAGTGAGAAGATTATCACAGAGCCCACCAGCAATCTACCAATACAAAGAGGTGAAGAATTCTCTCACAATTCTAATTACAGTATCAAAAAGTGAGATTTTTCATATTTTAGATTTGTTTACCTTGCCTAATGTGTTGGCAGACAAAGGAGCAATGACCAAAACATCAGCCCAACGTCTAAGCTCGATGTGAAGAACTGGATCGCCGATTTTGTTCCAGCTTGACCATTCGTCTTCGTCAGTGTAGAGAGTGACTTCTTGTGGGAGAGAGAGTTTATCGAGGAAGTGAAGAGATGATTTGGAAGCTACAGCTCTTACTTCTGCCCAATCGGAGAAACAATGGCATAAATTGCCAAATTTGATAGCAGCAACGCTTCCACTTGCAGCCAGTAATACACGGGGCTTCCTCGGTACAGTGTTAACTTCCATGTCTTCTCTGTCTCTTTTTCCCTTCTCCATAGCGAGTTAGAGAGGATGGATCTGCGAGGAAACCTAATCAGAAACTGATTTGGTCGATAAATTATCAAAAGGTTTTAAGAGGGAAGAGAGAAATTCACAAAGGATAAATTCACAATGGTGTATTCATCATTAAAGACCAATTACATCAGAATTCACATAAGAAATGCATACAAAACCAGAAGTGTCTCCTCTAAAGCAGTAAACTTTACAGGCAAACGATTCAAGACCCAAATCTGAGACAAGTATTCATATTATGAAGTTATCAATTTGGTTTCAATGGTGTCTTCATCATGGAACAGTGGCTCACTCGGAAAAACTTAGCAAGAGATTAGTGATTACTGATTACGAATTCGAAACAAGGGAAATTAAGAAGCTAATCGAATCAGAAACGAAATTAGGATTCCAAATTCGATACAACACATAAAATGCGATTAATTCGAGAAATCTATAAGTGATTGCAATCGATTTCAAACAATAGAGGAGATTGAAAAACCTGCAAAACGATGAATAACGGAGACGCGAAGGCAAGAGCTTAGCGGCGATAAAGCGGAGAGGCAAAAACCCTAGTTTTGAGAGACGAGCGAGGAAGAGGAGTTTCTTGTGCTTTTATAGGGCTGCTTAATTTTGTTACCCGGTCAAAAACCAAGTAACAAGTCTCGATTTAGTTTTCAATAACCGAACCGGTTTATTATTATTTTACTTCCTACTTCTTACGGTAAATAAATTGAACTTCTAAGTTTTTTCTTCTCTATTTCCTTGGTTTCATTCAACTAATAATTTACCAAGATTTGATACATGAACACTTGAAATTGTGTAAAGCAAAAAAAAAACATTTTACTTTCTTTGGTACTGGTGATGAGGTATGATATGTTCTTCGAAAGATAATGGCAAACATTTTTGGTTTGGACCTTTATTTTGCATCTAAGGGACTTATAGCTTCTTCCTTGTTTTGATTGATGCAATGATTCGTCAAGAGTCATACACTCAGACATTTTGGTTGGTACTTGGTTAAGGGAGCCCTAGTTACCAGCTTCAACCGAGTAAACCAAACCACAATCCCTAGCAAAACTGGCTATTGCTTGTTCAATTCAAGAAAATAACCCAAAACTCAAGAAATGGATTGCTATTGGTTTGAATTACAAGGATGGCTTGCTTGCTCTACTATATATTATCACTTTTGCTTGTATCAGAGACGCTCGCATTGATGACATAGAACAGAGTTTCATACAAAAAAAAAAAAACCAAAAAGAAAGAGAACACTCTTGTCAATCCTGCAATTGTTCACTAATCCATCAGAGAAAAGCAAAAGAAAAATAACCAGATATTTCCTCTAGTGAAGGTAGAATAAGATCAACGAAGTCTCCTGGCTTCTCTCTCGGACTCGAGCAAGGTAAGGATATCGCCTTCTCTCACCGGTCCTTTAACATTCCTCATAATGTAACGGTCAGAGTCTGTAAACTTCACTCGAACCTGAGTAACCTGACCCCTTGATCCAGTCCTACCCATGACCTTAACCACTACGGCGTGCTTAGTCTGAGAATCCATTCTGATTCATATACCATTTACAATTACATTAGAATTCATCAATATACCAAAAACAATTACTTCAAAAACATTACATTATCCATTCTGATTCTGTACAATAACAACAAAGCAAATTTATATACCAAATTCACCACAAAAAATGCATTTCTCATTCAGTAAACTAATTCCATCAGAATTCACATAAAAAATGCACACAAATCAAGTACTTAGGTGTTCATATCAACTCCAATTTAAAGCAATCAACTATGCATACCCAAAATCTGACAAGTATTTCTCATTGAGCAATTTTGAATCTGCTTAGGTTTATATTCATCATGAAACAACACAATGCACGAGATTAAGAAGCTTTGATCCTAATCGTAACAAAAGCGAAACTAGGGATTTCAATTCTCTAAACTCCTAACGACAGATTCAAGAGAACACAGAAAGTGAAAATTCGCCGATATGAGATTTTAGATTTTAAACGATGAAGAAACCTGTAGAGAGGCTAACGAAGACGAAGCTACGGTGGCGGCGATAAAAACCCTAGATTTTCAGAGACGCGAGAAAGAGGGATTTTCTGGGGTATTTATAGGATTGCTTAATTTTTGTTACTCAGTCAAATCAGAAACCGGTTCGATATTCGGTTTATTAATTTAAAGCCGGTTCGTTCTTTTGAATTGCAATAACCAACCAATCCCTGGCTTCTTCTAATTTCTGGGTTTCGATATTCTAAAGAATCGTCCCCAAATGGAGAAACCCTAATTTCTGGGCTTCGAGAATTTTCTTGAGATGTATTCTCTGATACTCCATGGAAGAAAGTTGCAGAAATGGCGTCATTTCACACTCTCACTGCAAAATGCATCAGCTTTTTCCAGTTCTGCTAGTGTTGGTGCTTCAGATACGAAGAGCCCTAAAGGTAAGATTTTTACAAAATCATACCTCGTTGATTCGTTGGGTTTAACTACAAAACTCGCTGAATCGACCTCAAGAAAAGTAATCTCAGGAAACCCAGATTCCGTTCTGAATCTCTTGATTAGTAATGGGTTTATAGATTCTCAGATCTCAAACATCATTACAGATTATCCAAAATTGTTAACGCTAGATGCTGAGAAAAACATTGAGCCCAAGCTTCAGTTTCTTCAGTCAAGAGGAGCTTCAAGCTCTGAGATCACTGAGATTGTTTCAAAAGTACCCAAAATCTTGGGATTGAAAGGAATAGCTATTAGTAGATACTATGATTTCGTCAAAGTGATTATACAAGCTGATAAAAGTGTCAAATTTGAAAAGTTAGTTCATTCTTTACCACAAGGTAGTAAGCAAGAGAATAAGATCAGGAATGTATTGGCTTTGAGAGAGCTTGGTGTACCTCAGAAGCTTTTGTTCTCTCTGCTTTTCTCACATGTTCAAACTGTTTGTGGGAAAGAAAGTTTCGAACAATCGCTTAAGACGGTTCTCGAAATGGGTTTTGATCCTACTACCTCGAGGTTTTGCCATGCTTTACGGATTATCCAATGTTGGAGCGACAAAACGACTCGAGAAAAAGTCGGTCTTGTGTGTGAAAAGCTAGGTTTTGATAGCGTGGATGATGTATGGGAGATTTTCAAGAAGTGTCCGATCTTTCTTGCTCGTTCGGATAAGAAGATAGGAGATTCTATCGAGACGTTTCTAGGGTTGGGATTCAGTAGAGACGAGTTCACTACGATAGTTAAGCGGTATCCTGAGTGTATTGGATGTTCGAAAGAGAATGTGAAGAAGAAGACTGAGTATTTGGTGAAGAAGATGAAATGGGAACTAAAGTCTGTAGTTTTGTTCCCTCAGGTATATGGATTAAGCTTGGAGAAGAGGATTGTACCGAGATGTAATGTAATCAAAGCTCTAATATCCAAAGGGTTACGCAAAAGTGAACTTCCTCCAATGGCGACTGTTTTGGCGGCTACTGATCAAGCTTTCTTAATCAAGTATGTGAGTAAGCACGAGGACAAGGAGCTTGTAGCTGAGTTAATGGCTATCTTTAACCGCGCAGATCGAGCTTTTGATGCTTGACGATAGGAAAAGCAGAGCCATTTTTGGATTTTTGTAATCACAATTTGACACCAATTTCAATTTCCTTTATAAATTGTAATAATCTTTTGAGTTTTTTATCGCACAATGTGATTCATTCCGCAGATAACATAAACAAATAGTGTTTTTAACCAAGACGATTGGCAAATAATTTATACAAGAATATTAGACATGGACAGAAGCAGAAAATAAGACCTTATCGCTGGATGAGAGTGATTGAGGATCAAGTTTGAAGACAGAATCAACCCACTCATACCTGCTCCCCCAAACTTCCTGGCGTCCTCCTTCTCCATTGCGTTGCTGCTGAGTCTGCTGATGCCATATCTGACCTTGAATGGTCTACTGTCCCTGAGTTTGAGGAAACGATGTTTGTGCCAAAATACATTGTTATATTCCCAATTAGGGATCTGTCTCGAACTATTGAGAGCTTTTTGCAGGCCTTCCAAACCTTTCACCTCCTTCCAATCCAACTCTTTTGGCTCACACCACAATATTCTCCCGCCAGCACCGCGACAGTATAACAGTTTCCCTATCACACACCAATCATTTGTGTTTATGTTTCCTGGCGTAGGCTCATCGCTTTTCCCTCTTGTCCATGTACCAAAAGGTTTGATTCTCCTCATCCACCATGTAAACTTTCTTCTTCTCTTCTATCACCACACTCTGGTGGATATTCTGTGTTATCATCTCCGGCATTGGCATTGGCGGCAAGGTATCCTAAGTTTGGGTCTTTGGGTCGAATACCTCTCCCCACTTTGAAGAATCAGCACAGCCTCCAAACATGTAGGCTTGCTGATGCTGAAGCACGAGGCATCTTCATGGACGGGACGCGGCTCCATGTCTTAGGAACAAGACATCCGAAGTGGGATTGCCGTTTTTGAGTCCACCGATTACATAAATACCCCAATCCACCACTTCGACTATCCTTACGCTTACGGCGGAGGATGAACCACCGTGGGGTTGGGTCAGGAAAGGTGCGTAAGCATACGTAGAAAGATGCCTCCGTGCATCCAATCAGCCATCTCGTGCGGCAGAGCTCAGGGGAAGCTACGAGAGCACGGTGGCTCTTGGAGACCATTGATAAGGACGCGTGGTCCAATCTCGACAGGCGAGCCACGCAGGTTACAGTCACCGAATCCGGTAATGATGACCACGACGGAGACGCCTCCTCGTTCGTCTTCTTCCTCCTTTTGTTCGCCACTTCATTGGACATCGTTCAAATCCCCCAATTCCAAAAATCTCCTAAATAATCTTTGAGTTTTGGGAAAAAAAAATGATAATAAGGAAAAAAGTTATGGATTTGTTTATCGGAGAAAAGTAAAGGAAAGTTTGTTTTTTTTTCAATTTTCCTAAACAATAATGGTTTAGGAGTATTTTTTTTAAAAAAGGAAATACAAGTTTTAAAATTGTATATTCCTAACGCAACTCTTCTATAAATATAGATTATAGATAGTTCTGTTTGACATTCTCACACAAAACTTTTTAACATTATCATTCATCACAGAAATAATGTCTATCAAAGAGATCTTCGCCAAAGTCGACAAGAACAACGATGGGAATATCTCGTGGGACGAATTCGCTCAGGCGATTCGCGTATTCTCTCCTAAAATAACATCAGAAGAAATCGATAAGATGTTTAGAGAGCTTGATACAAACGGCGATGGTCAAATCGACGTTAAAGAGTTTGCTTCTTGCTTGATGGTTGGCGACGACGGAGGGAAAGACGAGGAAGAAACCGTTCTGAAAGATGCTTTTGATTTGTATGATGCTGATGGTGACGGTAAGATTTCAGCGAGTGAGATTCATGTTGTTTTGAAACGTCTTGGAGAGAAGCGTTCGATGGAAGAATGTGTTGCGATGGTTCGAGGGGTTGATGCAGATGGTGATGGTTTTGTGAGCTTTGAAGAGTTTAAGACTATGATGAGTTCTAATAACACAAAATAATCACTATGATCCTACTAAGTTTTTTCTTAAGAAATGAGAAGTTTTTTCTTTTCGTTTATGAATTCGGTTTGATGATCAAACTTTTTATCTTTTGGATTTATAATTAAGATGATATGATTTTTTTTTTTTAACTCTATGAAACCAAATTTTAGGATAAAAATATCAGATAAGTATGATTGTGTGCATGAATTATTTTGTTTAGATTCGGGTTGATCTCTTTTTAACAGAAAAGGTTCTTAAATATAGTTTGTTTCGATACGAATTAAGATTGATCCATAAAACAAACCTAAATTTTGTTTTAGGTTAAAGTTTAAAACCATTGACGAGACGAATTAGCAACAAATTTCATTAATTAAAACCCTTAGGTTATTTTTTTTAACAATCAGGCAATTACGTTCCTGTAAATTGAAATCTATATAGAACATTTATTTCTTATTGGAAATAAAAGTAACAAGTTCTGCTTATTACAATACCAACATATAGAAAACAAACAAAACAACATTTGAGAAACAAACACAAACTCACATCTCAAACTCTCTTTCTCTCTCCTTTCAAAGCCTAGAGACATTGATTGGGTGGTGAGCTACAATGTGATTATAAACATCAAGTGTAAGGAAATCATCAAGCTCACTTGTAGTACACTGCTTTGAAAACATCTTTGAAGCTTCCTTATACATTCCTCTCTTAAACTTTTCTTTGCCAACTTCTTTCTCAATCCTCTCCATCTCTTCTTCCACAACTCTCCCAAACAACTCTTTAGTCACTCGAACTCCAAGCCCGTCCCCGTCCAATTCCACTCCATACCTAATCCATTGCCAATTCTGGACACGGCTGATCTCAGCCGTAGCCGCGTCTTCCATTAGGTTATAGAGTGGGACAGATCCTGATCCTGTTAACCACGCGGCTAAGTATTGGATTCCTACACGTGTGTTCAGCCTTAGACCCTCGAGTGTACGCACTCCTCGCGGTATTTGAAGTAGATCTTCCTCTGTTATCGCGGATGCATCTTCGCGCTTCATTGATTTGATTTGGTTTGGAGTTTTTCCCATGTGTCCTGTGAATGATTCCATGCAAATTGGGATGAGTCCTGGATGAGCCGCCCATGTACCATCATGGCCTGCTCTTACTTCTCTTAGCTTATCTTTCCTCACAAGATCCAATGCCATTTCATTCGCTTTTGGGTCATCTCTTATCGGAATTTGAGCCGCCTAATCATCATACCACAAAACCAATCAACATCAAGATTAGGAGAACCCTAGTGAAACTATAGTGTTAGTTAAGAGGGGACTAACCATTCCACCCATGGCGTGGACACCACGCTTATGACAAGTACGGATGAGAAGATCCGAGTAACTTCTCATGAAATGCTGGCCCATACCAACTAGGACACGGTCTGGTAAGAGCCGGTCAGGGTGAGACTGAAAGGTCTTGACATAGCTATAGATGTAATCCCATCTCCCACAGTTTAGACCAACCGAGTGATCACGCAGTTCATATAGTATCTCATTCATCTGGAAAACCGCGGGAAGGGTCTCGATCAACACCGTGGCTCGAATGCTTCTTCTTTCTATTCCAGCCATTTTCTCAGCTCGCTCGAAAACACTGTTCCATATTTTTGCTTCCCTGTCAAGAAACCAAACAACCTAATTAACCCTAGCCCTAAATCTAACCCTAAAAAGCAAAAAATTAGTGCCGTATGGTCCAGGGAGGTATACCTAGAATGTTCCATTTTGGGGAGGTAGAAGAAGGGTCCGAAACCGGAACCTTGAGTCTGTCTAAATTTGGCGAAGTTGTGGAAGAAGTAAAGACCGAAGTCTACGAGACAGCCGATGGCCGGTTCACCGTCGATGAGGATATGAGCCTCCGCGAGATGCCAACCTCGTGGCCGGACAAAAAGCTTAGCGATTTGGTCGTTAAGCTTGTAAACTCTGTTCCTAGAATTGTCGTGGAAGGTAATAGAACCATCCACTGCATCTTTCAAGTTCACATGTCCTTTCATCAGATTCTCCCAGCTCGGAGACAATGCATCCTCAAAATCAGCCTATTCAAGCACACAACAAAAGAATATTACTAGCTGTTATTGGTTAGCCTTAACCAATAACAATAAAACAAACCGAAACTAAATAAACTAGCAAGACCAATATAACCGAACTCTAGTCTAAACTGAAACCGAATTTAGCTCGGTCCAATTAAAAGCTTGAGAGATATTGTACATCAAAGATTTACTAATTCTAGCCAAACCAACCAAACCCGGTCTAATTAAAAACTTTTGGAGTAATACTAAACCGAGTCTAAATTGCTCATAAAATCCGTTCCACTAATAAACAAAGGCATAAAATAGAGAGAGAGAGAATGGACCATGAAGACTTTAGCACCCGAGTTAAGAGCATTGATGATCATCTTCCTCTCGACCGGACCGGTTATCTCAACTCTCCGGTCAGCAACGGCGGGAGGAACTGAGGCACAAACCCAATCACCGTCTCTAATGAACTTAGTGGAAGGGTCAAACGAAGGAAGACCACCGGAGTTGTAACGCCGTTTAGCCTCTCTACGACACTCCATTGCATATCTCACGTGTCCACGAAACTCTCTTTGTAACTCAGCCACAAAACCAAGAGCTTCTCTTGTCAGAATCTTCGCGAACACTTGGTCATACCGTCCTCGAACCTCCACGCCTTCTGGCGAATCATAAACGGCGACGTTTGGTCGATACACTGAAGTCTCGAGCTCCATTTTTTTTTTTTTCTGAATTATTTTGTTACGAGCATAGAAATGATCGAAAATTGTGAATTATAAAGGTGGAAATGGATAGGTAAAATGCATTGACATGTGTGCCTTTGCTTTTGGGATGTGTGCCAAGTTATGTATGATTTTCGTCATCATATCGGTTAGGATTATCTTCAAAATTTGGATGTATATACATATTCCAAAAACCATATAATATCTATCATCCATATATTTTTTGTTTAATGCTTAAAATAAGAGAGAAAGATCGAAGGACAAAACTCTTGATGTGACTACATTTGTTCATCTTTTCTATACTAGCCGTTGTTGTTGTTATAGGATTAACAAAAGAAAAGAAAAAAGAGAGTGATGAATCATATTAACGAGACAACATATACAAACAACAATCTATATGACTTCTCTAATTATGATGTATGGATAATGATCATGTGTCCTACTTTGAGATGGAATTAAAAACATTTTGTAAAGTATTTCGATTGTAACGACCAAAACAATTCTTAGATTTGATCTAAATCACTCACTTGATGAAGATAACTTTGCAAAACTTTATAGATTTTACCATTGCTTTGAAGAAAAATCTTAGATTGATATAAATCAATAGTTTGACTAATACATGGGATAAACTTTTCATTAACAAAGAAATAAGTAATTAAAGTTTTTTTTATATCATAAGTATCCATTCTCATTAACTGTATTTGTATTTCAGATTTTAATTAGTTACCAAAATTACAGTATTGACCTAGGGATTTTTAACCTACCAAATTCTCATTAACTGTATTTGTATTTCAAATTTTAATTAGTTACCAAAATTAGCATATTGACCAAGGGATTTTTTTTTTTTTTGGTCGGAATATTGACCAAGGGATTTTTAACCTACCAAACTCTTTTCTTGTTTTATTAGATTTTCTTTTGTAAATTGAGTTTATCGATTCCTTTTTAAAATTTTATTGGAATGATTGCCATCTCTTTTACAACTGATTAGCCTATAGTATTTATTCATGACATCATTTTTTTGTTTTCATTATATCAGATTAATGCAATTTTTGGGTCTATCCATCACAAATATTTGCTAAATTTTAACTAGAAGAGAACAATTAATTTTTTAAACCATATTTTAAACATATATAATATATTACATTATAAATATGACAGAAATACAGCCAAACAAATAAACTTTTTTAAAAAGTTAAATCCAACATAAAAAGATTAAAACGAAAATAAAAAGAAAGTTTCTCATATAGAGGTAGTTGGGTACTTTTTTCGATACGATGATGAAACCATTACCTTCACCAAATGAACGATTCAGATAAAATCTAAGCATTGTTTTGGTGGCTCAATCCAAATGGCTTGAAACTTAGTTTTTCCATCCCAAGATGGAAAGCATGAAGTACTCGGTATATACTTACCTCCATTAAAGATATAGGTATTAATCATAGGGTGATGTGAGTCAGATAAAAATAGTTTGTTTTTCATGTCATCCGTGAGGCCTGATCTAAACTCGGAACTACGAGCAGCTCCAAAAATCGTTAACCCCTCTTCAAATCCATCTTTCTCTTCCCAAATCCAACCTCTATCACGGTTTAGACGAAACACTCGCGGCTTCTCACCCAAAGTTTTTAGAAGGAAAATATCTCCTTTGATCTCTATAAAGTAAGTTCCATACCATGTTGTTGACGCAGGTAAGACGTTTTCTTCATATTTTAGGCAGTAAGTGTTCCAACTTTGTTTGGATGTATCGAAAACCGCTAAAGAGCCTAATCCACCAAGACAATAAAAGAGACCTTCTGAGAAGATAATCTTGTTGTAATAAGCGAAGAAACGTTCAGGACTCTTGAAAAGATATGTCTTCCACTCCATTTCGCCAAGCCTAAAAGTGTTGACCGCGACTATGTTATTGTTGACGTCGATGTTTGTCAACCCGAAAACTAAACAACTGTCGGACATAGGTGCGCACGTGAAAATAGCGCATTCGTTGTAACCCTTACAAGTAGGCAAGCTAATGAGCCTACGAGTAAATAGATTAAAGAAGAACAGCTCAGATGAACGATTCTTATGCATGAGCAACCAACCATCTTTTGAGTAATATATTGCCATGTCCACTATTTCAGGATACTCCATAAGATATGTCATATCTTGCAAAGGATCATATAACTCAAAAGAATCAAAAGGCCCTTTGAGTCTTATGGGTAATGGGTATTTCATAAACCACATGTGTCTATTCTCCATCTGAGTAGAGGCACATGATTTATACCATGCTTTGCAAACTTTAGAAGCATAGATATTGTCTTTCATATTGAGACGAGACAAAACTAAACTTAAAAGTTCAAGAAGAAGATTTGACCAATCTTTATTTTTAGCATTTTCATCCTCACCTTTGGTTTTTATCCTAATGAAAATTTAAACACATAAAATTAAATAGTTTATTACCTATAATCTTGAATGAAATATTAAATTTTATGTCTATTTAAATATATCTAATAAATTAGAAGATGGCAAACATAAATCGAATATCTATGTATTAAAAAACAGATTTTTTAGAAAAATTATCGCCTCAATTGCGAAATTCTTAATTATATGGTTAAGATCTTCTCATATTTTATATCAAGAACCCATACAGTGGTGTCATGCTTGATAATTACAAAAGTTAAAATTTAACTCTAATCCAAAAAATAAATGATAGAACTTAATAGATCTTATTATTATAATTTTTTTAAATCATCTAAATAGTATAAAATGAAAATCTCTAAAAAAACTTACAAATCAAGATTGATGTTTTCATCAGCCATAGCCACAATGAAGAATGTATTGATGAGAGAAATGGAGATGAAACTTTTAAAAGAGAGTCTTATCATTCATATATTAAAGAGTCTTATATTTTCATTTTGTCATATGATGTTATAGAATCTTATATATATTAGATCAAATTCGCGGGTAAGTTTGAATTTCGCGAGTCCGAATGAGCAAGTTAATTAAAAAAAGTAAACATGGAAATGCAATAAATTTTAAATATAGTAACTACTTTTTTGGGTTAAATTTTAGTAACTAAATAAATATCTCTTTTTCAATTTACAATTTTTTATTTTTTATGTGATGAATAAATTATTTTACATAAGACTAAAAAAAATAGACTTGCAAATTCAATAATTATAAAATACAATATTATGACGAAAATTGAATTTGTTTTTTTTTTTTGGGGGGGGGGGGGTGGGGGGTCAAATATGAATGGTAATCACAATAATCTTTGTATACACGTCAAATTCTCTTAGTTACAATTTTTCCTATATTGATTGTTTACTAATTCAACTTTGCTTTAATTTCCAGCTTATTCAACTTTTGATGAATAAGGTAACAATCAAATTAATATGCAAAGCAGATAACTTGGTCAGAACAGATATATATTGAAACAAATTAATTAATTAGCATCTTTGACTTGCAAATTAAATTAAGTAGCAATACACTACAAAAAAAAAAAAAAAAACTCGATGAAATGGTTATACAAAATGAATTGAATCTAAAAAAAACGTTTACAAACATAAGAAACATAAATCATTATTACTAGTACACACCAAGAACTCTAAACCCAACTTTTAAAACTCTCTCACCAAATCATTAATCAACCCTTCAAATTCAAAGTCAGCCATCAAAATTAAGTCAATCCTTTTCCAGTTTTCACCATCAACTTAAGGCAAAATCTAGAAATAAAATTAACTTTCTCTTAAGAGCAAATTGGACATAGAACCAAACCATTCTCATTACACTCCAAACACTTAACCATATTCTTCTTGTCCTCATCCATGACCTTGCAACTCCCATTGCAAACCGCACACATCACAAATCTCAATCCGCCGCATCCGCGGCAACAACCGCCTCCTAGCCTCGCCGCGGGGATACCTTCGAGTAAAATTCCCAATTTACCCTCCTCCTCTAATCTCACCAATTCCTCAACACTTCCTATCATCCTCCCTTTCACAAACACCGCAGGTATTTTCACCTGTTTTGTTCCCATAATACCCCTGATCTCTTCCTTGAAAACCGAATGCATCGACACATCTCGCTCCGAAAATCGAACTTCGTGCGAATCTAGTAACGATCTCACCGCATTACAATCCTCAAACGTCTTCCTTATCCCTTTTAACGATGTAATGTAGATAACCACCGAGTTTTCTCCTCCCGGTGGACATTTCTCGGCGAAATTCTCGAGAATTCTCTCCGATTCTCGGGTTTTCTCGGAACAAATCACCATCTTGATCTGCTCTTTCTCTTGAGACAACTCTTTCTCGTACGAAGCAACAAGATCCGGATCAAACATAGGACTAAAACTCTTCCTCGACGATTCCTCGGATTTGAGAGGGAAACTCAAACGCATTACGCCTCGTTTCGGAGTATCGAAAACATTTTTCGGCTTCAAAATCTGATTTGGACTCACACCTCTCGAATTATTCCCTCCTCTGTTTTCTTTGCCAACAAATCTCTTACTACTACCTCTCTTAGGAGATTCCAAAAACGACGATTTTGCCGGAGTTTTCCACGATTTACCGAAAAAGCCGCGAGATTTCGGACTAATCTTGTTTTGATGCATTGAATCTTCAAGATCTTCCATAAGTTCCCATGTATTGATAATCTCTGGATCATCTCTTTGTGTAATAGATCTTCTCGGTTTGATTTCGGACTCAAAGTTATCGCCTTTAGTGAGTTCCTGTGACTTAAGAGAAGTCTCTGCTCGTTCTTCGAGATCGAGATGACCTTAAGAACTAGAAGTTAGAGAGACAATGTGATTTCCGCCATTGTTGACACGGATTTCTCTGATTAGTTTCTTCTTGCCTAGTTTTGAAGAAACACAACCCATGTTTCTCTCTCTCTCTCTAGATTTTTTTTACTGAGAGAAGTTTTTTAGTTTTTGGGGATGAACAGAGATTGGAGAAGAAGATGAAGGAGTTATTTAGTTTTTTTTTCCGAATTTTAATTACTTTTAACGGTCATATTTTTCGAACGGACATATTGTGGAAGTGTTTATAGTGGATCGAGATACTTTTGTCGGAAGACCCTAATCTTTATATTTTATCAAGATTTTACCGTGTAAGTTTTTTAATTTGCTAACTAGCCCTCGTTTAGTTTCTTATTGTAATAGTAATTTATTTTATTTTGCTCCCCTAAAGTATAATTTTACTTCTTTTTCACCCCTGAAAATATTTTATCTATTTGTTTTTGTCTAGATACCTTCAATTGCAAACTGCAACGGTCTATTAGGGCATGTACAATTGCAAACTGCAACGGTCTATTAAGGCCATATAAAATTATTAAAACATACACTCTCTCTTCTTTTTACTCAACTTTCTATCTTCTCTTTCATCCTTTTACTCAACTTTTATTAATTTTATATTTAAACACTCTTTCTTCCTTTTAAAAACACTCTCCAAAAGATCTCAATTAATACATTCTCTCTTCCTTTTAAACACTCTCTACTCTCTTTACTCAAATTTTTATTAATTTTATATTTTAATATACCCCACAAAAACACCCTCTTTCTTCCTTTTACAACCATTTTAATAATTTTATATTATAAGATCACCCATTTTAAACCTCTTGGGGTTACTAATGTACATGCTCATTGTA
Organism: Draba incana; assembly: GCA_963576765.1. NCBI lineage: Eukaryota > Viridiplantae > Streptophyta > Magnoliopsida > Brassicales > Brassicaceae > Draba > Draba incana. The sequence goes on along the minus strand of OY755203.1, from coordinate 50,373,889 downwards.
CGTTAAGCGAAACGTTAACGCTTTCCCAACTTTTACCTATCTGCATATGAATTTATAAATGCAAACTCAAATAGTTGACCATTTATCAATTTTTTACTTAAATACCATTAATCATTTTTTTTTATAAATAGTTAGCTGGGGATTATTATTTATCAGTCTGTTTTCAGATAAATATTTATCAGTCTGTCTAAAAACGTATTCAAAATTTTGTTTTTGATGCTATCAATAAACTTGGCAAAGGTACATATCTATCAGGATAAAAGAGAGAACATGCTATTTTAAAAATAAATAATAGAAATCGTTTTGCAATATCTAAATCATAATGCCACCAAACAGAAAGGAACCATGCTTAGCCTTTTTCAGTTTACCTTTTTCTAAATTATTCAACAAAACAGAAAGCAATTATATTTTAATAAATTTCAAAAAATTTGGACTGTTCTCTATTACTCAGAAACGCACTTATAATTTCTTTTGATTGGGGCATGAATTAAGAAAAAATTTTATGAATCACACAACAAATTGAATTTATATATTAAAAACTTATTTGGTTTTTGACAATTGTCATTTCTTTGACCCTACCACATCTTCACACAGCTATATTTCCCTCCACTTACATATAAATTGATTGTCTTAAAACGTACTATATCGATTAAAATGTAATCATAACAACTAATTAACTAACACTATCCGTCCATAACAAGTAACTAAAGTGTGCAAAAGCCGACAATAATAACCACTAACAACTAAACAAACAATTATAAGGAAAACATTTTGAAACTTTGAGATTCGAATTTCCAAAGTTTCAATTCATTGATTAAATATTCATTTTGTCAAATCCTATATACAAAAGGACACATGAAAAGAAACAAAAGATCATCATCCGAATTAAATACACGGACCACAAATGTGTTGATGGACCTTGTAATCATATACTTGGACTAGGACCACTACTGCTTCCGACATCATCTTTGCCTCTTTCAATCACTTTTTCTCCATCGCATGATTTCATTTTTCATTTTAAATTTTTACCCAAATTATTTTAATTTTATGTGTTTTCGTTTTTAACTCCTGCCTTTTCAATTTGGTACGTAATTAAAAAAAAAACAAATTAACGAGTATACATCTTAGAAGTGAAAATGACTAGTTGAGTTCTAATTCGGTTAAAACTATTCTATTTTTTTCTATATCCAAATGATTGAGATTTTGAAAAGTAGTTCAAATATTACAAAGATTATCATAATTTTTACAAAACTATACCAAATGAATCATACTACATTCAATTTATTGTTGGAACATAGCTGCAAATACACACATTCACATATAATCTATAAGCGTATAGAGTGAAGAAGAAGATAACTTACGCAGCATACGTTTGCTTGAGATACTCTACAATTTCTGCACTCTCAAACATATTTACTCCAGTGTTTGGATCTTCCAGGTAAGGCACCTATTTTCATATAACAACATAACACAAACACATCAGTGTCATCATACTTCAAACCTTCTTTTCTCAATCTCTCCTCTATGTATGCATGTATGTATTTCTCTAACCCACCTGAAAGGTACCAGCTTTCTCGAGCAATATCTGTCGTTTGGGGCTACCACGAGCGCAGCTGATGAAACAAAATAAACAACAGAGGGTAATATCAATTTCTTCGGTTTTAACAAATATGTGAAGGATAGTTTCATGGTGGCTAAGTGGCGGGTTTATGAGAGTTTTTGTGTCGTTGTCATACCTGCGTTGAATGTGTGGTAACTCCAATTCTACAAGAACTTCACGTACAAGCTTGCAGAATGGGGAACCCTACATGGCAATTCAAACATAGACTATATTTTACTATGTGAATAGGATTAGGTATTTGATGATCGAGAAAAGGTAATGAGATCAAAACCTCGTATGCCCAGACTTCGAGTGGTTTAGGCGGTAGTTTTGCTGGTGTGTACAAGTTACCCTGCATGATTAAACTCAAGCATTTTGAGAAAAAACTGTTGCATAACCTGAAACCGTCAAAGTATTCACAGTGTTCCATTGAATTACTATATCAAACCAAATATAGCATACTCTTCAATAGACAAACACTAGATGCAAGTTTTTGGAATTGTAAATATGCTGAAAGATTACAATCGAAATTCTTCTTACCTTTCCCGCACGACCAATCATGGCAAAGCCAGCTGTTATAGCCTACAACATCAAAGTAGCAATCTTAATCTTATAGTCTTGGATTGTAAATAAACGATAACATGTGGAAGAAACTAACCGTTAAAGCACCAAGTGAGAGACTCAAAGGAACTGTTCCATCTCCTGAGCAAGTTTAACCAAACAGAAAAAATATTAATTTCAAAAGACATGATGTAATAACCACAAAGGAATCATGCATAAGCAGAAACCGACCATATTTCTCGGATAGATATTTGATGATTGCATCTGATTCATACATGGACACTCCGGTATTGGGATCAACCTACAGTTAAAAGAAACATTATATAATTAGACACATAACATCGAAGTCTTGCTTCTTACTAATAAAAGTGGTGGTAAGGCAACATACATAACTTTACAGTGCATATGAGTGAAAACGTCAAAATGGAATTCTAAGGTTTCTGAGAGTTCATAAACCAAAAAGAACTTTACATAGCAACACTTTCGTTCCAAAGATTTAGCATTTTATAGATGTCTTCTTGAACCACATTTCTGTGATTAACGCATTATGAATTTGAGCTCGAAGCAAGAAAATATCATGGCAAAGACAATTACTTCCAAGGATGGCTTTTGTGGGAAGAATGAAAGAGAACAAGACAAACCATGTATGGAAACTGTTGCTTCCCACCCATCTGCTTAACCTTCGGGCGGAAATTCGGACTCCCTCTTGGACAAGGATAGTATAGGATATCAAGATCCAACACTGCAACCATTTCCCTGACCTGTAAATTCTCCATTTTAGTAGAACTTAAGTAAAACAAAATCTTCAGAATCTTGGCTAATTAACTAAGACAATGACATTGATTAAGTAAAGAAGAGAGCGAGTTACCTTCCGGCAGAAGGGACAACTATACTCGCCAACCGGAAATTGAGAGAAAGGAAACATTCACTCACTATCAAGAGAGAATAAAAAACCAAATGAGTCTAAAAGAACAATCAATAGAGCATACATACCCTTCAAACTCATATATCTCAATAGGTTTCTCAGGACGAGGCCCGATCTTCGAGGTTTCCTTTACCGTTATCCCTACATATAGCATCAACCATTATGATTACCACCTATCCACAAACTCACCTCATAAAACCCATAACCTTAAGAGAATTTTTCCTAATAATGAACACAATTATCTCTAACATAGTAACATCTAAACCAAGAGAAACAGAAAAGTGAAAGCTTAAAAATTGTTCATGATTACCGCCAATTCTCAACGCATACTGATCAGCTGGAATCTCGTCCTTGGACACGAAAGATGCAGAGTACCTACTCGAATAAACCGAAATAAACCAAATCAATTCAATGAAGCTACACATCAATCGAATTCACCAACCATATCCAAAACCGATTCAACTGTACATACACTCAACAAATCAAAAATCTCCAAAAAACCAAAATTTGGGGGAAAACAAAATTACCCAGAAACGAAAACACCAGTGCCGAATCGGAAAATCAATCCGATAGATGCACCCAATACATCGAAGATTTTACCGGATTTAACTCCGAATCGTTTCGGCTCCGGTGGTTTGAAATCGGGAGGAGCAGTGAAGACAACGTCGTCGCTGGGTTTCATGGACACTGAAACTGAGTCGGAAGATTCACCGGAAGCTTTAACCATAACTAGGGTTCGAGTTGATCTGATTCTAGAAGAAGAAGAAGAAACTGATCGGAGAATCGGAGGCTGAGGAAGGATATTGTTCACTAGTATCCCCGCCATCGATTTTCCTTCTTCTAATTTTTTTTTTTTATTAATTTATTTATCTTTACGTTATTGTACCGGCGGCTTTTTGATTGGGTCTAATTGAGTATATGGGTATATTAACTATTAATGGGCTTTACATTTGGGCCCTAAGCCTTTTGAGATTGTACTATTTTTTTTTTCCTGAGTAATATTTGAAGCGGAATTTTTTTTTTTTTTACATTTTCTAAATTGTTTTAAGGGTTTGTAAACTTTTTCTTTTTTAATATACCCTATCGGCTGATCCGGTTGACCTCGGTAGGAACGTACCAAAGTGCTACGGAGTGGACTATTTCTCCGAGGTGTTGATTTCAGGCCCGGCTCAATGGTCCAGTGGGCCTTATGCAAAAAAAAAAAAATTACAGAAATTTAAAGCCTTTTGTGTAAAATTTATAAAATTTAGCGCATTTTTACAAGTTATTTAAATATTTAGGATCTTTTTGTAAACAAAAAAAATTAGTTAAAATTGTGGGCCCTACAGTGGGGCCATGTGCAAGTGCACAGCTGGCACAATATTAGAACCGGGCCTGGTTGATTTGCACCGAGGGGCCACCCTCTCGCCCAATCCCTCACAACCAGTGACTACCACCTTCTGGGTTGGGTTTGTAAACTTAGTGTTGTGGTGATCAGAAATAATAATAGTATTTGGCTAAAGTTTAGTCCCAGTTCCAAACAAACATATCTAAATGTAGCAAGCTATCTAAAATGTTTTTAAGGGTTTGTAAATTTTGTGTTGTGGTCTATGTGATCAGGAATAATGATAGTCTTTGGCTAAAGTTTAGTTCCAATTCCATCCAAACAAACATATGTAAATGTAGCATGTTACACCTGGATTTGGCTCAAGGCAAATTCTGCTCTCGGCCCAACAAGCTCCAAGGTCCATTCCTCAAAGATAAGACACAACCTATGTTTGGTTACTTTGTAATTAATCTAGGGTTACTTTTGTAAAGTATATTGTTAGTTTTTAACCATATGCACATTTACCCTAGATTACAAGTCCTATATATAGTTGTATCACATCTGGGGGAAAACCCATGCCTTTTTACCACATTTGGCAATAATACAATTCTATTCTGGTCTATCCTGCTCGGATTAATCACCTCTCGTTTAACCTGCTCGGAACCCATAATTGTCTGTTCTCCCGAAACAGCATACTTATTCAACCTGCTCTCACCTACCATCTAACTTACAAAGAATCTCGAGCCTCCTTTACAAATTTAGTGTAGAACCCGTTCTCCGAGTTCAACATAGCGCCAATTCAAATAGTAATACAATCTTCGAATGAATAGATATTATATATATATGTGATGAATAGTTAATTACCTTAAAAACCATTATTACTTAATTCATAGAGCAATACAGAGTTATCATCACAAAATCAAACTTTTAAAAGATAAAGTTCAATAAAAATCGGGGAAAACAAAACTTTTTTTGTTTTTTTAATCATAACTCGTTTGAGACCAATCTCTTCATGATTATTTGAACAAAAAGTTAGGCCTATAAATTATTTTATAAACTTGCATCTAATTACATTTCGCAAAACTTGCTATCAATAGTACTAGACTTATCGAATTACTTGAGTCTTGAAGTAAGAAAAGAGTTGCAAAAAAACTTGCTCGAAGCAAAAGCGATAAGAGTTTCAAAAATAGGGTCTATGGACGGTGCCTACGAACAGAAGACCACCACGTGTCGGAAGTAGGTTTGGTGGAGCGTTAGCACGTGAGCCGACCAAAAGCATGGGAAAGGACGAGAAATCTAAATTCCTTTTGCCTTCGTCACTTCGTGTTTTGTCCAAAAGAATCACAAAAGTGCTTTGTGTACTTTCCAAAAGAGCATGAGAAAGGAATCTCGTGCTTAATCAGAAAGAATGTTGTTATTTTTAGTAATTCTTATCTGGTTTTATGTTGCCTCTTTTTCGATAAATCACTTCGCCATACAACTTACAAAATAATGAAGAACTAGTTTTTAAGTTGAATTTCATACCATAGGAATATGCATACATGACTTGACGTTATATGTACGGGACCAATAATATAAATCTGTCAATTTATACTATATGCACGTTCACATATAGTTATCATTTTTTCATGTATAAATATGTGAATGATTATCATTCTAGGATACTAAAAGACGAGTAATGAAATATGCTAAAATATATTAGTTATTGTTAAGTAATTGAATTATTCAAAACTCATTATAACTCTTCTAGTTAAATATCCGATAAGTTCAGATTGAATGTTAATTCTATTTGCGATTCTTGATTATGTATGTAAAAGTTGTTTGGGTACATCCCATAAATTAGTTTCTTATGAAATATAGTTGGGTATAGATCCCTTGTTAGGGTATTATATTTTTGTATAGTGAATTGAATAGTCGCATGAATCCTCTAAATCTAGATAGATAACATTTATTATAACTCAAAAACATCATAACAATAATACAAAATTTGTAAAAAGAGAGTTGAATATTCAAAAGTGAACCAACGCAAATCATTTCTTGATTTGGCCTTTGGACTTGGGCAGCTTATGTCTCTTTGGAAAGAAAAATTTCCTAGGACATAAACGCGGTAACAAATTAGAGACAGTGACATCCACGAAAACACTGTTTTCCAAGTCTATGATCATTGCCTGAAAAACTAGTACATTGCATTCACCAAATAATGACACTTTCTTTTTAACCTGTGTTTCTTTTGATCTCATGCTGACATAATTTCATAGATTAAGGCATATTCATGAACATTTTGGTTCTTATTAATTAACGTGTATCCCCACACAATCTAGTGGACCTCTTGGGCATGGGCAATTTATTGTCAATGGTCACGAGTTAAACAAAGTTCCTTCTTTATGTGTAATACTTCTTCATTCGAAACCATATATAGCTTATGTATGAGTTTAATTTCTCTTCTATTGTTAATTATTATGTCGCATAACGACTTTATGGATTCAATTACCGAACTTTATCGATGCGAATAAACTATGTAACAACCAATTTATTGAATCCTTAACGAAAATGTACTAAGGAGAAAAAGTTAGGACTTGGTCAAAATTTCCCAAAAAGAATTCCACCGATTGAGATATGTAAGCAACTTTTTCTGCCACCACCACTATAAGAGAGGAAACGCACTCGACACCCTACGTTTGTGAGCAAAATTCAATGGCATGCTTTTCTTGTTCAGTAATCATGTTGTAAAATTTATTATGTAGATACTTTGAATGTGTCTTTATTTTCGAGCAACAGCATTTAGTAAAAAAAAGATTGTTTAAAGATAAATTAAAACAGAGATACACATGAGTCAGGGATTTGAGTTTTTGGTAAAATTTCCAATATGATCCATATACTTTTCTTAGAGAAATATTTTTCTAATTCTTTCTCCATTAATTATACAGTATACATTAAATATCTATCAGTCACCCATTATAAGAAAACCATAAAACCTAGTATTAATTAGAATAGACATTATACTGTGTGCATTCACTGCTAATCCAATATATAAGATGTAACCATGCATGCATTGTGGCACAAACATTTGATTGAAACCCTAGATAAGTATTATTTGCCCACCCATTACCTATTTATCATTTAAATGGTTCGTGTTGACCATACATTTACTTCTAATCTTCTAGTTTCACCTCTATGTCGTTTTCACACTCATGTTTTCCAGTCTCTAGACGCTTCGTGAATTGAAGAAAAATAACACATTGTATGATATATGGAATCACTAAATTAAACACAATACAACTTGGGATCATTATGCTAAACATGGGCCACTTATACCCTTAACTTTTTTCTTAACAAAAGGAAAAAAAAAACTCAATCTCATTATTTTTCCTGATATTAAAGGAAGATTATACAAAGGATATAATTTTTTTTTTAAAGGATATATATGAAATAGTAATGAACAATATGCACCACCCCGACCACACCACCCCACTAACTATAAAGAAACTTTCAAACGAAATGAAAGTAGGATCAAATTGGGGACCACGTGATATGGCAATACCGTACCATTACCACAAACCCAAAAACTCTTATAAATACCATAAAGCACAAGTCTCTAAGGAAACAATACAATAACAGAAAAACAAAAAGTAAGAAAGAAGAAGAAGAAGATGGGAAATTGTTTAGTAATGGAGAAGAAAGTGATAAAGATAATGAGAAACGATGGTAAGGTTCTTGAATATAGAGAACCAATAAGTGTTCATCACATACTTACTCAATTCTCTGGTCACTCTCTCTTTGACAACAACTACAATAACACTACATGTTATCAACATCATCATCATCAACTTCTGCCTGATGCTAAGCTTCTCTCTGGTCGTCTCTATTATCTTCTCCCTACAACAATGAACAAGAACAAGGACAAGAACAAGAAAGTGACGTTTGCGAATCCTGAAGTAGAAGAAGAAGAAGATCATCATGATGCTAGTGGTGAAAGCAAGAGTGATGAGGAGAATAAGAATGCGAGTGTTGTGAGAATGAAGATTGTTGTGCATAAGCAAGAGTTGGAGAAGCTTCTACAAGGAGGGTCGGTCCATGAGATGGTGTACCAAAGTCTTGAGAAACAACATCTTCTTACTGATACTGATCAAGATGATCTTGAATGTAATAGAGGTTGGAGACCTATGTTAGATTGCATACCTGAATTTGATTAGTCTCATAGGAATATAATAACAAATAGATCATAGATATAATACAAAAACAGTCTTGAGTTTGTTCAAGGACAAAATTGTTTTTGGTTTTTGATGTGTATATATAAGCTTTGAAACTTTATCATAAGATTCATCAAGCTTTTTACTTTTTTTTTCCCCCAGTAAATTTACATGTGAAAAGATCAAGTGATTCACATATTTTGTTCAATAATTCGCTAAGAAGAAAAATTATTACATATGTTCTAGACCAAGACTTAGTTATTGATCTTGTAGGTAGCAAGAACACAAGAAGTAATCAAACTACCAAATTTTTGGAGCAAGACTAAATTCTTGTTCGTAGACTTGTCTGATTATTACTTAGAGATTCTTTAGAGGTTAGAAGAAGTCTTACAAATTCAGTGTATTAAAAATTCGGATTAACACATGACATGAACATAGGAAAATTGGTCAATAAAACACTAACCGGGATCCACACAAAAAAAAAAAAACTAACCGGGAGATTTTGAGAGTTATACCGATCGGTTTAATTCGGTTTTGGATTTGGTACTATTTTTTCGTGTCTTTTGACCCCAAAAAAAAAAAAAACGTGGGAGAGAGATAATCATCACTTTTTCCAGGCACTGGGAACAATCCGAAAGCTTCGATTTTGAACCATAGAAATATATTTCCATGGCGAAAATTCGAAATCGTAACTAAAGACGACGAAGAAGAAGAAGATTAAGCTGTAATTAGAAAATGGCTTGTGTATCCACATGCTTAACCGTCTCTCCTAGGTTAACTCAGTCGATTTTTTCATCTAGAAAGTCTTTGATTCGCGTCAGATCTCCGGTTAATCGTTTCTCTTTCGCCGGAATTTTGAAAAAGAGGTTACCGATCACTCGCCGGAGCCATGGAATCGCGGTGGTGAAGGCGGCGAGTTTAGATAAGGTTAGTGGAGCAATCAGACCAGGTGGGTTGGTGGAGAGCGACAAGTTACCGACGGATGTCCGAAAACGAGCTATGGAAGCTGTGGATGAGTGTGGTCGGAGAGTCACTGTTGGTGACGTGTCTAGTAGAGCTGGTCTGAAAGTTACTGAAGCTCAAAAAGCTCTCCAAGCTCTAGCAGCTGATACTGATGGGTTCCTTGAGGTATTCATTGCTTTGATTTCATGCCCACTACTCTAATTGATGCAGAATTTGATAAAGTATTGATCTTCATGCGTTTCATGTTTCGATTAGTCAGTCTCAGGATGCTAAATTTCATGCCCATTACTTCAATTGATAAAGTATTGATCTTTCATGCGTTTCGTATTTCGATTAGTCGTCTCAAGATGCTAAATTCCATGCCCATGACTAGAGTGGATACAGAAATTGATTAAAGTATTGATCTTCATGCGTTTCATGTTTTGTTTAGTAGTTTCTAGGTGCTAAATTTTCAGTCTTCATTTAGGTTTCAGATGAAGGTGATGTGCTTTACGTTTTCCCGAGGGATTATCGGTCTAAGTTGGCTACTAAGTCCTTACGGATACAGATTGAACCGTTTCTTGAAAAGGCAAAGGTTAGTATCTTTTGTTACGATTTATATCGATTTTTGAACTTGATAGTGTTTACTTAGCATCTGAGCTCTCTGTTATGTACTTGGCAGGGTGCTGTAGACTATTTGACTCGTGTTTCGTTTGGCACGGCGCTTATAGCGTCTATTGTTATCGTCTACACAACGATTATAGTCCTGCTTTCAAGCAAAAGGTATCCATTTGATTTGATATACTATCATTGTGGACAATTGCATTGGTTGGAATTGTGCACTGAACTTTTCGTTCATTGTTGAAAGTGAGGATGATAATCGTCAAAGAAGACGCGGGCGCGGATTTGATTCTGGATTCAATTTTTATATCAACCCCATCGATCTGTTTTGGTAATTTGAATTTCTTGTATAAAGAATTCATCTCTATGTAACCAATAGAGAGGGTCAGTGATTGATTTAGCGGAAGCCCTTATCATATCCCTTTTTTTTATGTAAAGGTATTGGGATCCGAATTATTACAGAAGGCGACGAGCTCGAGAAGATGAAGGACAAGGAATGAATTTCATTGAATCTGTGAGAAAAATATTGAACTTAAAAGTATATGTTTCTTCCCCAGTTGCTGCTGAATGATAATGACTGGGATGAGTTAATGGTTGGTTTCTAGGTTTTCTCCTTTGTATTTGGAGATGGAGACCCAAATCAAGTAATTGAAGAAGAGAGGTGGCAGATGGTAATGTGCAGGACTTCAATTTATTCATGTTCTTGAAATTTATTCAGGTCATTAGTTCCAATCTGTGGAAGTTGGTGATTAGATTCCATATATATCATGGAAAAGCAATGTAGATAATGCTTGGTTTAGATTCCTATAGTTTTCTTTTAAAATATGAAAAGATAAATCACTCGTAGAATGCAATACTAATGATGTACTCGCTTCTAACACCTATTTGCAGATTGGACGGTATATAACTTCTAGAGGAGGTGTCGTTGCAGCTGACGAACTTGCTCCATACCTTGATGTGCCATCTTCCAAGAGTGATGCGGTATGTTTTTTTGTTTACCTTTCGTGCTAGTTGTAGCACTAAGGTAATGTAAAGACAGTCTTTTTCAGCTTCTTATGTTTTCCTTTTAATGTTTATAGAACGATGAATCCTACGTTTTACCTGTTCTTCTTCGGTTTGATGGTCAACCTGAGTTAGATGAAGAGGTATACAAATCCTGTTTCTGAAATGTTTTCTTTGGTCATTTTTTATTAAACAATTATTTTCCTGATGCTATAGGGAAATATTTTGTATCGATTTCCGTCCCTGCAACGTACAGCTTCTGGTTCTAGTAGACGAAAGGAATACGTGGGTAAATGGTTTGACTGGGTTGCAGATGTGGAAAAGTTCTTCAAGGAGAAAAGATGGCAATTTAGGTTCTTACTTGTGACCATTGTTGAGTTGTGTTTATTGCTTTTTTTTTTTTGATTTTTTTCCTGATATTGGAGTCTTGTTTCTATTTAGTAAAACTAGTTCAACCGAGAGAGCAATGGTCATTGGCCTAGGTGCGGTTAATCTCTTTGGTGTTATTGTTCTAAACACCTTGCTAAAGTAAGAACCTTTTCGATTACACAGTACTCTTCATAAAATTCCATTGCTTGTATAAATATGAACCTCTAACGCTGCAACCTTGTTTTCTTTATCTTCAGTTCCAGGGAAGTGCCTGTGATGCCAAGTGGATTTCTTCAATTTGTTAAGAACGTATTTCCGCTACTTCAGGTATGATTTAGTTTCTGTTCATATGCCAAACTATTTCTATTTGTGTCACTCATTGACATGTACAAACGACTATGCAGATATATGCAGGTTCATTCTTTGCCATCCCACTGGTTCGGTGGATTTCAGTCAAGAGGAAGAATGATCAGATAGAGAATAGAAACAAAGCTCGGCTACAATATGCACGAGCACTTGAATCTCCAGATATCGCACTGCGGCGTAAGGTAGGCACATTTCTCGAAAACTTCATACACGTTTTTTTTCTTGTTACATGGGAACTGTGAAATAACGCGTGTTTGAATGCAGCTACTGAGTGCAAGGGATATGGCTCAAAAGACAGTCATAGGGAAGGAGCGGATTGTTTACAGTACGGAGAGAGATATGATTGAACAAAACTATGAAGCAGACGAATGGGATAGAAGACTCCGCGAGGTGGAAAAAACAGATTGATATGTGAGAAATCCGGTAAGTGAATCGAGACAGTTCCACATTTTCTCGCTGCAACTACTAATCGCGTACATTTGATTCCAGGGACTAGTGACCTTGTGCTGCTGTTATGCTTAGCAAACTTACACATCATCCGCAACACCGAAATACTAACGGATGCTCGAGTTTTCCAGCAGATGACACAAAGCCATGGTACAATACTATGTAGACATTCAACATAGAAATCATGGGTTTTTTATGGGTCTGCTCGTAAATTCCAGAACTAATGGACCTGAGTTCTCTCTAACACAACCAATACATGCAAGCTTGGTCTTGTTTATATTATTTATCATTCAAGAGATCCTAAAGTATATGCTTGTTCCTGAGAGTTGCCATAAAATGTAGCAATAGATTATGTACAATGTGATTTGTATATACAAAAAGGTCTATTTTTCATATTCGGCGTCTTATTATATTCCTCTCTGTGTCATTATTATAGGTTTGAAGAGGAATAAGTGAATATAATTTTGCATTTTAAGGACGAAACTGTTGAAAGAAACGATCAAAAAGGAGAAAAAACTCATTAAGATTTTTCATCGTTAAATAGTTACGTAGAATATAAAAACATAAAACGGTTCGTTGAATCGAGAAGAAAATTAGGTTCGTTGGATTATATCAGCGAGTGAGGGAGAGAGATGGAAGCCTGGTTCACCATGCAAATTTGATTATGATCCAGATGGTGATCTTGGACGGTTTGATGAAGAATGGGGAAAGAACGGGGTTTGTGATGGGAAAAAAATCTGGAATTGTTTTTTTTTGTTGAATGGTCGATTATATGATGGGGGGGTTTTGATGATTTGATATGATCATGTTCAGGGTTTTGATGTGGACTTTTCGAAACTCCGTGAAACATTCGGTGCAGGAGCTGTGGATCTGGAAGACGATGACTTTGTTGAACCTGATAGCGATTTTAAGAGCAACAGAGAGTGGCTCAACGATTTGTGTGACAAGGCCATCTTTTTTTACAAGGAGAAGACGGTTAGTGAACAAAAAATTCAGACCTTTTTTTGTTTCTTTGTTTCATCAAATATCTTTCTTTGTGTTTGTGTTAAGGATATAAGCTTGGAATTGGTCAATGCTTTGAGAGCAAATTATCACCCATCTGCTATGGTCACACTCTACATTACATTCCAAGCCAATGATGGTAATCAGACCAAACCGTATTATGCCGTGGTTCGCTACTTTCCCGGAATTGCTAAAGTGTATTCTTGCAGTCCTCAGACCCAAGAGGTATCATTACTTAACGTTGAGATTTGAAATCTCTTGCTCATCATTTGTACATGTGTCACTACTAGTTCAAAATGTACTCCAGCCAGGTCTTGGGGTTCCTTTTTTTTGTTTCACCTTATTCAGTTTGCCCTTTCGCATATCAAGACAATATAGGCTATTTTCTTACTTGAGTATAGTCACACCATAAGAGCATAAAGGGTCATTAGAGCACAATCTACTTAAGAGAAAACGCACGTGAGTTTCAAAATAGATTCGGAAAACAAAATGTCAGATGCCGAATCAGCTAGCAAGCTCCTCCATCTGCTCTGAATAGATGAGGAGAGCTCATTCAAATCTGCAAATCACAAGGCAAGGCTATACAAGTTAAGTGGATAAAAACAATAACAAAAAAAATAATCTCACTGCCTTGGATCTATCCAGTTATATATATATGTTCTCTAATTCTATTAACCTATCAACTATCTGAGTGTCGTCAAAGCTTCCAGCAAATCCGCAAAATAAAACCACAGTTTTTAGTCACAATGCCATTAAGTAAAGTCATAATTTGAAGTAAAATAGTCAAATACCTTCATATGGATAATACTGAGAAACATGGAGGACTCCCCATCCTTCCGACTACACTCTCTGACAATCATTCCAATACCCTTTTCTCCCCATTCTTGCCCTGCAGAATTTTGAATAAGCCAGTAATGTACACCTTCTGTGGTTGAATGTTGAGGGGAGAGTTCCACTCTAATACCCTGTAAGGCAAACAATGCCTGAATGCATTTTACTATCGCCACTGCCCAACAAAGGTCTATCACAAACAAACATTAATCAATTCACAGTGAAACTTCATTAAAACTTGGTATCCCTAAATAAAAAATTTCCTTTATTTCTTTGCATTCATCCTAGTACTTACGGAATGGTCCTTGATCAATGGCAGCACTTAGAAATGTGTAAAGATCCAGGCTATTACGAGTGAATGAAGAGGGAAGATCCTATATAAACCAAAGGAAACTATGTTATTGTAGATAGCTATTGAGATGAATACAAAAGTAACATTGAATTTACCTTTGCCCATTCATCATCTTCTTTAGTAAATTTCTGATTATAGAGTTTCCATATACTAGTTAGAACGAATATATGTATATATATTAACTATATAGCTGAACATAATTATCAAATTGATAACCTTAGTAGAAACTGAAACTTCCTTGGATTTCTTCGATGACGATGCAGAGCACTTGTTGTTTTTCCCCCTCCCACCAGCACCAACACCAACATCCACTAAATCATCGTCCTTCTGACCAGCGTACCAGATAAATCCTGATGATCAGATTTATGTTTCTCATCGACGTCTTTCCCCGATGTTTTTTCTGAGACATGGTTACCCCCTTTTGAATCTGCCGAAAGGATACCAAAAAATCGATTTCAATCTACACAAAGAGATTATAAACAACACAAAAGTTTGGATCTATGAACAGTAGAATCAAAGTAGCATAAACATTTCCCTGTGCGCAAGTTAATAACAGAGAATTACTATTTATATTTAACCATATAGCTGAAAATCAAACGATGTAACAATTTGATTGGTGAGAATAGCAACACAAGCTTTGCATCGAAATTCACACCATAACCGAGAGCAAAGGAAGAAGTCATATTCAGATGACGAATCTACGTAAATCAACGAAGATCAGTACCTCAATTCAGATGGAGAATTTCTTCGTCTCCAGATCCAAAACGAGAGGATTCAAAAGCTTAGGGGTTTGACTATAATGGACTAAAGAAGGTTTATTTGGGTACAATGCAGTGGGAGGGAAACGCAAACACTGAAATTCTACAGTGCCTATGTGTGTGGGTCCCACCAGAAACATTAGGAAGAAATGCTAATGTTTCTCTTAATTACTGTACTTATTATTAGTACTACTATTTATTAACGTTGTTAGGGATTTGTGCACAGCTGATTACGGAAGTATGTGAGGTTTTTCTTGTTTAGAAACTAAAAATGGATATTTAAGTCTTCATTTATTCCATGCAAATGAAACAAAACGAAATTCATTTTAAAAGTATTTTTGGTTTAATTCCTTTTCACTAGCATTATACAACTTTCTCATTTTCATAGTATAGTATCATTAGGGTTTTTTTTAATTAATTTTGTAGCTACTCCAAAACACTTTCATTGAATCATATTTAATTACACTATTAGACGAATAAGGATCCAACTTTCCAAATCTGCAGGGAAGGTTATTTTCGGGTTTTCGACGATAAATACTCCTCCGTTTCAATATGTATGATTTTTTTAGAACTTTTGCACATATTAAAAAAACATATTAATTTTGATATATTAATACATTGTTTTTTGCACTAAACAATTTTCCATAAATTTAAGCCAATAGTAGCTCAATAAAATCAATTAATGTATCTTGAAGTTTACAATTCATCTTTATTAGTTTTTAAAAACTGCATTGAAATTGAAAACATCATACATTTTGAAACAAAATTTTTTTCTAAAAAATCATACATATTGAAACGGAGGGAGTAACAAACTTGGGGACGACGAATACTAAAGAAAATTGACAGCAAATATTCCTTTTGCGTATCTCTAGTGGGACCCATTTCTGACCCTCTTTTCATTACATTGACTTAATAACGACCAATACTACTAAAGAAATGAGTCACATTGTTTTGAAAATTTTAAATGCAATCTACTTTAAAGTTTATGATTATAGGCTATGATTGGTAATATTCAAATTTGCGTTTTTAACATGATCACACATGTTTTTCTTTACTAATCACAAAATGTTGTGGAATGGACTAATAATGTGAATTTAAGTCTGCTTATAGGATAAAAATACAGAAAAACTATATGCCAACGTTAAGCATTTATATATAGTTTTAACACTATAATTTTTTTTAAGCTTCCTACTAACGGAAATGTTTTTGTTTTTTCATCACGATCACATCTAATTAGTTTATAACATTTGTTTCTTAGCAAAATAATCCGTTAGTTAATTATTTTTAAAAAATATATCCGTTAATGTCCTTTGCGCACAACAGAAATGGAAAAAACATAAAGTACATGCTTAACGTTGATTTATTAATTAAATTAGAAGTTTACCGTTTTAAAATTTGTAAATTTTTATTAAATAGTTGACGACTTAAAATCCGAAATGAGGAAGTGGATAAAAACAGTTTATGTTTTCTTTCAAACTCTGTTTTGCTCAATTTATAATAGAAGGCTTGAACCCGAGAACCAAAGTTACAATTTTTCATCAGAAAAAGGCTTAATATCAATTGATCATAATCCGTTCTTAATCAATCTGAATCGTATCTCGATAAATAATAGTCTTTTTGATACAAAAGATAGAAAGGACCTTACCTTATTAAATGTCAGAATACAAAAACGAACGAGGTAAGGGTTGAGTGGGTCTGTTGAGTGGGACCCATTTATTTTCCTGCATTTGTTATTTTTTTTTTGTCGTCAACGCATTTGTTATTAAATTTTTTTTTTTTTTCAATTCTCATAGATACTACTTTTTTAAAAAAAAAATTTCTTAGATACCATTAATTTTTAAAAATTTCATAGATACCACTTTTTCCAAAAATACCACAAAATTAAAATTAGTTTTAAATGATCAAAACTAAATCCTAAACCCTAAACCTACACCCTACTCCCTAAAACTATACCCTAATTGTACAATAGCTAACCCAAACCCAAAAATTTATATTCTCACCCTTTAAAAATCAATTTTTCTATCCCTAAAACTATACCCTAATTGTACGATAGTTAATCCAAACCAAAAAATTTATATTCTACACCCTTTAAAAATCAATTTTTGTGTTTGTGGTTTTTTTTGGAAATTTTGATAAAAGTGGTATTCAAGGAACTTTTAAAAATTAATGGTATCTAAGGAACAAAAACTTTGTTTGGTGGCATCCTAGAGAATTTGTTTTTTTTTTTTGGTCAACATATTATTAAATGCTCTTTATTGTTACTTAATAGTATTATTTCTTAACAAATTATCCACATTAAAATTCTCTGCAACTAGTATAAGTATTTGGTTCGTATAAACTATTTTGTGAAAAAGAGCTATCACTATTCACTATATGAAAGAAAATCATTTGAATAACCTAACGAAATCACTCATTCCAAATGATCACTTACTATATGCAAACTTTTTTTTTTTTGTAATTTCCAACTATTTATTATATATACGTACGTAAAATAAACATCAAGCATATGGCAAAACTCTAAAACCATTGCGTAGAGAAATATATTTTATACAAATATTTTTACTGAATGCTCGTTTGAGAGTTGTGTTGCATGCTAAGTACTAAGTACTATACGCAAAAGTGAAATATTTGGAAACGTAGAACAGGAGGTTTTTATAATTTGATTAATTTCCTAAGACAATGATATATGTATAGGGATTGCGTATGCATATATTTTTTTTTTTCATAATTTGTGAGTGACGATCATGATTATATTAGGTATGCATGCACCCTTAACATGCAATAAAAGCGTAAAATAGTCTCGAAAGACAAGATCGATCGTATCTAAGTAATGTTCTAGCGCTAACAACCTTTTAAAGCAAAAGAGCTACGATTATAACATTTTTAGTCTAGAAAATTAAAGCATACAAATTCCTAAATAAAATAAAAATCTATGTCAAAAATATAAAAAATATTCCGAAGATTATCCGTGTGTGGTGGAGAGTATTGACTATGGTTATATATGAACGTAAACTCGTAAATACTTTGGCTTGTTAGTAATAATACAATGTTTTGGTGGAGGTTTGATGTAGGCAGAATCGGCCAAAGACTTTTGCTTGCGCGTACCTTATTTTTATCCAAGAGTGGAACTAAGTTTGGTAGAAGATGACTAATGTAATTAATTTTTTCGTCCATAATAATGAGTTTTTCTTTTCCGTTTTGGATCACTTTTTTTCAAAATTTATTTCATTTTCAATTTTTTTTACCCCTAAAAAGGCAAAAAACATTGGATACATAGTTTTTGAGTAGACATTACGCGGATTCTGTTACTTCTTTTGTTTTTGATAAGCCTATATGTGTTTACACGAGGAAAAAGAAGAAGCAGAATGGAAGTAGAGAGAGTTTACAAACCGTCATTGTTGAGCAAGAAAAGGAAGGAATCGAATTGTTAACATTCGATTAGCTCTTGAAGAAAAAAAGAAAAGTTTTTATATTGCTTTAGTATAAATACATTGGTTTTACTCTTTACCTATCATAAAATTATTCTAGTTGTATTATGACCTAGGCGATATGAGTCTGTCAGCGAGATCGTTATGAGATCTTGAGAGTGCAAGTTAGATTAGTTCATTGAGAGAGAAGCTTCGTGGTTTTAGATACTCTGTTATCTATTCCCTATTATCTATTGTAATCGGTGTTATTCTTAATAAGAGGAGATTTTACCTTTTGAGTTCTTAACAAATTGGTGCGTTTGTTGATACTGGATCGAACAAAAACGCAGTTGGAACTTCAGATCTTCCATCATCATGATTGTGAAGGAGTGTGAGGAACGAATTGCACAACTTGATGGCTCGTTGGGAGAATTACATGGAGAATTCGCAGCAATCAAGGTAGGCTGCGAGGGCATGTCTTCGTCTCACACGGAGACGTTGACGAGATTAGGAGTTATGGAGACGCAGATGACTGCAATTGCTGAAACTCTATCACGTATCGAAGCTATTACTTTCTCAGGTCAGGATCGAGGCAGAGGCACCACCTCATCATCGTTTGGTTCACCTCAGGTAAATCTTCCTTATCTCAACCAGGGAACTCAATCGCTAGGTTCTCGGGGAATTTCTAGTTCTGTGGAGAATTGTGATAGTATGTTAAAGAAGATTGATATGCCTATTTTTGATGGTCGTTTGCCATATGGTTGGATCTCTAGAGTAGAGAGATTTTTTCGTTTGGGTCAATATGCAGAGGAAGAGAAGTTGGGATTGGTTTCTCTGTGTTTAGATGGCGCCGTGTTGAATTGGTTCAATGGTGAGATTGTTTCTGCACCATTCTCTAATTGGACTGAGTTTAAGAAGCGATTATTGGGACGATTTACTTCTGCCATTGAAGATGAACCAGGAAAATGTTTGTTGTGTCTGCAACAAACAGGAGATATCGCTGACTATGTTAATGAGTTTGAAGAGTTGTCTGGTCAGGTGACTGGAATGGATGAGACAACTTTGACAAATGCATTTTACAATGGTTTAACACAAGAGATGAAGGAAGTGATTAAAATGAAGGATCCTCAAGGATTAACTAAACATAAAGCGGCTGTAATGAAGATGCAATCTTCTATTTTCTGCAAAGTTATGGGCGAGAGTAAGCTGCAGGTTCCTAAGCAGAGCGGCTTTAAACCGTTCAAGTCTACAACGATATTTCCGCAACAAATATCTTCTTATGGCCAAGATAATCGTGTGGGAAATCCGGCTAAACAGATTACTTGGAGAAACAAACCCGTCGAGACTGGTCTGAATAATTCTCACCCGGTGCCGGAGTTACGACCGCGACAAAAATATATCGATGCAGAGCTGGATGATATGAGGCGCAACAAAATCTGTTTTAAGTTTAAAGGACCATACTTTCGAGGTCATCCTTGTACAAAAGCAGAAATCCAAGTTCTTACTGTCGTCAATGGTTAGTCAATGGAGGTTTTGGATCAAGACTTGGATGAAATTGAGGAAGAAGAGCATGAGTTCATTGGAGGATTGATGGAGTTATCTCTTAACTCTTTTCTAGGTATTTCTTCTCTCACTACAACAAAGGTATTGGGAACTATTGGGAAGTTATCTTTGGTGATAATGATGGACAGTGGAGCAACACATAACTTCATGGCTCCGTCTGTGGTTACAAAGCTCAAATTGCAACCTGAAAAGAACGAGAACCTCGAGATGTTATTGGGCACAAGGGTTTCAGTGAACGGATTGGGTATTTGCCGAAACGTCGAGTTTCAGATTCAACAATTGGCTTTCAAGACAGATTTTATTGCTTTAGAGTTGGGTAATGCTGACAATATTTTAGGGATTCAGTGGCTCAGTACTCTAGGGAAATGTTTAGTGGACTGGGCAGCCCATGAACTCTAAAATTTGAGACATTGACATCGAATAAATTATAAGCAAAATATAAGAAAAAAAAAAAACTATTAGTTTAATTTGAGACATTGAAAATCAAATGATTATAAAAAAACTAAGCATCAACTACCAATCGTCGACATTGTGTGAATCCGGAATTCGGGGGAATTTTGATAAGACGGAATCACGTCGGAATTTTGGCTCATGAGAGTTCGTGGCACGTCATTCTCTTTCCGCATTGATAAAGCGATGGACATCATCTCTCTAATTTTCGCCCAGGCTTTCAACTCGACCCTCCTACACTACATCAACTCCGACTTGGTTGTTTGGTCATGCGCTCCCGCTATAGTTGCTACTGCATTTTACGGCGTGATCTACAAGTACCGTTAGATTGCGTTATGCTTATCATATGCGATCAAACTCTTTATTTATACCTAGTATCCTATACATACAACTTTAATATATAATAATCACCACAACATAATTGTGTTTAAGCGTTAATATGATTTTATTTTATTTTTAATATTATTATATACTTAAAAATGTAAATTGCATAAATCACATGACCGAACCAGAATTGGCAACAAAGATTCACAAGGACATAACTGCAGGCAACATATACTATCTTTACATGGACCTACACAAATTTCTTCCTTCCTGCACAAGGAAACAACAAACACACTAAAATTATCAAACAAACAAGGGTATGGTTCGAAGAACACTACTACGCCATACGACTCCCCTCATTGATATAGTTAAAGTAGTTGTTGGCGCTGCATTTATACACAAGTTTTAGTTTTAATATTTTTTGAATTTTCTTTTGTTTAGCTATATTCGCCATTGAATTTTAGAAACATTTGACTGCCAAAATAGCGACTAAGAATGCTATATTTTCTCAACTGTCAAATTATCGACTAAGAATGTTATATTTAATTATTATGAGAGAATTAAGATGGACGAGTTGGATCCTAATACTACACCACCACCCATGATTAAATAGGCAAACTCGTAAGCTTTGCCGAAATCGGAAAGGCCTCATCTTCACTTAATCTCCATCTATTGTTTCCTCTCTAGGCAATGAAAAATAAACATGTATAGTGATAATGTGTATCTTCAAGTATATCCCTTTTTATTATACATGGAAAAAAGGACCAAAGTTAACAATAACACTCTCAAATCTCATTAACATTGGTCTTATTTAATTTTCATGGTTCTTCGGCAACCATTATTTTCCAAATAGTTTTTTTTTTATCATTCATTCATTTAATTTCGTGGAATCTTTTTATTATACTATGTATAAGTAATAACTTTAAATTTGAGAAATTTAGCTAGAGAAGAATTTGAAGAAATTGGCTGAATTGAAGAATTTGAATAAAAATAAATCAAACGAATGAAATAAGCATGTGTTAACTGTTAAGAAAGTAAATTAGTTGAAATATTGTATAACAACCTTTAAAACAAACAAACAAAAACCATTTTCTCTGGAAGTTGTTAAGGATGTTAAAGTTACTATCATAGTAACAAACTAAAGAAAACATGCTAAAATATTCGTAATCATTTATGATTTATGAGGTTTCTTTTTTGATATGACATCGGTTAATGGCCATCATATAAATCACTCTTTAACATAATTCTTAAAGTATTGGTTCTCTTGTTGACATAATATTTAACGTGTCAACAAAACATTGCCACTAGTACCAATGACCGTTCATGATCCGCTTTAAGCTTTTGTGAACTTGCGTCTTCTCACTACAAGAAAACAGTTCGTTAGTGACTACATTTTGTGACTGTTTTTTTTGTCACAAAATATTGCGACCATTTTGAGACCCATTTGCTACACAATTGCGACGACAGAAAATAATGTGTCAAAACAGTCGCACAAGAACGACTACATAGTATGGTCGGATTATAATCTCTAATTAGCGACTATACTGAGACTAGAAGTCGACTATCTCAACGTAGTCGCAAAATAGTCATTTATGAGCGACTATTGTGTGACCAGATATTTGGTCTGTAAGTGTCGTCGCAAATCAGTCCCAAATTTGAGACTAAATGGCGTCGTCCCACATTAGTCACATATTTGAGACTAATTTGTAGTCGTAAAACAGTAGGAACGGCTATGTCGGCAGCCCAAACAGTACTTCCACACATGTGATAAAAACATGTCGGCCACCTAATTTATGCGGGACCTAACTTTTTGCCATTTAGTCGCAAATGGGACTCAAAAGAGTCTCAAATATGTGACCGTTCTAGTGTGGTCGCAAAATGTCTCAAATAAGTCACCGCAACTCTGCTCATTTCACTTACAATAATTTTCTTCCTCATATCTGAGGACGAGGTAACCGCAAAAAGAGATGAATATTTTCATACATGGATTCAACAATATGTATGTTATCTCAACCCTATTATAATAAATTTGATCCTTATACATTATGTTTGATGCTCATGTTTTTCCAACGTAGGTGGAAGCAATGAAATACCAAGAAAATTTTCCAATTTGGGTTCATGATATTGTGGAAGGTCCTGAAAATAAAGTGAGAATGTGGCCAATGTATTTTACTAGAGGATATTTGAAGACAATGAATTATGGGGTGTACGTTCGAGGCCAAAATTACTCTGATGCATCCAATGAAGATGATTTCTATGGAACTGTGGAACGAATTGTGGAGCTCCAATATCCTGGAGTTGTGAATTTAAGGATCATACTTTTCTACTGTGAATGGTTTGACCCTACAATTGGAAAAGGAACCCGAAAAAGTGATAGAGGTGTTGTGGATGTGCTCATATCACGAAAATATCAAAACTACGAACCATTTGTTTTAGGTATGAATTTATATACTTAATTCATCCTACATATATTATTTTACTTTGGGCAATTACTAATGTACGAACAACAGGATCCCAAGCCGATCAAGTTTGTTATCTTCCATATCCATACAGTAAACGCCCTCGCAAATTTGGAATTGCGTTGTGAAAGTAAATCCGAGGAGTCGTGTTCAAGGAATGTTTAATGATACTGAGCTAGTGATTTTGCAACAGCAAGATGATGAGGGAATGGTGGATACGGTAGAAGAAATAGTTGTCGACACTTTAATTGACAATAACCAAAGACCTGAACCAATTGCTTTAGAAATCGGAGACGCTGAACCCGATGACGAATTTCTTTGTAATCTATCTTCTTCTGAGGATGGTGATCAAGTTGTTGTTTAAGTTTGGAAAAAAATTAAATTAGTATTTTAATATTTTTTGTTCAAATAGTAGTATTTTTAATTTGTGAACGATCGAAAATATTAGTATTTTAATATACTATGTTCAAAAAATTAGAATTTTAATATAATCCGTGAACTATTTTTAACATATTATATTCAAAACTAGTATTTTTAATTTGTGAACGATCGAAAAAAAAATCAACATAAATCAGTATTTAAAAAACCTCGTGTATATGTACATATATATAAATCTGTACAGAACTATCGATTAGTTACCGTATCTCAGTGGGCTGCGTAATATGTGTCATGAATGCCAAGGTCAAGTGTTCGAACCACCAATGTTGAAATTGTAATTTTTATTTGTTTTTTATTTAGTCGCAAATACGTAACAAAATAGTCCCAAACAAGTGACCACATTGCCACTATTTGTTGAGAAAACAATGATATTTGGGGTTTAGGGTATACCTTCGTAAAAATAAAAAACTGTCCCACAATAGTCTCAATTTTGGGACTCTATTGCGACTATTTTGGGACTACCAGTATGAAATTTACAATTTCAATAAAAGAGTGACAACAAAATCATTTCTACTACCCATTAGGAACGCCAAGGATACATATATAGGTGATATTTCATGTTTATCATATAATTAAAGAAATTTAAAAAATTTCTTTTCAAACCTAAAAACCATACATGTATATTACTAAGTACATATAATTCCAATCCAATATAACTTGAAATGATAATTAGAAAACATGTCATTGATTTTCATTTAGTGTAAGTCTATATAATGAAGAATTCATGTTTGTAGTACCACTAAATCTATTTGGAGAAACATATAAATCATTTGAATCCTCAAAATTGTTTAGGGTTTAGGGTATAGCCTTGTGACTAATATATGGGTCACAAATTAGACACACATATGTGACTAAATTACAACTACATATGTTTGTTTGCGTCTAAACTGCGACCATTTTAAAATATTTCACTTTCGCGGGTTTCTTATTTTGGGCCGAAATCTAAAATATTTTGGGCCTTTGGGCGCCAATTTTCATTCTATAGTAAAACATTGTGCGTCTAAATTGCGACTAAATTGGGACTCCTCCGTTAAAAACAAAGTTGATACTCGCGTTTTTAAGGGCATCAATTACCCTTTTCTGTTGTAGCACAAAGGGTTATCGTATCCACAGGGAGGTTTGGTCAATGCACTAGGAATGCATGATTCTTCTTAATCTAGAGCAATGCTTTTTACAAGTAAACAAATTATAAAACTATAAAACAAGTAAACTAAAGATGGATATGTCAGATATTTAACTAGCTATCAAGAAGTGATTAACAATTGTCGAGGTTTAATTAAGCACCGTTCTAGAACTCAAACACGAAAATATAGCCAGCTAACTGTCGTTACGAAGGCTATCTATCTTTAGATACTCAAATCCCAAATTTCTTTGCGAATTCATCGAATCTAAACAAGCAATTAGTACGAGTTCGATATGTTCACAAAATCCCTAAGCCAAATTTCTTTGCGAATAGGTAACTTTGCCCATTTAGACTAGTTCAGGTTATTAATCCCACTGTCGTGGCTAATCAACAATCCTAAGATCAAGATTCAAGATGATCAAGCTAGAATCTAGCATTAAAAACAGTCTAAATGAAGAACCAACGGATAAACCTCAATAACTAACCATCAATTCATCATCAATCAAGCCAAATCAAATACCCAACTAAAAACCTAATCTAAACATGAAGAACAAAAGAGTAAAAGACACAAAGATAAAGAAATTGCATATATAAAAGATAGAGTTGAAGAAATCTTCTCTAGAGTGGTATTTGTTATGAAGAACAATCAAAATCTCTCAAAAGAGAGAGTTTGGGTCGTGCCCAGCTCTTGGAAGAGGAAAACTTGTTCTTAGATATTATTACAAGAAGACTATTTATACAAGTGCCAAAATATCTAAGGAAAAACGGATATTTTGCTTCTGCCGACCTCCCTGTCGATCGACATTAAAGGTGTGTCGATCGACACGGGACTCTCTGGAGATATTTTATGCTTCTTCATATCCTCTGTTTCTTTAAAGATACCCTGTCGATCGACACAGTTTCCTGTCGATCGACGGGAAATGTTGTTCCACTCGGTCAAGACCGAGACCCTCTGGTAAAACGGCCATATATCCTTTGAAGCTAAATCCAAATGGAAACCGTTCTTCTGAGTCGATCTTTGAAGCACTTCGGATGGTTTCGGTCGCGGTGGTGTGATATATTCCGCAATGACCTTTTATGATGGCTATCTTCACTCCTCCAACTCCTCTGACTCCAAGTACACATGAAAATGCCTCAAGCAAGCCAAAAAGAGTACAAAGACAACCTAGGACATCTAAAATGCAATGCAATGCAAATGAGACTCAAATGCATGAAAATATCCCAAAACTATACAATGTGGGATCAAAACCTATGAGAATAAAGCCCTAAAAACAAGTAAAATATGGTGTTATCAAAAGTCTTTAAGTTTCAGATCCTCTTCTCTTTAATAAAAACCCTTAACTTTTCATCTTCCATATCCGATTCTCTCTCGATTTTAACAGAATATTACTCGATTATTTCTGTTTCTTGTTGAATCTCTCGGTTCTGATCGATTCTTTGTCGATCTAAACCCTAATCTCTTTAGTTTTCTCCGTTTTTCATCTCTTCTATTCTCTCTCAATCTCTCAATCCTGAAGAGCCGGAGGATGACATATATGACGAAGTGTACCCGGATGAAGACCTTGATGTTGAGGATGAATTCGATGAGGCGGTTCCTGAGGGACAAGACTATGACCAGTTGCTGGAGAATCTGATGGCTCTTCCTGGCCGTGCTCATCTCACTGTCTTGTGTGAGGATCCAATCCCCATCGGAGAAAATACATGGTAATTTACTTTTATTCTTACTTGGTCCTATTTGTTTCTATTGTTTTGATGCTTCCTGTGAAGAATATTAAATTTCAGTTGTCTTGTTAGTTGTATCTGTTATTTTAGTAGCAATTGCTTTAGTTTTGTTAAGATTGGCTAATTTAATTAAATTCATTATCTCATTCATATGGTTACATGTTTGTAACAGGTTCGATCGAGACGATGGAGAAATTACTAAGGTCATTTGTAACATCCTTCGCAGGAAGTTTAATGGCCCTTTCTTTAGCTGGAAGGTCACACCAATTCACATAAGAGAAAGATGGTTCAGAACTTTAGCGGTATTATTTTACACTTTTGCTTTTTTATTTGTTATGCTTATAGGTTAATCATAGTTACTAATAACAATTATTATGTTCTGTAGAGGAAATACAATTGGGAGTCCGGGATTACGGAGATCGTCTGGAGCCATTTCGATCGGATTGTGAAGAAAAACTTGAAGGGCATTGTTAGTCAGGTTAAGAATAAAGGTGTCAGGCCGAATTGGATTGTCCCTTCCCTGTGGAAACACATGTGGGTCCATTGGGAAAGTGCTGGTGCAAAAACAAGAAGCCAGACTGCGTCCAACTCTCGCAACTCGGACCGTGGCGGTCTTGGAGTGTCAAAGCATGTCTCTGGTCAAAAATCCTTCTTGCGGAGAGCACAAGAGATGGTAAGTTGTCTGTCAGTTATTGCTTTGCTCTTTATAATCATTTGTCTTGGTTTGATATCTACACTAATAATTGTGACTACGTTTCACAGGAAAAAGAATATGGACGCCCGGTTTCTTATGGCGAAGTATTTATCAAGACACATACACGGCCTGATGGGAGCTTTGTTGATCAGAAAGCCAAACAAGTAGCTGATTGTTATGAGAAGGAATTACAAGAGGTGATGGACCAGCAGGCTGGCGATGGTCCTGAGAACTCGCCTAACTCTTCTGAACATTCAACTCAACGAACCATCACCGTTGAAGAGAAGAATGCCATCTTTCTAAAGGTAATTCCTTTCCTCTTCTTCTTCTTGTCTATAGGTTAACACTGTCTTCTGTCTTATTTTAATTCATAATGAATGTTGTCTTGTTAGTTCTCTTCATGAATCTTATTATTGGTTATAAATTCTTAAGAGAATCATTGAATCTAAATCTGATTTAGAAACTTGTTCTTTAAGTATACTAATATAGATATTGTTCTTTAGTGAATCATGGAACCAAACGTAAGCTATAGTGCTTTTCAACATATTACTGATTCTGATATATAACTTGTTATTTAATATGCTTGTGTCTGTGGATTGTTTGAGATTGATGGACAATGAGATTTTTTTCCCTATGTGTTTAGTGTACTGAAACAGACAACAGGGGTAATCATTTTAGACTGGGTCAGCTTGCAGAGGTGGAAAAGAAAGGCAAAAGGAAACGCAGTCAGCAGACCTCTTCATTCAATGATCTCCATGACCAACTTCAGAATGCTCGTCGCAAGATAGACGAACACGAGGCAGAGAATGCTTGACGTGATGCGGAGAATGCTCGGCGTGATAAGGAGCACAAGGCAGCTCAATCAAAGATCTCTAAATTTGAGAAGGTGATGATGATCTTGCAAGAGACTAATCCACGCATTGCAGCTCTACTTGAAGAAGAAGAAGAACCGGACATGGAGCCGGAACCAACCTCAGCACCAGCCATAACACCAGCCACTGCAAGAGGCACTGGACCAGCCACTGCAACAGTCACTGAACCAGCCACAGTACCAACTGGTCTTTGATTCTTCATGGCTTTTATAACAATTTCCCATTTCCTTTTCGTTTTGCTTTTGGTATGAACTATGCATTTTGATATGTTAGTATTTTGGTGTCTTTTACGCTTTATTTCTTTAGTCTTTTTGGTTCTTTCTAGTTTATTTTGTGTCTTTTCAGGTTCTAGGAGGCTCTCGAGCATAGATTAGAGTCCGTGAGGGTCATTGGAGCAAAAAGGGACGAATCTGGAGGAAAGACGGTGATTTTCATAAATCGAGCACCTGCTCGGTTTGGAGCGAGCACCTGCTCGCCTGAAGACTCAAGGAAGTCGAAGTCTCTGGAATCCGGACCGACCGGTCTGGATGAGAGGACCGACCGGTCCACACTCGAAGACCCAAAGAAGTCGAAGTCTCTGGAATCCGGACAGACCGGTCCGGATGAGAGGACCGACCGGTCCACACTCGAAGACCCGAAGCCAAAAGTCTCTGGAATCCGGACCGACCGGTCCGAATTGTAAGACCGACCGATCCCAGACCCGAAGACATGCCTCGTGCTGACACGGACCAACCGGTCTGACATCAGACCGACCGGTCGGGCTCCCAGACCCAAGTTGCCCTAAAATTTCCTTATAAATAAGTTGTAGCCACCTTCCAAGTGGAGTGTGCTATTTTTTCTGAGATATTTTTCCCTGAGACGTTTTTTGAGAGCTGAGACTACTTGTTTCCATTGTTGAGATCCTTTCAAGGTGTTTTTCATTTCCAAGGATTTTGATTGTAAGAATTGGAGGATCATCCACAACTTTCCATTGAGAAGATTTCTTAAACCCTATTCTCTTATTTTATCATGATGCTTTCTTCTCATTTGATTGCTGTGATTTTGTCCTCCATGACTGAGTAGTCTCATTGCTAGATTAGGGAAATTCAATGGTGGATTAGGATGATAGTGACTGAGCCAAATAGGAAATGTTATCATTTTTCTTCATCAATCGGGATTCATATTGCTTAGGCTAATTTGATCACCTAGTCTATGATTTTAGGATTAACTTATTCACGAAAGTGCTCTAGGTTGCTAGATAAACCATTGATGAGCAATCGGTGTGTAACCAACGACAGTTGATTGTTACCATCGATTGTGAACAAATCGAACCAAATTGTTAATGCTTATCTTCATTTCTGAATTCGAACGACAGTTTATGCATTTAGGATGCTAGATAAAGTTATTGATGCATCACGACAGTGAGGCAATATTACATTCATGTTCGAGTTCTAGATTGCGCTAAATTGAATCCTGAATAGATTGCTCAGTCCATAATCTGAAACCACCGGCGAATGACTCTAATCTAGTGCCTTTATCTTATTGAATTTACATCATTTTTAGTTGCTATTTCGTTCATTAATTCGTCACAAACAAATTCCCATTTTATCTTAGCTTTAAACGATAATCCATATTTTCATAGTGTGACCGTGGTCCCTGAGGATTCGATACCTAAAATACTACTGCTTTTGTCTGTGCACTTGCGGATACTATTTAGGTTTAAAACTTCACGTATCAAGTTTTTGGCGCCGTTGCCGGGGACCAATTGCGTTGCCTTTGAATTTCGATTTAGTTTATAGTCTAAGAATTTATTTTTGCTAATTTTGTTTTCTTTTGTTTGCATTCGGTGTGTTTCAGGTGCATGACCAGTAGAAGAACAAGAAGAAACATCACTGAATCCTTAATCAACGTTTCGAACGAAGAGTTAGCACGTATTGAACGAGAAAACCGTCGGCGAAGAAACTCACCGAATCCGGATAATATGGCTAATCAGGAGGAGATGAATGCTCAGTTGCAAGAGCTAAAGGATCAGATTACTCAATTGCAAAGAAATCAACTACATGCCCCTCCAGCACAGCCGGGTATAGGGGATACGGATAATCCCCATGCCTTCTATCAGAACCGTTCCGCCATTGTGATTCCAACTATTCAGAGGCAGGATTATGAGATCAAGTCTCAGATGATATCTCTGGTGAAACAACACTTGTTCCATGGATTACCGGCTGAAATACCGATGGATCACATTGAGAATTTCGAGGAAATCTGCACTACTACGGGGTCTAATGGAGTGCCGAGTGATTTTCTGAAGTGCAAGCTGTTTCCGTTCTCACTCTCGGATAAGGCTTCTAGATGGTTGAAGTCTTTACCGGCTGGTTCTTTAAAGACTTGGGACGAAGTTAGAGCTGCGTTTTTGGACCACTTCTACACCAAGTCCAAAACTGCGTCTTTGAGGAACAAGATTTCTTCGTTTCGACAACATTCTGGTGAAGCTTTCTGTGAAGCTTGGGAGAGACTCAAGGAATACCGTAGGGAATGTCCTCATCACGGTTTCAAAGATGAGCAGATTCTTGGAATTTTCTACGATGGAGTTGAGTGGGACTATAGGAATGCTCTTAACGCTGCAAGTAACGGGGACTTCATGAACAAGACAAGGGATGGAGCCTTTGAGCTAATTGAGAACCTCGCTGCGAGTTCCAATAACAAAGCTCCCGAGTATGATAGGACTAAGAAGGTCGATAATGTTGACACTCAGAAAATGGACGAGTTGACGGCAAAGGTTAATCTGCTTCTTCGCGAGAATCAAAGGTCGGTAAAGCTTGTGGAAGAGAATAAGGGAACTCTTATCCCTCAAGAGTTTGAGGATGATGAAGATGCTGGAGTTCAAGAGGTTAACTTCGTGACTGGCCAAAGATATCAAAACCGCGGTTTTAATTCCAACTATCGAACCCATCCTAACCTCTCTTACCGAAGCACTAATGTTGAGAACCCACAAGATCAGGTTTACCCGCAGCAAGCAAGTGCGAATCAGAGCAGACAAGGGCAAGGATATCAGAAGTTCTATCCTAGTAACACTCAAGGGAAGAAATACGTCCCTAACCAGAACCAACAACAATTCACTCCGCAACCGCAAGCTACTACCGCGCCTACCTCTCAAGACGAGTTGAAGAGTCTCATGCAGCAGCTGATGGTCAATCAACAAAAGGCATCTACAGAGATAAACACAAGGGTGGAGCATATGTATAATGATCTAAACGCAAAGTACGAAGCTGTCACCGCGCACGTTAAGAAACTTGATACTCAAGTAGCTCAAACCGCTGAAGCTATCAAAAGACCAGCTGGGTCTCTTCCGGGACATGGTGAAGTTAATCCTAGGAAGGAGTATCAAGTTAATGCTGTTGAGTTGAGGAGTGGAAGGAAGATGGTACCGCCTACGATTACAAGCTCTCAAGTGAAGGCTAAGGAGAAGTTACCCGAGCATCAAGCTCATGAGGATGGTTTATTGGAAGAAGATATGAATGAGGAGGTTGAAACAAGCTCAAGAGCACCTCGAGTTTCTGTCCAAGTCGATTCTGCGAAAAAGTTTAGTGAGCACCTGCTCACTCCTACCGAGCACCTGCTCAGTCGAGATGCTTCCAAGAAAACTTCCGAAATTCCGCCCGAGCGAATTTATGTACCAAAGGTCCCTTACCCAGTACCCCCAAGGAAGTCTAGAAGGGATTTGGAGAATGCTAAGTGTAAGGAAATGCTTAAGGATATCACGGTAAAGCTTCCTTTAACCGATGCCGTTCAAATGATTCCTTCACTCAAGAGGTACATGAAAGAGCTAGTCGCTGGAAAAGTCGTTGAGGATGAGAATGTGATGATGGTTTCCAAGGAATGTAGCGCCATACTTCAGAGTAAGGTGTTGACAAAGAAGGGTGATCCGGGAAGATTTGTGATCTCCGTGAAGATTGGGCCTTGCACGTTTGCATGCTCATTGGTTGATTTGGGTTCCAGCGTTAATTTAATGCCTTATTCAGTTGCTAAACGTTTAGGTTTAACTCATTTCAAACCAACTAAGATCTCTTTGGTTTTTGCAGACCGGTCTACAAAACTTCCTATAGGTATTATCGAGGATTTGCACGTCCGCATAGGGGACACTCTTATTCCAGCTGATTTCGTGGTTTTGGAGCTCGATGAGGAACCGAGAGACCCGCTGATTTTGGGCAGAGCCTTCCTTAACACGGCGCGCGCTATCATTGATGTCGAACAAGGCATAGTGGACCTCCGTCTAGGAGATATGGTGGTTCGATTCGAGATGAGCAAGCTCCTCAAGAGGCCAACGATAGATGGGCAGACATTTGTTGTCCATAACGGGTCAGAGTTATTAGAGGATGACGTTGAAGAGATTTTAGCAAAAGACCCGCTTGAAGTCGCGTTAACTAAAGCCGAAGGAAAACATGGTTTTCTGAGCAGAGACGCCCAAGAATTTGCTAAGTTTCTGGATTCTAACACCAAGATGGATAAGGGAGTGGAGTTTCTAAGTTTGGAAGATGATACGAGAATCGAGGAAAACCGAGCACCTGCTCAGTCTACTGTTCACAGTTCTTGGAGCGAGCTGAAAGCTCCAAAGCTGGAATTGAAGACCCTCCCAGCAGGGCTCAGGTACGCATTTCTCGGTCCTAACTCTACTTATCCCGTTATAGTGAATGCTGAACTGAACAATGTTGAGATTACCTTACTTTTGTGTGAATTAAGGAAGTATAGGAAAGCTCTAGGATATTCACTTGATGATATTGCTGGGATATCTCCTGATTTATGCATGCACAGAATACATCTAGAAGATGAATCTATGACCTCTGTCGAGCATCGGAGACGGTTAAATCCGAATCTCAAGGATGTCGTCAAGAAAGAGATAATGAAACTTCTAGATGCTGGGGTGATTTATGCTATATCTGACAGTAAGTGGGTCAGTCCTGTGCATGTTGTGCCAAAGAAAGGAGGTATCACGGTAATTAAAAACGATAGAAACGAATTGATACCAACTAGAACAGTAACTGGACATAGGATGTGTATAGATTATCGGAAATTGAATGCTGCTACTCGCAAGGATCATTTTCCTTTACCATTTATCGATCAGATGCTTGAGCGTTTAGCTAACCATCCTTACTACTGTTTCTTAGATGGTTATTCAGGTTTTTTTCAGATTCCTATCCACCCAGAGGACCAAGAGAAGACGACGTTCACATGCCCCTACGGCACTTTCGCGTATAGACGCATGCCTTTCGGTTTGTGTAACGCTCCAGCAATGTTTCAACGTTGTATGATGTCCATTTTTACTGATCTTATTGAGGATATTATGGAAGTTTTTATGGATGACTTCTCTGTGTATGGGAGTTCTTTTTCTGTTTGTTTGTCTAATCTGTGCAGGGTGTTGCAAAGGTGCGAGGAGAAGCATCTTGTTCTAAATTGGGAAAAGTGTCACTTCATGGTCCGTGATGGGATAGTTCTTGGGCACCGGATTTCAGAAAAAGGGATCGAGGTCGACAAGGCTAAGATAGAAGTGATGATGGCATTGCAACCGCCTACTACGGTAAAGGGTATCCGAAGCTTTCTAGGACACGCTGGGTTCTATCGTCGGTTCATCAAGGATTTCTCCAACATTTCTAGACCCCTCACTAGATTGCTTTGTCAAGAGGTGAAGTTTGACTTCAATAGTAACTGTTTGGCGGCGTTTCATACTATTAAGGATGCCTTGGTTAGTGCGCCAATAGTACAACCACCGGATTGGGAATTACCTTTTGAAGTCATGACTGATGCGAGTGATTTCGCTGTTGGAGCTGTTCTGGGTCAAAGGAAAGACAAGAAGCTCCATGTGATATATTATGCTAGTCGGACTATGGATGATGCTCAATGCCGGTATGCAACTACCGAGAAGGAGCTATTAGCAATTGTATTTGCTTTTGAGAAGTTCAGGTCTTACCTCGTCGGATCTAAGGTGATTGTTCACACCGATCATGCTGCATTGAAGTATTTGCTAACCAAGAAGGATGCTAAGCCTAGATTATTGAGGTGGATTCTATTGCTTCAAGAGTTCGATCTTGAGATTCGGGACAAGAAAGGGTCCGAGAATGGAGTTGCGGATCATTTAAGTAGGCTACACGTTGAAGATGAAACGCCAATGGATGATAGTCTGCCGGATGAGCATATCTATGCGATTGAAATCTACGATAATTTCCGAGCACCTGCTCAGCCAGAATTCTGCGGTATAATTCAGAATGCCCACTCTTCGAGTTTCCCTTGGTTTGCTAAGTTCGCTAACTTCCTTGCTGCTGAAAAAGTTCCTGAGAACCTAAAAGGAAGTGAGCGAAAGAAGTTCTTCCGCGATATTAGGCGCTACTTTTGGGATGAGCCGTACTTGTACAAGCATTGTTCGGATGGGCTCTATAGAAGATGCGTATCAGAGGCTGAAATACCTGGGATTTTGCAACGTTGTCACAGTTCATCTTATGTTGGGCATTTCGCCACATTCAAGACGGTTTCGAAGGTGTTACAAGCCGGTTTTTGGTGGCCAACGATGTTCCGGGATGCGAACAGATTCGTGTCTAAGTGTGATGCCTGTCAGAGGCAAGGCAACATCAGTAAACGCAATGAGATGCCTCAAAACTTCATTCTGGAAGTAGAGGTCTTTGATGTTTGGGGAATAGACTTTATGGGACCTTTCCCATCCTCCTATGGGAATGAGTACATCTTAGTGGCTGTTGATTACGTGTCCAAATGGGTTGAAGCCATTGCTTCCCCAACAAATGATGCCGCTGTGGTTTTAAAGATGTTCAAAACCATAATATTCCCCCGGTTTGGAGTCCCCCGAGTGGTGATAAGTGATGGAGGACTCATTTCATCAACAAGGTTTTTGAGAACCTTCTACGGAAGCATGGCGTAAAGCATAAGGTTGCAACAGCTTATCACCCGCAAACTAGTGGTCAAGTTGAGATTAGCAACAGAGAAATCAAGAGTATCCTACAAAAGATAGTAGGAACCACTAGAAAAGACTGGGCCGCCAAGTTTGACGATGCAATATGGGCCTATAGGACTGCCTACAAAACTCCGTTGGGGACAACGCCTTTTCATTTGGTGTATGGGAAGGCATGCCATCTCCCGGTAGAACTTGAGTACAAGGCGGCATGGGCTATTAAATTGCTCAACTTCGACATTCTTAGTGCAGCCGAGAGGAGGTCTATGCAGATCCACGAGTTAGAGGAGATCAGGCATCTAGCCTATGATAGCTCGAGGATCTATAAGGAGCGAACCAAAGCTTATCACGACAAGAGGATTATTCCCCGTAACTTTGCTCCTAACGACAAAGTCTTGTTGTTTAACTCGCGCCTCAGATTGTTTCCGGGCAAGCTCAAATCAAGATGGTCAGGACCGTTTTCGATCAAAGAAGTGAGACCATATGGAGCTATAGTGTTGCTGGACACTAAAGGAGGAGAGTTTGTTGTGAATGGCCAGCGGGTCAAGCCGTATCTTGCCGACACATGCGTCGAAGAAGGTGGATCAATTCCCCTTAGCGATCCTCCTCAAGCTTAAATGCTTCACAAAGTCGAGCTAACGACTCTAAACAAGCGCTCGATGGGAGGCAACCCATCGGTAAGGTTTTTCGTACATAATTTAGTTTTAAATTCCTTTTATCACTAACATTTTACTTGTGTTTTCAGTATTTGAATTCTAAAAAAAAAAAAAAAAAAAAAATGGTGAAGGAATCTCTTTTGAGCACCTGCTCAGTTTCGGAAAAAGCCCGGATTAAGTCTCTGGAAATGAGACCGGTCGATCCCATAGAGAGACCGGTCGATCCGGAGCAGTCAAGAGACTCGGCCAAGTCTCTGGAAATGAAACCGGTCGGTCCCATATACCGACCGGTCGATCCAGGAGACTCAACGGATCGAGAGTAGCCCCTGGAAATGAGACCGGTCGCTCCTTGACCCGGATCGGTCGATCCCCTACGCGGATCAGAACACGGCCAAACTCTCTGGAAACACGACCGACCGATCCAGTATCGGGACCGGTCGGTCCTGTGCCCGAGCAACCAATCCGACTTTTCCTTCCCCCTTAAAAAAAAAAAAAAAAAAAAAAAAAAAAACCCCTTTAAAAACCTAAATTTTTTTTTTTACTAACTTCTTCTTCTTCCCTATTTTGCAGCCGCTCACTTCCTCCCCCTCACACGATCAAGCTATCCCTCTCACCAATCTCTCCATCAAGCTTCAATCCTCATCAATCTCCATCATCCACCACCGAGACTTCTACTCGCTCCAAACCAAGTTCCTCACCGTCGCTCGTCTCTCTCAACGATCTTTAACAATGCCACCAAAGATGCGATTCGGGAAAAGGATAAGGGCAAGGGTATTGCCACATCCTCCACTGCTCGGAGACCCGTAACCTATCCGTGGCCTCGCCCCGAAGAGACTCTGATTGACATTAATACCGCCGAACTCCCACCTTCTTCAGCAACCGCGTGGGACGAAATCGACGCTTTCAACTACAA
The DNA here is from genome assembly GCA_963576765.1 of Draba incana. Lineage (NCBI taxonomy): Eukaryota > Viridiplantae > Streptophyta > Magnoliopsida > Brassicales > Brassicaceae > Draba > Draba incana. The sequence goes on along the minus strand of OY755203.1, from coordinate 50,337,065 downwards.
CAAGCTTTTGGCCTTAACGCTCGAGCCAACTAGGTTCTTGTGTGACCAAACATTGACTGAGCTTGGCTTAAAAGAGCAAGTCCATAGCATCCTTCTGCACGCTCGTTGCATGTGTTTCGCTTTAGAAGAAGACGTGCTTTACCCAGATTTGACAAGACAATGCCTCGCGACCGCCACTCTCACGTATGCAAATCCGGAGTCACCGTCCCTTGAAGAGGCTACATTCTCGTTCTTTGCTGGAGGAACGAGATACGAGATTCCAATGATTGACTTTTGCAACGTCTACGGTTTTCACACGACCGATACGAGGCTAGAAAGCCCCGGGAGACTTAAGGAATCAAAGACGTTCTGGAACGTCATAGCTTCGGGAACGTACTCAAGCAACTCTGCAAGTCAAAACCGGCTCCGTCATCCCGCTCTCCGCATTGTTGCGCGACTTCTAAGCAACATGCTCTTCGACCGACCCGTAGGTAACAAAGTGCATAATGATGAGTTGATGCTTTTGTTTTTGGGTGTTGGTAATATTGTAGGAGATGGAGACTTAGCGCAATTTGAGCACTACCGTTATAATTTGGGCATCCGGTTTGCCGAGACATTATGCGCAATCAAAGCTCAACCTGCTTCAACCGCTAGTGGCCCTCGTGTTGAGCGCATTGGAAGCTTGCTCACGTCACTATTTCGCCACCTTAAATTGGATTTATCCAAGGCTTCCTGCGTCGACGAAGTTTCACGTGTGGATATGCAGCATTTGCTAAACTCGAAGATTATCGTTAAGCCGAGTGCTTATCAGTTCATTGCTGCAAATGGAGAACCTAACTTCATCATGCTTCCATGCCCCCTCCTCACACAGCTCAACACGTGGGAGGACCTTGCGTTTCAGCCACCTCTAGAGTACCTCGTGCCAAACCCGAGCCGTTCTTCTTCAGCCGCAAAACCGAGCACCTGCTCGCGCAGAAGTACATCCAGACCGAGCACCTGCTCATTTTCTCAAACCGAAGAAGCTGCCCCATCCATTCCGCGCCTAACATACCACACCGTTCCCCAAGGTGAGTTTGATCTCCCACACATCGCTGATGATGCTGACAGTGGTGAATATAGGCGATGGATGATCCAAGCAACGAAGAAGAACAACAGCCTAATGCAAAGGATTATGGAGAAGCTCTCAAAAGGATGTTGTCACGCTACAGTAGCAAGAGATGCTCAGCCGGTCCCTTCAAGCTCTACCTCCGGTTCGGGTCAACCATTGGAAAGGAAGAGGAGGAGAACGCGCAACGAAGGAGGCGATGAAGCCTCTACTCGGTGATATCTCTTTCACCCTCCACTATCATTGTTTTATCCGTTTCTTTTATTTATCTATGTTTTGTGTTCACTAGTTTCTTGTGTCACCATTCTCTTGAACTTTTACACACCGGAGACGGTGTGATTTAAGTCCGGGGGAGCGGTTAGTTATTTGAATTTTCATTGAGTCGGATTTTTAATTGTTTTTAAAATAAAAAAAAAAAAACGAATTTCTAGGATTGCATCTGCATTTTTGCATAGGGAACAATGATGAAATTTCCTTGTAAAGTCTAATTTTAGGATTTAATGATATGCCCTCATTAGAACTCTTTCGATGCATTAACAATCATGAAGTAGAGGCTCATCCATACTTGGATCTTATTTCTTTGAAAGTCCCATCTCATTAGAAACTTGCATGATCTAGATTCGACTCTATCAATTTGAACTTAATCCTGACTAATCTCTCTCACTTTTGGACTTTGAATCATAACCATGGATAAACACTTGACATTCAAATCATGTTTGCCTCATTTTTACCACTCTTAACTTGATTTGAATGGCTATCTCGATCTAAGTTCATCTTTTAGATGAGGATAGTACCACACCTTTTAAACCCGACCATTTTGTTCAAGCCCTTGCATATGTTCTTTGAGTGAGGCCTTTTTCTTTGTGTTGCATTGGCAAAATCTTGCAAGCATTAGAGACGACAAGGCAAAGTTTCCAATAGACTAGTTTCTTGTGTCTAAGACTAGTCTTAGGTGGGAAATGAAACCGAAATGGTTAAATGCTTATTTGAATATCTTTGGGTTTGTGGTTGAGTGTGAAAAGAAAGAAAAGGAGAAGAAAGAATAAGTTATAGGGAAGGGAATTAAAAGGACCAGTATATAGCTCTAAGTGTTTGAAAAGAAAACGGCATTCTCCTAGAATAAAATCAAAAGAGAAGAAAATATGTTAGAGAATGCTAAGATAGAAAGAGCTAGTGCAATGAAAAGAGTTTTCCCTAGGATTTTGATCGAAAAGGAAAGAGTAAGGTTGAGAAAGATTTGAAAGAAAAATTTAGCCAAAAGGGCTAGTGGTTAAACATGGGATAGTGAGAAAAGAGAGATGAGAGAATGCAACAAGGGGATAATGGGTAGAACTTTGGATTCCTAGCCTTGTATGCATCAATTGTCTCTTTTCTTTCTTGCTTTTGCTAAATGTGACACTTTCATTTGAGAGTTAGCCACCAAAAAGAGTATGAACCTTCTCTTTATATCATTTTCAAGCCTTCTTCTACCTAGCCAAATGGTATTGATTCAATTTCCAATTGTGAGACCGCACCAAACACAATAATGAATGTTAAAGAGTTGAATATTTGTTAATTGCAAGATTTCTTTTGAGTCTCAGGATTTGGAGTAATATTTCATAAGTGATGAGTATGGCGAAAGCTTCTTGAGTAGAGTTTGTTGTGCATCGAGTTAGTTCTTTTTAGGACATGTTGTTGAACCCTTTAGTGCTTCTTTTGGACTTGAGTTCCCGCCTTCAAACCTCTTTTCCGGATTCGTATTTTCTAGTTTGCTTGCGGACAAGCAAAAAGGCAAGTCCGGGGGAGTTGATATGTTAGTATTTTGGTGTCTTTTACGCTTTATTTCTTTAGTCTTTTTGGTTCTTTCTAGTTTATTTTGTGTCTTTTCAGGTTCTAGGAGGCTCTCGAGCATAGATTAGAGTCCGTGAGGGTCATTGGAGCAAAAAGGGACGAATCTGGAGGAAAGACAGTGATTTTCATAAATCGAGCACCTGCTCGGTTTGGAGCGAGCACCTGCTCGCCTGAAGACTCAAGGAAGTCGAAGTCTCTGGAATCCGGACCGACCGGTTCAGATGAGAGGACCGACCGGTCCACACTCGAAGACCCAAGGAAGTCGAAGTCTCTGGAATCCGGACAGACCGGTCCGGATGAGAGGACCGACCGGTCCACACTCGAAGACCCGAAGCCAAAAGTCTCTGGAATCCGGACCGACCGGTCCGAATTGTAAGACCGACCGATCCTAGACCCGAAGACATGCCTCGTGCTGACACGGACCGACCGGTCTGACATCAGACCGACCGGTCGGGCTCCCAGACCCAAGTTGCCCTAAAATTTCTTTATAAATAAGTTGTAGCCACCTTCCAAGTGGAGTGTGCTATTTTTTCTGAGATATTTTTCCCTGAGACGTTTTTTGAGAGCTGAGACTACTTGTTTCCATTGTTGAGATCCTTTCAAGGTGTTTTTCATTTCCAAGGATTTTGATTGTAAGAATTGGAGGATCATCCACAACTTTCCATTGAGAAGATTTCTTAAACCCTATTCTCTTATTTTATCATGATGCTTTCTTCTCATTTGATTGCTGTGATTTTGTCCTCCATGACTGAGTAGTCTCATTGCTAGATTAGGGAAATTCAATGGTGGATTAGGATGATAGTGACTGAGCCAAATAGGAAATGTTATCATTTGTCTTCATCAATCGGGATTCATATTGCTTAGGCTAATTTGATCACCTAGTCTATGATTTTAGGATTAACTTATTCACGAAAGTGCTCTAGGTTGCTAGATAAACCATTGATGGGCAATCGGTGTGTAACCAACGACAGTTGATTGTTACCATCGATTGTGAACAAATCGAACCAAATTGTTAATGCTTATCTTCATTTCTGAATTCGAACGACAGTTTATGCATTTAGGATGCTAGATAAAGTTATTGATGCATCACGACAGTGAGGCAATATTACATTCATGTTCGAGTTCTAGATTGCGCTAAATTGAATCCTGAATAGATTGCTCAGTCCATAATCCGAAACCACCGGCGAATGACTCTAATCTAGTGCCTTTATCTTATTGAATTTACATCATTTTTAGTTGCTATTTCGTTCATTAATTCGTCACAAACAAATTCCCATTTTATCTTAGCTTTAAACGATAATCCATATTTTCATAGTGTGACCGTGGTCCCTGAGGATTCGATACCTAAAATACTACTGCTTTTGTCTGTGCACTTGCGGATACTATTTAGGTTTAAAACTTCACGTATCACATTTGCTTGTGTTTTTGTGTTAAACTTTTGGACAAAACATGTGTCTTAATCTAGTTATGTACCTTGTTAAGCTTCTTTCTAATTTTCAATTTACAAAATCTCTCAAATTAAATTATAAACTAGAAAAAACCGGATATAATTAGATGCAAAAAACTCACTCAAATATGACTTCTTTGCGACCAAATATTTACCAACCATTGCACTTTAGTCGCAATAATGTCACAACACAGTCGCACATTTGAGACTAATTTGTTACTAGAATTCTATCACCCACTACTTATATAGTCTGAAATTTGTCGTAAATGTACGACAACATATGAGTCTCAAAACAGTAGGTAATTAACGACGAGTAAATTGGGTCTTTAAATAGACGCAAACAAGCAGTAGTCGCGCTTTAGACGGCAAATTACGACTCTATTTTATCGTTACACAGTAGTCGTTCATATACGACTAAATATTTTGGTCCCATATTAGAAGCAAATGTGAGACTAACTTGCGACCGTTTATATTTGCGACCAAATTTTTGCGACCACATGATTTAGTCGCTCTGTGGTCTCAAATAGGCTCTTTGCGACCATTTTGGTAGTCGCTCATGAGCTGTTTTCTTGTAGTGTCTTGTGGTTAAAGATCATGAAACTGTTTGATCATTTTGTATTAGCATTAGTGATGATGATATTGGTTTATGTACAATTACAGACACATAAGTTTTAAAATAGAGTTTTCTAAGTCGTACCGTACATTAATGTAGAAAATCTTACCATTGATAAGTTTTCTAAGTCGTACCGTAAAAAATCTTACCATTGATAAATAAATATATAACACAAACAATTTTTTTTTAAAAATGCATGAACGGAACTGAACACGTGAGTCGTCGAACGAAACGTAAAAAAAGCCTTTGAGGCATAGAGAGCTTGTTGGCTCGTTTTGCGTGAAGCATCCAATCTATTGGATATAATCCCATAGAGCATGAGCATCCAATCTGTTGCACATATCACCTTCAGAAATGGTGACCACAAGAGATTCGTACCTGAAATTCCAGGTGTTTTCAGGATTCTGAACACAAGCTCTACGTCTAGCTCGAGATTGAGCGAGTCCAAACCAAGCTCCAAGAACTCTTCATCACTCCTTAACAAAGACTCTACCTTTTTTTCCTTTACCAAAAAAAACCAAAGTTGGAAAATCCCCAAATATGTCTAGAGGAGACAAACCTAGGTGCACAAGCATATCTAGCGGAAGCATGGACGATTGAGAAACCGGAAGTTGTTAGAGATTGAGAATGTGGAAGCTTTTTCGTTAGAATTCGAGATCCCATCTTCAAAAATCTTCTCTTGATCCCATCTTTGAAAAAAATTGATCATACAATTTATTTCTTTAAAAAGTAGATCTGAATTTTGACTATAATGAAAAAAAATAATACATAGTTAACTATTATAATGAAAAATATTGTAACATACATAACTAACTATTAGTAGAAACATAGTTGATTATAATGAAAAAAACAACATACATAGTTAACTATTATAGTAAAAAATATTGTAACATACATAGTTAACTATTATCAGAAACATAGTTGACTATAATGGAAAAAATAACATACACAGTAACTATTATAAAATGGAACCGAAGGAGTATAAATGTTGCATTAAGAACTTTATTAAGAACTTTTGATTGTGTTATCACTCCATTGATTAGTAATTTGGGGATTTTTAATTTTTTCTTTTACTAATTTAAAATAATTTGTTTTAGTAAATTATTTCTCCAACCAACATGTTGTCGACACCTGTCCGCTTCTTAAGATAAGAAAAACATCTTAGTTAAGAAGTGTTTCTTATGTTTTGGGGCTAATTGTATTTAGTTTTAAATAAGCCCAAAAATTACCTAAGAACTAACTAAAAAAAACTAATGGAGAAACCTTTGTCTTCGAGGCCCATTGTGGTTTGATTCATTTGTCTTCAAACCTTTGTCTTGCTTCAGTGTCTTCACGTTGCTCTTGTTTGGTTTATAGCTCTAACAGAGAAGGAGAAGACATACGTGATTCCTATGACAGTGTAATTAGAGAATGGCTTGTGTATCGACATGCTTACTCGTCTCTCCTAGGTTAACTGATTCGAGTTTGATTCGTCTCAGATCTCCGGTTACTCGTTACTCTTTTTCCGGGTTCCCAATCACGAACCGGAAGTTCCCTAGCCATGGAATCACGGTGGTGAAGGCGGCGACTTTAGATAAAGTTAGCGGTGCAATCAGACCAGGTGGTTTGGTGGAGAGCGAAAAGTTACCGACTGATGTCCGAAAACGAGCTATGGAAGCAGTGGACCGGTGTGGTCGGAGAGTCACTGTTGGTGACGTGTCTAGTAGAGCTGGTCTCAAAGTTACTGAAGCTCAAAAAGCTCTTCAAGCTCTAGCAGCTGATACTGATGGGTTCCTTGAGGTGTGATTTCATGCCCCTTACTGAAATTGATGCAAAGTTTTGATTTTTATATGTTTAGTCAGTCTCAAGGTGCTAAATTTCATGCCCATTACTTCAACTGATACAAAAGTTTTGATCTTTATGCGTTTTCATGTTTTGATTAGTCGTCTCAAGCTGTTAATGGGCATACCCTGATACAAAAGTATTGATCTTTATGCATTTAGTCGTCTCAAGATGCTAAATTTCAGTGACTTCGTTTAGGTTTCGGATGAAGGTGATGTGCTTTATGTTTTCCCATGGGATTACCGGCCTAAGTTGGCTACTAAGTCGTTAAGGATACAGATTGAACCATTTCTCGAAAAAGCAAAGGTATACTTGTCATTTGTTATGAGTTATATGGATTTGAGTCCCTTGATTGTGTTTACTTATATCTGAGTCTGAGCTCTCTGTAATGTATGTACCTGGCACTGGCAGGTTGCTGTAGATTATTGGACTCGTGTTTCGTTTGGCACGACGCTTATAGCGTCTGTTGTTATTGTCTTCACAGCGATTATAGTCATCCTGGTTACAAGCAAAAGGTATCCGTTTTGACTTGCTATTATATCGTTGTGGACAGTGGCAATGGTTTGAATTTTGGCACTGATCTTTTTGGATTTTGTTAATAGCAAGGATGATGATCGTAAGATTAAACGCTGGCGCGGATTTAATCCTGGATTCAATTTCTATATAAACCCCTCCAATCTGTTTTGGTAATTTGAATTTCTTGTATAAAGACTTCATCTATATGTAACAGATAGAGAGGGTAAGTGATTGATTTAGCGGAAACTCCTAGTCATATTCTAGTTTTTTTTTTATGTAAAGCTACTCGGATCCGGATTACTACAGCAGTCGACGAGCTCGAGAAGATGAAGGACAGGGAATGGATTTCATTGAATCTGTAAGAAAAAATCATTGAACTTAATGCTTTCCTTCTTTGCTATATGTTTCTTCCCCAGTTGCTGCTGTGATAATGATTTGAACTACTTATGGTTTCTAGATTTTCTCCTTTGTATTTGGAGATGGAGACCCAAATCAAGGAATGGAAAAAGAGAGGTGGCAGATGGTAATGTTCAGGACTTCAATCTTCTAGTGTTTCTCGTTTTTTTCCTCATGTTATTGACCTTAGTCAGGTCATTAGCTTTGTTCTTAGATGATGTTTATATGATTAATAAAGCAAATTGGTGACTACGGAAAAGCAATGTAGATATCATTCATGTATGAATAATATACTCACTTCTGACATGTATTTGCAGATTGGGCGGTATATAACTTGTAGAGGAGGTGTTGTTGCAGCTGACGAACTTGCTCCATACCTTGATGTGCCATCTTCCAAGAGTGATGCGGTATGTTTGGTTTTAAACTGCTAGCTATCTTTGTACTTGTTTCCCTCTCGAGCTAGTTGTGTCGCTAAATAATGTAAAAAGACATTCTTTTCAGCTTCGTAAGTGTTTTCCTTTTGATGTTTGCAGGACGATGAATCCTACATTTTGCCTGTTCATCTTCGGTTTGATGGTCAACTTGTGTTAGATGAAGAGGTAGGTATTACAAATCCTATTTCTGAAATGTTTTCTTTGGTCATTTTCATTAACAGTTATTGCCTGTTGCTTAGGGAAATATCTTGTATCGATTTCCGTTCATGCAACGTACTGCTTCTGGTCTTGGATCTGGTAGACACATGGGAAAATGGGTTGGCTGTGTTGAAGATGTGGAAAAGATGTTCAAGGAGGAAAAATGGCAATTTAGGTTCTTATCATTATTTTTTTAATATCTTACACTTATTATGACTAGTGTTTTTATGGTCCTTCAGTTCTTGATATTGGAATCTTGTTTCTTTATAGTGAAACTAGTTTAACGGAGAGAGCAGCAGTCATTGGCCTAGGTGCGGTTAATCTCTTTGGCGTTATTTTACTAAAGGCCTTGCTAAAGTAAGGACTTGCTCCTAGATAAAATTCCTTTTTGTTTGTGAATATATAAACCTCGAACGTAACCGCGTTTTTTTCTTCTTTGTTTCCAGTAAGCTGGCTGTCATGCCAAATAAATTTCTTACATTTGTTAAGATTGTATTTCCACTACTTGAGGTATGATTTTCTTTGTGTTCAGATGACCGGTCTTTGCTTTCAACCTATTAAAACTATTGCTACCGGTGTCTTTCATTGACTTGTACAAAACGGGACTATGCAGATATACGCAGGTTCGTTCTTCGCCATCCCATTGGTTCGGTGGTTACCAATCAAAATAAAGAATATTCAGATAGAGAAAAGGAACAAAGCTCGGCTACAATTTGCACGAGCACTTGAATCTCCAGATATCGCACTAGGTCGTAAGGTAGGCATGTTAGTAGTCTAGGGGAGAGGTTTAAATTAGTTACCCCAAAACTAGGTATATGTTTTGATCTTTGACTGATGCAATGCAGCTGGTGAGTGCAAGGAATATGGCTGAAAAGACAGTGATAGGGAAGGAGCGGATTGTTTACAGTACGGATAAAGATATGATTGAACAAGAGTACGAGGCAGGCGAATGGGACCGAGAGGTGGATAAAATAGTTTGAAATTTGGTAAGCGAATTGAGAGACATTTGAGTCGCTGCAACAACCAATTGCGTTGTATATAATCACGTACATGTCTTAATCTCATTGTGCTTAGCAATCCTATCCGATTTTGCATTTTGATTCCCATTTTGCTTAGCAAACTCACACATAAGTAATGGACACTTTCTAGGTTATTATAGGTTTCGTCCAACTGATGGACTAGTGCTATTGAGCTCTCTCTCTCTCTCTCTAACACAAGCATTACTGATCATGATACTCTGTATTCATCAGTGTCTTATATATTTCTCTCTGTATCATTAATATAGGTTTTAGAGAAATAAGATGCATTTTAAGGACGAAATTGATTTTAAACGGAATAATGGGGCAATTGGAAATATTTTATAAATTATGGGGAAAACATGGAAAAAAAAAGATTACGTGTTCGCCACAAGACCAAAAATCTCTCTCTCTAGCCTCCTCCATTGTCTGTTTTTGACGGAGTAAAAGGAAAGCTTTCTTTTTTTCTCCAGAAACCTTGAAAGATTCGTCTTCCATGGCGAAGAGGCTCTAGAATTCGTATTTTGTAGAAAGAGATTATTTTGGGTTTTTTTAAGATCATGTCGAGATCTCTGGTGAAACGCTTTGCTCCGTATTTGATTGGTCGAATTAGAGATAATCATCGGATGCTTAATTTTTCTTCAGTTTCTGCTCTTAAAGAAGCTTCTTCTTCTTCTTCGCAATCTGAATCTTCTTCTCTCGACGTTGTTCATCTCAGCGAGAATTGTATACGGGTATGTATGGCTTCTCCTAGGTTTCTATTGGATTTTGCTCTAATTCAATAAAAAATTCGGGTTTATTCTGCAGAAATGGAATATATGAAAACATTTTCTACCTTTGAATTGAACAAATATGAAGCATGGATTTCATTTTCCAAAGATATGCATTTTTGCTATGAACATCAAGTTAAAACCTTTACCATACGTTTTATTCAAATACTAGTGATTGTCATTGGGCATGTTCATATCTGTTGTTCTTGAGCCTCTGAAATGTTTGCCCTTTGCAAGATTTTCAGGGTTTCAATTCTTCGATTTAAGTGTTTCGATTGTTAAAGCAGACATTGTTTGTTGATTTTGTATCTTCTCTTGACATTTATGAGTTGACAATTTATATTCAGAGGATGAAAGAGTTACAGTCTAGTGAGCAGGAAAAGAAACTGCTTCGCTTGGGCGTAGAGACGGGAGGGTGTTCTGGTTTTCAGTATGTGTTTGAGCTTGATCATAGAACCAATCCTGATGACAGGTACTTTGCTCATCTCAAGCTGGATGGATCACAATTCTCCGCGTTCATTTTGTCTCAATTATTGTCCTTCTTAAACATTTCAGGGTTTTTGAGAAGAATGGTGTGAAATTGGTTGTAGATAATGTTTCATATGACTTTGTCAAAGGTGCTACCATTGATTACGTCGAGGAACTCATCCGTTCTGCTTTCGTGGTAAACTCTCTCTCTCTCTTTTCATCTTTCGATACTTGTAATCTCGTTAGCATTCATAAACCTAAGTTTCCTGACTACCATTTGTAACATGTCGTCCTTGTGCCCTCTGTAATGTATCAAAAGACATCAAGAACCTTGTTCATGATTTTTCATTTGATTTCTTATGCTTGCTTGGTGTGTGTATTCAGGTAGCTGAAAACCCAGCCGCGGTGGGTGGATGCAGTTGTAAAAGCTCCTTCATGGTCAAACTCTGAATCGTTGAACCATTCTTCTTTACATGAGTAGAAACCAAATTTGATTTTTTGTTATTTTTACATGTATAAGTTTTTTTGCTATGTATCAAAAGTCATTATAAACTAGGGAAAGATACAAAAAAAACTCTGTAGGCTTCTGTAGCTCAACAAATAATTTGTTCATCCTATTTATAAACAATAATAATTGAATGGTTTACACAAAGAGGAATGTTTGTATCTTCTTCTCTTTATCTCTATTTGCTCTAGATCTTATAGATTTTAAATCACAAGTCCAGCTGATGAAAGTGAGTCCTTGTGCGTATTTAAGAGAGAAGAGCGACTTAACTCCTTCAGCTTTCCTTTATCCAACAAGAACACTCTCTGTGCCATCATCACTGTCTCCAGTCTATGTGCAATCACAATTACCTATAAATGCAAACTCAGGAGTTATGAATCAAGATTCGGAATAATCTTGGTAAATGATTCATTCACTTAGAGCTGTATATGCATGTTGTTACCGTGTGATCTTCCATTACACGTTCAAGAGCTTGTCTGACTAGCAATTCCGACATACTATCCAATGCTGATGTTGCTTCATCCAAAATCAGTATAGATGAGTTCTGATATAGCGCTCTTGCGATAGCTAGTCTACACATTTGCAAAAGATAACAAGATGATAAGCAATCCAGATTACTAAACCTGAAGAGTATGTGGGAAACAGGATTGGATCTTCAATGGAAGAACAATCAGTGGGTTTAATCACACTTCAAGACTTACCTTTGTTTTTGGCCACCGCTTAGGCTTGAACCTCTGGGACCAATTCCTGTGTTGTATCCCTCAGGTAGGTTTTTGATAAATTCATCAGCATTTGCAGTTTTTGCAGCAAGCTCAACTCTCTTCATGTCAATTCCCGTCATGAGATCTCTGTACCCAATGTTTTCAGCAACTGTCCCCGTAAACAGAGTCTTGTATACGAAGAAAAAGCTATGTTACTACGATGAACCACTATCTTGATATGAATCATGAAAGGTGAAGAATTTCAAGACAGGAACTTACTATGTCCTGTGAAACCAGACCAACATGCTGCCTCAAACTGTCCAGTTCGATATCCTTGATGTCATTTTTGTCAATAAATATAGAGCCTATTACAGTAAAATAGCAAATGTCCTCAGATAACAAAATCATTTGGTTCTACAGTATTGTGATCAAGAAGGAGACAAGTTACGAAAGAAGAATTGCGCACCAGATGAAGGTTCGTAAAGACGGAGAAGCAATTTGATCAGTGTTGTCTTTCCTCCTCCAGATGGCCCAACAAGAGCTATAGTCTCTCCTGCTTTAATATGAAGATTCAACCCATCTAAAACGGGAAGCATCTCTTCACCGTATGTGAATGAAATATCGCATAATTCAACCTCACCTGCAACCTTTTCCAATTGAATGGCCTCAGCTCTCTCAATCACCTAGTTGTCAACATGCAACCAAAAGCACTTTGCATTCAGATTTTGAGACAGACAAAGAAGCCAAAAAGAAGATCAGAGGGAATGTTTATGTTTTAATACTACCTTAGATTTTAATGAGGTTAAATCAAACAATCGTTCTACCGCTGGCTCTCCTTGTTTCAATTCATTATAAGCTTTTCCCAGATCCTGCAAGATTCTTTAGATTCAAAATCCCAAAAAGACAGCTCCTCAAGGTAAAACATGAAATGCCACACTGACAAATTTATTTACCTGGACAGGCTCGATCAAGAAAGCTAAGGACGTCATAAAGGACACAATCGCACCAGAGCTCAAAGAAGACCCTGAAAGTGTCATTGCTCCAACACAAAACACCGACAATGATCCGAGATAAATAACTTGAACAATCTGAGGGATAAGTGATTTCATTTTCCTCTTCTTAAAACGTTCAGTTAGGTCAGCACGAGCAAACCTCTGAAACCTCACACTCTCCAAAACCTCTGCGTTATTAGCCTTCACAAACAAAATCGCAGGTAGGACCTAAACATAGAAATCTCTGCTTTAGTAACTTTCCCGTGTAGGTCATCTCAAAGTAGAACAGAGGAATCAGAAAAGAATACCTCATTCAAGTAAGCAGAAAGAGAAGCAGAAGCAATCTGAGCCTTTCTAGATATCTTACGAAGCCGGTCACCAAGAAACGCAATGACAAGCGCAACAGATGGTATCACCTATAAACAAAGCAAGAAACTTGACAACCTAGAGAAAAGCACGAACAAAGAAAACATTTTTCACATAATCTTCACTCACCATTGCAGATACTAATGTCAAAACAGGACTTGCAACTAACATATGCGTAGCCATTGCAGATATCTGAAATGCACTAGGCACAACTGTCTGCAAATAAGCTTATAAGTCAGCAAAAACATTCATATAATAAGCAAAAAGTGATGATGATGATGATTTTGTTCATTACTCACGTTAAGAAGAGAGTAGATAGTATCAGCAACATCAGAAGCTTCAGCAGTAATACGATACGCAATATCACCAGACGAAATCCCATTACCACCTTCGAAGAACTCTAATTCCCTCTCTAAAACTCTCTGATACGCGAAAACCCGAATCCGATAAACCGAATTCAAAGCAGCTTCCCAAAGAAACGCTTGCTGGAGATAACCAGCGACAACTCTAGCTAAAAACAAAGCGGCTGAAACGAGAGCCGCGTTTCTAAGCTTCATCGGACTCGCGGCGTTTGCGTTTAGGTTAGATGTGAAGGACCCGATTCTAGGAATGATCTGAGAAAGAGAAACAACGGAGACCAAGCTACATAACCAACCGGCGAGGATGGTTCTAGATTCCGATTGTAGGTAGGGTTTAACATTCTCGAAGGGTTTTAGCGAATCGACGGTTGAATTAGCTCGGATAAGGAAAACGGAAGGTTTACCGGAGATTAGAGGTCTCGGAGACTGTCGTTGGATTGGGAGTTTGAGAAAGAGAGATGAGCTCCGGCGGTGACACGGCGGCGGAGGAAGGAGGAGACACGGCGTCGTTGGGCGGAGGAGAAATTGCATCTCTCTCTCTCCTATTCGAATAATATTTTTTTAGATTTAATTTTGGAGGGTGAGAATTTTTCATAACCAGTTAATTACTGCCCGGTTCAGTTTGTTGTTCCCAAACCCAACTAAATCATTTTATTTTGCTTTTGCGGTTAAATTATCCGGTTATTGTTTCACCTATAATATCAGGCTAGAAATACAGGATTAAAAAAAGGTAAAAAAAAAAATACATGATTTAATTTAAAATACAAAATATAAAAACATTTGACAAGAAATGATTACTTACAAGATAGGATGAAACTAAATGGAACAAAAAGAAATTAGAATCTTGAGTGCTAAACTTACAATATATCTTGTTAACAAGACGAATTTGACAATCGCTAACAATAAAAAACAAAGTCAATGACAGGATTCCGCATCCGAATTATTTTCACAATTATGTAATTCTAACACTTAAATTCTTTAATTAAAACCATAAATCGAATATATCCGATAAAAGTAATTTTTTTATAAAATAAGTTGAAACTCAATGAAAAAATAAAAAAATCCAGAGTGCTAAACTTACATTATATAGTGACAACAACCCGAATTTGGCAACCGCTAACGATCAAAGACTAAGTCAATGACAAGATTCCGCATCCGAATTGTTTTCACAAGTATGTAATTCTAACACTTAAAATTTTTTAATTAAAACAATAAATCAAAAATATCTGATAAAAGTAATTTTTATAAAATAAATTGAAACTGAATAAATAAGTAAGAATCTTGAGTGCTAAATTTACATTATGTTGTGTCAACAACACGAATTTGGCGATCGCTAACGATCAAAGACTAAAGTCAATGACAAGATTCTGCATCCGAATGGTTTACACAAGTATGTAATTCTAACAAAATTCTTTAATTAAAATCATAAATAAAAATATTCGATAAAAAGTAATTTTTTACAAAATAAGAAATAAGAAACTCAATGAAAAAATAAGAATTTCGAGTGTTAAACTTACATTATATCGTGTTAACAAGACGAATTTGGCAATCGCTAACGATCAAAGACTAAGTCAATGACAGGATTCCGCATCTGAATTGTTTTCACAATTTTGTAATTCTAACACTTAAAATTCTTTAATTAAAATCCGATAAAAAAATCAAAAGTTTGTTTTATCAAATGAATTTTTAAAATAGAAAACATCTTTAAGATCGAAAACCATTTTGCCAAAAAAATGAAAGCTTGAAAATACTTTTAAAATCCAAAAACAAGAAAGTGGAATTAGTTAGAAGCTTTGTTACAGTTAAGGGAGATAAAACTTTACGCCAGTGATGAGACTTGTTTGTCACACGCAACAAATCTACAAGAACAAACAAACAAAAAAAGAGAATATCAACTTAAATTAAGAATGCTTTAATTACTAATCAATTGCTACATATTTTAATATGATAAAAAAATTGTTGTTCGTAGATCATGCGAAAGTATTTATTCAAACTTACCTCGACAGGTCACAAGTTATGTAGATCGAATCAAAAAGCTTTCAACCACAAATACCAATCTCCTTCTTGAATTCCTGTTACACACTGATTTCCATATTATTAGGGTTAGGGTTTCAATGCAACCACCACAATCAATCATAAGATAAGATCTTACGGATTATTAAGCCTAGGGCTTCAATATGAACTTACCCTAAAGCTTCCACTTTTGTTGTACTCGCAGACTTCCACATCGCTATACTCGCCACCAATCATGATCAAATTATGCAACCAATCGTAAACCTAATTATTATGTAAGAAGAAAGATGAAAATCAACAATTCTCGTTTATCAATCGGTTCAAATACGATACACATATGCATAGACAAGACCGATGTTCAGATCGAGATTCAGAGAGAAAAACGCACCTAGTTCCTTGATCTGCACGCCACAATAATTATATGTCGAGAGCAAGAGAGAGAGAGATAAGACACGAATTGTATATGACACCATTCTTGAGTTACTTCGTTGCTTGATTACATAGATTTGAGGAAGAAGATGAGCGAGAGAGAAAAGAAAACATAACCTAATTAGAGAATTGTGTGTGTAATTCTCTTTGAAGCAAACGAAACCTATTGACATATTAATAGAGTAAAACTAACCGTTAGAGAAAAAGGAAATGGAATTCAAAAAATTAGCCGTTTGGGAAAAAAACACTTGACGGATGTAAAGTGTTTTGGGAAAACAAGTCTGATAAGACCTCTTCACCGACTCTCCACAGTTCTAAATAAGAAGAAGAAAACCAAACTTAGTGAAAATTACTATATTATCCTTGCAACTTGACATTGTTGAGTATTTCGCACGTTGGCCCATTTATTTACTTTGTTGGGCCTATACTAGTTGGTCCTATAAACACAATTAGCTGTTTTTTACTATTGTTGTGAAATTGTGAAACATCAACTGCATAATGAAATTCAATTTAAATACAAATTCAGTCATCTTCTTCTTCCTCCTCAGATGCTTGCTTGAGCCACTGTATGAACGTCGCGCACTGATTCGGATAAACTTTTTCATCTTCATTCAGGCCTGCTTGCTCTACCGCCCATCTCAAGACCGCATCTTCTAGCAATACTTCTTTACCATACAGAAGATGCAGAATATCAGGAGAACAAAACTCCCTAGCCGATTCCTCACACATCTCTTGATTCTCTTCCCATTTCTGTATCACTTCTATATGTTCATCAATTGTTTTTACATATACTTATCAAGAAGTTCCATCCATTTCGTAATAATACTCGCCAGGTATTCAATTTGTTATTCAATTTTTAACATAATACTAGTTAATACTAGGTATGACTATGTATGTTGTAAGCAAAAATCAACCGTGACATGCAACAGCAAGAAGTAGACGTAATCAACTAGTATTAATCTTCTCAATTAATGTGTGATTCCTTTTACAATGTATTTACTTAGCTGTAAAAGCAAAGAAGCAATATTGTTCGATTAATCATATAATTTCTATGAATTATTAGATTAATCACGCGTCAACATCATATATCTACGTATTCAAAACAACCAAAAAGTTACGAAAATGATAGACCATAAATTTCGATTTGGTTGTTTGGGTTATCTATATTAAACAAACAATAATTATTTGTGTTGTATATATGATTTTTTTTTAACCATGTTGTATATATGATTTGCTTTTTACATATATAAAATTATGAAAGAAGGAAAAAAAAATAGTTTTAGGAGTAACTTTAACATAACAGCTTCCAAAGAAAACAGTTTTTTTTTCAAAGGTAAATATATTGTATTATCACGCGTTTTGATGGTTTGAAAGATGTCAATGTCAATAATAGTTCTTGGTTTCGTATAATTCAAAACTATGATGCAAAATGTTTGCATTTTTTTTACCAGTTTAGGAGGCCATACACAACACGTTTAACAAAGATGGAAAGTTATCATTTTGTAATTCCTTGGAAAAATTAAAGTCTATTAGCTGTAGAAGCAAATAAGCAAATAATGCTAACAATAGAATAATCTTTTTTTTTTGGTAGAGAAATGATATTATTATATAGCGTCACTTTATCACTATATTTTTATTTTTCTTTGCCTAGAGAGGAAACAATGCATGGAGATTAAGTGAAGATGAGGCCTTTCCGATTTCGGCAAAGCTTACGAGCTTGCCTATTTAATCATCGGTGGTGGTGTGATATTAGGATCCAACTCATCTATCTCTTAATACTCATATATTAAATCAATGATGAACTTATGCCGCTGCTGGACTGCGCTCGAGCCAATCGCTCAAAGGTACAGAGGCCGTCGTCTTGCCTTCCAAGCTTCTCCGGAGTTACACCGCCGCCGGATTGCGCTGCAAGCGTTCGTCGCTCAAAGGAATGGCCCAACTCCCAACGAAGTTCCTCTTCCTCCTCAAGCACAATCTCTGCCAACGGTGTTGAACCCTCCACGAACCGGTTTCCTTTGGTTATCTAATCTATCAGAGGAGAAGCAGAAGGAAAGGCTTAACATGATATTGTTCAATATAGTAATGGCTATGCAAGCAGCCGAGTATTGGTTTCTAATGGCGGAAGGCAAGGGAAGAGATGTTGCTCAACGTTCAACCTTCTTGCCTCTAACCGAATCGGAGCTGTTGGTTGAAGTACGCCAATGGGCTGACGAGGTGGAGGGAATAATTGCTGCGGAGTTCGGACGTGCTTTGACGAAAGAAGAGAAGGTAACTTTATGGACAAACGAAGGGAAATTCAGGCTTGATGAGTCCCAAATGTGGAAGAGTTATGTTGAAGAGGTGCATCAATACCGTCATGCTCATGAAGTTCCTCCTCGTTGATGAGATCATAACCGGAGTAAACCGAAATTAACTTTATCAAAGACACGTTCATTAGCACGTTTGTTTATTTGTTTAGTGGGCAGTTAGTTATGAACATATTTCTTGTGTATTTAAGTAACGTTTGTTTGAAGGAAAAGATAGGAAAAGAAAATTGAAGTAACTTGTTCTTGTGTTCTTGATCAATTGCTTGTCCTAATATTGGGACCGTAACAATTGGTATCCGAGCGAGGATCCATGGAGCTCTACAATGAGATCTATGGCGATCCAATCTTCGACGTCTACGACGACGAAGAACCGATATTCAGTGCCGACGATGATGTAAAAATCTTCGTAGAAAGTGGTGGAGGAGGCGTTGGCCGCGGCGGCGGAGATAACGTTCAAAAAATTGCATCACACCACACAAGAAGTCATCACAACATCAAAAACGTGCAAGCCGACACCGTTCACTCAAATCTGTTTCCCCCATCACAACCCGTGAAACCGGAGCTTCCGCATTTCAGTGACGGTGACCCAACATCATGGAGCAGAAAAACAAATCAAGATGTTGATTATCGAGATGTTGATTATCAAGACACGTTGGCTAAGCAATGTAATGGACTTCTTCATGGGAAGGAGTTAAGTTGTATAATTCTTTACGATGCTCTTTATGGTCGTCGTCCACCACAAGATCGACTCTGCCATGCGCCACGAGATTGATGAACCTTGAGGACAAGGTTCTTTCCGGGGATCGAGTAATGATGAGATCATAACCGGAGTAAATCGAAATTAACTTTATCAAAGACACGTTCATTAGCACGTTTGTTCATTTGTTTAGTGGGCAGTTAGTTATGAACATATTTCTTGTGTATTTAAGTAACGTTTGTTTGAAGGAAAAGATAGGAAAAGAAAATTGAAGTAACTTGTTCTTGTGTTTTTGTGTTCTTGATCAATTGCTTGTCCTAATATTGGGACCGTAACACTCGTCATAATAGACATGGCCAAGAGCTTAGACGTGACTACTTTAATCTTCATCTCGGCCGTCGTGACGGTGGTCATAGGTAATCAGATTAACGTATTGTTTGTCAGGTTTAATCGAGTCTCGTATAGCATGCTCTTCCTATCTTAAATAAAAGTCTTTAGCCTTATGATCAGTATGTCTATTTTAGTTTGGAGTATGTGTCTTTTTATTTGTTTATGCGTATGTTTATCTTATTTTGGATCATTAATAATTTTTATAAGGGGTACCGTCAATGCTGATTTATTTGCAAAATTACAATGAGTTCGTCTGGTTTTAATCATTAAAAGGTATTAATCTAGATACATTGCTTGTGATTACTTGAGGTTCAATTTGATTTGGGACATTTACAAAAATGCCACTTTTGACATGCCACTTTTCAAATATGTCACTCTTGAATTATTTTTTTACCAATATGCCACTTATAAATCCGTTAAAAAACATATATCTCAAAATTTTCAATTTAAAAAAATGTTTTGATCCCTCACAAACCTTAAACCAAAAAAAACTAAACCTTAATATAACATAGTTAACCCAAACATAAATGATTTAAAACTTTGAAAAAAGTGATAGTGACATTTTTGAAAAATGGCATGTCAAAAGTGGCATATCTTGAAATTTCTCATTTGATTTCTGCATTAGTTAGTCATCCGTCTCCAAAATTATTGCATTTACGTGTATTTAGATACAATATTGTACCCTAAATCCTCAATCTGAATCACAATGTTAATTGAAGACGCCATATCAATTTGATTTTTGTAAATGAATAAGATAAGAATAAAAACATGAACGCTAAGTTTTTCTTAAAATGGTAAGAAAAAGATGAGTTTCCATCTCTTTTTATTTTAATCGTAAATATCAATTCTATACTTGAAAAGAATTCCTCGAGTATGTTTTTTTAATTTAGTTTTACACGCCTCAACTTTGATCCGTTGGTTTGAAAAGAACCTCGTTTATGTACTAGTACTACAAATGTTAAAACTATAAACGGCCCCCAGTTAAATAAAACAGGGCGTTTTAAGTTGTGGAAAAACAAGGTCAAGTCAAGTGTGAGTAAAAAGTGCATGTCCGAGTGAAAAAATAAGATGGTCAAAATCCTTTTTGTTCAAGCGTCGTCTATTTGTTGATATATTGTTTCGCGTCAATGGTGGATGATGTCACAGATTTGCTTATTTGATTATTAGTATTTTTTTACGAAATATTATTAAATTTCGTTTGAAACCTAACATAAATGGCACTGAAACTCGACAATATTCGATTGTCTTGTAATCCAAAATAAGAAAACAATTGACACCACAATAGGTACGATTTAGGGCTGGACAAATTATCCGTTAGATTTGCTCCGATCCGTGATCCGTTTTGATCCGATCCGAAAAATTCGAATATCCGTTATAAATCAAAGCAAAGCAAATAGTAAAATCTACGATCCGTCTAAAGCAAAGCAAATCATAAATACTAATTTTAAAAATCCGAATATCCGATCCGATCCGTAAATTACATATATGTACATATAATATGATATACCTACAACATATATTTGCATTTTTTAACCTTTTCAATACATTGAACGGATATAGTTATAGTAAATTTACGTAGTTACTAATTTTGTAAATCAGTTGTCTCATATTTTTATCTAAAAATAATAATAAATGTTTCGTAGTCCACCATTTTTTCTTTCACTTTTCATTTTATTTTTAGTTATATCAAATAAAATTATCTAACTTATATTATTTTTTCACTAATTAGTTTAAAATTTATACTGAAAAAATAACTTTTTAAAAAAATAAAATATTTTTCTTTCGTTTTTTTCAGTTAAAACAAATATCCGCAAATATCCGAATATCCGCAAATATCCGGAAAAAAATCCGGATATCCGTAACTCCAAATATCTAAAATTTTCAAAGCAAAGCAAATCGGAAAATTTAATATCCGTGAATAACAAATCGAATCACAAATACTATAATTTTTTCGGATATCCGATCCGCGCCCAGGCCCCTAGTACGATTGGCTAGACTTCGCATTAGCCGAGTTTCTAAATTGAGATTTTACATCACACGCATAGTTATACTATTTGAGAGATAAAATGTCATCGATCCAATATAATATGTTACTGTTTTAGGTGGTCTTTCTTTAATGCTATACTACTTTGGTAGCAATAGGATGCTTTTTTGCCATTTGATCGATAAGTCAAAAGGTTGAATATATTTACAGTCTCCTATGGGAGCTAGTTTAGATCGATCATCCCAATGAAGCTGTATTTACGAATATACTCTATTTCTCTTTTTTCCTCTTTTTCCGTAATACATTGTTCAACTGTACATACCATTTTTAGATATGACATATCATAAATACATTATTCAGGAAAAATGACACGATTAAGATCTATGGGTTGGTTTGTAAGTTGTAAGTTGTAACTTGATTTTTTCGCTCGGCTCGAACTACGGTTTAATGATCAATTCGTTTGAGAAGATAAAGATCATGTTTTGCAAAAAAAAAAAAAAAAAGACTAAAATCATAACAAATGTCTAAATATATGGTTTATAAGCAAAAAAATCTAGAAAAGTAATAAATTATCTATTATAAAAATTAATTTTATAAATTACTTTAAAATATATATGATATAGAACCATATCCACCTAGTATAATTTTTAAATCTACAAGTTTCCATTCTTTTTGTAATATATATTCCCAACTTTGACTCCCCATTAGTTTCCTAAATTAATTTTATTGCCACGCTTTTCCTAAATCGATGATAAAATTGTGAGCGTTTGATTCACTCGAGTCAACTTCAAAAGACAATTGGAAAAAAATGCATGAATTCGTTGAGATCTATGGTTCGCTTTAAATTGTAACTCGATTTTCCGGTAAGCTTAAGCTAGAGTTTAATGATCGATTCGTTTGAAAAGATGAAGATCCAGCTTGTAGATGCAAAGTTGATGTATGTCATATATTCGACTACAATGGATAGATCTCGTTTGTTTTTTTGTTAAAGTAGATTGATCTTGTTTTGATTTGGCTAATCTTTTATATTAAAAAAAAATATATCATACCAAAAAAAATAAACAATGGACCAGTATTATCTAAGCTATGTGAGGTTGTTTTCTTGTCCAATCAAAGTGTAATTCGTAGCGGAACACGTTAAAACTATACAACCGGTTTTTTGACAAATATATAAAATCAGTTAATAACAAGTTGTTTGTGAAATGATTTTCACTAGTTGAAATAATAAATGTAAGAAATAGAAGGAAAAAGAAAAATATTAAGAACATTTGTCAAAAACACACTTTTAAATATATAAAAAAAAATCATGATTACATCATAACCAATGAAAATAAATTTCTTATATGTTATAGAAATTAAATATATTTATTACTTTAAACTATTATTTGGAACCATATCCACTAGCATAATTGCTAAATATACAAATCCCATCTTATTTTTATACATTTCCAACTTTTACTCTATTAGTTTTTTTAATATTAACTATACTTCAATTGTTCGTTATTCATTTAGAGTTTGTGCGACTATAAATATGGAGGGTCCGATGAACACAAAAACTATCTTTTAGCACGTACAAGTGGTGCAACTGAACAATACTCTGATTTAAAATAGAGGGATCCAAGGAAATGGCCGAAGAAGGAGAACATTCCGGAGCTAAGGAAGTGCAACTTCCCAAACCCAAAATATCCATGTCGGAGGATCTCATCTTTGACTTGCGAGTGGACAGAAAAGCAAATAATGTCTCATTAGTGAAACCTGGTGATGACATCGAGTTTGGTTCGAATGATCGGTTCCATATCAAAATCGAATACTTTAGCCATTTGGGAATATCCAAGTCCGCTAAGAACGATGTAATGAATAATCAAGTGGGAAGTCAATAATAAGGAGGATTCAGAAAATTTGTATGACTTTGGACTTGTGTATATGCAAAACTTTTACTATTTGTATGCCTTTTGGTTTATGAATTAAATCCAAATGAAATAATATATTGTTTCCTTTCTACCTTAATAGTTATGAGTTTTTTCCCACCAAATTGATAGAGAGCGTCAACTTTAAAGATATTGGAAATCAAATATTTGTTGCTTGAATTACAAGAAACCTAACCACCAAATTTTTCTTGTTTCTTTTTTCCATTGCTGATGAACATTTAGGTTTAGGTTTTAGTTACCAGACCCAAACCCACGAGGACCAGGCTTGCTTGATGCTGACTCGACAAATTTCTTCCTTGAGTCCGCCTTTCTCTTCCTCCTCGCGGTTCCAGGTGGAGCCTAAGATACATTTACAAGAATCCATTAAAGTGTTGTCACATGTTAAAAGGTGAAGAAGAGATAAGAAGAGAAAGAAAGAAGAAGAAACCTTTTGTTGTTCTTTCAATGCGTCCTCGAGACCGCTTAATGCAGGAATTGATCCTCCTTCCATTACTCCCATCAAGTTCTTCATTTTCACTCTCATTTGGAATATTTGTGCTACAAGGTTGCTCACTTGTTGTTCTGTCTTTCCTGAATCTTTAGCAATTCTTTTTCTTCTCTCTGGAGATTCTGCTAGTAACTCTGGTTTCTCCCTTTCCTCTATCCAAAAAATAAACAAGATTAAGACAACAAAAACCCGAGTTAAAAAATCGAAATTATGAAAAGTTACCGGGTGTCATTGCTTCGATCATTGCTTCCATGATAATAAGACTCTTTTCCGCTTCTCGGATTTGTGCTGGACTCACTTTCCCCATTCCAGGAATCATTCCAAGAACACGTGTCATCGAACCCATTTTCGCAACAGCTCGAGTTTGCTTCAAGAAATCGTTGAAGTCGAATTTCGCACTCATTATTTTCTTCTGTAGATCTTCCGCATCTTCTTGACGCATCTATAATAAAACACTTCAATGAGAAAGAGAGAACAAGAAAGTAAATTTGGAATTTTAACCGAAAAATACTTACAACTTCTTGTGCTTTCTCTACAAATGAAAGAACATCTCCCATTCCTAGAATTCTTCCAGCCATACGATCCGGATAGAACGGTTCAAGATCCTCCATTCGTTCTCCACGACCTACTAGTTTAATCGGTTTTCCAGATACCTAGTGTTTTAAGAGTAAACGATCAACGTTTAAGCGTAAAGTAAGAAACTTTCTATGAAGAAGAAGAAAACAAACCTCCTTCACACTCAAAGCAGCACCACCTCTTGAATCACCGTCTAGCTTTGTCAAAATGGCTCCTGTGATTCCTATCTCTACATTGAATGTAGTCACCAATGCTGCAGGGAAAACAAAATACCAAGTTCAAGTCTTTATATACATCAGACACTCAAAATCAAGAAATACGTAGAATCGAAATAGATTACCTGCAGCTTCTTGTCCAGTCATAGCATCAACAACGAGCAAAACTTCTGTTGGATTCAGAAATTTCTTCACGTCTTTTAATTCGTCCATCATCCCTTTATCTATCTGTCACAGAGATTGCAATTTCATGATCTGTGATATAATGACTCTCTTTATAATTAGTAGATGAAAGAAATATTTACCTGTAGCCTCCCTGCGGTATCCATAATAACTACATCGATATTATTCTTTTTCGCTTCTTTTAGACCTTGCTTAGCTATATCTGCTGGTTTTACATCAGTCCCAGCCGTATAAACCGGCACACTAACCTGACACAAAGAGAGCACTAGGTATTCATTCTCCCGATTCTTTTAAGCCGGTTCTACGAGTGTACACAAGTCCAAATTTTTAATACCTGTTCACCTAAAATGACAAGTTGATCGATGGCTGCAGGACGGTACACATCTCCAGCGATAAGCATGCAAGATTTTCCCTATCAATATCATAAATGTTACAGCTCAGTTCAACAGGGAGTAAATCGGCCATCAAAATATGAATATCCATACTTGTTTCTTTAGGTAAAAAGCGAGTTTAGCGCAAACAGTTGTCTTCCCGACTCCTTGGAGACCAGCCAACAATATAACAGTA
Source organism: Draba incana (assembly GCA_963576765.1). Classification (NCBI taxonomy): domain Eukaryota; kingdom Viridiplantae; phylum Streptophyta; class Magnoliopsida; order Brassicales; family Brassicaceae; genus Draba; species Draba incana. Next base: position 50,311,774 of record OY755203.1, on the reverse strand, counting down.
GGACCAGACTTAGCAAACTGTAGCTCAGATACTTCTCCACCCATCAATTTCACTAACTCATCATGCACAATCTGCAATAAAATCCATAAGAGCCAAGCTTAAACGCTATTGAAACTGAAATGATCACAGAACCGGTTCATCGCTAAATCACCTTAACCAACTGCTGATCGGGTTTAACTCCTCGAATGACACCCGTTCCAACGGCTTGATCACTAACCGATTGAACAAACCTTCTAACAACTGGAAGACTCACCTGTTAACAACAAAACCGCTAAGCGACTAAAACCACTATTACACCGCCTTCTCTATAAGAACCGTAAACAAACATCACTCACATCAGCTTCAAGAAGAGCTCTTCTAATATCCCTCATTGGCTCCGCTATATTCTCCTTCGTCAAAACCTCTGCAAATTCAAATGAACCGTAACTAGCTAGTAGCAAGATTACACTGACCCTTAAACCAAAAATTGTCCACTTTCATTTAAAAATCAAGAAAACAAAAAGATTCAAGTTTCTACTTTATGGGTCTGAGCCAAAACTACCAAAAGCTAATAGCTTTGAGATTAACAAGAGATAAAGCTTATACCTACTCCTTTGAGTTTACTCCAAGCAGACTCAAGTCCACTACTCAATTGACCAAACATCTCTGCCCTCACTAGGCTTCTTCTGTATCTCCCATGACTACTAACTGAATTCGATTTCACCCAACTCCATATCTCCCTCTAACTCAACACAAACATCAAAAACAACACTAAATAACAAAAATTGAGATAAGAAATGGAAAAGAAGAAAGCCGAACCGTGGAGGGATTCTTAGAAGAGAGAGAAGCTGAATTGTTGGTTCCGGTGAACGGAGAACGAAATGTAGAGCTACTTCTCCGATTTACCGTACAATTCTGTGTACATGTAACTCTATTCACTGAGAAACGGCTTGAAAATTGTAGAGCCTCCATTAGTAGAGTAGTGATCGAAGCTCTCGAAAAATCTCAATTTTATCCAAAGATGAAAACTTTTTGGATGGTTCCATTTTATCCGTTTTCCATGACGTGGCCGTGTAATAGCCGTCGATTTGTATTCTCATCAATACGGCGTCGTTTTAAAGATTTTTTTCACTTTAGCTAATGTTGAATTTGTCGTAATCAACATTTTTTTCATGGTTTGAACAAAAAAAGAATCACATTGATAAAAATTGCTTCACATTCCTCAAGAACATAGATGAACAAAAAATCAGAAAACAAAAGAAAGAGAAAAACCAAAGAAAGTGTTTCAAGATTTTAACAATAATGTTGATTTGTGTTTGTGTTTAAAGAAGAAGACTTCTTAGAGCTAGTTTCATTAACAAAGGAAGACCAAAGAGAGACTTTATCACCATCTTTCTTGTAGTTATTATCAAACAAAGAATCCATAAGCCCTACGCGTTGTCTCGGCGTACTCAGTGATCTCATCTTCTCCATTGCACACTCTCTCCAACCATTAGAGCTTTGAAACCAACTCTCATCTTCCAATAAACTTTGCTCCAAACGGCTAAAAGATCGCCTCGGGAAAGAAAATGGTGACTCTTGTCCATCACTAGAGTCTTGTCTTTGCAAAGTTCTAAGCTTTACTTTTGTCGGTACAATCATTTCGCTCGGAGACCTAATCGAGTTTATGGATGATTTTGTAGACTTTGATTCACCCGAATGTTCTAGTCGCCCGCTTTGTATTCCCATATCTTTAGTGTACATTGACTCAAGAACCATATGAGGACTTCTTCTCTCCTGCAAACCGAAAAAAATGTTGTTATAAAGACCCCGAGAGACACTTGGGAAGAAACCATATAAAATGTTCTGGTTCCCGGGCCTGAAGAGATGTACGGGCCTAGGCCCAAAATTTCTTAGTATTAAAAAAAAAAAATGATCCCGAGAGAGAATTTACCCGATGAGAGCGGGAGTATTTCAACATACGGTCACGCTTGATCACACCTTCTTGCTTCCTCAACCATATAGCTTTGATATCTTCCTTTGTGAGAGCACTACTATCCCAACCATTACACTCGGTCTTCGAGTTACATTTCGAATGTTTTGATACCTTGACCTCTTCTTTGATCTCACATTTGGGCTTGGACCAATGTTTCCTCTGAATAAGGCTTGATGTTGAAGGTGTAGACTTCAATGAAGCAACTACCTTTCGCCTAACAGCTCGGCCACGCACAATTGCTTGAAGCCTTACGAGTGCTTTCAATGCGCGTAACGCTTTCCTCGCCTATTTGTAAATCAATCACAATGATTAAAAAACATTGCAATAAAATATAATTGCAACCGTGTCAAAGTAAGAGTATTTCTAACCAGATAAGCCCTGAATGCACTCTGTATCTTGATAGCGGAGAAATTGGAATCGCGCTTTTTGACAAAATGTTGAGAAGTGAAGGCGTTTCCCGCCATTCGGACAACTTCAGCAGCTGCTTTGGCAGCTGCAACCGCGGCTTCAGCTGCCGCGGCCGTGGCAATAGCTACATTCATTGCATGTTTTCTCTGATCTTGTGTTGCTTCATTATAAGTCCTTGTCTCTTGGACCGTAATCTGATGTCTTAACTTCAATCTTCTAAATACCCATTTTAATCTCCTTGGCTTCTACAAAACAAAATCATTTTAGATTCATAAACATGAAAATTGACAAATCATGGTATTAAGAGAAAACAAACAAAACCTTCTCTGGTTTTGCTTTCGCCTCGCAAATGAATAGCCGCTTCATCCAACCGAACCACGACCTTCTTTTCGCCATAAAATGGAGTTAATTCCCTGATAACAGATGATCAAGCCGCTTATTTAATTGATCAAGAAGACACAACAACAAATCTAGAGAAGATTTCATGTGTCAACATCATTAGACCCAACAATAGAACAAAGAATGACGTAAAAACACATTGTCTAACAGATCATTACACAATCTTCTTTTTACCTGTGAAATCAGATTCTGTGAAAGATTGAAATGTTGGAGATTCAGATACTTGTGAGGAGAGATGAGTTCAAGTGATGTCTAAATATAGGATCATCTCTTTCTCTTTTTTCCCAACTGTCACTTTCATTATCAATGATTACTGACTTGTTCAAACTCTGCTACTAACTCTCCTTTTCTCTTTGCTTCTTAACCAATCACTTAATACTTTCAAAATAAATTATCCAATTTCTAAATTATTTTCTTCCTTCTTTTTTTGCCACTTTTGGCTTGTGATAAAAGAACATGTGGCTTGTCAACGTATCTAATTATCTATGGTTACAAAAAAAAAAAAATTATGCAAAGATGTAAAAGTAGATCACAACATATTAAATTTTTTTTTTCTTTTTCGGTATCATATTTTAATGTTAACTGTTATGATTTCACTTATACAATGGTCTCGTGAAATATTATTGCTTGAAGAGAAAATAAAATAATGACAACAATGAGTGATAGTACAGTTTAATCATTAATAGAGAAAGAAAATAATTATTAACAACTTTGCTGATATTTTAAATCAAGAACTATTTGGGGTTGATTTTCTTGCATTTAGGATAATTGTTGAGTCTGTGAAAATGTACTAAGTCAGTTATTGATATTTTTTTGGACGATAAATGTTTATATATATACTCAGACGATGTTATAAGAAATAAGAGTAAGAGTCTGAGTAATTGTAGAATCATGTTCGTTTTGTGTAAATTAAAGTAACTAAATCATTTTTTCAGCTCAATTAATCACAAATCTAGTAACCAGAGGAAAAAATAAATTAAAGTTAGTTGATGGTGGTCCAGATAGACTAAATTTCGTTGTTGAGTAGATCATTACAACTTTAGTTATCATGTCATTGAAAAAATGATGAGCCATGTGATGTGAGTCATATATGATATGAACATAGAGCAAGCTTAAAAGCCTATAGGTTTGGCTTAGCTTTTAAATAATGCATTTGAGTTTCTCAACACAGTAAAAGATCCTTTTGAGTTGTTATAAAGCCCCACCACTCTTTTCAACACTTTTAAGAAAATATCAAATCCAATATTATTTGTTTTCCTCTATTGATTTAATGAAAAAGCTAGTAAAAATTTGAAACTTTTTCGGTTAATCTGCATTTCAAAGGAAGAGATGATATATACACACTCAAAAATTACATAGTTGTTATTGTATTTAACCTATGTTAGCAATAATATGTACTAATGATCATACAATTTAAATTTCACTTGAAGTTGCATATATTATACAAATCAATAATCTTTATAAACATACTCGTTATTATCAAAGCTTAGCTTATACTACTTCTTTTCAAAAAAGGAGGAAAAAGCTTACAAGCAAAAATAATAAAAATCAATACACCAATTATGAGATCATAAAGGATTATCTGTACCTAAGATTACATGATCTGTTTCTTAGATCACTACATGCATTTTTTAAAAAATTATAAATATTTATATTAAAATTGAAAGAACAAACATTCGTCATTACATTTCAAAGAATGTGGACATTCTCCACAACCTTTAGTCATCATTGACCCATTATTCCCACCTTATGACATCATCTCTAAGTAAATGGATTACAAAAATGGAAATTATTTGGATCGAGCAGAAAATTTAGAGCAAACTACACAAGTGAATTTGATTATCAGTGTAAATAAATTGACTTAGATTGTTAGATTGAATTCTAAGCTCCATAAGTAAATCACCATCAAACTAAGCCAATCACAAAACGCAGATTCAAAACGCAAAACGCAAAACATTGGTCATTACAAAAGGCACAATCTTTAATGGCTAAACCGTAGTTCAATGGCCATGAGAGGTTCATCAATGGTCACAAAACCAAAAACCTTAAGCCTACTTAACCATAGTTCAAAGGCCATAACAACCAAATGATATTAGAGGCCTAAACACAAACTGATTATTACCGGAAACCTACTTGTACTTACTAAGGAAGAGAGATTTGATCATCAATCAGATGTTTTTGTTCTCTAACAGAGAAGAAGACGGCCACGATTGTCGAAAGTAAGGCAAGACTTTGCAGAAATCCCAAGCAATCGACGATTTACGTCCTTGGTACTGAACATCTTCAACTATTAGAGTCTTTGTGTCACATAAGAAGATGTGATTGTCACATCTGATGTAAACCGAGTCCGAATTCTGGTTGAGGAAAGCGAGCAGCTGCGTTTCTTTATTCCGAGCGCTGCATCTCGTAGCTTCCAGTTTATTATTCCTCCACATCACCTTGAAACTAAGCTTACACTTCATGTTCCATTGAAACACATTGTTTACCTTTTCAAGCTTCCATATCTCCATTATCGACTTATTACTCCACCCATACTGTAAACACCCATCCGCAGATTCGCCTAGAACCTGTTCATCGTAATCAAACGTTTTTGGGAGCTTTATCACATCAAGACGTTTCTCTTCTTTGTTTGAATCATACATAGCCACTTTACCACCTGGAGCATTCCAATAAACCACGCCTTCGATCACTCTCCCTTGACACCACGAAGTAAGAGAAATAGGCTCAGAACAAGTCAGCTCTGAGTAGCACCAAGTAGCGGTTTTAGAGAAATACGTCTCTATTTTCACCTTTGTACTCTGATTCAAAAAGCAAACACACTCAGCGCGAATCACCTTGTAGCTAAACCCTTTATCCGGACAGTCCTCAGTGATCAAAGACATACAAAGCTCTTCGAAATGAACTCTATGACGAGGAAGCTGATGATACTTCTGCGTACTCGGATCATACAAGTAGTAAGCTTTCGGGTGACGACCACAGAGAAGAAACCCATTCGACGAATCAATATAGTAACCCAGCTTATTCAGAACACCAGAGGATTCAATCTCATCACCTAAACTACTCGTTGAAAGTAAAGGAATCGAAGGCTCAGAACGAGGTCGACGAACTCCATCTTTGCGTTTTCCGAGATACGTTGCATTGCATATGAAGAAACCGATGAGTTGAAAGCTCGGTTTCCATTTGGTTAAGTAAGTGTGACGAAAGAAAGGACTTGATATGAACTTAAGCCATCTTTTGGATACAAGAATCAGCTTATAGATTGTTTCAGGAGGTAACTGAAGAAGAATCTCACACAATCCATCATCACTGTTTAGAACTTCATGAACACTTATTAAATCTGAAGCCATCCCCAAATTTGTTTTTGCCCTGCCAGAACACGACATAGCACGCAAAAACTGTTTCTTTCATCATCAGTATGAGAAAACCAACACAATGAAGCAAAAAACACAGATCAAAAGAAATAGTAACATCAATGATCCATCAATTTCGAGAGTTCCGGTGAAATCAAACTCAATAATCTACAAATCGACAAAAGGATTTGAAGAACCCACATGAAAATTTACACAAAGGAACTAACTTTCGGTTAACCCATGCGATTCAAAGAACCAAAAAGCAGAGTGAAATTCGCCGACATTTATGAAACCCTAAACCTAGACTAACATTTGAAGATTACAGGAAACGATTGCGGAGAAAAAAATCGATATTTTTATGGAATCAGAAACTTCGCATTACTTGAAAAATCGTAAACATCGGAAGAAACATGAACGAACAGAGAGAGAGAGAGAGACCTGAAGACGACGAGACGAACGATGAAGAAGAAAGTAGAACGCTTTAAATTCTCGGAACAAGACAACTATAAAGCGACTCTGACCCGGACCCCGACCCGGACTCGGACTCAGACCCGACCACGATCTCTGAACCGGAGTGAGATTCCATTTGAACCGGAATTAAGTCGGTCTGGCTATTGATAATGTAATTAAATACGATTTAGATTGGGTTCAGGCCCAAAATCCTGAACTCGGATATATATATGTTTATTCAGTTTTGGTTTAGTTTAATTTGGAGAAAATAAGCCAAAATATTGCAATGATTTGAGGTTTAGTGGTTTTAAAATGATTTTGGATGAAATTAGATAATTTATTATTAACATTTTTTTGTAATCTCACTTAAAATTAGGGGTGGAATTATTATCCGGGATCCGAGATCCGATCCGAAAATTCGGATATCCGGGGGGCCGGATCCGGATCCGGATAATAAAATCAAGGATCCGTCAAAAACAGATCCGGATATCCCGGGGCAGGATCCGGATCCGGATAATAAAATCGAGGATCCGTCAAAAACGGATCCGGATCCGGATATCCTAATTTTCAAGTCCGGATATCCGGATCCGGATACGGGCTATTAAAATATATTAAAAATAATTATTTTATATATTTTTTAATTTTTTAAAAAATTAATCATAAAAAATTAAAATTAAAATTATTTTCGTAATATTTTATTTATTTTTAATAAATTTATAATAATTTTACAAAAAATAGTTTTTTTAATTTATTTTTAATATTTTGAGGGATCCGGATATCCGCGGATATGTTAATTTTTGAAAGAATATCCGAAATCCAGATATCCCACCCCTACTTAAAATCAACTTTGAGATTTAGATCATTTTCTTTTTGGTCAAAAGATTTAGATCATTATATTTTAAATTTTAAACTAAGAAATCCTCTAAAACATCTTAAAATAACTAGAAAGCAATGCTTTCTATATCTTTAGTAATAATTGATTTCAATTATTAATTAAAATCACTTGTTTAGTAACATTAGATTTTGAAGGAAAAAAATTCATAAATCAATAAAACATAAAATTTGACACTTTAAAATAGATTGAATACACCATTCTACAACAAAAGTGAGCTACAATCCTTGTTTTATTTTCAGTAGTTATATACCAAGTTATTATTATTAAAAAAAAAAACCAACAAAACTAACAAAGTTGTATTTCTGAAAAAAATATAGTTGATTTACTCAAAGAAACCAAATAATATTTTGCATAATCATGCGAAAATACAAATAACTCAGAAAACAGATCAACTAAAGCACGCTCTTAATTAAATCCTATTACAATTTATCTCTGAAAGAATCTTGTAATTCAAGAACATAGACATGAATCTATAAGCCTTCTGCGTCAAGTGCACACCATCCCAACTTATGAACTTGTCCGGATTCGAACAAACCGGCACTCCCATTGCTCCACATGGTCTCTTACCATCATAGTTATAAACTCCACCAATCCCACAACAAGATTTCAAAGCTACACTCTTGTCGAAGCCAAAAGTACCACGTAGAACATATTGAAACGCATTATAGTAATCTCCATAAACTATAACCACATTAGGAAACTCTTTCCTTAATGAAATTATAGCTTCTTGAAGTTGGTTATTATGATCCATAGCGAATCCATTAAGATGTTTCAAACAACCTTTATCGTCGTAAGCTTTTGGATCTTTAATAGGGAAAGACGTCAAGTAAATAGGAAAACAACCAACCGGGAAATTTCCTGGTACGACTAAGTTAACCGCTCCGGTTCGGATCAGTTCTCTAGTTGTGGCTATTATGGCTCCAACCACGTGGGGTATGTAGCTTCTGATTTCTTCAATGGGTTTACCTTGAAAGAAACCGTAGTTGTAGTCGTTTCCTCCAATCTCTCCAACCATGAAAAGAGATTGCTTCAAGTTCAAGCAAGAGGTTTGACACGTGGAACGTATATGAGATTTGAACCAAGCTAGTTGAGTTGAGAGAGGAGTGTTTGAAAATGTATTAGCTACTGCTTCAGAACAATCACACTAATAGTTCTGAATAAGAACACAACACACGGGGTTTTTCCAAAACACTTTACTAGTATTGATTGATAAAATACTTACACGTATTAGCCTCAACCCAATCCTAGCTTTTCCTGTTCACGACTTGATATCGTGAACCTCTCTCTACCCCTAGCTCTGATACAGAATCTCCTAATCACTAGAAACCCTTATCTCTTTGCTAGAAAAATGCTCTCAATGTGTTAAATCTCTCCAAGACTTAACACCCCTATTTATACACAAATGCATGCGGCTTAAACCTAGCCTTGGCCACTACACATGCAAGATTCGCTATCTTCTCTAAATCTTCATGGTAGATTCACTTCCCTTATCTTCTCCTAAGAATAAGGGAATGTTCTTGCTTGAGTAAATCTTCCCCAAGATATCCTCTAGCCCTTCTTGAGTGCTCATCACGTCCTTACTTGCTTGGACTGATCCACTCCACAAGCCCATCAAACTTCAAGCCCATCAAACTTCAAGCCGCACCTCTTCTGAAGTACTCCCATCTGGTGCTGCTACAGATTGCTGCTTCAACAGCTGCATCTTCAATCTCCCCCTTTTTAGCTTTGTGTGTCTCCCATGCATCTGCAAAAACAAACTCACCATAACCACATAGACAACCACACAGAAGCACATATAGATTCCAACTCATTCATAAGAAACCAACTTGTAAAAGTTATTACAAGCTCAAAACCAAAACCAATAAAGTACTTTGAGTTTGGAACGAGGAGTAAAACAGAACTCAAAAGAAAAACTCCCCCATAATTGAAAACGAGTTCTTAGAAAACAATTAAAAAACAATTAAAAACCCCAGTCCTGCTCCCCCATAGACCACGACCTACTTAGCCACTCTCGTCATCACTTACTTCTCCCCCTGCTTGGGAGCACACAAGTTAAAAACACAATCATCAGTGCACAAAAATAGAATGACAAGAGATCATGAAAACTCACCTTGATTAGCCTGACGCACATCCCGAACTATCCCAGCCAGCTGATGCAGCACAGAAGTAATTTGATACAGAGCTTTGTTGACCACCTTCTGACTTGAGCGACCCAGAGGCACACTGATGTGGCCAAGTGAAACGTCAATTGCTGAGCCTGAGTCATCGAACTGAGCTGAGCTAGATGGCTTTGACTGTTCTGGCTCCCTCTTGGTCTTCTTCTTCAGTGCAGGTTGACTTGGAGACGACTGGGCTCTCTTCTTGGTTGCTGGTTCATCTTTGACTGGTGCAGCAGCCTTGGTCCTGGTACGCAATGACGTCCTGGTTGCCTCTTTGGTTGCTCATGTGTCCTTCTTCTCAGTTCTACCATCCATCTGATAGTGAGTAGGCAGTACCAAAACCTCATCCTCACAGACAACACCTCCACAATGTTCCTGAATCATCCCATAGATCAGATGAGGAAACACCAGCTTTCTTGAATCAGCCTGCTTGTTGTCCTCGCTTTCAATCTGACTGATGACCATGACTTGCTGAAACACCATCTCTCCAAAGTCCACTCGCACCTTCTGAGCCAACTTGTACAGAAGCATAGCTCTGTATTGAGCAATGTGTGTACGGTGCGTTGTTGGGTACCAGTTGTGTCCAGCCAGAATGGCCAATGCAGCAAACTTTGGAGAGAGATGAACTGTAGACAGTGCTGGAACCTTCTTAGGACGCTTGCTGATGACCTGAACCATACCTTCATGAGATCCATCTTCTTTCAGAAATGCAACAACATAGTCTGGATCCGTTTTGTTAGTTGCTGCACTAGTTTTCAAATCCTTGGCACTCAATTCAGACATCTTCAGAAAGGTGTTGATCTTGACAGGACTGAAGTTAATGATGCGACCTCGGACCAGAACCATAACTCCCCCATCATTGATCACAGTGTCTCCCAGATTCGCATAAAACTCATTGATAACCTCCCTATCATAACCTGACTTAATCGACACTGTGAGAGTAAATCCAGCTTCAGCAATCACAGACAGATACTCAAATTCCTTCTGTTTCTCTAAATCTACCAATTTTTCACCAATAATACCTCGATTTTTGAATACAATGTACCTTTGGTAGGCTCCAGCTGAGCAGAACTTGTCAGAATCAAAGGATACTCCACCAGTCACAGATCCTGCTCCAACAGCAGATCCTGTTCTTGCATCATCTGAATCACCAGTTTTAGAGCTCTCTTGCTCCTTGACCTGTTTCCCCAACTTCTTTTGCAGCTCCTCCTTCACCTTTAGTGCCTTCGAATTTCGAATCAATGGTTCCTCATCATCTTCCTCTTCTTCCAGATCCTATGGAGAATCAGAGACCTCGACTTCCTTCTCCTCGGATTTCTTGTCACGAATCGGTGATGACGACGAACTCCGATAATCTTCTGCAAGCTGACCAATGAGATCAGTCTCTTCATTAACAAGGGCATCAGTCATAGGCATCTCCTCGCCGCCTAGTTCAAGACCTGAGGTCTTGAAAGCCGGCGACCCCTCATCTTCTTCTGCTTCATCCCTCAGCCGTAGTCGATTGGGATCGTCTTTCGGAGGATCCTTCTTCGATCTCTTCTTCTTAACCGTCTTCGAGCTTGATTTTCCTCCCATGGTGACTTCAAAGACTCTTCTTCCTCTTTCTTTGAGTTTTCAGGGTTTCTAAAGTAAAAACTCTTTGTTTCCTGTACTTCTTCTCGCGGCCAAACAAAGGAACTATTTAAACACACAGAACCTCTTCTGGGCTGCGATTCGGAAAACCCTAAGAGGCCAACCGACATTCTAAGGCCCAAGTTCTTTTGTTGCCAGACCCATACAAAAACTGAAGTCCAAATTCTCGGATTATTTTGAACCAGGGGATCCTGTACCAACTTTAGAACACTGCAACAGCTTTTTACACTCATCAGATTTTTCATAACACACAAAACAACAACCACATTCACTTGATAGCACAATGTGGATTAAATAGATAATGATGGTTATTGTAAGGACCTAAACTGGCTTTTGAAAAAAAATTTGACACAAGATTAATTTACCGTTTTTCGAGTGATGTTTCAGAGACTGAACTTTGACCAATTCGCAGCACACACTCAGCTCGACCTGATTCATAACATTTGGTCATCTTCTACTCTAATGAGTAGCTTTCACACCACCATGTCTTTATCTTGTCTTGACCAGTTTTCAACCTTTATCCACTCGAGAAAGTTGCTGATGCACTCAAGATGTGTGGATTATCTTTATTTTTCCTTTTGATTTTCTTCACCTCCACACGCCTGCCCACTTTTCTGAGTTTTTTTTGTTTTTTTTTGTTTTTTTTTTCTTTTCTTTTGAATGAGACAGCTCCATCACTTGACTTCTCAGAAGCTGTCTCCTGAATTTTCTTTCTTCAGCTTTGATTCTTTCTTTACCGTGGAACCTGTACTGATGTCAAGACAAGACGACATGATAAGCAGCTCTTTCTCATTGATGTTTCAGACTCCAAAAAAAATCAAAGCCTTATATGCACTTTGAACCAGTACCTGTATCAGTTCTGCACACTTCACAATTGATCAAATTCCATAAACACCAATTGAGTTTCTTAAAGTGATAAAACGATTAAAATCCAGTGGTTTTGTGAATAAATCAGCCAGTTGTAAATCAGTAACAATATGTTCCACCACTACCTGTTTCTCCTCCACAAGTTCTCTGATGAAGTGGTGTTGAATGTCAATGTGCTTCGTTCTCGAGTGTTGCACTGGGTTCTTTGAGATGCTTATAGCACTCTTGTTGTCACAGTGAACCAGAAGTGGTCCAGAATCCATCCCATAGTCAGCAGACATTTGCTTCATCCAGAGAAGTTGGGTGCAGCAGCTTCCTAGGGCAATGTACTCTGCTTCAGCTGTGGACAGAGATACAGAGTTATGCTTTTTGCTCATCCAAGAGATCAAGTTATTTCCCAGAAAGAAACAGCCACCACTGGTACTTTTCCTATCATCCAAACTTCCAGCCCAGTCGGCATCACAGTATCCAACCAAATTCTTGTTTGACCCCTTTAAGAACCAAATTCCCAAATTGACTATACCTTTGACATATCTGATGATTCTCTTGACTGCTTCAAGATGCGACTGTTTTGGCTTGGCTTGGAACCGAGCACAGATCCCAACACTCAGACACAAATCAGGTCTGCTTGCGGTGAGATATAGCAGACTTCCGATCATCCCTTTGTAAAGCTTGACGTCCATTTCATTCCCATCACTGTCTCGAGTCATCTTGGCTGTAGTACTCATGGGTATCTTGGCTTCCTTGCATTGATTCATTTTGAACCTGGTCAGAAGATTCTTGGCATAGGTACTCTGAGAGATAAACACACCCTCTTTTGACTGAGTAATTTGAAGTCCCAGAAAGTACTTCAACTCCCCAACCATGCTCATCTCAAACTCCTGAGTCATGCTTTCCACAAAATTGTCTACTAGCTTCTGTGATGTGCTTCCGAAGATGATATCATCCACATAAATCTGAACCATCATGATATCCTTCTCCTGCTCAAGTACAAACAGTGTCTTGTCCACATTAACCCTTGCATGACCTTGCTGCATCAGGAAGCCCGTCAGTCTTTCATACCTAGCTCGCGGTTCCTGCTTCAGCCCATACAAGGCTTTCTTCAGTCTGTACACATGGTTTGGATTATCAGGATCCTCAAAGCCTTTTGGTTGCTCAACGTGAACCTCCTCTTGCAGAAAGCCATTCAGAAAGACACTTTTGACGTCCATCTGATAGACTTTGAAGTTGAGAATGCATGACATGCCCAAGAAAAATCGAATGGACTCCAATCTTGCTACAGGGGCAAATGTTTCTTCAAAGTCCACTCCTTCAATCTGAGAGTAGCCTTGTGCCACCAGTCTTGCTTTGTTTTGAACCACAACTTCAGTCTCATCGATCTTATTCTTGAAGATCCACTTCGTGCCGACAATGTTGACATCCTCCGGTCGTGGAACCAACTCCCACACATCGTTTCTCTCAAACTGTTCGAGTTCTTGTTCCATTGCAACGATCCAGAATTTGTCCTCAAGAGCTTGTACATGATTTCGTGGTTCAATCACTGACACAAAGCATGCAAACTGTACTACTTCGTGATGTTTCTTCTTCTTTAGGCCCATCATTTCGCGATAGTCCTTCTTTACTCCTCAGGTTTTCCTCCCTTCATTCACATCACTGATAAGATCAGATGCTGAATGATTCCGAGGCACATGAGGTGCGGCAGCTTGCTCTGTCTCTGAATCTTCCTCTGCGACAGATTGGAGTTCTGAGTCAGTCTCTACCTCTGTACCAGACTGCTGCCCTCTTCCTTCATTTGATGGTTTTTCTGACTCATCGTCATGGAGAACAATCATATCCCTGCATGACCTTGTACCAGCACAGTCATCAAAAACAACATTGACTGATTCAATAATCACCTCTGTTCTCTTATTCAGACATCTGAAGGTTGTACTACTCTCGGAATATCCCAGAAAAATACCATCATCACTTCGCGAATCAAACTTTCCCACATAGTCTTTGTCATTGAGGATGTAACACTTACATCCGAATACATGAAAGTAGCTGAGATTTGGCTTCTTACCTTTCCACAACTCATTCGGTGTCTTGGACAATCCTTTCCGTACATAGACCCTGTTGATAATGTAACATGAAGTACTTACAGCTTCTGCCCAGTATCTCTCAGCAATGTTGTTTCCATGTATCATTGCTCTAGCCATTTCCTGCAGCGTCCTGTTTTTCCTTTCTACGACACCATTTTGCTGAGGCGTCCAAGGGGCTGAAAACTGATGCGCAATACCATGATCTTCACAGAATTCCGTCATGTACCCATTCTGGAATTCACTACCATGATCACTGCGTATCTTCTTGATTCCTCCTCGTTCATTAATCAGTTGTAAAGCCCAGATTCTGAAGCTGTCTGCTGCTTCAGATTTTTCACGGAGAAATCTGATGAAAGTGTACCTTGTGTAGTCGTCTACGAGAACAAACACATACCTTTTCCCGGCGACACTCTCCACTTGAGTAGGCCCCATCAAATCCATGTGAACCAGATCGAGTGCTGATTCAGAGTGAACATCCACCACCTTCTTGTGTTGAACTTTCACCTACTTACCTTTGCTGCAAGGTCCACACACAAATGCTTCTCCTCCCTTAAGTTGAGGAACTCCCCTGACCATCTCCTGATTTGTGAGAGACGTAAGGCTTCGAACATTCATGTAACCCAACCGTTGATGTCATAGGTTTAGATCATCTGTTGCACTGAAGCAGTTGATAACCTCTTTCTTCTACATGTAGCAGTTGTTGCCAGTTCTAACTCCCATCAGCACAGTCTTCCCTTTGTTATCTATTGCCTTACAGTCGTGTTTCGTGAAGCATACTGTCAACCCTTCGTCACACAGTTGGCTCACACTGATGAGATTTGCTTTCAGACCCTGCACCAGATATACATTCATTAGTTTGGGTAATCCTGTATCACATGTCTGCCCTTTTCCTTGAATGCGACCATGTCCTCCGTCCCCGAAAGTAACCTTGCCTTTCTTAATTGTCTTGAAGTTGTCTAGAATGCCCAAGGTTCCTGTCATGTGTCGAGAACTACCACTATCAAAATACCATGGGCCTGTATCTTCTTGTTCTTCTGACACAATCGCCATGTTACATCAGAACCTAAACTGTGAAGTACGTTTAGATCCCTGTTTTGTAGCAGGAGCCCTTGAATCTGATTTCTTTACCCATATCTGATTACGACTACCATTCCAAGTGAATCTTCCCTCATACCGAAGCCGTTTGATTCTCCCCCAGTACTTATAACAATAGGCTCGTATGTGCCCATGCTTACCGCAGAAATAACATCCACTCTTTTGTTTTGCACTTACTTCCAGTCTTCTTACTTCAGCAACTCAAGTTCTGACAGTAGGTTTTTAACTGACAACTGGCAGCCACAAACTTGATGTTGTTGGATTCTGATCCACCCTTTCCATTATATCCTAGTCCTCTATGAACTGCTTCAGTCCTTCCATAACCCAGAATTCTATCCAATTGTTCTGTTTAAGCAAACATGCGAATCTTCTTGTACTGCAGATCCAGTTGTGATTGAAGTTCGGCAGAGATCTTCTTCTCAGCTTGTAGTTCCTTTTCCAGATTGACTGCCTTGACCGCCAGATTGAGTTTTTCCTTCAGTAATAATATACTCTCCTGACTCAACTTCTGTTCATCCTGAAGTTTTCCTTGTAGATCTTCAACCTGAGCTTCAAGTCGCTACTTCTCCTTTCCTAGTGCAAGATTCTCCTGTCCCAATCTGATGAGAGTCTCACGTACCTCTTTGTAACTTTCAACCAGTTCATCATCATCAGCTTCAGAATCAGACTGTTCACCTTCTACTTCCAGGATTCCCACGAATGATACCAAGTTATTCAGGATTTCTTCATCCTCACTGTCAGCTTCAGAGTCTTCTTCAGCCATCATCGACCTTTCTCTTCAGAGTACCAACTCACTCCTTCTGAGTGTGTCTGACTCCTTTGCATATCGAGCACTTCATTTCCCTTCTCCTGATTGAAGGACATTCAGACTTGAAGTGACCATATCCCTTGCATTCGTGACACTGAAGCTCAGCCTTCTTACATTGCTTCTCTCCTTCAGACTGGAACCTACCTCCTCCTGTACTTTTCTGATCTTGACCTCATTTGATTCTTCTCAGAACTCGATCGAACCTTCTTACCAACAAACTCGTCGGATCTTCGTCTTCAGTCTCTTCAGTTGTCTCACATGAGGTTAGGGCTAAGTTCTTGTTCTTCCTTGAGTAGTCTGCAGCATTGTTCAGCTCCATCTCATGAGCCTGTAGCATCCTGACAACTTCACCAAAACTAAGATCCTCGGTATTTTGAGACACGTTCAGAGCTGACTTATAAGCTATGAATCAAGCAGGAAGACATCTTAGGAACTTCTTTACCAATTTTTTATCCTTGTACTTCTTTCCCAGTGTAGCAGACTCCTGCGCCAGTGACTTCAACCTTGAACCAAAGTCTGATATAGATTCATGTTCCTCCATCCTCATGTTCTCAAATCGAGAAGCCATCATGTCTCTTCTGGAACTCTGAACCTTAGAGGTTCCTTCGAAGTGAGTCTGAAGTAGATCCCATGCTTCCTTGTACTTGGCCTTCTTTAATTCTTCCTCCGTCCATTTCTCCTCTGGTTAGGGAGTCCTGAATCCATTATCATCCACTATCACAGATCTCCAGGCTAGTACATCAATTCCCACGATTATGAACTTCATCCTAGACTTCCAGAACTCGTAGTTTCCGCCATCAAGTAACACCTTAGAATTGTTAACCAATTCGTCATAGCTATCCATTTTCTCCACAAGATCTCACCTGTAGTAATACGAACAAGTGCCGCTCTGATACCAAATGAAAATGTATTAGCTACTGCTTCAGAACAATCACACTAATAGTTCTGAATAAGAACACAACACACGGGGTTTTTCCAAAACACTTTATTAGTATTGATTGATAAAATACTTACACGTATTAGCCTCAACCCAATCCTAGCCTTTCCTGTTCACGACTTGATATCGTGAAACTCTCTCTATCCCTAGCTCTGATACAGAATCTCCTAATCACTAGAAACCCTTATCCCTTTGCTAGAAAAATGCTCTCAATGTGTTAAATCTCTCCAAGACTTAACACCCCTATTTATACACAAAGGCATGCGGCTTAAACCTAGCCTTGGCCACTACACATGCAAGATTCGCTATCTTCTCTAAATCTTCATGGTAGATTCACTTCCCTTATCTTCTCCTAAGAATAAGGGAATGTTCTTGCTTGAGTAAATCTTCCCCAAGATATCCTCTAGCCCTTCTTGAGTGCTCATCACGTCCTTACTTGCTTGGACTGATCCACTCCACAAGCCCATCAAGCTTTAAGCCCACCAGCTGGCCCGCACCTCTTCCGAAGTACTCCCATCTGGTGCTGCTACAGATTGCTGCTTCAACAGCTGCATCTTCAGTGTTTCTGTTAGGGTTTTAACCAATCTAAGTGCTTTGATCTTAACTTGACTTGAGATGAATTTAAGCAAAACGTAAAACAGACACGAAACTTTTAACCCAGTTCCCTTTCGGTACCTCTGGGGAGGGGATCTTTTGCCCCTCAACTTCACTATTAATCAAGAGCTTTACACTTCCTCTATTAGCCTCTAATAGAGGTTTCTCTCTTTGTTACATGTTTGGGAATAACAAAGGAGAAGAAACTAGAAGGAGACTACAATAAAGAAGCACAACCTAGAAGAACAAAAGACAAGACTTTAACTCTCTTTGTTCTTCAACTCTCTTAGCTTCTTATTATCTCTCTGTCAACTTCTCTCTGTTTCTCTTGCTCTTGTTTCGGATGATCATAAACAGACCCGAGCACCTCATTATATAGCTTGCTCTGTTGCCTTTTCTTCCTTTGTTTCCTTTTCTATTATTACTAAAGTTTCCATAAAACCAAACCGACTTGTACGTATCATGAAATATGGGCCAAACACAATTAACCCAAAAGCCCATATCTCACAATCTCCACCTTTGGGCTTTTGGTCTCACCAAGCCCAACTTCCTCTTGTCACGTTTCTTCCTCGTTGACGAGAAGCTTCTTTCAAGATCCAAACCCAGCTCCGGCATCATTATCAAGCTTCCGTCTTCACCTCCAGCAATTTAAGATGGCCATGGACGCATCGTCTCCACCTTGGCCCAATCTCTTTCTCCTCTTCCTCTTCCATGAAGAAAACTCAATCATCGACTTTATCCCCTTTGCCTCTAGTGGTGAATTGATGTGATTCCGATCTGGAGTTATTGCGTCATGCGGCGGTTACCTCTGACGATCATCCATCGACAACCATAGCCACCTTCTCTTTTGGCTTTAAACATCACGAGACCATAGAAATCTTCTTCCCTTTCTCGCTTCACCGCAGCTTTCGTTTTTCCGATTTCGACAAATCAATTTTGGCAATTTCCTCTGACGTCGACCTTAACAGCTATCATCTTTATTTCGGGTTCAAGAAGATCATTGAGAGATTCGCGACTCTCTCTCGGATTTCCTTTCCCAATTTTGAAATCAAAACCAACACCATGATAGTTATGTAAGCTTGACGACGTCTCTTCCTCACCAATCTTAGTCTAAACGCAGGTACTCATTATCTCCATCCTTTATGCACTTTGAGATAATCAATCTCTAATCCCTTTTTTCTCTTTGATTGATAGTGAACCCTGTGCAATTTCAACATGAATTTTGCATCTTCTGGCGATTCCTCTGTCGCCTAACTCATGTAAGTTAGATTCTCGGTCCCACTCTTTGTTTTGATGACTATGAGATCGATTATTCTCTGAGATTTCTTCTACGAAATCTAAACCATTTTGCATCCTTTCTTTCTTAGCTTCTTCGTTGAGAAACATAAGCTCTTTCGCTGCCAAGATGAGTTTAGGTAACCCTTAACCCTTGCAAGATCGATTATACTCATTATCTAATTTCGAGACACTATGAAATCCAGATTCTGATTTCGAGACCCTATGAAATCCAGATTCTGATTTCATCTTTCTTTGCAGCTTCACCAATCGAACAACAAGCCAACTTCTTCTGCTCTTTAGATTAGTTCAGGTAAGCCTTTTAAAACCTGAATCATCTCCATTATTCTTGTATCTTCAAGCCTTGATACAATTTCTAACTTGGTTCCTTTTCCCTTTCTTAAGCAGCTCCACCTAGACTTATAATCAACATTCCATGATCTATGATTTATCCTTACAGGTAACATACCCTCTTATCCATTCCATTGGATATCATTGTTGAATGACAAGAGAAATCAACATGTTTCTTTGTCCTTTGTCTTTGCTAGCAATTATTTCAACAATGACTTTACCTTGACACCTTGACTGCTTTCGGAACCCAAGTCCCTTTCATGTCATCTTCTGACTAGAGATCAACCTTTGTAGATTCAAGAACACCACCTTGAAGTACTAATATTTCTTCTCTTGAATCTTCATGTCCACAACTCCACCTTAAACTAATAACTCTTGTCTCGCATTCACACACTCACAGGTAACTTCCTCTAACTCTTTCACCTTTTGTGTTTTCCATTATCACTATAACCTTAACCAGAAACTGCCTTGTTTCTTTTCTTTGTCTCTGCGAGATCGAGACTTGGATAATGGAGTTACCTGGAGCGGCTTTTTTCTCCTTAGATGACGTTGAGAAGATCACAGCAGAAAATCTTCAAGCCAGGTACGGCTCTTGCTTTATAATCTGCTGGAACTTTGCTTAGGTGAATCTTAGGTAGAACTAAACCTCCTTTAGGAACTGTGTCCTTGCTGTTATAGATGCTCTTGTCTTGTGAAAACCCCTTTGCAACTAGTCTCCCTTTATGCCTTTGGTTTTCAACTCCTTGTATCTCTAGTTCTTCTTTTAAGATCCACTTTCCCTAAACAAACTTTTGCTTGTCAGACTTATCTTTAAACACCCAAGTCTGATTTTGGTTAAGAGATTCCATCTCTTCTTCCATCTTATTTTTCCAGTGCATCTCTTCTTTGTTGTTCATCGCCTCATCTGTTTTAGTCTCTTCTAAAATAGAGAAAGAATAAAACCCACAATCATCATCTTCCCCTTTAGATGATAATGTGATATCTCTACTTACTCCATCTTCAATAAACACATCATCCTGTGAAAATTCTGCCTCATATTCTTCATTGCTCTCCTTAGACTCAATCTCTTCTAAAATTTCAACTTCTTCTGAAATTTCAGATTCTTCTGATGAAGAAGAGTCTCCACCTTGAGCTGATGAACTTCATGTGTCATAACCATATGGAATAGGTCCTTGAACTAGATTCTCACTGAATGTCACCTTCTTTGACTTCTTCTTTTTAACCTTGATCTCAACCCCACAAACATCCACCTTAGCTTTCGCAACCATGCCTTGTAGATAATACAAACCGTCGTGATACTTTCCTGATATCACTCTCTTATTACCCTTGTAAAATTGCACCACGAAGTTTCTTCCTTTATACCTGCAACCTGATTTCTCTAACATCCCATATGAAATCAGATTTCTACTCATCTCTGGTATGTACCTAACATCAGAGAGAATTACTTCTGAACCATCTAGATTCTTAATTCTGATTTTTCCAATCCCTTTGATGTCACAGCGGGTGTTGTTCGCCATAAGAACCTTCTTACCATTAACTTCCATGTAATCAAACAACACGTCCTTGTCTGATGTAATATGGTAAGAAGTTCCTGAATCCATGATCCATTCATTTGACGTGTCTAGAGCACAAACAGTCAACACCATAGTATCTTTTGGTATGTAAGATCTCCTTTCTGGGCATTCTCTCTTCCAGTGATCTTCTTTTTCACAAATAAAACAACCTGTCGTTGTTGTTTTATTAAACCGAGGCATTGACTGAGATCTACCTCTGCTGTTAGATCCTCCTCTCCACTGCTTATTGCCACCATTATCATAATTCTTTTGTGATCTACCCCTTGACTCCACATATAGTCCTGAACCTTCTAGCCTTGACTTGTCCAAAAGTCCCTTGTTCCTTAGTTCTGTTTCTTTGGCATAAGCTGAAGTGATCACCTCATGAACTGTGAGTGTTTCTTTCCCTGTGCTGTACTTCAAAGTATGAACTAAGGGCTCATATAAAGGTGGAAGACTTGTAAGTAGTTGTATTGCTTGATCCTCATCACTAATCTGAATCTTGAGACTTCCAAGGTCTGCTATAAGCTTTAGGAAAACATCAACGTTCTCTTCGATCGACTTGCTTTCCTCCATCTTATAGCCTGCAAACTGCTGCTTTAAGTAAATACGGTTTGGCAGCGACTTTGTCTGATAGTCTCGCTCTAGAGCTTTCCACATACCAAGGGCTGTAATTCCATGCATCACCTTCCTTAAGATTTGATCACTTAAACATGTTGCTAATAGATTTCTTGTTCTTAAATCTTTTTCAGCAAACAGTGGATCGATCTTCAACTGTGTGACCTGCTTGGTTTGTGGCACTGTCGGCTTGTCATCAGGTTAGCATCTTCTGCACTTACCGGCTTAACCACATCTACTGTTGATGTAGTTGGTACCTCCTCTGGTTCCTTCAGAACCGAAACCAAACCTAGTATCTCTAGCTGTCCTAACAGCTTGAATTTCCACAATCCGAAATCTCCCTTGCCATCAAACTTTTCCATCTCAAACTTTCCTTGTGTTGGTTCCATGTCTAACTGATTTTTCTTCTTGCTTTGTTTTCAGGAAAAACAAAAGATCCGGATCAGAAGACAACACGCAGCGGCTCCTCCTTGAAGAACAGATAAGCCTATCTTTCTTCCCTTAAGATCCTCCTTAGCACTAGGAATAAACCTGGATTGCTCTGATACCACTTGTTAGAGTTTTAACCAATCTAAGTGCTTTGATCTTAACTTGACTTGAGATGAATTTAAGCAAAACGTAAAACAAACACGAAACTTTTAACCCAGTTCCCTTTCGGTACCTCTGGGGAGGGGATATTTTGCCCCTCAACTTCACTATTAATCAAGAGCTTTACACTTCCTCTATTAGCCTCTAATAGAGGTTTTTCTCTTTGTTACAGGTTTGGGAATAACAAAGGAGAAGAAACTAGAAGGAGACTACAATAAAGAAGCACAACCTAGAAGAACAAAAGACAAGACTTTAACTCTCTTTGTTCTTCAACTCTCTTAGCTTCTTATTATCTCTCTGTCAACTTCTCTCTGTTTCTCTTGCTCTTGTTTCGGATGATCATAAACAGACCCGAACACCTCATTATATAGCTTGCTATGTTGCCTTTTCTTCCTTTGTTTCCTTTTCTATTATTACTCAAGTTTCCATAAAACCAAACCGACTTGTACGTATCATGAAATATGGGCCAAACACAATTAACCCAAAAGCCCATATCTCACAGTTTGTTATCGGAACGTGGAGGTTTCTCGCGGCGAAGAAAGAGCTGTTTAAGGCGGTGCTTCCGGAAACGGCGAAGTTAACTCCGTTCTTGAAAGAAGAAGAAAATTGTGTTTGTGTTACGGTTAAGGTAAGGGTTTAGAAGTGGGAGATGAAGCTTGCGAGCCAAGTAATCTATCATGAGTTGACCGTTGGAGCAACGACCGGTGGGTCGGTGGAAATATGTTTGACCGTATGGGAAATTAGCGGTGTGAGATTTGGCTCCGATGGGACCTGTACGGATTAGGTTTCCGGTGTCGGAGATTGAGTCTCCGAATTGGTAGATGGAGTTTATTGAGCATAGTTCCTTGGCGTGAACGAGGGACACGAAGAGGAAAAGAACAAGAAGCGATAATGCTTTGGTCGTTGACATTGTTTAATTCAGAGTCTGGAGATTGATGAGAGATTTGGTGTTTGTGTGTGTTGTATTTATAGGGATTATAGTGAGAGGTACGCGGTTTTGTTTCCTTTGCTTAATTGACTTTAGTTTTTCCTTTTTTGTTGAGCTAAAAATTTCATAATCTTTTGGTACGTGAAGATATATCCAACATCCTAAAAAGAAATTGAAACTATCACATAAATAAGATTTAGGAAGTTTAAAAAGATAACACTTTTTCATGTAACACCCTTTTTTTGTTCTGAGAATTTGTTTGTAACACACACACGTTTTTGTTTCCTTTGCTTAATTGAGTTTAGTTTTCCCTTTTTTTGGTTAGTCCAAAATTTCCTAATTTTTTAGTCAGTGAAATATATCCAACAACAAAAAATTGGAAACGATCACATGAGATTTAGAAAATCTAAAAAAGTACTCCTATAGTATCTACAACTAGAGTACGTGTTGCATAAAAATTGAAAATTAGAGTGTATTACATAATTAATCCTAGTATTCATTACTAGAGTGTGTGTTACTTTAGAGAAAAAAAATTGAAAACGATCGCATAAGATTTTAGAAAATCTAAAACTACGTAACGCTTTCGTTATGTAACACACACACACACACACTTATTGTGGATGCTAGGATTATCAAACATTCTTAAGATTCACATTCACAAATTATTGAAACTGAAAGATATCCGAGTAAGAAATGAATCTTGAATAATATTAAATTAAAATTTTATGAGGCATTTGAATCTTGACCGACTCAAATATCGTGTTAAACTTGATATTATTGCAAAGAATGGGATATAAACAATTTAATAAGGCCACGTAGTCACACGTACATTTCTAGAAACATTTATGTAAATAATTAATATTTGTATATTTGTAACTACACAAAACTTTATTGTATTAGAAGTAACTAGAATCAAGTAAAACGAGGCAACGCATCCAATTTCGTTTCGAGAAAGGAAGTTCCTTTTCTTTTCCCAACGAAAAAGGAAACAAAATACTACATAAAACGATTTATTTATTAAATATTTTTCACCTGAAAAATTCAAAAGAAAGAAGAAAAAGGAAACTTCTTGCGAATCGTAGGTTTGTTTCTTGATGAACAAATCGGGTTGTGATTATTTTGACCCTCGTTCAATAAATTCTCTGTTTCTGTGTGCGTAGAGTGCGTAGAGCTCAAAAGAATCATCTTTCTTAACCTCTCAATCCGAAATTCTTCGACTTTTATCTCTAAGTTTCGTCGAAATTAGGGATTTTGTTCAAAATTTCGTCTTGAGTTAGAAAGGGTTTTCGTTTGTCTTCTTCTGGGGTTTCTATTCAATCTTTATTGTCGGGTCCATTATGAGTAATCGGAGAAGACAAAAGCCCAGAAACAATCATCATCAACGAGACTCGACGATTACCCAATCATCGAAACCGCCTCTTGGTATCATTTGCTCTGTTTTCTCTCTGTTTTTCGTTGTTTTCATCTTTAATTTCTCGGATTAGCGATTGGATTTGATGGGTTTTCTCAAAAACGAAACTGGGTTTTCTTTGGAATTAGGGATTGTGTTGTTTAGGTTAGTGAAATTAGAGAATTTGTGATGCTAAGTGACTTAATCTCCGTTTCGTTTGTATTAATTTTAATGCTAAATCCTCATCTCATGACTGTGAATTGGAAAGGAATGAGAAAGATACAAACTTGAACAGTAGATTATGAGACAATTAATGGTTAAATCAAACTTTGATTAACCTAATCACTTGGTTAATGGTAAGTCCTATTTTTTTTTTATGTATCTGCAGCTAACTGCAAATCGTCGGTTCCTGTGTGGGAGAAGGATTTCTGTTTTGTGGTTGGTTCAGTTCCATGGTGGAAAGTTGTAGAGGCGAAGCGGTTAATGTATCTATACGATAAAGTGGTTCAATGGGACGATTCAGCGGGGGAAGACGCATTCAAGACAGCTAAGTCTCGGTTTTGGGCAGAGAGAAATGGGTTTCCTTGTGATTTATCGTTGCCCGATCCTGATGTTTACATTGATGATGTTGATTGGGATGCTGAAGTTGACACCAAACTGATTCTTGACCTTCAACGTGGTCCTGACGCGGTAAAAGAAGAAGAAGAAGAAGAAGAGCATGTTGTGATTCTTGATGCTTTGGTTTTATCTGGTCAGTATACCGGGCTAGGTTGGGGTACGGGATGGGGAGACGCTGAAGGGGTTAATGAGGAGATTGTCGGTACGGGTAAACTTGGAAACTCGTGGGAAGATTAGAAATGTGATGGATGGAACGAAGAGATTGTGAAAACGAAACCGGAAAATTCATGGGAAGATCAGGAATGTGATTTATGGAATGAGGATTCTTGGGGGAGAAAGGCGAAAACCGGAACTTGGGATCATAAGAACAACACCAGCATCTTCAAAACCGAATCGTGGGATCATAAGAACACGAACAACAACAACAACAGCTTCAACCACAAGAACGGCGAGAATTGGAACTGTAAGGATCAGGGAAGAGAGAGCAGAGAATGGAGAAAGAGAGGAGAAGTACCACGCAGAGGAGATCGAGTTGAGGATTGTCGATGGAGGAACGGGAGAGGAAAAAGCAGAGGCGGGTTCCAGCAACATTCCAATGATTGGGGTTGGACTGAGTCATTTTGAATCAGACATAGATTCTCTGTTGGTTAAACATTTTTGAAGAAAGAGCCATAGTATCAGGTTAACTATATATAGTACTAGTGTTATGTGTGTGTGTGTGTGTGTAAAGTTTAGAACCATATTGATGTCTCAAAATTGTTTTGTTTGAACGTTTTTGAGATTTTGTCACTTTACTGATATTGCATATGTATAAGTATATAAAAGTTTTTTTTGAGTATTTTTTGGAGTTTTGACTCTAGAATTCGAATGGTGAAATTTAAAATTTACAAAACTTTATAATAGGTTTCAGTTCTTGTATATATATATACATACAAAACGCTTGGAGGGTGATGATCGGGAAAATGTAGGAATTTCTTCATGCCTTTGGTTTGAGAGTTTCATTGTTCTTCATCATCTTCTATAATAGGCCTTTGAAGATTTCAGAGATCTTGGGGAAACTTTCCTGAAACACCATTTGATTTGAATATTTTTACTACCAAGAATCTTGATCCAAAATCTTAATCAAGAATCTTGATCCAAAATCTTAATCAAGCCTTATTAAAATAATTAAAAGATCGATACTCTTTCAAAATTTGACTAATCCCATAAGATAATCAAGTAAAAAAGGAAAGAAAAAAACACAACCTTTTTTTACTTAGTTTAAGAGAAAAAACACGGATTTAAGCTTAAAAATCACCAAATTTGTGAAGTTAACACACAAAATACTTACAAAACATATATTCATGTGAAACATGAAGAACATACTCTGATGAATCTTGTGAAGATTTCGTCCACCATTAGAGCGAAGACAAAATATATTTTCTTTGTTTCTCTCTTTCCCCATACAGAAAGTGCCAACTTTTTTTTTTTTTTTTTTGGTGACAAGAGAGTGTAAGTAGAGATATAAATAGGACTAATATTCGATATTGGTGACCTGAAGAGACAAGTAAGGAAATTAGGTTCCATGCTCTCTCTTATTGAAATAGCATTTTATTTATTTACTTACTATACTCACGAGTCACGACACTTTCTTGAAAAAAATTGTCAGTAACGTTCAAACTATCATAATTTTCAAAATGGTCAAACTTCTGCAAGTTTTAAGAAATTACTACCAAGTTTTAATATACAACACAAAACATATGATGAATAAAGATATCATTGTCCAAAAGTATTATGAAGCTATTATATGTTAATGGATAATTAGAAAGAAATAATATCACAAACACTTATCATACCAAAATAGGTGATTTTGTTTCGAAGTTAACCAATACCATTGTAGCTTAGTGTGTATTTTGGTCATTTATCTTTATGATCTTTATGCATTAGGGTGGTCAAATCATTTTATTTGATTTCTTAGATTAATTAACTAAGATATCTTATCGATAATTGAATATTGAATACTCTAATTAACCCTCCTTTCTCTTCACCAACTTATAAAAGCTACAAGCTCCAAAATTAGTAATCGAATGCGACAAACAAAATTAATACTTAAATAGTGGTTGCCAATAAAAGGGCCATCAAATAATATCAAGTAGCTGAGTGCTAGGCTATTATTAACCACTTTGAAAGAGATTAAATAATATTTTACTATTTCTATAAAGTTTTTGATATAGAGAAATGCAAGTTTTTATTGGTAAAAGTTAGAAACAAGACATTGGATTGATAGATGAGCTAAAAAAAACAATGGTGGAGTATATTCAACTTGAGCCACACCACACTTGTTGAATGATGAATTGATTATTCCATTTTCTTTATCTTCATTGGTTTTAGTTCGTTCCACTCATATCACCAATTAATGGTCTCAATGTAATTGTCACATTATGATATAGGAGTACATTAATGGTCGTTTCCATCATAATTCGTCCCCACTTATACACCATTCATCTTTTCAGGGACAACAAATGGTAGTAGTGTTTATGATTAATATGATTAATCACAATAATTGTTATTGTGTTGTATAGTTGTGCCCAAGATTTTCCAATGATTAACGAAGGGACTAATTGAGTTTTTATACGTCTATGACAAAGAGTATTTGATCCAAAATTTTACTAAGCTATGTATTATTTGATCAACATAATATGGTATTTTATTACTCTAGAAGGTGTATCTAGATATTCACTTTAATAAGTGCTAATAGAATTATACAATTCTAGATGATTTATCTCAAAACAAAAATGTTAGAAAAAAGTCCTTGTAAATGTTTTAGCAAAAGCAGAGCAAGAAAACAGAGCAAATCAAGTCGCCAATGGTAAATCTTGAAACATTCTATATAGAAAGTCTTCTAAACTCTTGACAAAACTAATTATTTGTTTTCTAAAAATGTAGCAACTAAAACCAGAGTTATCTATTGAAATCTTTCAGCCTTAGCCCATCATCACCCACGACTATTGTTCCCACAAAACATAACAAGAACTAGAGAACCCTAGAGCAACCAAGGCAAAGATTTTACTCTTTAGTCCAGCCAAGACCCGGTCTTGGAACAACTTCTTGCGGTTTTTCATAGTCACGTGCAGATCGGATTGATTGCTCGAAGTCAGTCGAGTCGCTTGCCACGGGAAGGAAGCTTCCAATGTCGTCTTTAGCACCAAACCCTCCAGCTCGTATCACATCTTCAGCAAATATCGAAGCTTCCATGTTCACTTCACCGCGAGGCTGATCTCTACTATCTTGACTCATGCCATTCTGATTAGTAACACCGTAGCTCTGACTCTCCTCGGTCTTAGATCCTCCCGGAGTTATTACCTTCGGCTCTTTTGCTTTACCTACACGGAATGATTAGCTTTTTCTACATCTGAATATCCAAAAAATCGGCATTGACTTAAGCCATGAACTAGTAACTTATTAGTTAAGCTAAGCTGTGAACATTTATAATCAACTTGTGACTTATTGACTAAGGACTTGTTGTACATTATCATAACCAAAATATACATATCCATCTACAAACAAAGCAATGTCATGTAAAAGATGTAGATGCATATCATAATAAGGCATTGAGTAAAAGAAATTATAGAAGTGAAATTGAGTTGTACCATTTAATGGGTCAATTTGATCCATGTGGTTAATTTGATTCTCCGAAAAATCTGGGAACTGTCACGAAAAAAATCAAATACGGGTTAAGAAAATTCACATATACAAATACACCAAAAAGATTGTCGAAAAAAATCACCAAAAAGATGAGTAGAAGTAAGTGAAGATCCAAAAACGAAACAAAACCGTTATCCGGAATTTTCAAACTAGATCGATCAAAATCAGCATAAATCTACTACTTTATAAACCCTAATCTAATTAGATCGCGATAGAATCAACATAATATTTTAGAAAAATAAACAAAATCAAGCTGGTCACGAGAGTAAAGATCACTTTTTAGGCACTTACCCTGAGAGACAGACTCGGACAATAATCGAGAAGATCAAGAATCTTTGAGTTTTATTATTTCTTTCATCTTTCTGGAAAATACAAAAATATTTCTTTTTTGGATAAAGACATTATGTGTGACGTGGCGTATCCGTAGCTGTTGCACTACACGGATCACCACTACGAGCGTCTAGAATTGATGCGTTGTCTCTCAACCTCGTGAAACTCAAAACGAATAATTTTCTTAAAATTTATATTTTACTGAATTTAATAATATTGGAGTACAAAAAAAACGAAATAAAAAAATAAAAAGATGGAAACAAGGTGGAATACATTAGAAACTTCAAGGTTATTAAAAAAAAAACCTAAAAACTTCTAGTTTACTTGCAAAGCGATCTACTCGAAACTTCTTGTTATACCAAAAAACGCTCAGCATATCTCAAGACATTGTTCACTGATAGACTTCCCCAATTTGAGTCAACTACCGAAAATCCAACCTTCTTAAGAAGATCGCCCTTAAAACTCGTCTTCACGTCGCCTAGTAGCTTACGATCATCCTTGGCCTCAAGATCGTCGGTGAACCAACCATACTTTGTGTGCAACGATCTTGTAGTATCAGCTATCGTGAAAAACTTTTCCCAAGCTCCATACACGACTTGCCACGTCATCTTGACATCTTTCTCACCGAAAGTAATACCGGAGTTGCTTACGTCAACTTCGATTTCGAACTTGTCTTCATTGGAACCAAACACTAGATCTTTGCCTCTTTTGTAAACCGATGCACTCTTTGTTTCCGTGAACACATGGACAATGAAGATGAGATCGGAGAGGGAGATCTTGGGTTCCGGTGGTTGATTCTTGCGGCGGCGTTTTGCGTCCGATTCGACGGCGGTGACAAACTTTTTGTACGTCACACCTTCCATGAATTCCAATGCGATTTTGAAAGGACAAGAGGGTTGTGAGGACCGTGCGATTGAAACAGACCGCCACAGATCAACCGAGGAGATACAATTTGACCATGTGGTTGAGACGCAAGAAGCAACCGCAATTGTTTCGGGGTCCATGTAAGGACCAACAAGGCAAAGAACCTCCCAAGACGGAGGAACACGGGGCTCGGTAGTGTCTTCTTTGCGCATAGCCTTAAGTACGACGGATTGCTCTATCTCTTCGTCTTCTTGGCGTTTGCGTTTGAGGACCATTTGTTTCACGGCGGTTGAAGAGGAAAAAATACGTGTAATGATAGAGGGATACGATGAAGACACGTTTGAAGACATATTGAAGATGTTTCTGACTCTTTCCTTTGTAAATTTTTTGTTTGGTTAAAGTGAATTTCTGTGATACGTAACACATGTATTTATAGTGGGGTAGATTTTGCTAATTCAAAATAGATTAGGAAAAAAAAAACTAAAATAAAAGATGCTCGAGTATTAAGTTGGTATAAGATAGGCAGGTCAGTTAAGAACCGAAGCACATTTCGGCCCAACCTTCAAAATTGTCGGGTTTGAGCCTAAATATATAAGTCCAAAATAAAATTGGCTTTTCGGGCTAAATCTATTCGGGTGTTTAGCCTAGACAGGTTCATTTATTATTTTATTGCAAATTATGAAAACTGTTACAAAGACGATTATACCAGGACAATTCATTCTGAACCTATTAAATTCACGACAAACGCTATTTCCTATGCTCCATGCTCATGATGGACACCTTTTACCTTCACTGCGTGAAATCACGGCGATCGGCTCTAATTGAATAGAGCTGGAGATCTCCTGCAAACTCACCTCCATTAATCTGCAGATTTATTAATAAATCGTATAGTGTGGAAATCCAACCGCATACCTCCGGGTGTAGAAAACATTAATTAAAATTTATTGGAACATTTGACCAAAAAAAAAAAAACTTATTGGACCATTGGGCCAAAGATGCTTAAAAAAAAAATCATAGAAATTTAATAATAAGTTTTGTTTAAAGGTAATTTCCAAAGTAAATCTTATTAAAACAATTTATTATAATTATTCTTAAGCCAAAATTCTTAGTTATCTAATTCTGTTTTACTGTAAATCTTAAAAAGACAAATTCGAAATTTTGAGTTTTGGCCCCACGATTTAGATTTTTAGTTTTGATTATGTTTTGTTTGACACTACCATTTATTTAGAGTTCTTTGGATTCAAATCATTCAATTGATACTTGTATTCATTTTGTCAAATTTTGTTTTTAGTTAAATTAAATTTCTAATAAAAACATATTGGTAGGTATTTAAATCTCGATTTATTTTGTTAAATAATTTTTTTTAAAACTTCTTTTTTTATTAAATTCTTTTTTAAAACTTCTGTCAAATAAAGCTCGAAAAAGCTTAGAAAACCTTGAAACTCTGTCTCGTTGGGCCGGACTTAGAAAATTAGGCTCATATATATTTTGGGCCGGGCCGGCGGACTTACATGTATGTGGATTTTGCAGTTTTGGGTCGGACCGAACCGAGCTAGTCTGTTGACATGCAGTATAAGATTCGATTTTTTAAAAGGATTTAATTTAGTAAACTCAAATGTAACTAGGAAACGCAAAATAAGATAAAATAAAATAAAAGATTGCTTGAACTTTCTAGGAATTGATATAAGATAAGTTTTTTAGAAATGATTTAATTTAGTAAATTCAAAATAGGAAACGTAAAAGAGCAAGAACTTTATATAAGTTTTTTTAAAGGAGATTTTATTTTCGGATCACTTAAATCTTGTTGAAATCTTAATCAATTCATAGATTTTGACAATTATTTTAGAGACTATTGTCGGATTTTGAAGAGCGCAAATCGGTAACAGTCAGGTACAAAAGATGTTGTGAGGGTATATGCACAAAAAGGTGTTGATTTTTTGGCTAATTTTGTGGTTGAGCTCATCAAAAGCTTCATTGGTTCAAGCTAAAAGACCCATCTAGATATGTGCAAGAGTATGTTAATAGAAGATGTTAGTTTTTCTTGTACAGACTTTTCACATCTTATATTAGAGTAATATATAAATTGATTTAATCGGTTACGCTTAGTATTGGTTAAGTCGGTTTCGCTTGGTTTACGATTTATACTTGTATATAATCTTTTTCGCCGTATTGATTTAACATTGTTTGCATTTTGTATATATAATCTTATGGTTCTATTGTTCTGCTTATTTGGTTTTACAATAAGGTGAGTTTTATAATAAGAGATATAGTTTTCTTGTTGCAGAGGTGTAACTTGATTAGATAATGTTAAATAAATTCAGAATACTGTTTTTTTTGCTCTTCTTAGTTCTTCCATTGATATATTTTGCATCCAAGTGCATTACAAGCAATATATATTTTTCAATCCAATCAAGAAACGAAATGAAAAGAAAGAAACCAAAAACCTAAACAGAGATTTAAAGAAAAAAAGAAAGCCAAAGGGACTAAAAACAATTGTGGCTAGGTTTATTGTGCATGAAGCAAGAGAAGAACCGATTCTTCAAGAAATTTTACAATGCAAGAACAAATGATAATAGAGTCTTTAGTTTCTTTTTTGGTGAATAAGTCTTTAGTTTATCTTCCAGTTCCTTGATTCTTTGTTTTTATTTTAAGCTGCAAAACTGTAGAAAGTTATGGAGAAACTAAGTAAAGAGTATTATAGAGCATAAAGTGTGTTTGCGAGGCTTTTGTTTACCTTATGAATTGAAAAATATGCAAGTCATATTGTTCTTGTTTCAGCTCCCTGTAGCCGAAAGTGACTCAAAAGCTTGCACCAATAACTGAACTTTAAGTTTCCGAGCTGGTGTTAGCTTCGAAACCACTCCTTGAAGCGCGTTATCGACCATCCATTCCTCACCGTTTCTCTTGTTCTGAGTTTCTTGATGCCTTAGGTTCACTTTTTCCGCTTCAACGTCCGGGTCCAAAGGCAAAAACCGCGGTTCCCTCGGGTTAAATTTCCTCACATTCTCTAACGCTTTGACGAATCTCCTAAGTAGTATCATTCTTTTCAGATTGCTCCATCGGTTAGTCCTCACCCGTAAAGTTTCAATCTTCTGTTCTTGACTCTCTTCAAGACTGATTCCATCTATCACTTCTCCTAGTAACTCCACTGCTTCGGTTTCGTAAAGTTCCACATTTGTATCTTCCTTGGCTTCTTCTTCTTTTATTTCTTCAGGCGGCAATGTTTGGTTTCTCTCATTATCTTCCATTTGTTTGCATAATAATCGCCACAAGCCCGAGCATTGTTGTTTCTCCTCCATATCAACTTTGCTAGTCTCTTTGAGATCATCTTGTAGATTCATCAACTTTCCTCTTATGATCTCAGCACTAACTTCATTTTCACGATGAACAGGCGTAAAAGAAATGCTGGATTGACGCGAGATGTTCCTAGACGTTGCTGCTGAACCGGGGGTGGAACCACTTCCAATGTCTTGTAAGCTTATAGTATCGAAAGCTTGTGCAAGAAGAGTGACTTTTCTTTTCTGAGACGGTGCTAATGTCGATATAGCTTGTCGTAAAGCGTAATCAAGCATCCATTCCTCTGAATTCCTCTTCCCTCCGACTTCTTGATGCCTCAAACAGATCTTTTCGGTTTCTGGATCGGGTTCCCAAGGCAAAACCCGAGGAGTCTTGGGGCTTAATCTTCCTAAATCGCTAACGAACCGCTTCAGAAGTATAACTTTCTTCACATTGTTCCATCCTTTTACTCTTTTTTTAGGCTCTTCACTGACTTGAGAGTGTCTTTCGAATAGTTCATGATCCGTAGTTATATCACTGTCCATAGACTGGTCATCGGATGAGTTATCCGGAATCTCAGAGAGAATCTTCTCGAGCGCTTCTCTAACAAGTGTAACTGTTCCGCTTCTTCTCGCACTAGCCTCATCATCGCATTCACCTTCAAATGAAGACACAGAATCATTTCCTTCTTTTTCTGTCACCATGTGCTTATAAAGGAGCTTCCACAGTTTCGAATCTTTCCCTTTCTCAACCACGATTCGTTGTCTAACATTTTTGATTGGAGGAAGCGAATTCCGGGATTCCTTCGGCGTAGAATAAACCTCCTCTTCTTGTTTCAAGTCCTTTTGATGTACCTGAAATCTTGAAAATACATTTTTAATCCTCTCATCATCTTTGTTGACTTCACAACCTTCCTCTACTTTCGGTGTTCCTTCTTCGGAAACTTCATCCTTGTTCTTGGATTGCTTAGGAGTCTCATGACCATCAAGAACTGTATCAAAGGCCTGCACAAGGAGGTCTACTTTCTTTCTCTGTATAGGAGCTAATCTTGATATAGCTTGCCTCAAAGCATAATCAAGCATCAGTTCCTCTCCATATGTTCTTCTTTGTTCCATTACTGTTCTCAGTAATACATTTTCTGCCTCCGACGCAGATTCATCAGGTAGATTCCGCAGCTTTCTCGGATTAAAAACCTTTACTTTCTCCAAACTTTTCACAAATCTTTTCAAAAGTATAACCTTTCTCAGGCTCTTCCAGCTTCTTTTGGTCTCTCCTTGATCTTCTTTCACTTCTTTAAGAGAGTTAGATGATTCAGAAACAATCTCTACGTCGTCGTCGTCAGGGATTTCTGAGAGAATCTTTTCAAATGCATCCTGAATCGATTTAACCGCACGACTCTGCCTCTCTGCAGCATCACCATCCTCTTCGATACCTCTCATCTCATCAATTTCATAGGACTTGTTGTGCTCTTGCTCAGTTTCATCACCCGTTTGCTCGCTCTTGTCTCTCGTAACAATCTGCTTCTGTATAAGGTTCCTCCATGTAGAAAGATTTCTCTTTTCAGAATCTTTTTCTACGTCTATAGATGAACCCGAAGCCAACACATCTACTTCTTCCTCTATATCAAGATGATGACTTGAGCTTGCATCTGCTTCACTAGTCAACTTTGTTTCTTCAAGATCCTTAACTGGTGAAACTTCTAATAGATCAGTAGTGTCTTCATAGTCTCTCAAGATCGTTTGCGAGTTTATTGTTTCGATCTCTTCTTTTCCGGGACTTCCAAGATCATCATGACCTCTAGAGCCACCACCATCCATAGGTACTATTAAACTTTCAAAAGCTTTAACAAGATGTTTCACTTTCCTTTTCTGCGACGGTGCAAGTGTCGAAATGACTTGCTTAAGTGCATGATCAAGCATCCATTCTTCTGCATTCTTCTTTTCTCCAATCAACTCTCTTCTCAACCGCATTATCTTTTCGCTCTCTTCACCATCAGATAACTTACGCCTCTCCTTTCGTTCCAACGACTTGAGAAACCTCTTGAGAAGAATTACTCTTTTCAAGTAACTCCATTTCTTAGCACCTCTCCTATGATCAGATTGTTGTCCCATATGAGAAGCAGAAACAATAACAGACAAATGTCTATCTCTTTCTTCAATAGGCTGCAAATCAGAGCTACTTGAATCGCTCAAATCCGCTTCTTTCGCCATTTCACCCTCTAAAGTATCATCCGAAGAGTCATCATCGGTGATTTCCGCTAGTATCTCATCAAACGCTTGCTTAACTAGCGTAACAGTTTCATTCCATACATTTTCGGTATCCTTTGCATCCTCTTCCTCATTATCCTCCACGGTTTCTTCACTTTCCGTTCCCTCGACCTTCCCGTTATCATAACCAAGAGCTGTCACGTCCGATTCCTTAAAATCTTTGTCAATTCTTCCATCCGAATCATCATCCATAATCTCCGGTTTAGATTCTTTATCATTCCATACGTTTTCGGTCTTTTTTCTATCAGAAGAACCTTCTCCGAAAACTTCCTCATTATCTTCCACACTTTCTTCACTTTTCGTTCCTTCGACCTTCCCAACATCATGATCGAGACCCGTCACATTTTCCTCAGATGTACCGTGCCATTGTACTGTGTTTTTCTCAATCCTGCCATCTGATTCATCCATAATCTCCGGTTTAGATTCCATTGAATCCATTCCTCCATCCACATTATCATCACCACCAACTAACACAGTCTCACAAAATATTTCATTCGATTCCAAATCATTTCCACCGTTCTCCGAGCTACAAACCTCTTCTTCAAATTCCTCTTGATTCGATTCTTGATCAGTCACAATCCGACCACCACCGCCTAAAGGTCCTCTCTTTCTACTCAGAGTCCGCTTCAACAACACCAAACGCCGACTAGCACTCTTCTGCCTCTTCATAAACTTCCTCCTCATCGACACAAACCGCTTCAAAGACGGAACACCAACACTATTATCCGCACCGTGGCTATGACGCTTACCGTGCAAAGAACAATATCTATAAGTACAAACATCATTACTCTTCTTAGAAGAACCCTTCATAGCTGAAGAACATGTAGCTTTAAGCAACCCGTTGTATCTCAAACTTGATATTCTCTTTAACCTAGCTACTTCAAGATTCTTTTGAATCTTTTCGACATTTTTCGAAGCCGAAGAACTCGTTGGTCTCAAGTAATGTGGCTCTAAGAACCCTAAATCATCAAGATTCTTCTTTTTCATAGATCTTATCTTCTTCAGTCTCATTTGAGTTCTTCCTCCAGAAAT
The DNA here is from genome assembly GCA_963576765.1 of Draba incana. NCBI lineage: Eukaryota > Viridiplantae > Streptophyta > Magnoliopsida > Brassicales > Brassicaceae > Draba > Draba incana. The sequence continues at coordinate 50,275,374 of OY755203.1, read as the reverse complement.
TTTTCTCGTTGACTGTCTCCTAAGAATCTTCAAATTCATTCGTCTCCTAACCGATCTTAACCTCTCCTGAAATCAATTTTTTTTACAGATCTCAGATTCTATTACATCTAACAAGCTCTTGATTCCGACAAGAACAGAGAAAGAAAAAAACAGAGACTTGCCTGGTCAATTTCTTCGTTGTTGTTATCAGATGATTTGGAGTAAGTTCTGGAATCATCAGACATTTCCGATGAAGAAGAATCTTCTGATTCGGCAGTGTAACCGGAGAAGATGGTCGGAATCTGATTCTGGTCAAATTTGAAGTCGGAACCGGAGAATCCGAAACTGGGTAATCTAGAAATCTTGATGGGTTTCTTCCACATCTTCCTCTCTCTCCGTTTAAGCTCTCTTCTGCTACTGCTACTTTTGCTTGAAGTCTCACATTTCTCCGATAACATCGGATTTGACATTCTTTTGTCTGAAAGTTTCGAGCTTTCTTGATTTTTAGTGAAAATCTCTCTGTTTTTTTTTTGCTGATCGGGAAAGGAAAATGATTAGAATTCAGAAGATTGACATTTTTTCTGTTTTTTTCTCTGTTCGTCAAAGATCAGAGCTTTTTGTTTCGTTTGTGTTTGAAAACTCTTTGAAGATTAGAGAGTCGCCGAAATTGAAATGTTACTTTTATCTTTTCTTGGTGAAGTCGAATTTTTATAGCACCTTTTGTTTGTTAGATAAATAATAAAATTGCCGAAAAAAAAAAGAAGATAAATAATAAATTAAAATATTTATTACACTTTCTTTCACTTTCCTGGATATTATTAAAAAGTGACGAAGTCAAATTACTTTCTGTTTAATAAAATGTTATTTTGACTAAATCTAATTAAAAAGATAATTATTGTATGGAAAGTTATATATAGTAGAAAATGTAAATACGACTGAATAATATCTAAGAACTTTATTTAAAAAGCGCAATTAAAAAATTTAACACAACTTCAAAATTACGTCTGTAAGACTAAAAAAAAAAAAGAAATTCTTTTGTAACATTTTATAGATTTTATGTTAGTTCCTTAATTAAACGCATAGGGATTGAATGCTTCTTTAGAGGGGTTTTCTTAGGCATGCACATCAGTTTTATTGAAATAATAATCAGATAAGAAAAGAGTTTTCCATTGACTAATAAACTGAAATTACATTAATGATCATGAGGTAGTACAAAATATCAGTCTCAATTAATTTTATGCTTATAATCACATTAATTGATGCTGGAAGAAATAATTGAACAGTGAATGTAGTTGTTAGTTCAAGGCCTTATTTATTCACTGTAAAGAATCTAGAGATATTATAATTAAGCAAAAATTATGAGACCAAAAAAACTCATAGTTTGACAAACAAACAAAAAAACATATAATAAATTTGGTTATCGAGACTTCGTGAGGACACTGTAGTAAGTTATCTAATCACTGAGATGTATTCGTGTCTTGTTTCACTTTAAATAATCTTCCAAAAGTTTTGGTTCTATAATTTGACAAAATCAACCTTTTCTTTGTGAATGAAAGAAAAATCATCATTTTATGATAGTAGTGGACCTATATGGTTAGTAAAGAACGCGTAAATGTGGGACCCTATGAAAACATGCGTTGATAACACCTGTACCACGTGACTCAAATCCCTCCGAGATCACCGATTTCATCAGATTGTTTTAATTTCTTTTGTTTACGCATTCAATTGTAGCCCATCACGGCATGATTTCACAAGTACAGTACCATATATAGATTCACTTGAAACATTTTTCTTGACCCAAAAAATAGACTCCTATGATAAAATTACATATATGTAAATAATCTCGGCGATCTATGAATCACCGATCAAAATCACAATCAATATAGTCTCATTCCGACTTCAAATATAACTAAGTGGTACGTTTAATAATGATGCAAAATACATAAGTATTCTCCTTCTTTATGATTTCGAAACTTATGGTATATAGATTTACGAGGAATATATAACAATGTCGATAAATTAAAAATAGATTAATTTTTTTGCATAATTCTTTTTGTAAAACCTCACTTAATGTAAAACATGTACTCTGTTATAGTAGATCTGATTAGAATGGAAAAACTTGAACAAGACTAGTATTTCATTGAATTTTTTCACCTCGAAGTAGTCAATCATTAGATTAGATCTATTTGAAGAGTCAATATCTTTTTTCTTAAAACTGATATATATTAAGAAGAAGAAAAATCGATTTAGGAGATACAACACTTCGAGATAAACTCAGTAAGCAAAGCAAAGTATACCATTACAATTTGACGAGATGAAGTGTAGCAGGCGATAAAATTTCAGGATTTCATAACATCCAATTATCGACAATCAAATCGTTGATCCTGTGTTGGCTTCACAATTTGTTCAGCTATTCATGACAACGGCAACTACAAAATTAGGGTGCAAATGCCAAATGGTGGTTAGTTGGCGGAAATGAACGAAAAAAATAATGAAAGAAAAAATTGTCGGAAAATAAATTCATCTCAAATTATAGATTTTAGAAGAATTTGAATGGTCGATTAGTTCCACTCATTTTTCTCCTCTAATGTATCAATCATTTGCACACCTATAGACCATTCGTTAATAAAACCACAAAATATTAATATGTTGGAACTTGGAAGTAAGACAAACACAATATTGAGCAGCGATATATTGTATCAAAAACTTATCTTAAATTCAAAGCATGACGAAATACTAAAAGCTCCAAAACAATCTAGTAATCGATACTCATAACTTGTATTCTATATAGATGCTTAAAAACACATATAAACACCATAACGTATCAACAAACCCTATAACTATTTTAAAATAATAGTATCGATCGAATAGGTTAAATCCATTAATTACGCTTTCAATCTACGTGGTGGTGGTGGCGTAAACTCATGAGGCATAGGTGCTGAATTTCCTTTTGGAAGTGTTGGAGTCGGATTCCAAGAGCCATAATCGGCGTGAATAACTTCATCCCAAATTGAGTCTCTTTCTGCTAAATCTTGCTTCACCAGAGAATCAACCGGAGAAATTTCTCCGGCCATGGCAGCGACAACCATTATGAATACTACAATAAGAAGAAACTTCACGTGGTTGATACGAAGCGTCATGATTTGTGATTGCTTCCTAATTAGCTAGGGCTCTTGAGCTTCTCTATAATATTTAGAGATAATAACTAAAACAACCTTGAAAAGTCCACTAATAACTAAAACAACTTTGTAGAGATGAGAAGACATGAAAAGTCTTTTAAACCTTGTGATGTTCTCTTTATTACAGAATTGCCATAAAAAAAAATTAGGTTTTTGAAACATTTTTTTTTTCAAAACAAAACTCTCCTCTTTCATTTTTTTTTATTTTCAACGTCACAAACGAGGAACCGCGACCGCGATTCCGACGATACAACCGCGACTCCTCGTCTTCTCCGGCGACTCCAAGGTTAGTTTCGGATTTCTGTTAACTTCTCTTCTCTTCTCTTTTCTTCTTTTCATAGTATAGATACAAATCGATTTTGTAATTTGTTCTTGTTCAATTTTCGGGTTTGTTCGTGTTTGATTTATGGGTTTGTTCTTGTTCTTGTGCACTTTTCGAAAGTTCTGGTTCATTCAACAACATACAATTTCGGCTTCGTTTGGGTGGTTTTGTTCCGATTCGATTTCTGGGTTCGTGTTCTTTGATGGTAGATTTATTTTTCTTTGATGGTAGATTTATGGGAATCGTCTTCTCCGACCAAATTTTTCGCCGCCGGCGAGTCTCTTCGTTTCTGGATCTGAAAAAGTCTTCAGTGTTGATAGATTTATTTTTATTTGATGGTAGATTTATTTTAGTTTGATGGTAGATTTGTTTTATTTGCTGGTAGATTTATTTTGGTGAACATGGAGATTTCAGAGGTGGTGGCGGAGAGACTTGAGGATTAACGGCGGTTCTTCTGGGTCGAAACCAAGCCGGTCTTGAACATCGTAGAATTGAATCGCCGTGTGAGCAAAAGTCTTCAGTGTTGATAAATTTATTTTTATTTGATGGTAGATTTATTTTAGTTTGATGGTAGATTTGTTTTTCTTTGCTGGTAGATTTATTTTGGTGAACATAGAGGTTTCAGAGGTGGTGGCGAAAAAAGCGGAGGTCATGGATCTGTTGGATTCGGCGGTGGTGGTAGTTTAATTTGGTAGAAAGTTTGTTTTGTCATGGTAGATTTATTCTCTGCTCAATGGTATGGTAGTTTTTTTTTATGATAGATTTATTCTACTTTGATGGTAGATTTATTTTCTTTTGTTGGTAGATTTATTCTGGTACACGTGGAGGCTTCGGAAGTGGTGGCGGAAGAGGCGGAGGTCGTCGATCTGTTGGATTCGGCGGTGGTAATGGTAGTTTAATTTGGTAGGAAGTTTGTTCTGTCATGGTAGATTTATTGTTCTGCCATGGTAGATTTATTGTTCTGTAATGGTAGATTTATTTTGATATTTTACGATGTCGAGACGGACCACAGTAGATCAGACGGTACTCCGATTCAAGGAACCGCCGCTGATAGTGGTTCATTTGGTGGACATGGAGGCTTCAGAGGTGGTGGCGGAAGAGGCATAGGTTGTGGATAACTTACAAATTTATGTTTGATGGTAGATTTATTCTCTGTTTAATGGTATGGTAGATTTATTTTTCTTTGATGGTAGATTTATTTTTCTTTGATGGTAGATTTATTCTCTGTTCAATGTAATGAATTGACATAATTTATGTACTCTAGAAATTTGCTCGGTATATAATATGTTTTCATCGTATTGACAACAATTAGAACACTTGTGTTCTTTCCTTGGCTGGTATCGCTCCATCTCAGTATCCAATGCACCTTTTATCCATGAGTCAGATAATAAGTCTACCACAACATTATTCAAAGAACCTAAGTCAAATAATAAGTCTACCGCCACATTGTTTAAAGAACCTAACTCAGATAACAAGTCAACCACAACAATGTTTAAAGAAGCTAAGTCAAATACCAAATCTACCACTACATTGTTTAAAGAGCCAAAGTCAGATAACAAGTCTACCACAACATTGTTGTTTGAAAAACCTAAGTCACATAATAAGTTTACCACAACATTGTTGTTCGAAGAACCTAAGTCACATAGCAAATCTACCACCACAGGGTTGTTTGAATAACCTAGGTCAGATAACAAGTCTACCACAACATCGTTGTTTGAATAATCTATGTCAGATAACAAGTCTACCACAACTATATGAACAACCATTGTCGGATAATAAGTCTACCACAACTATATGACAACCATCTCCGGATAATAACTCTACCACAACTATATGAACAACCATCGTCGGATAACAAGTCTACCACAACTATATGAACAACCATCGTCAAATAATAAGTCTACCACAACTATATGACAACCATCTCCAGATAATAAGTCTACCATCCGAGAAACAAATCTACCATCCGAAAACAAATCTAGCATAAGATAAACAGAAAAAATAACTCTACCAATGTTTTTCGGGAAATTGTTCCAGTAAAAGAGAAAAAGATTGGATAAGTCTACCATCAAAAATATTAAATCTACCACTCAGTATAAATCTACCACCACTATAATAAGTCTACCACTACAGTCAACTAGTATAAATCTACCACCACTATAATAAGTCTACCAGTCGCAAAAATAAATCTATCACAAAAATTTAACTCTACCGTTAAAGAAAATAAATCTACCAATCTTCGGAAATAAATCTACCAGTCACAAAATAAGTCTACCGCTCCAAAATAAATCTACCACTGAAAATATTAAATCTACCAATCACTCTAATAAGTCTACCATTCGGAAACATCTCTACCATCAAAGAGACAAATAAGTCTACCGTTCATATATAAATCTACCGTTCAAAAAATAAGTCTACTGCTCAAAAAATAAGTTTACCGTTCGTATATAAATCTACCATCACAGCATGGTAGATTTATTTTCCTTGGCGGGAACTTTTTCCGCCGATTTATTAATGGCAGTTTCGTAAATACGTTTTTTGTTATCAAGGCAAATAAGGGTAAAACGGGTAAAAATTCTAAAAAATACAATTTTCTCATGGGAAAGTTGTTTTTGTTCAAAACCAACTTTCCAAGGTTGTTTTAGCAAACTTCCCTAATATTTATAGTTTTTTTTGTCTTTGTAATGGCTATCGGTTATTGGAAACCAAAATGCTACAACCAAGATTTTGGAATATCATATTCATAGGTTTTGAAATTACAAATCCGAGTTTATCTACAACCCAGATTTTCCATATTTCGTTTATTTATGCACAAGTTGTATATCATGTATAACTCTTTTGTAAAAATTTACTTAATGTAAAAATTGTCTTATAGATTTGATTAGAAAGGAAAAACTTGAACAGTAATATACTGTAGTCAATGACTTTTTAACCTAAAAGTAGTCAATCGTTAGATCTTTTCTAAGAGTGAATATCTTATTCTCAAAAGTAATACCCTCTCTATTTGTTTAAAGATGTTACACATAAACTAAGAAACTTCATTTATATTATAATTTTTTGTAATTTCAAATAAAATTATCACTTAATGTTTAAATAAAATTAATTCAATCAATCCCAAACAATACTACAAAATTCAAATGGTCACAAAGAATAAAAAATATTAACTAATTTTTATCTTGAAAAGTGAAAATATCAACTAATTTGATACAAGAAAGCTTCTCTAAAACATCATTTAATATAATAGGGAGGGAGTATTAAAAAAAAACAATCGATTTAGAAGGTACAACACTAAAGATTAAGAATCAGTAATAAAAGAAAGATATACTTATATACAACATGATAAATTCAATAAGCAAAGCAAGATTATAACATCCAATTATCAATAATCAAATCTTTGTTGGCGATGGCTGTACAATTTGTTTAGATATTCATGACAATGACAATGACAAATTTATGCAAATGGTAGTTAGATGGAAAAACTGAACAAAAAAATGGAAAAAGTAGAGTGGAATTAGTATTTTCCGCACAACTTTTTTTCATTGTGTCCATAGAGTAATAATTGTAGAGAAATTATTTTTATTTTCTACTAATTTGGTGAAACCCAATAAAATTTGGAAGAAAACATATTCACTTCAAATGATCGATTTCTAGAGGAAATGGAATTGAAAGAAAATGTCAGTTCCACTTCTTTTTTTTAATGTTCAACCATTTGCAATTCAGATGATCATCCGTTTATACAAACACAAAATATTAACTTGTTGGAACTTGGAAGTAAGAAACGACATGTTGCATCAAATACTTATCATAAATTCAAATCATGATAAGTATTAAGTTATCGAAACACTTACCTATTATATTAGATAGATACTTAATAAACACAAAAGAACTAAAACATACTAACGTTTTAAGAAATCCCATAATTATTCTTAAAATAATATCGAATACAACTTAACATTTAGACCAATAATAATAATAATATCGAATACAGTTAAATCCATTACGCCTTTAGCGTGGTGGTGGCATAAACTCATGAGGAACGGGTGCAGGATTTCCTTTTGGAACTGTTGGAGTCGGGTTCCAAGAACCATAATCGCCGTGAAAAACTTCATCACTAATTGATGAGTCTCTTTCTGTTGAATCTTGCTTCAGCAGAGAACCTACCGGCGAAAATTCTCCGTCCATGGCAGCGACAACCATCATTACAATAAGCAGAAACCTCACGTGGTTGATACGAAATGGCATGATTTGTGATTGATTCCTAACTAGCTAGAGCTCTTGAGCTTCTCTAGAATATTTATAGGTTTTTTTGTATTTGTAATGGCTCTTTGTGATAGGGTTTAGAATATACTCATTTTCGTCATAAGTGGTAGTATAATAGTGCGCGGGAAAAACAAAATGCTACGACCAAGATTTTAGAATAGTTTTTACCTTTTAATAGGTTTGGTCTATATTTATGTATAAAATTATTAAAACTATTCATACAAAAATACATGAAAATATTAACAATTAAAGTACAAGAAACAACATAACTATATGACAAGGATACAAAAAATTCTAGATATACGAGTATAAAACTCACGGCTAAGCCGAAAAATAAAGATTTTGTCATTTTGAATAATGACCTTGATAAATAACCTATTCCTCATAGTTTCGTTGAGACAAAACCAGTTGCATCTTCTGATTCCGTACACAAGAATACAAAACGATTAGGGAACACCAACGGTTTGTTACATCTTTATATATTTCATTTTTATACACAATTATACGATAACAAAAAATAATAATTTTTCTAAAAAAAAACATAAATATATAAGAGAACACCAAATTGAATATTTGAAATACTCCATCCGTTTCATAATATAAGATGTTTTAGCAAAAATCACGCATATTAAGAAACTACTTTTACTCTAAAAAGTAGCATTGAAAATATATATTAAAAACAATTTAACCAATTATAAAAAAAACTGCAAAATATTATTGGTCACACACAATTCAATAAAGTTAAAAGTACCTAGTATTGTCAAAATAGCTTATATTATGAAACAAAACAAAAACCTTAAAAGAGCTTACATATTGAAACGGAGGGAGTATTTAAATATGTAAAATAAAAGAATATGGTTCGTTCGAGGTTCTTTATGATTTCTCTTTTACAAGTTTTGAAAAGGTTTAATTTCCAAGATTTCGGCACAGTTTTTTGAGTGTATTCTCATTTCTCTTCTTTTTTTGTGTGTGTTTTATTTAACCTTGTTTTGTTTTGTACAATGGACCCTAAGAACAGAGGTCACAATTTTCATGTACAATGTGAGACTGCGTAGAGAAAAATATATTTTATTATGATTATTGATCATTTGAACAATTGACAAACAAGTTGCTGATTTTTTTGGCCTTTAGCACATGCATTGTTATAGAAGTTAGGTATTTAATATATTTTTAATTCCAAAAAATCTTTATGTAAATTAGTAAATACTCATTTAACACATTTTCTTTAATATGTGTGAATATAACTAAAATAACGCTATTTTAGAAACAGAAGGAGATATGTTTTCCCACGTACATCTTAAATTGTTGCTGTAACATCAAAATTTATTTTCAAGAATAGTTATAAACTTTCAAAGTAACAAAAGAACTATAGGCATTAAGCATACATACAAATATTACACCTTTTTTTTCTTTAAAACTGAATCAAATGATATCTGTACATGCATGTCCACAAGATTAATCCATGTTGGGATTTGGAAAGTTAGGATTAAAAAGTACTCATTAAGATGGAAACACAAAACAGTGACATGTGGTAACACCAAATTAGCACATGCATTGTTATAGTAGAAGTTAGGTTTTTAATATAGTGTATATATATATATATATATTATCATTATATATATTATCATTTTAGATCATATTTAAGGATGTTGCATATGTTGCATATCAATTAATATGATACATTGATACTATATTTTAATTCTAAAAAAATCTACATGTAAATTACTAGTAAATATATGTTTTTTACATGTACATTTTTAATTATTGCTGTAGCGTCAATATTAATCTTAATGAATACTTATAATTTTTCAAAATTAACAAAAAAGTAAAAGCATTAAATTAAGCATAGAAGAGAATATTACTACTATTATTTTTCTTGAGAACTGAATCAAACGTCTTTTTTTGTTTAGCTATATTCAAACTAAAAAACTTTATTTACAATGAAAGTGTTTTTTTGCTTTTAAAAAACAGGATTGTGTAATCAAAATGGGATTCATCATGAACTGAATACATATTTCTTCTTTAAAATAAAAGAGAGTATGCCTTGGAACCATTTCATGAGATCATTACTATAACGCTGATCTCCCATTGTTCTCAGTAAGCTAAACCGGCTACGAGTCGTTTTATCACAGATCTTGGTAAGTCGAATTGATAATTGCGTTCTCGCCATAAGTGGTAGATTGTTGTTTGAAATGTGCCATATGATAAACATGCGAATGTGATTGAAGTTTCCCGTATGGATCAAAGAGGTGATCTCTTCCCAAGTCGTGATATACTCGTTGCCAAGTAAATTCCATGTGAATTCTTCCATATCTCCGATGAAAAAATTACAAAAAAGTAGATGATTTCGAGACTCCTCTGCAATAGCACATAGAATACAATGACTTTGTCCCATCCAGATGTTGGTTCGGTCCCCGGCGGATAATCTATCGAGCATCGCAAGCCCAATCAAATGTTTAAAAAAAAAAAAAAAAAAAATTGAATCAAATAACCTGCATCTATATATATGTCTACACTCCACAAGATTAATCCATGTTGGGAATTTGGGATTAAAAAGTATTAGTTCTCAATGATTTTATATATTATATAATTAGATAAATATGTATAAAGTTATTTACGTAACTTTATATGACAAAAAGTATGGTTTCCAATTTTTATAAGATTAAGTATAGTTTTTAAATTTTCATTCAAATTTAGGATATTTATCAAAATTCCCCCTTCTAAATAGCACAATTTTAACAGATTAATAATAATAATAAACTTTTAAAAATCTTGAGCTCGTTATTCATTAGTTTTTCGGTTTACGTAGCCGTTTAGGAGTATCAGGAACCGGTCCTGGACGTGCTTCTCCAGCTTTTGGAGGCGGATTCCAAATACCATAATCTTTTCGCATAAGTGCTTCCAAATTCGTATCTGAATCTTGCGTCATTGCCGAAGAATCAACCGGAAAAGTTTCTCCGGTCAAAGGAGCAGCGACCATTATTACAAATGCAGCAACAATAACAATAAACTTCACGTAGTTGATAGGAAACGCCATTCGTGGTTGATTCTACAAGGGCTCTTCACTTTCTGTAGAATATAATAAAATTTTGTGAAAACATGAGATTTGAATGTCTCCTTATATTGTAATGTATAGGTAAAATTCGTATCTATCATGAGTGGTAATGTTAATCATAAATTTTGTTTTTTCCTATTCTAGAACAAACAGATCAACTGGTCAATTACCTTTCGATTTTGACGCTTAATTTTTTGTCTTGCTTTACCATATATATTTATATGTAGTTCATGTATGATAATTTCTATACAAAATTTGTAACCCTCGGCTACATTTAAGAATATTCATTCACTCATTTGTAACTTAAAAAAAAAAGTATATTCATTTGTAACGATTTGTAACATATGAAATCAAAGTGTATATTAAAAAAAAATGATAACTTAATTACGATAACATGAGAATTTATTTACAAATTTATTATTATTCAATTTCTGGATTTGTAACATCATTATTCAATTTTATGAATAATTATAACCTTTCGAAATTAACAAAAGAACCATATATAGGCACGTACGAAATCATTATTCTTTAGAAAACAATACTACTCTTTTCTTGAAAATTGAATCAAATGATATCTATGCTAGTGTTATTGAATCAGTACATGGCCATAAGACTAATCCATGTTGGGAAATTGGTATTATAGTTTAAAAATAAAATAAAAAAAATATTGGTATTATATAATTAAAAAAACACTTATTAAGAACACAGAGAACAGTGATATCTGGTAACACCAAGTTATCAATCAAAATCCAAAGTATGAAATTTGTTAGTAGTAAAACTTGTTTATTCATGAAACTTCACGTACTAATTTAAATAACACAATGTTTATTTAAAGAAACAAGAATTATAAACTCTTAAAATCTCGAGTAGATTATCCTTAATTCTTTGATCTTCAATATGATGATGAATCGGTCCTGAATGTAATTCTTCATCTTTTGGAGGCGGATTGCAAGAACCATAATCCTTTTCCAATACTTTTTCCAAATTCTTATCTGAATCTTGCGTCATAGCCGGATAATCAACTGGAAAAGTTTCTTTGTCCAAAGCAGCAGCGAACATAATTACAAGCGTAGCAACAATAACAAGAAACTTCACGTGGATGATACGAAGTGCCATGTTCTACAAGGACTCTTATTCACTTTCTGTAGAATATACATTTTGTGAAACACATGGGATTTTATCTAATTATATTGTAATCGATATAATATATTCGTATCCATCATGAATGGTAATGTTAATTTACAATTCTTTACCAGAAAATACAAGTTAACTGGTCAAGTACCTTACGATTTTGCCGTATTTATGACTCGCTTTACCATAAATATTTATATGTAGTTCATGTATGTTATTCAAAATTTGTAACCCTCTGTTATATTTAAGAATATTTGTTGGATTAAGCTTGAAGAAAGCTTGAGAAGCAAGCTAACCTAATTCTACCGAGTCATGGAAAAGGAAAATTAGCTTTTTATGAGTTATCTAAATTGTTATGTTTCCTATTAGGATTAGGTTAATGTTTGAGACTCTCTATATAAAGAGTTACCAAGTTGTGGTATACATGTGTGTGAGATTTTGAGTGTTGTTTAGAACTACGTGTTTGGCTTGATCCCTTCTAAAGGGTACGTAGACAATCTTCTTTAGAAGGTGCAGCCTTTCAATAATTGGTATCAGAGCGTAACGATCCTGGAGATCTCGGGGAGGAGAAACCAATCTGGACCGGTGGAAGAACAAGGTGATCACGTTAGCTTAGGTTGAAGCTGATCGTGACCTTGTAGAACAGAGGAATTGGAGAGAAGCGCACAGTGATTCGCTGCCTCCGACGCGAAAAGATGAGTGGAGCAACGGACTGATTTTGTTACCCAATCGACGTTGAATCTCGCCGGCAAATTAGAATAAGAAGAAAAAAAAAAGTCAGATGTTTTTTTACCCGTGGAGGTGGTTTTAATGGCGGAGGATTCGAGGAGAGCACGAGATGGGAGAGAAGAGGAGGTTTTGTGGAAAGACAAGAGACGTGTTGTTGTTGTCGGATTGTCTCCAGAGAAGAATTAAGATGTGAAGAAATAAAGAGTTGAAAAAACCAGAGGATCCATCTGTTCATCGGTGTATCATAATGTGAAGGAATCCCCAAGTAGACTTGCAAGCTCAAGATCGTGCACATAGGATTGGTCAGAAGAAAGAAGTTCAAGTATTTCGGTTATGCACCGAGAATGCTATTGAGGAGCAAGTGATTGAGAGAGCTTACAAGAAGTTGGTGCTTAATGCTCTGGTGATTCAACAAGGGAGATTGGCAGAATAGAAAAGTTCATGGTGATGATTTTCCTTTTCCATAGTCTTCTTGAAAAAAGTTTATCGTGTCACAATATAGTCCGTCTGGATGAAATATGCAGACAATATTATAAAGGTTTATTCGACATCTGTGGCGATGCTTCTCACTGCGGTCGTCTCTGTATTCCCTAGCCTTCCTCCTAGGTTCAACGGTCGTCTCTGTTTCAGTATACTTGCATTCCGCTAGAAAGCTACGATAGTGTTATAGAATGTAACCCAACAGCGGATCCGAGGAGAGAGCAAGCGTGGTTTAGAGAAGGGAAGTCATTTGTGGTGGAGAAGTTGCAAGAGACGTATACAGGGATGAAGAAGAAATTAGCTTCTTCTGGGTCTAACTTAAGAACAAGAGGAACTTAGGAAAGCTGTGTCTGATGCTATGGAGGCTGAGAATGATGAAGATGGTGAAGAGCTTTTGAAAGAGACTGAGGAGAAGAAAGGAGATGATGATGATGATATGGAGGAAGATGAAGAGAAGTGGTGACGAGCCAGAGACACGGGTGTAAAGTGGAGACGTTACGGTGGAGCCGATGGAGGCTACGGTGATGGAAGAGGAGAATCATTGCGACAACGCCGTTGGTGCTCTTGAGTCTCGTGATGCTGCTTAACTGAATCCCTAATTTCAGAACCCGACCTTGAAGAAGAACTGGTGATGCGTTTCTTCTTCCCAAACTCACAGTCCTCTTTACTTCTACAATCAAAGGAGATGGTTAAAGCCTGTAGATTCAGCGCAAACTCGATTAAAGAATCGAACAAGAGACAATCGATTAGACAAACTCATTATCCAAATCAGGAAACTAAACATCATTCTCGAGATCTCTAAACTCATGTCTCGCAAAAAAAAAAGCGTGGTCCTTTTGTCTCTTTGCAGCTTATGTCTCGATGGAAGAATCTCGTTGGCTTGAATGTAAGAATTGGTGGTTTTGTGGGTAAGTATCCTCATGCTTTTGAGATCTTTACACATCCATTTAGAAAGAATTTTTGTTGTAAGATCACTCAGAAACTGAAGGCAGTGATTGATGAGGAAGAGAATGTGATTAGAGAGTGTGAGGTTGATGCAGTGAAGAGGGTAAAAAAGTTATTGTTGATGTCGAGAAATGGCGTTCTTCGTGTGAATGAGTTTGAAGATCCTAATTCAGAAGCAGTTTTTGAACCCGAAACAGAGCATGAAGAGACAAGTTCAGCAGGTTGTGTTGCGCGACATAACCCATGTGTATCGCGCGACACAACACGCGAAACAGAGGTGGAAGACACAACGCATGAAACAGAGGTGGAAGGAGATCTAGAGGCAGAACATGAGGAACACCAGACCATGATTCAAGGAGATGGTCCACCGGTTAATGTTCTAAGGAGAACGTCAAGGCAGAGTGTGAAAGGAATATAGAAAGAGGAGAAGAAGAGAGAAGTGAAGAGAAGGAGAAGAAGAAGAAGGAGAAGAAGAAGTGGTGACAAAGAAGAAGAAGAAGAATTGGTGAGAGAGAGGCTCCAATGTCGAAAAAATCAGAGATGGAGATTGTGTGGAGGAGATCAAGCAAAGGAGAAGAAAGGAAAATCTGGAAAGTTCGGAGATACCAACTTCGTGGCTTCACCAGCGGCGACTGGAGCATCGGATGACTGCACAGATTGCGTCGTTGGAACCGTGACATTCTCAGCTTTCCAGAGGTATTAAGATGGAATCCTAATTCAACCGGAGCCGCCGTGTGGACTCATTTCTTTGGGACCAAGTAAGCTGTTTCTGCATGACGAAAAAGGTCAACTTTGGCAAGGAAAGTCAACTGGAGAGTTTTTACTCTTATGTTTGAACAATGAACCAAGAGATTTTTCAAGAAGCAAAAGTTTCTAAGGAGTGGATACATGCTTGTGAAGAAGAGATGGGTTCAATAGAAAGTTTCGGAACTTGGGATCTTGTTGACTTGCCTATAGGAGTAAAACTGATTTGAGACGGACGTGGTTTTTAATGGAGGAAGCTCGTTGGAACTTTGAGGTTCGAGAGGAATAAGGATTCGGTAGAGACCTTGGTCTTCTCAGAAAAGTTTGTCGGACTTGGACAAACGGAGATGACAAGAGATTAGAAGTTGGGAGCTTTATTCAAAGTAGAAGCTTGTGTGGGTTCTTGGGAACAAGGGAGAAGCGAGAAATCGAAGGTAAGACTAAAAACTTAGCTGCGAAGTTGGAAAGCTAAGCAATGCGCTTGAGGAGATGCCTCTCGAGAGAGAAAAGGATGATAAGGCGCTTGATGTAGAGAAGATACATGGAGAGGAACTTAAGGCTTGCGTTTTAAAATCAGAAAAGATGATTGAAGCAACTGTGAAAGAGCTTGAGAAAGTTAAGATTGAGCGCGAGAGTATTGTGATTAAAGACGACGAAGCTCGTAGATTAATGACCGAGACTGCGACAAAGTCCTGTCAAGAGAAGCTCGTGGAGTTACAGCGAAACAAGGTGAAGAAATCGAAGTCGGAAACCGAAAGTAAAATTGAAGAGAAAGTATGATTCTGTCTTGTTTTTGGGTAATGGTGAATGGGAAACGGATTACGAGGCGATGTTGTCAGATGAGGTGAGATGAGCTCCGTCGTTGTTGTGTCGTAAAAGCGAGCTTGCCCTATTGACTTGATGAGCGAATCGAATCTGGAGATTTTGATTTAGAAATTGAATTCGGAAAATGAGTGAAGAGTTGAAGTTGGGAACTTCAATAGGACCGGTGAGATGGTTCCATCGGTGATCAAGAAGTGACAAGAAAGGCATCATGAGTAGAGAAGAAGGGATGGTTCCATAGAAGTGACTATATGAAAGGAGAGTTTGGTTACTAAAAGTGAAAGGGACTTGACCAATGAACCCATTAGAGGAAACAGACAAGGCCTCTAATATGTTTGAGATTTCCGAAACAGGGAGAGAGTGAAGATTAAGTGAAGTTTGCACATCGCAAGGGATAGAACACAATAAAAAAAAAAAGAAGGGAGAATCTATGTTGAGTTATGACATAGATTAAGAGAATCTCGGAGGACCGTTGTTGGGCATGACATAGGTTAAGAGAGATTGTGTGAGCTTTAGTTTTTGAGTAAGTTTTCTAAAGCAATAAAAGAGTGAGTCTTTTATAATCCCGTGTTCTTAAATGAGAAGAGAGCGATGTTGCAGAACACACTTGGAAAGGATCAAGTTCAAGAAGATGAGAGATCATTGGAGTTCAAGACTTGGAGAAGATGGAGTTCAAGCTTAAGGGGGAGAGTGTTGGATTAAGCTTGAAGAAAGCTTGAGAAGCAAGCTAACCTAATTCTACCGAGTCATGGAAAAGGAAAATTAGCTTTTTAGGAGTTATCTAAATTGTTATGTTTCCTATTAGGATTAGGTTAATGTTTGAGACTCTCTATATAAAGAGTTACCAAGTTGTGGTATACCTGTGTGTGAGATTTTGAGTGTTGTTTAGAACTACGTGTTTGGCTTGATCCCTTCTAAAGGGTACGTAGGCAATCTTCTTTAGAAGGTGCAGCATTTCAATAATATTTTTATTTGTAACAATTTCTAATTAACTCAGATATATCATATATACTAGTATTTTTTTTATGTATCGTAAGTTATGGTATAATTTATATAGTTCCCTCTAAAATGTTATCAATCATGTGCAATGATGGAGTTTGAGTTAAAATGTGCTATCGTAACGTTATGTTTATTTCGTAAATGTGCTTATTCAAAAGTTAACTCAATATTCGTCATTATCATTGAGACGAGATGCTGTTTCGCCTTTTGAGATGAAAACACCATGATGTTTCGCATACCACGTGTAAATTGCGTAAAATCTTAGAAGATGAGTTTCTTGCAACCCAAGCTTGAAATTCTTGCTAGGTATCAAGTTATAACCCCATTTCATGATTCCAGTCTATCTCTCCCTATGTGTAACAATCACTTCTTTTAAAGCTCTTAAACAAAGATCTGGCAATACTGATAAAGTTTGCAGATAAGGAGGATATATTTATTCTTCTTTAATAGCTGTTGAATGAATGCTTTTGCTTAGCTTTGCACATTTCTGGTTAATTTTTAGCATGCTTATTCTTTGTAAGAAGATGCTGACATTAACTCTTGTTTGTGTTTATAGGAAAAAAAGCCATTTCCTTTGTATCCAATGACTCTCTGAACAAGGTCCATTTGATGTTGTTTTGCATAAGGTTTGTGTGGCACCAAAAAAAAAAAAAGTTTTTGCAGTAATTAATTGTGCTGCCATAGCTTAGTGTTTCATAATCAGAGCACCTATCATTTCACATAGTTAACTCGTTTTTTTGTCGGGCTCTGTTTCTTTCGCTTTGTTATAACCGCGCTTCTCTTTTCGTCTTTTTAGCTCGAGCATTTAGTGGAAATGGAGGTTAAACATAGATGTAACCAAGTATTAGAGCTCGGCTTTCCGCTCGGTGGACTCGCAAAGCTTTTTGCTCAGGAATGGGAAGGTGATGTAACGGTCGTAATGCCCGCTACGCTTGCTCAGGTTCCGATCCAAAACCGTGAAATCTTGAATTTTGTTTTATACTTTGCAAGATTCTTATTTTGAATTTGTTTGATTTGGAGATGTAAAGCAACTTGGTTCCGACCTTGTTTATATGTTCAATTAAAGTAGGATTAGTATTAGAGAAATGAGTTACATCTGAGAGATCACTGTCCAGTGCGTAAAAACTCTAGTCGTAATTTCTGAATAGTACCATGAAAAATTCTGTTCCATACCTTACAAAAGCCAGCTTATTGTGCTCTCCTATATATGCTTGTAGCTAGGGTTTACCAGCAAAAACATCCCGAAGTGACTGTGCTTGATCCTCCAGGTGCAATCCAGCGTATATATAATCTGACAATCAATGCTCCAGGGTATTGCAGATTGCGATGGTAACTGTTGGAGCAAATTGTAATGGATGATTTGTGGTCTTATATGATCCTTGTTCTTGCAGTGTGAACAAGGTGCTAAAGTGGCTTTGAGAGAAGGTGTGTCTATTATTGTAATGTTGTTTGGCTTGTTAGCTTAAGTTTTTTTGATGCATTTAGCTCTGATTGCAAGTTTTCATTGTGTTTCATTGCTAAGTATGGATCTGTCATTTTGAGGCTCTAATATTTTTCACTTTTTCAACTGATTTGTTCACTTCTTACATTGATTTACTAATGTTTCACACATGAGTCTCACTATTGGAGACAAATTTGTTATACATATTTCATTTTTGATCGCTTACTTGTTTGTTCATCAACATCGGACCACCAAAAATTACCTTGAGAAAAGTTCGATCTCCACCGTACAATCGATCAAACGTACCGCCGAGAACGACGGCACCCAATGAATTCACCGGAGTCCAGGGCCGGCCCTGAGGGTAAGCGGGCAAAGCTCATGCTTGTGGTCCTCATATCGACTTTCAAATTTTTTATAACTAATCGCCCTCAAATTCTAAAAATTTCTTTAGTTTAGTGATAAATCGACCAATTTTCGTATTTTTGCTTGTTGCCCATAAGAACTCAGGGCCGGCCCTGCCGGAGTCAACAAATCAACCAAATGATCCGTTTCCAGATTATGTTTTCGCCTTTTCATTTTCCCTAATTAAACCCAACCAATTTTGTTGTTGTTCATCAAATCTGCTAAAAAGATAGTTTTATTAATCAAATTTCTCTTTTTGCCTTTTTTTTTATTTTTTTAAAAAAACATCATAAGAGCATGTGCATTGGTCACATTTTAAAAGTGTAAATTTTTTTTTGCTAATTTAATATATTAAATTAGCAAAAAGTTTTTTAGACACTTGTGTAAATGTGACCAATGCACATGCTCTAAAGATGCCAAAGAGATCAGGAATCTTACTGTTTTTGAAAGAGTATTAGTTTTCGTAGAATTAAGTAATCATTATCACTATACTAATCTTAATCTTACTGTTTCATTCTTTCACGACTTATGTGGTTATGGTCTAATATATGATTATCTTAGATTCTTAATCACTTGATCACCCAGTAGAACCCTTAAGGTGCTTTGATGTTTCCAAGTTTGTGTCACTATCGTGTCCAAACCATTTTTTCATGCTGCATGTCCACTGTAAAATACTTACATGTGTATATACATCACTAATAAATACACTTTGTGTTGGTTTCCTTTTCAATACAGGCAAATAAAGAAGATCCAGCTGATAAGTAAATACCTGAGACCTATGGTTATACTACGACTGGGTTTTGGAGTATTTGACTTACTGTGTATGGATTTTTTTTCATTATGATTTGCTTTACTTATTTTCAAAGGAGACAACTTAAGCATTGACATTTTTATGTTATCAAATACTATTTTTTATCAAAAAAAAATACTATGATTTAAATAATCAAACTGCAACACTAACTCACATTCTTTGTTACTAATTCAAAACTTGTATCAATGACATTTCCTTTTAAATAATCAAACTGCAACACTAACTCACATTCTTTGTTACTAATTCAATACTTTTTATAATAATATATTTCATAAACCCGCATATATGCGGGTCCTTTTACCTAGTATCATATATACTAGCAATATTTTTTTTTGTATTGTAAATTATGGTATAATTTATAGTTAACTCTAAAATGTTATCAATCATGTGAAATGATGGAGTTTGAGTTAAAATGTGAAATTGTAACGTTATGTTTTTTTTTTTTTTTTTTTTTGCAACACATTCTATTTCTTCTCAATCTCAATTGGGCTTAGCCCATTACACTGCTGAGCCCATATTTGGCCAGTCCATCAGCAATTTCATTTAGAGTTCTAGGAATAAAACAGAATTTTAGACGTCTAAACATTTTCCGGCAAAGATCAATATCGGCCAGAATTCCATACAATTCCGGTGATGATCCGTTCGAGTTCAGGGCCTTGATGAGGACTTGGGAGTCAGATCGAAGATCACATCCCTTTTCTTCATCGCCACTGCCGTCAATACTGCCGATCGAAGAGCTAACGCCTCTGCTACAAGAGCCGAAGCAACATTTGAGCTCGAATCGGTATGCTTCGTCATGGGGCTTACGCTGGATTCGAAGGTCCAGCCCAGACCGGCCATTCCTGATGTCACTGACCAAGCCGCATCAGTGAAGCTATGGGTTAATCCATCCTCTAGGGTTATTGGATTTTTCTGTGGACTCGGACGAGCCGCTTTTCCTGCAATTGGAGATGGTGACTGAGCTAACATCCACTCACGAGCATCTGAGCAGGCTTTTGTGGCCGTTTCCTCTATCGAGAAACTTCTATTGTTGAAGAGCTTTTGATTCCTTGAGATCCATATCGTCCAGAGAACCCAAGGAGCAAGGACTCCTTTATCCAGTCCCTGTGGAGGCAAGGAGAACATCTCACTCACTCTCTGGAGCCCAGAGGCCACATCCACCACTTGGGAGGAGTCAAACGCGTCTGAGGATACTAATCTCCAAACCCCTTGAGCAAACGGGCAATGAAATAATAGATGAAGTATGGACTCAGAAGCCTCACACCTGCAACACGCGGTAGAGGCTGCCACATTTCTAATTCGGAGGAGCTCACCAACAGGGATTGCTGCCTGAATGACTTTCCACAGGAACTGTTTTACCTTTGGAGAAGCCTTTGCCTTCCAAACAATTTTATACCAGTCAAAACCCGGTAAGATCTCATTTTGTTCACTCCCATACAATTCAGAAGCTACCATATATCCAGACTTAGTAGAGTAGATACCAGATGATTCCTTAAGCCATACTCTCTTGTCCTTTGCTCTTAACAGGCTTGGCTTTAGAGATAAGATAATATCTTTGAAGTCTGGGATGATCAGGTCAATTTTTTCAATGTTCCAGGTAGCAGAGTTCGGCTGAAGCAAATCTGAGACATGGAGGTTTTGGATGTAACGTTATGTTTATTTCGTAAAATTGCTTATTCAAAAATTAACTCAATATCTGTCATTATCATTAAGACGAGATGCTGTTTCGCCTTTTGAGATGAAAACATCATGATGTTTCGCATACCACATTGAATTGCGTAAAATCTTATCCAACGACTTTTTTATTTTTGTCTTGTCTCACGTTTATCCAAAAAAAAAAAGTAAAAAAAGGAAAAAAAAAAAAAAGAAGCCGTCGTGATCGGACATTTCTCTTTCTCGGCCAAGTCCGCGTCACCATTATCATCGGTCTCTCTTATCTCGTCGTGATTCCCTATGCTCTCTCTCAATCTTCATTTATTACTTTCGTCTCTCTCTCAAAAAAACTAAACTCTCTGCCTCACGTTTCTTCTCCATTTTCTTCTGACCTACCCAACACCATCCTCAGGTATCCTTTTTCTCTAATTTGATCTGGGTTTTCGATTCCGATCTTCGAAACTGTAATTCAGCATCTGGGTTTTCTCTGTTCGATTCAAATTTGTCATCTTTATTTGGTTTCCTGGAATTTTGATTATTGTCGAATCGAAGCTCTTATTCAGGTTTATACACGCAAAGAAAGGATCATACTTGTATTTACTTGGTTTTTAATTTTGGGAATTGCTTCATAGATTAGTCAAATTTGGAAGAGACAACAAAAAAATGCTGACTTGGTTTTTAGATTCTAAGAATAGACTCTGTACAAGTTATAAAAATCTCTCCTTGGTTGTTTCATTGGAGTACTCAAGCTTCTGTTTTGTTTCGTTTCATTTTGCAGTGAAAACTTCTAAATTAATCTCCAATGGATATAAGTAACGAGGCAAGTGTTGATCCGTTTTCGATTGGACCGACATCGATCATCGGTCGAACGATTGCTTTTCGAGTATTGTTCTGTAAATCAATGATACAGCTTAGACGCGATCTATTCCGGTTCTTGCTTCATTGGTTTCTTAGGTTTAAGCTTATCGTATCACCGTTTGTATCGTGGTTTCATCCCCGGAATCCGCAAGGGATATTAGCGGTTGTTACAATCATTGCTTTCGTGTTGAAACGTTACACGAATGTTAAAATGAAGGCGGAAATGGCGTACCGTAGGAAATTCTGGAGGAACATGATGCGTACGGCTTTAACTTACGAGGAATGGGCTCACGCCGCTAAAATGCTTGAGAAGGAAACACCGAAAATGAACGAATCCGATCTTTACGACGAAGAGTTGGTTAAGAATAAGCTTCAGGAGCTTCGTCATCGGCGTCAAGAAGGTTCGCTTAGAGATATTATGTTTTGTATGAGAGCCGATCTTATTAGGAACCTCGGTAACATGTGTAATTCGGAACTTCATAAAGGTAGACTTCAAGTTCCGAGACAAATCAAAGAGTATATCGACGAGGTCTCTACTCAGTTACGAATGGTATGTAACTCTGACTCGGAGGAGCTTTCTTTAGAAGAGAAGCTTTCGTTTATGCACGAAACACGACATGCTTTTGGTAGAACGGCTTTGCTTTTAAGCGGTGGGGCTTCTCTTGGCGCGTTTCATGTAGGTGTGGTTAGGACTTTGGTTGAACATAAGCTTTTACCTCGGATAATCGCTGGTTCTAGCGTTGGATCGATAATTTGTGCAGTTGTTGCATCAAGATCTTGGCCAGAGTTACAAAGTTTCTTTGAGAATTCTTTGCATTCTTTACAGTTCTTTGATCAGCTCGGAGGCGTTTTCTCAATCGTGAAACGAGTAATGACACAAGGAGCTTTACACGATATCCGACAGTTGCAATGTATGCTTAGAAACCTCACGAGCAATCTCACATTCCAGGAAGCTTACGATATGACGGGGAGAATACTCGGGATAACCGTTTGCTCTCCAAGAAAACACGAACCTCCTCGGTGTCTTAACTACTTGACTTCGCCTCACGTGGTTATATGGAGCGCAGTGACCGCTTCTTGCGCTTTTCCCGGTCTCTTTGAAGCTCAAGAACTAATGGCGAAAGATCGAAGTGGAGAGATCGTACCTTATCATCCACCTTTTAATTTGGATCCAGAAGAAGGTACTAAATCATCCGTACGCCGATGGAGAGACGGTAGTTTAGAAGTTGATTTACCGATGATGCAGCTTAAAGAACTGTTCAATGTGAATCATTTTATCGTAAGCCAAGCGAATCCACATATAGCACCGTTACTGCGATTAAAAGATATAATTCGAGCTTACGGTGGTAGATTCGCAGCTAAGGTAGTTATTTCTGTTATTCTTGGCTCTGTTTTTTTCCGTTTGTTATAACCGTGCTACTTTTTCGCCTTTTTTAGCTCGCGCATCTAGTGGAAATGGAGGTTAAACATAGATGTAACCAAGTATTAGAGCTCGGTTTTCCGCTCGGTGGACTCGCAAAGCTTTTTGCTCAGGAATGGGAAGGTGACGTAACGGTTGTGATGCCCGCTACGCTTGCTCAGGTTCCGATCCAAAACCGTGAAATCTTGGATTTCGTTTTATACTTTGCAAGATTCTAATTTTGGATTTGGTGCAGTATTCGAAGATTATACAAAACCCGACTCATGTCGAGCTACAGAAAGCGGCTAACCAAGGAAGAAGATGCACTTGGGAAAAGCTTTCAGCTATTAAAGCAAACTGCGGGATCGAGCTAGCGCTTGACGAGTGCGTAGCGATACTTAACCATATGCGTAGGCTCAAGAGAAGCGCCGAGAGAGCCGCCACGTCATCGTCGTCTCATCACGGATTAGCTTCAACAACAAGATTCAATGCTTCTAGAAGAATCCCGTCTTGGAACATCATTGCTCGAGAGAACTCGACGGGTTCGCTAGATGACCTCGTCAATGACAGCAACCACCACGTGTCTCGGAATTTAAGCGATAGTGAAACCGAGAGCGTGGATTTGAGTTCTTGGACGAGAACCGGTGGACCGTTGATGAGAACAGCTTCTGCTAATAAGTTTATGGATTTCGTTCAGAGTCTCGATATTGACATTGCGTTGACCAGAGGATTAAATAGCAGTCCCAATTCCCCCGCGGTTTCTGGCACGCTCAGCCCACTCTTTAGTCCAACCTCGAGATCCACGGTGGCTCATTCCGAGAACGAAACCGAGAAGAGGTTATCGAATCACAACAACAATGGAGCAAACAGTTCAAGCATAACGGTTACCGAAGGTGATCTATTACAACCTGAGAGAACGAGTAACGGGTTCGTATTAAACGTTGTTAAAAGAGAGAACTTGGGAATGACGTCGTCGAACGGTAATCAAAATACCGAGTTACCGGAGAGTGTACAGCTCGATATACCAGAGAAAGAGATGGATCATAGCTCTGTATCCGAACAAGAAGATGATGATGAAGAAGAAGAAGAACATAAAGGTTTGGTTCAAGATTCAAGTTTACAAGAGCCAGTGTCTGGTAGTGTTATAGATGCTTAAATCTGATTGATTAAAGTGATAAAAAAATTATCTGATTGATTCTTGAGGTTAGATTCTTGTAAAAACAAGTGTTTGGTGTCTTGTAAATAGTATTAAGGTGCCTGTTTTTCTGTAAACATTGATTAATATTGTTTGAAATTTGACATTATTCATTTGTGTAATTGGAATATACAATCTGTAAAACTGAGGGCAAATTTGTAGTCACGAAACAAATCGCGGGGAAAGAAGAAATCTAGAACATTTAGAGGTAAAACATGATTTCCTAATTTAAAACTTAAGATTGTTTCTCACTAATAATTTTTTTATTAAATACAAATATATATATATATAACTGACTTATATAATTAAATATATGTAAAATACAAATTTTATTTAATTGTTTCTCAGTAACAATTTGTATTTTACATATATTTAATTATATAAGTCAGTTATATATATATATATATATATATATTTGTATAATCTAGAATAGTAACAATAATATATAATTCTGAATTTTTATTTGGGTAATTCTCAAAAATACCTTAAAAAAAAGTTTTTGTTCCAAAAATACCACTAAAAAAGTTTTTGTTCCAAAAATACCATTTTTTCAAAAGTTCCAAAAATACCACAAATTTCAAATTAACTTTAAATATTCAAAACTAAACCTTAAACCCTAAATCTAAACCCTATCCCCAAAAACTATACCCTAATTATGTATTAGTTAACCCAAACCCAAAAAATTTAATTCGAAACTCTTTAAAATCAATTTTTAAGTTTGTGGTATTTTTGGAACTTTTGAAAATTAATGGTATTTTTGGAATAAAAACTTTTTGATGGTATTTTTGGAATAAAAACTTTTTTTTATGGTATTTTAGTGAATTTCTCTTTTTATTTCTTTAGAATTTTTTCTACTATTTAAGTTACTCTAACAACAAAGATATAGGAAATTGTTACGCTTTAACAAATAAATAGTTTTCCTTTGCCAGGTTTTAGGAAAATTACTCTCAATAATTATGTTAAATCTTTTTCGCATACAAGTAGGTACGCTCATAGAGCAATAACTATTATCCGATCATTACACAAGTTTGAAGCTTTTTCTTCTGATTCTCAAAGCAAATAACTCTCTATAACATTCTCAGGAATCCCTAATCATATCGAGAACGTGAGTCAAAGTCAAACTGCGATTAGTATTTTTTTCCGTGGTATAGATTAAAAGACATGTTAGAGGACAAGTTTGGGGTGTGGTGGGACATCAACACCTGTCCGTCCCCGATGGGATTGCCCTTGATAGTGTCCGTTTCGCGTATAGAGCTGCCGTTGATAACGCGTTTCGGTGAAAATCAGTACACCATCTTTTGCGTTGGCAACCTAGAACGCATGGCTCCTTGAGTCTTGAAAGAGCTCTCTTCCTCTGGAATCCTTCTTAGACACGACATGAATCGCGGATAAATACTTAACTTTCAATGAGTCACAAACTGTATCCAGAGCACTCTTCATAATCCTCTTCCCTCCGACTTCTTGATGCCTCAAACGAATCTTTTCGGTTTCTGGATCGGGTTCCCAAGGCAAAACCCGAGGAGTCTTGGGGATTAGTCTTCCTAAATCGCTAACGAACCGCTTTAGAAGAATAACTTTCTTCACATTGTTCCATCCTTTTCACTCTTTTTTTAGGCTCTTCACTGACTTGAGAATTTCTTTCGAATAGTTCTTGATCGGTACTTATATCACTCTCCATAGACTGATCATCGAATGAGTTATCCGAAATCTCATAGAGAATCTTCTCGAGCGCTTCTCTAACAAGTGTAACTGTTCCGCTTCTTCTTGATTACCTTCCGTGTCCCATCTTCATCAGTGTTACTGGGAGTCTTGGATTGCTTAGGAGTCTCATGACCATCAAGAACTGTATCAAAAGCCTGCACAAGGAGATCTACTTTCTTTCTCTGTATAGGAGCTAATCTTGATATAGCTTGCCTCAAAACATAATCAAGCATCAGTTCCTCTCCGTCTGTTCTTCTTTGCCCCATTACTGTTCTCAGCAATACATTTTCTGCCTCCGATACAGATTCATCAGGTAGATTCTGCAGCTTCCTCGGATTAAAAACCCGTACTTTCTCTAAGCTTTTCACAAATCTTTTCACAAGTATTACCTTTCTCAGGCTGTTCCAGCTTCTTTTCGTCTCTCCTTGATCTTGTTTATTAGATGATTCCGTAACAACCTCTATATCGTCAGCGATTTCTGATAGAATCTTTTCAAATGCTTCCTGAAACAATTTAACGGCATCACCATCCTCTTCAGTACCTCTCATGTGATCATTTCCATAGGACTTCTTGTGTTCTTGCTCAGTTTCATCACCCGTTCGCTCGTTGTTTCCTCTGACAACAATCTGCTTCTGTATAAGGTTCCTCCATGTAGAAAGATTTCTCTTTTCAGAATCTCCGGTCTTCTATTCTTCTACTTCTATCGATGAACCCGAATATAACACATCTGTTTCTTTCTCCAGGACAACATAATGACTTGAGCTTACATATGCTTTCGACTCCAACGCTTCATCAGATGATGCTTCACTAGTCATCTTTGTTTGTTCAAGATCAGTAGTGACTTCATAGTCTCTCAAGATCGTTTGCGAGTTCACTTTTTCGGTCTCTTCTTTTCCGGGACTTCCAAGATCATCATGACCTCTAGAGCCGCCACCACCATTCATAGGTATTATTAAACATTCAAAAGCTTTAACAAGATGTTTCATTTTCCTTTTCTCAACGGTGCAAGTGTTGAAATGACTTGCCTAAGGGCATGATCAAGCATCTATTCTTCTGCATTCTTCTTTCAACTCTCTTCTCAACCGCATTATCTTTTCACTCTCTTCGCCATTAGACAACAACTTACGCCTCTCTTTTCGTTCCAACGATTTGAGAAACGTCTTGAGAATAATTACTCTTTTCATGTCACTCCATTTCTTAGCACTTCTCCTATGATAAGATTCTTGTCCCATATGAGATGTAGAAACAATTACAGACAAATGTGTATCCATTTCTTCAATAGGCTGCAAATCAGAGCTACTTGAATCACTCAAATCCGCTTCTTTCGCCAAGTCATTCTCGAAAGTTTCGGTCTTTGTGATAGAAACATCATCGGACGAGTCATCATCATGGGTGATTTCCGCTAGTATCTCATTAAACGCTTGCTTAACGAGCGTAACTGTTTCATTCCATACATTTTCAGTATTCTTTACTTCCTCTTCTCCACAATCTTCCACGGTGTCTTCGCTTTTTGTTCCCTCGACCTTCACATTATCATAATCTTTCTCAATTCTTCACATTACCTCAACCTGTCTTTTTTTTCCTCTTGGGAAACCCTCGTCTCCGTCTTCTTCCCGCCGATTCCTAGCTTTCACACTCAGCGTCCTCTCTCTCTCTCAGGTATGATCGACGGTCTAATTTTCTCACTAGATCTCCGAAACCCTAAGCAATTACTTTTTTTGCTTTCTTTAGTAGATTCAAATGTTACTGTAGCGATTTCTTCAAATGTTACTGTAGATTGGGTCTTGTGTTTACTGTTTTGATCTGTTTCAGGACAATGGTTCTTCTAATTTGTTATGATTTTGTTTACTGTTTTGATCTATTCCAGAACCATGGTTCTTCTAATTTGACATGATTGTGTTTACTATTTTGATCTGTTTCAGGACAATGGTTCTTGTAATTTTACACGATGGTGAAAACGGCTCCATACCAAAAGATGTGAATGCGGATGTGTTGGTAGAAAGACTCGAAGATTCACTAGCAGAGATAGGAATACACGAGCCCATGCATTTGGTGGTTGTCATTGGAAAGCCTAGTCGCTTCAAATTTAAGGACCAAATGTATTTTACTCATCTAAATCGAGATAAACTTTTGCCCCACACAGTCGAGTTGGTATGCCTGAAAAAAGATTGCGAGGTTGTTGAGAAACATATTGTTAATGACGAGATTAACATCCGGCTTGACAAACTCATAAAGAGAAGGAGAGAATACAATCCACGGCCTGATAAAGAGCTTCTGATGATGATTGGTGGTGACAAGGACTACTTCAAGATTCTGAAAATTCTCAAGGACGAATTACACTTCAACGTACTTATTGCTAAATCAACGGCAATGCCGGTCCAATCAATGCCCGATGCATATATGTAAAAAGTTTCATTTTCGTACATTTTCCAATATCGTTAAAATAGTAATCTAAATAAAAAAAACAATGAAAACTCAATTAAACCGTTTATAATTCCAAATAGTTAGTAAGAAATAAAAGAAAAACAACAAAATAGAATTTATTTTTGAAATATTGCTCTCTTTATATTTTTCTGTGCAAAATCATTAATTAAACTCATGTTATCGAGTTTTTCAACCATCTATGTTTCAATAGATGACAAATCTAACCCATTCAATCTCTCTTGTCACATGGTAGATCGCAAATAATTTTGTTATCAGCTTCAACTTCGAATTTTAACTAATAATTTCAAATTAATTTTTTTGAAATGAGTAATTAACATGTTTGCTTAGAGAAGATCATAAACATTAAAAATAACATTTGAAAAACAAAGTATTACGAATATTATTATTGTAGAAAAAAATTTATATATATTTTTAGTTATAGTTATAACAAAAATTTAACTAAAAAAGACCCTCTAAGTTTAGGCTCTACGCGGTGGCTTCACTGGCTTGTCCTCTGGGCCGGACAACTTCATGTGAATGGGTGGATCTATTACCTCCGGGGAAAACCAGATGGGATGATTGGGTTTACAATTGGTCTATACAGCTCTATGAATACAAACAGCTCCTTCCTGGAGACATAACTGGTTGGGGGAACGGTGATAGGAAGCTCTAAAGTTTCTGAATATGGTAGTTGGGGCAACAAAAATGGAAACTCAAGATCTGCATGGGTTAATCAAGATGGAGGTTTGGTCTCAGATGGCTCTTATGGTTCAGATGTAGACATAACTGGTTGGGACACTCTCATAGGAAGCTCTGAAGTTTTTGATTCTGGTAGTTGGGACAACAAAAAAAATGGAAACCCAGGATCTGCATGGGTTAATCAAGATGGAGGTTTGGTCTCAGATGGCTCTGATGGTTCAGATGGAGACAGAACTGGTTGGGGCACTCTCATAGGAAGCTCTGAAGTTTCTGATTCTGGTAGTTGGGGTAACAAAAATGGAAACTCAGGATCTGTCTGGGTTAATCAAGATGGAGTGTCTTCATTGGGAAACAGGATAAGGGAGGGTCTTTAGGTGTTGAACTTGATGTTGATGGAGGATCATCATTCTTACCCATGATGATGGTAATAAGTGTGGCGCATAGGATTTTCTCTCATCAGAGAGGATGAAAAGGGCTAAAACTGACAGTGGGCCACTGACTAATGACAACGCTTTCGGTGGATCTTTGTGGGGTAAAAAGGATAAGGGAGGGTCTTCAGGTGCTGAACCCGACGGTGGATCTTCGTGGGGTATAAAAGATGATGGAGGATCAACATGGGGAAAGAAGGATGATGGAGGATCTTCTTGGGGTACAAAAGATGATGGAGGTTGGTATTTTCTATTTGGTTGCAATTCCTTATGGCGTCTGGCTTTATTCGATCGAGTCCTTTAGTTTATGTGATCAGACATCTTATTTCCTTGTCTATTTTCATCTTTCTTGTACCGTAGATTGGGCAAAAGGAGCAGGCAAGTTAGGAGAGGGTGGTAACTCGAATATCGGAGATGTCTCGGTTACTGAGCCATTGGTGAAATCAGAGCTCGAAGCACTTGTTCTCAAGTCAAATTGAGTGCTTGGAATATGATGGGAGACAAGAATGTGGAATCTTACAAGTATGTCAAGTCCTAAGAACTAAAAGCAATGAAAGACAACTACTTATTGGTTTTGGCTATTCAAACCAAATTCTAGCTTAATGGGTTCTAGATTGGTTCTTACTATTGCTTTCCCGTAAATAAAATTGTGTTCAACTGAACCACCATATTATGTTTAAAATCTTTTATGTGCAAATGGGTTTTTTACATAAAATTAATTAGTTTGTGATAATACAGATTTGCGACAGAGTTAAAGTCACAAACTTGTTTAGCAAATTATAGAGCTCATTGATATCTCAGGTTTTAACCCGAAATAAACACTGCAAGTGCACAGGCACGCAGTAGTATATTCAGGGATCGAATCCACAAGGACCAAGTGTTACACAACAGATTATAAACTATTGAACTAAGCTAAGCGGGAAATAAATATTGGGTGATGTTATCAAAATTAAAGACAAGATTGCAAGTAAAACGATTTAAATTCAGATTAATAAAAGCGTTAGGCAATAGGGAATTCTAAGGAAATCACATTCATAAACCAGATAACTATTCAGATTCTAATATTCATGCATCTCAAACTCAAAACACTGATATAAATTGCTCCACTTTTGTGATAACAATTACTTTCCCTAGAGATTCGAGTGCCTAAACTTTCGTTTGGTCACGGCTATCCTAGACAAGCATTACAGTTCAGGTTTGATCAGTTCATAATACTCTATAACTAACCTTTTAAATTGTTATAACGCATTATTCATCAACAGTAGTTCTAGCAATACACAAGCTTTTGGAATGTGTATCAACCTAAGATCTAGTAATTAGATGGCCAGTTCAATCATAGCATTATGCCTAACAGTGATGAAGATGGTAATTGATAAGCAACCTATTTGTGTCTAGTTTAATCTGTGAGATCCATTGAAAACCCTAAACCTAACTAGAAAACTACTCAGACATGGAAAGCATAACGAAAGCAATAGATGAAAACTACATAATCAATAAAAGATAAATCAATAGGGTTCAGAAATCTTCTCCAAAGGTAGATGAGATCTTCTCCCAATTACAACTCTCAATCTCTAAAAGTCTGAATAAAAAGTGATAAAAACGTCGATGTGCCAAATAACAAAACCCTACGGGTATTTATAGGATAAAACGGAATCTGGAAAATTTCCTAAAAATCTGGGGACTGGACCGGTCTGTCTGGATCTGGACCGGTCGGTCCAGTTTCCAGAATGTAAAGTCTTCTTCACGTCTTCAAGTGGACCGGTCGGTCTGAATCGGGAATGGTCGGTCTATCTGGACCGGTCGGTCCAGTTTCCAGAGGCCAAAAATCTGCAAATCTTCAAATAGGGACCAGTTTCCTGAAAACTCCAATTTTCGCTCAATTGCTCAAATCTCCTTCCCAAACGCGTGCGGTTCCAAATCTTCGAGTATGGATCTAAATATCAACTCAAAACAACTCAAAAGACTCTGAAAACTCGTTAAACTCATGGTAAGGAATGTCCAAATTCACGTTATATCACTCATATTGCGTCTGATCCCAAAAACTCAAAACACTTAACAATCACCTTGTTCACCTGAGCTACCTAGTCTCATATTCTCACAATGGCTCTACCTATTTGATTTGGCTTCACATGGAGTAGTCAAGTGAGAAGAAGTCGAAGTCAAACGAAATTCCTAACTCATGCCAACGTTGAAAATCATTCCATATCATTGATTTGTTTGCTTCGGTTGCATAATGGAAAATATAGAAAAATCACTCAAATAATATTCTGAGATAAATATTGAAGCAACATTACCAAGATTGAGGAGTTGTGTGGTGGCAGGATATCAATTTCCATGCTAAATAACTCGGCTTCATATTCTTTTTATATCCTGCAAGAAACATATAATTTGATATGGTCTAATTTATTACTACCAAAGATTATAGCATAAAGAACACATTCCACTATATTTTGACTCTGTTTTATTAATTAATTATTTTGTTTAGCAAATTATAGAGCTCATATTGCGTCTGATCCCAAAAACTCAAAACACTGAACAATCACCTTGTTCATCTGAGCTACCTAGTCTCATATTCTCACAATGGTTGCTGGGATCCTTCTGGAATTCCTCTCTACTTATTTGATTTGGCTTCACATGGAGTAGTCAAGTGAGAAGAAGTCGAAGTCAAACGAAATTCCTTATTATTGACTTGTTTGTTATTTTGCATGTAGTTTGCAATTAAAAAAAAAAGGCTAATAGAGTTAAGTTGAATAATTACCAGCAAACTTCTTAACCTTCTTGATAGCGTTACAAGATGGTTTCAGTATTGATAAAGGTATTACCTGCAAGGTGTTGTCATACATTGCTTACTCTTACCATTACTATCAACCAAAGAGACTGACCCCAAATAATTACAGAAAATACATCTCACATATATTTATTATTTTTCTTATTTTGCAAGCATTTGATCTTTGGAATTTCTTTTTTATTCACTTGTGGATAAAAGATTAAGAATTTTGAGAGAGAAATCTTACTAAAGGCAATAACGAAAGAAAGAAGTTTTTTACGTGAACTTCTTCCTTTACCGTCGTTAGCATTTGTATTCGCCCATGTTGCTTTTGTTTTCACAGGTTGTAGAGCATACAATCAACAGAGTCGAAGGAGGTATAGACACTGTAGGATGAAACGCAAAAGTGAGCTACAACAAAAATCCATGGCGGACTCAAGCGACAGAGAAACATAAACCATCCACAAGGCAAGTGAAGAAGATGCACGGAAAGTGAAAACAAGTGAAGAAGATGCACAAAAAGTAAAAGTAAACATCCTTGCTTCCCAATTCAAGAAGAGGAGGATCACGTGACCAAGCTGCGAACAAGTGCATGGCCCATAGGGTGACTACTATATATATTATCACTCTCTCCTTTTCTTATTTTATTTTAAGCTTGTGAAATATGTAATGTACCTCAAAAATCAACATTACCTGCGTTTGTCTCTTGATTTTTCTTACTTTGATTTGTCTTCGTTTCTAGGTTTTGCCTCATTCTCGTCGATCACTTAAAAATTTTCAAAAGGTTTTGATCTTGTGAGTACAAAACTCAGTTTTCAGCATTCTCACAAAAAAAAAAAAACAGAGCATTTAACGTTTCCTCTCTGTTATATATATGTCAAACGCAGAAAACTCAACGATTCTCTCTCAGAAAGAAACCTTCTCACTTACCAATTCATGTGCATCTTTAGTCAAACTAATTCATTGTGTGGCTTTTATCTCCAGATGAACCCAATGTCAACTAATTCATTATACTATCTAGTTTCGATTTTATGTTAATTGATACCAATTTTAGAAGGTATGTGAAATGACCTAATAATTGTTACTTTATAATTCAGTTTGGTATGGTATTTAATTTAATTATTAATAACGTGAGTATATAAATTGAAAGGATGTGTTTAATAGTAGTGACTTGTCATAGAAGAAAATGTAGTTACAAGAGTTACAAAGGGGAAGAGACACAACGACTCTTCACTTGTGTCTCTTGGTTTTGTATATAAGTGTGTATATTTTGTTAATGTAAAATTGTCTAGATTAAGAGAAAATTTCCAGAAAGATTCAATGCTTCTAGAAGAATCCCGTCTTGGAACATCATTGCTCGATAGAACTCCACGAGTTCGCTAGATGACCTCGTCAATTACAGCAACCACCACGCGTCTCGGAATTTAAGCGATAGCTCTGTATCCGAACAAGAAGATGATGATGAAGAAGAAGAACATAAAGGTTTGGTTCAAGATTCAAGTTTACAAGAGCCAGTGTCTGGTAGTGTTATATATGCTTAAATCTGATTGATTAAAGTGATAAAAAATTATCTGATTGATTCTTGAGGTTAGATTCTTGTAAAAACAAGTGTTTGGTGTCTTGTAAATAGTATTAAGGTGCCTGTTTTTGTGTAGACATTGATTTATATTGTTTGAAAGCTGACATTATTCATTTGTGTAATTGGAATATATCTGTACAATTGAGGGCAAAATTGTTGTTACGAAACAAATCGAGGGGAAATACGAAATATAGAACATTCAGAGGTAAAACATGATTATAAAATAAAAACCGAGGGATTAAGGTGTAAAAACATATATAGTGAACAACTAAAGGATAAAACCGAAATTAAAATAAACCTCAGGTAAATACGTAAATATAGAACTGTCAGAAGTGCAAAACCACAAAAAGATGGCAGATAAGGATATTTTTGAACAGTCAAAGCCTTAAATATTTTCGATAATTTTAAGATTTTTTAGTTACACATTTAAAATGGAGACTATTTTTGGTTTGACCAATATTTACGTAATTAATTAGTTGAAAAATATTGGAGAACAGTATGGTATTTCCTTACATTCTCACTATGCAAATGAGACCCCAAAACTCCCATATAAATAAACAAGCAATCACCCCCAAAAAAAAAAACGAAGACAATTGAAGAACATTGAGGAAGAAGAAACAAAATGGAAAAAACAATAATTTTCGCCGTTCTTCTCCTAGCTTCGTCATGTAATTTTCTTTTCAAAATAATTTAATCATATACTATGGTCTTTATTAATAGACGAGACAATCATGCATCTAGTTGGTCGAGATGGCTTAGTGACCAATTGTAGTTAAAATGGCTATGGTTTAGTTTGGTTTGAATTTAGTTATGGTTTACAGGTGTAATCATGAGTGAAGTTGAAGCCAGAACCGACCCAGAACACAAGTAAGTAAAGCAATTATTGTAGTTTTACATGTTTAGACTAGACGTTAATTTGTGTGAGAAAACTTTATTTTCTTCTAAATATATATTTTATTAATATATAATAATGGTTACATGTTAACCGAAGTAATTTTTAGGAAAAAGTTTTTAGAGAAATAAATAGCTTAGCTTACATGAATTGTAAACAACTTAATCTTCCGCTTGGATTGATTTAATGGCACATGTGTGAATTTTTTTTTTATTATTCACTAAATTAAATAACATAATAAAAGCATGAATTTTAAATCCTGCACAGAATACCTGATATTTTTGCACCAAGACCGATTGGAGCTGGCTGTATGAAACGTGAGGATTGTGGTGATTATGTTGTTGGTTGCATAGCACCAGCACATGCAATATGTCTTAGGCAGATATGTACATGTGCTTACGGTGGTCGTGTTGGTAGTACATGCACAAAAACCACTGAGTGTGATCTTTCTGGTTATGGTTGTCCACCATCAAAACATAATGTTCAGTGTGTTTCTAACGTCTGCGCTTGTACTTGATTTATAAAGAAATTTAATACTCATAATTGGAGTAAAAATAGGTTTTGAGTCCTTTCGGTGCTTTTAGTTTTCATACAAAAATAAGACTTAAAATACTCTTATTTTACGTATTATGGATCGTTAAACAAAACAAAGATATTGAAAATTATGTTATATTCTATATGTGTCATCAACATAATACTGTATTATGTAACTTTTGATAAGAAGTGATTTAATATGCCGTAAGACAAAATTAATTTCTTAAAAGATACTAAAATATGAAAAAATTATAATCAAGAATTACCTGCGAAAATTTTTACATGCTTTTTTCTAAAGTTTGGTATAGAAGAGATCATAAGCTCAAAAAGTTAACTAAACTCAATAGTCAATACTATCAACCTGTATGTTTTTTTATTAATTTAAATCAAAATTGGCTCATTAAAATTATTTTTCTTAATGTAATATATAATCCAAAAAAATATTTTTTTTTGATAATGTAACTTATTCACTTACCCTTTTTGTTTAAATTTCAGAATTTAAGTTACCTTTTTTAAAAGGTTTGATTTGACCAATATTTCTTTATATAAATGAAGCGGAAATATAGGAATAATGTTATATATTCCAAAAAAACCTATATAACAAGCAAGCAATCTCCAAGAAAAAACCTTTTGAAGAACATTGAAGAAGGAAAAGCAAAATGGAAAAAGTAACAAGCATTTTCGTTGTTATTCTCCTAATTTCTTCATGTAAGCCTTTCCAAACATTTTGTCATAGATGAGACAATCATATCTAGCTGGTTGAGATGCCTTGGTTCGGTTTGGTTTGACTTGAATTTTTCTTGTTTAAATTTTGTTTACAGGTATGATAATGAGAAGTGAAGGTCAGTTTCAATGTACGACAGCTAAAGATTGTGATCCTCGTCGTTGCAGATTAGACACACATATAATATGTAAAAACCACAAATGTACATGTGGTCGTGGTGGTCCTATTGGTAGTGAATGTGATAGACTCACCGATTGTAATCTTTCTGGTTGTCCACCAAGAACTCATGTTGTCTGCGATCGCCGCGTATGCACTTGTATCCCCAATTGATAATGTTCTCCCTAATGATTGAAATGATTTAAATTATGTCTTATGTATAGGAGAAATCTCCATTATAATTAATCTATATGCGTTTGCTACTCAATTTTGCGACTAAATAATTGGTTGCTAAATTTAGCGACCAATTAGCGACTAAATCGAGTTTTAGTCGCAAAAAACTGGTACAAAGACACGTGTTTTACTATTTGGGTTAAATGTATCGAATTTTTGCGACTACAAACGTTTGTCGCAATTTAGTCGCAAAATTAGCTACCAATTAGCGACTAATTAGCGACCAAATTTGGTAGATTGCTAAATAATCGCGTTTTAGTCGCAAAAAACTGGTACAATGTCACGTGTTTCATCAAGATGGTACAATAAATATGAACCAGAAGACGAATCCTAAACCCTAACCCTAAACCCTATACCCTATACCCTAAACCTTATACCCTAAACCATACAAAGTCACGTGTTATAGTAGATGATTTGATGGTCGCCTTTGTAAGACCCTTTTGGAATCCCGATTTTATCCTCGTGACAAAATTCTTATTAAGGGTTTAGGATTCAGGGTTTAAAGTGGATATTTAGAGTAGATTTAGGGTTTAGGGTTTAGAGTAGATGATTTGATGGTCGCCTTTGTTGGACCCTTTTGTAATCCCGATTTTATCCTCATGACAAAATCCTTATTAAGAGTCTTGGATTCAGGGTTTAGGGTGGATTTAGAGTAGATTTAGGGTTTAGCGAGAAAATCATTATTAACACGTCAGATGACAAAATTATTTATTAAAAACAAATAATAAGTAATTCGGGATGGCGGATGAGCGATAAAATAACTATATTTATAGTTATTTTCAAAAATATTATTGGGATTTTTATGAGAATATTTTTCAGAAGACGATGCAAGCAAGAAGATGAACAAAACAAAAACCGCATCAGAAATAGGCGCACTTTTTATTTTGTCCAACAAAGATGAAATTAAATGTTGGAGCAACCAGAAATGAAAAAGATCATTTCGTGAAGAAACGGAAATTTTTCGGAGATCGAGGATACGGAAAAACCAGAACCGGAGTGGGTTATACGTATCATTTATAAAAAACAAAAAACAAATTGTGATTGGTTAAGAAACTATCACGTGGATCAACTCCCATCACCCTTGATTAAATTGAGTCCTACGGTTGTGATCTAAAACCCTTTATTTTCCCTTATTTTTTTTAATCTTAACATTTTTCTTTCTTCTTCTTTTCACGATGAATCTCTCCTTCTTATTCTTACCAAAAAATAAATCTTTTCTTCTTCTTATTTTTCTTTTTCTCCTTCACGATAGATCTTCCTCTTCTTCTTATTTCTCCTATCTACAATATTCTTCTCTCTTCTTTCTCTTCTTCTTCTTCAACACCTCCGATCCGGCGATTCGACATCCGGGAACTCGACATCCGGGAGCTCGACCACCGCCAGAATACTCGACCACCGCAGATCCGGCGAGGTCTCCGTCGACGAGGTGCAGATCCGGCGAGGTCTCCGTCGACTCAATAGGAGCAGAGCCGGGGAAGGGGCGGATCCGGCGAGATGGGTGAACGGAGAAGGGGCGGCGAGATGGGTTAACGGAGAAGGGGCGGCGAGATGGGTGAACGGAGAAGGGGCGAGCTCCGATCCGGCGAGCTCCAATGGAGAGAAACCGACGATTTTTTTCCCATTTGTATTTTTATGTGAATTTATGTATTTTTAGTATTGAATTTATTTGTATTTTTTAGTGAGAATTTATTACTTGTAATTTAGGATTTGTATATATTTTTAGTTTAATTTTCGTTTTATAAATTTTTATTTGTATAATGTATATTATGAGTTTTTATATAATATATATTATGAATTTTTGTTTTGTTAATTAGTATATTATTAATTAATATTTAAGTATTACAAAATTAGTATAATTTTTTAAAAAAATAATAATAACTAGTAGTCGCTAATTAGTCGCTAAATAAAATTTAGCGACTACAGTATAGCTGCATTAATGGTCGCTAAATTTGGCAACTAAATTGCTACTAATTTATTTTAAATATAAGTAGTCGCAAATTAGCGACTAAAAAAATTAGCGACGAAACATTAGATACTGCCATTTTTAGTCGCTAATTAGTCGCAAAATCCAGTTTTGCGACTAATTAACAACTGTTTATGTAGTCGCGAAAAAGCTGTTTTCTTGTAGCGAAGATGTCGTGGACATTAGTAGTAATAATACAGAATTTTATTTTTTTGGGACCCAACCTGATAATAGCTATTAATTTAACGTATCACAACTTTCACAATATTAAAATGCTTGTTTGAAAAAAATACAAATACACGATCAAATTAGAAAAGTAAATATAAAAATGCATTTAATCAAGTGATTAAAAATCCACATTTGCAACATTTCTCATCGGAATTCTACACCATTAATACTAATCTTATCGTATCATCGTTTGTATCGTGGTTTCATCCCCGGAATCCACAAAGGATTCGATGAAGAATTGGTTAAGAATTAATGACAAAGATTATCGATTGATTCTTGAGGTTAGATGATTGTTCAACAAGAATTTGGTGAGTTTCCACAGAGTTTGGTGTCTTGTAAATAGTAGTAAGTGCCCATTATTGTGTAAACATTGATTAATATTGTTTGAAATTTGACATATTCAGTTGACATATTGTTTTTGTAGTATATCTGTAAAAGGGAGGACAAATACGAAATATAAAACATTCAAAGGTAAAACATAATTAGAAAAGAAACCGAGGGCGAATACGCAAAATTTGAAACATCAGTCTACAAACATAAATAATGAACAACTAGAGAGTAAAACCGAAATTAAAATACACCTCAGGTAAATACGCAGATAGAAAATAGTCAGAGGGCAAAACCACAAATAGACAGAAGGAGGGCAGATAAGCATATTTTTGGAACAGTCAAAGCCATAAATATATTGGATAATTTTAAATAATTAAGTTACCCATTTAAATCGGATACTATTTTTGGTTTGACCAATATTTACTAATTTATTAGTGGAAAAATATGGGAAAAAAATATGTTATTTCCTTCCAAAACCCCATATAAATAAAAAAGTAATCACCTAAAGAAAAAAAGAAAAAGAAAAAACAATTGAAGAACATTGAGGAAGAAGAAACAAAATGGAAAAAGCAATTATTTTCGCCTTTCTTCTCCTAGTTTCGTCGTGTAAAATTTTGTTTTTTCAATTATACAATCATATACTAAAAATATGTAAATTATATGCATGTTTTTATTAATAAACGAGACAATCATGCACCTAGTTGGTCGAGATGGCTTAATTAGTGACCAATTGTGGTTCATATATGGATATGGTTTAGGTCGGTTTGGTTTGATTTGACTTGAATTTGGTTATGGTTTACAGGTGTAATCATGAAGAGTGAAGTTGAAGCTAGAACCGACCCAAAACATAAGTAAGTGAAGTAATCGTTTAGAGTTTTACATGTTTAGACGTTAATTTGTGTAGGAAAACATTTTTCTATTCACTAAATAACTTGAAAAAACATGATTTTGCGCAGGATATCTGAAATCATTGAACAAAGACCGATTGGAGCTCCATGTCTAAAACGTGAGGATTGTGGTAATTATGTTGTTGGTTGCATAGAACCAGCACATGCAATATGTCATTTGCACAAATGTGCATGTGGTATTGGTGCTCCTATTGGTAGTACATGTACTAAAGTAACTGAGTGTGATCTTACTGGTTATGGTTGTCCACCATCAAAGCATATTGTTAATTGTGTTTCTCATATCTGCACTTGTACTACTTGATCAAAAATTCAACACTAATGATTGGAGTAATTATAGATATATACATCTTATATTGGATGAAAATTTCATAATAATTTATATATGCATGTGAAATGTAATATCTTCTGATCATAAACTCAATATTTTACATGCTTTTTGTTTTGTTTTGTAGTATATAAGAGATCATAAGCTCAAAAGAGTTAACGAAACGATCAATACTATCAAAAAATGTTTTTTAAAAAAATACTATCAAAATATATATATATTTAATTAATTTCAACAAAACTTCGCTCAATTGTTTTTGCTAACAACAAAACTCTGCTCGTTAAAATTATTACTTTTATGAAATATGTGATCTAAACAAGAATAATATTTTTAATAACGATAAAAGAAATATATTGATCAAACTAAGTGTATATTTATCCCATTTATACAAGTTAAGGGCTTCGGTTGGATTTAATACCCTGTCGTCTTGCATTGATATACACATCTATATATACATGTAACAAATATCATGAAGGGATGATAGGTAAAAATCTAGTTATATTTTGGAACAAAATCAAAAAGTTATTCACTTACCCGGTTTTAAAACAATTTCATCAATTAAGTTACCCTTTTTTTTTTTTTTTGCCATCTGAATATTTAATAAAAAAGGACATAAAGTCCAAGAGAGTTGTTACAGCCCAGAAAAAAAGGAACCAAGAGAAAAAAGCCCTCCACTTACGGCACCAAAAAATGCACGATGGTATGATTAACCTTACCCATCGACTAAACCTGCAGGCGGAGCGATTACCCCTACACATCAACTAAACCAAAATTCTAATACATGAACCTCCAAAAACCTATATCAACAAAGATTCCTCTAAGAACAAACCCTGTAACCACAAAGGGTAACCAATGGATACATAGGAATGAATCCTCCCATCTCTGGTTACGCTCTGTGCTATCCGATTTGCTCCTCTGTTAGCCCCCGCCGGAGTCACCTCAACCCTCCATTCATTCATTCGATCCAACTCGTTTATAATGACTTGACGCTGAAACAAAAAATTTGGCCAAGCTTTTGGACGTAAAACAGCTCCAAATTCCTCTGACAGTTGGGAAGAGAATATTACTTTTCCCATTCTATGGCTGATCATACTTCGGATGCTCCACACTAAAACCTGTAGCTTGAAATCTTCTTCCGACTGAAAAGAGCCAAAATCCCGCCTACTATGAAACAAAGGGGTACCTAGGTTGTCTCTCAAAACCCATGCCCCTCCACCTTTTTGCTCTTTTTTGTTCCAACTACAACCTATATTGCACTTGAGCCACCCTTTAGGAGGTTTTCTCCATCTACTCACCTGCTCGGAAGAAGGAAGACTCAAAAGCCTATGATCCTCTCCATAAATCTCTTGAGCAAGAAACCATTCCTCCGAATCATCAAAACCTTTTTTCACCGTATCTAAGGCCTCGTAGTGCTTTCCTTCGATGAATAAAACATTCCTATTCTTCCAAATCAACCATAAAAACCAGGGGATAGCTCTTTTGATATTCAAGGGTACCTCTTTAATTTTCTGAATCTCCATGATATAAGAAAAATTGGAGAATAAAGATTGGGAATGAAATCCTCCCTGGGGATTTGGAACGTTAGAAAGAGCCCAAATTTGTCTAGCCGCCGAACAGGTAAAGAGGACGTGGTTAGGATCTTCTCCTTCGATTCCACAAGTCTGACATCTTGTATCAACTTTCACTCCTTTCCTTTGAAGTAAATCCACAACCGCAATTGCCCCACTAATTGCTCGCCATAGATAATTCCTGATTTTAAGAGGAGCTTTCATGTCCCATATCTTATCAATCAAACCATTTATCGAAGGAAGAACTGAAGCTTCCTGAATCAAATCAGAATTCTTTTCGGAATTAGCCAGCCAGTAACCGCTCTTTACCACATAATCCCCACTTCTTGTGTGCTTCCAAATCCAATAGTCTTTCTGAGCCACCACCGGTTTCAATCTGAGCATAAGATCAATATCTCTTTGGAAAAAGTTAAACTCTATTAAGTTACCCTTTTTAAAAGGAGAGTTTTTATTTGACCAGTATCCGTTTCTATAAATGCAAGACGATTGATGAATGCATTTATGTAAGTTTCTATACGTAAATTAAGTGATTGATGAATGCATTTAAAAAGAAAACTTCAGTTTCTATAATTAAATTAAAAAATAAACTATAGAATTAATGGTTTATATCCCAAAAAACCCATATCCCTATAATAAACAATTAATCTTTTTTATTCACTTACCCGTTTTTAACTTCATCAATTAAGATATCATTTTTAAAAGGAAGGGTTTGACCAAGAAATGTCAATTAGGATACCCTTTTTAAAAGGAGAGTTTTGATTTGATTAGGATTCGTTTCTATAATTGAATTGAAAAATATTGGAACAATGTTGTGTATCCAAAAAAGAACCCATATAACATAGAGCAATCATCCAAAAAAAAAAAAAAAATCAATTGAAGAACATTGAAGAAGAAAAAATAAAATGGAAAAAGTGACAAGCATTTTCGTTGTTATTCTCCTAATTTCTTCATGTAAGTCTTTCATTTTTTTTTTTGTCATAGATGAGACGATCATATCTACCTGGTCGAGATGCCTTGTCTCGGTTTAGTTTGACTTGAATTTTTCTTGTTTAAATATTATTTACAGGTATGATAATGAGAAGTGAAGGTCAGTTTCGATGTAACGAAGCTAAGGATTGAGATCCTCGTGGTTGCAGATTAGACACACATGTAGTATGTAAAAACCACAAATGTACATGTGGTCATGGTGGTCCTATTGATCGTGAATGTGATAGACTCATCGATTGTAATCTTTCTGGTTGTCCACCAAAGACTCATGTTGAATGCGCTGCTCGCGTATATGCACTTGTATCCCCAATTGATAATGTTCTCCTTAGTGATTGGAGTGATTTAAATTATATGTCTATTATCTAGGAAGAAAATTCTATTATAATTCATCTATGTATGTGAGATGTAACATCTACAGACATTTTAGTAATAAAATACCTGCGATACGCCGCGGTTTATTCTTTTTGTTATGTTTTTAAAATGAAATTAATTTAACCTAATACAATGGAAAAACTAAATACATTTAACATATTTTTTTGTCATGACACTCTGTCTTTTTTCATGCTTAACCTCTGATTTTTCTTCTTCACCTTCCACTTCTCATAGTTATATAATCGTTCGGATAAAGTTTAATCCTTAATCTCTTATTTTCAAATGCAATACAATAATCGATACTGCACCCAATACTAATAAAGCAAAGAGTTGATAACCAAATGCAGATGGAGGAGAGCATTGAATTTACTTTGTTGCATTGTAATTATCTAAGTATTTACACTAATAGGACTGCAAAAGAAAATTATACTATGAGTGTCGATCGGTTTCAGAAGTGGATGGAAATCACAAAAATAATGTAAAACCATAAATAATGAACAACTAGAGGGTAAAATCGAAATTAAGATACACTACGAGATGGGACGATCTCATCTCCCTGCTTAATGGTCAAAATTTCAACCATATCAAAAGATTTCTCATCATATACACTTTCCAAACTACGATATAACTATTGTGGAGGAAGTGGAATAGTGTTATGATCTCGATTTTTTTTTTTTTAATTGGACTCTCGTTGTAACTAGTTTTTTATTACAACAAAACTAATAGTGTTATTATTTGCATTCTAAAATCAGAAAAGTTTTATACGCAATAAACATTTTTTTACGTGTAACTAATTTGTGAATTGTTATCTCGCCTTTCACTTTATCTCCTTTTTTTTATTGTTTACATATTTTACTTTACTCCATATTATGCTAATAATCTCGGTTATCATATCAGAATAAATGTAAATAGTTAACACATATGTAATCATTGAAAGACTCCATGATGCCCTTACGCAAATCCGAATCTATGAGCGAATAGAACTGTTGGTTATGTATGAACCGCGAAAACTGAATTAAGAAAACCGAATGAAATTTGAATACGAATTAAGAAGAAGAAGAAATTCTCGATAATAAAACGTATACGGAGTCGAGATTGCTCTCTTTCCTTAATTCAAAAAATCGCCCGTAGTGAGACGGTTTGATATGATTACGAATCCCAGGATAAAACCGTAAGGAAGAACGATTTCGCAACACTCAAAATCGTAATCTGACGAACAGATATCTATGAATACTCTCGAGACTTACTTTGTGGAGGATCGAAGTTTTTCAGAGTTAGAAAAAATTCGCGGGAAAAGATTAAACGAAGAAGACGATGGCGCGCCTGTTTTTAAAGAACAGGCCGGGTGCGATTTCGATTTGGATCGCGACTGTTCGGTTAACATGAACCGAAGGGTTGCGATTTTGAGTCGCAATTGTTCGGCTATCATGAACCCAAACCCAAACTCAAATCTTCGGTCCAATTGACCAAACCCAAACCCAAACCCAAACCCGAGCCCGGCCCGCTCGGTTCGGTTTGGTGCGCGCGTGGTATGTTTGTGTCTCTCCATGTGTGGGTATTATGTTTTAATCATAGGTATATCTTTAACTCTTTATATACC
Source organism: Draba incana (assembly GCA_963576765.1). Classification (NCBI taxonomy): domain Eukaryota; kingdom Viridiplantae; phylum Streptophyta; class Magnoliopsida; order Brassicales; family Brassicaceae; genus Draba; species Draba incana. The sequence continues at coordinate 50,230,551 of OY755203.1, read as the reverse complement.
ACTTGAAAAAGTTTCCCCTATGAGATGTGAAACTTTTTACATACACGCTTCATTCCACACCATTTGGGACTTTTCCAATATGGCCCAAATCAATTTTTCATTCAAACTTTAACTCATTTACATAAACCAAATGTCCAAACCAATACCTATTTGTTTAATAAAATTTAGTTCCAGCAGCTTATCGGTTAGCCCAACCGCTTCAAGGCAACGGATCACAACTACTTTGAGTATTTTTAATCCAGAGTCCATTTTGCACCACCGAGTTGAATATGTGTATCATTATGAAGATGGCGACGAGGCTGAAAAACAAGCTATTGATAAAGAGATTAATGCCCGCCTTGATTATCTAATAGAGCAAAGAAGAAAAATAATTAGTGGTTCGAGCCCCACAAAACTTCCCAATTCGAATAGATTCCCCTTCATGTCTATTTACTCTATTAATTAAAAGACTGTTTTTCTTGATGTAATATGAGATTAATAGAAAATAATAACATTTTGATCCCAAAAAAAGGGGCAAATAATAGTACTTTTTAAAAATAAAAAGAAAAGTTAAAACTTTATTTATTCCATTTATTCATAAGTGTAAGGGTTCCCGTTGGATTATAAGAACATCTCCATCCATAGATCCACATTTTTTAGTCCTAGGATGCCACCATATAAAGTTTTTGTTCCTTAAATACCATTAATTTTTAAAAGTTCCTTAGATACTATTTTTTTAAAAAAAAAATCAAAATTTCCAAAAATACCTCAAACACAAAAATTGACTTTTAAAGGGTCTATAATTTAAATTTTTTGGTTTGGGTTAACTATTTTACAATTAGGGTATAGTTTTAGGGGCTAGGGTGTAGGTTTAGGGTTTAGTTTTGACAATTTAAAACTAATTTTAATTTTGTGGTATTTTTGGAACATTTGAAAAAAGTGGTATCTAGGGAACTTTTAAAAATTGGTGGTATGGTTGGAAAAAAAACTTTAGAAAAGTGGTATATATGAGAATTGCCCATAAAACATTATGTTTTTTGTTTCTTTAATTTTAATTATTATTTTTTTCCAATAAAAACAACAGAAAGCACCAGATATCGACACGTGTCCAGTGTCTAATACCAATATCCAAAATCTTAAGTGTCCCGTATAGGATCTGGATCTTGGGTTAAAAGCCCATTTTTGATTTAATTGTTTTCCACATAAACAATATTTTTAATTAAGATCAATCTAAGACCTATGGATGGAGATACTCTAACGTGCCTAGTGATGTTAATTAGGGCTCAATTTAAACGGGCTTCAACGGGCCTGTTTCGTAAAAATGAGCCCGTTTAGACCCGTTTATGGATTTGCTGTTAACGGGTATAAATGAGCGGACCCGTTTAGGCTCGTTTATTAAACGGGTTTTAGCAAAAATAAGTGGGTAGCCCGTTTAGCCCGTTTAATATTTTTATATAGTTTTTTACTAAAACGACGTTGTATCATTTTAGGGATTTCACATTTGTTTCAATTCAGATTTTTTTTCAATTACTAATTATGAAAAAGCAGAGTTCCATAAATTAAATCTTCTTATATTTTCTTTATCAAAAATCAAATTGCATAAAAATCATCTTTTATTCTTAAGTTACCAAATATCTAAACGGGCTATAGTGGGCTATGAAATTTAAACGGGCTTAGACATAAACGGGCACAATTCTAAACGGGCTTCCCATAATCGGGCTTTGACGGGTTGGACATAAACGGGCCGGGCCTAAACGGGTCGGGCTAGCTCGTTTTAACATCACTAAACGTGCCCATACTCCATCATCTTGCACTTGCCAGAAACATACGTTTCACACTTTCTGAATGAAACTTTCAGTCTCAGACGATGCAGATAATTAGGCCCCTAAACAAAATTATAAAAGAAAAACAGAACATAGTAATATCAATTATAGTTTTTGGACCGGCCCATGAAATCTGCAAACAAACTTCAAAGCCCAAAATTAAATAATCAATTTTTCTTCTTCTCTCTCTCTCTCTCTCTGCTCCTCCTCCGTCGCCGCCGGTGAGAACTATTCTCCGACTGAAATCCCGACGACGCTTCACTTCGGTGAACTTAGCGATTCCATGGTTTTGCAGCTGAGAGCTCACTCTTTCTACAACCGTGGAATCTCCTTCCTCGTCTCTTCTTCCTTGAGAAATCTCACCACAGCTTCGCTTTTGTTAAACTCCGACGAAACCATCACTGAGCCATTAGTGAAATCAGAGCTCGAAGCACTAGTTCTCAAGCAATACTCCCATGGAAAATTCTACAGTCTCGTCACAAACGCCGTCGCTTTACCCTCAGTCCTCCTCTCCGCTTGTCAGAATCTCTCAGTTTCCGCAAACTCGAGCGATTCGTCCAACGGGTTAGCCGATCGAGTCTCCAGGAAGTTCTCGATTGAAGAAATGAGTCGCGAATTACGTGAAGGCAGGTTTGATTTCCGTTCTTGCTGCGTCGAATTCAAACCTTCAAGTCAGTGTGAAATTGAGTCTCTTATTCTTCCTAATTTGAAACTGAAAGTTTTGATTGAAGCTATTAGAATGGTTCTTGAGATTGTTTACGATGATCGATTCGCTACGTTTTCGTACGGTGGTCGTGTTGGTATGGGTAGGCATACCGCGATTCGTTACCTGAAAAATTCGGTAGAGAATCCACGGTGGTGGTTTCGAGTTTCGTTTGCTCGAGAGATGTTCAATGAGAGGAACGTAGATAAACTTAGCGGTTTGATCGGTGAGAAGATCGACGATGAATTGTTGATTGAGATGATCAAGAAGCTCTTTGAGTTTGGGGTTATAAAGATTGAACTTGGTGGATGTAATAGTGGAAAAGGTTTTCCACAAGAATGTGGATTGTGTTCGATCTTGATCAATGTTTACTTTGATGGAGTTGATAAAGAGATTCAAGATACGAGGCTTAAGATGAAAGTTAAGAATCCTCGTATTGACGAAACGAGTAATGTTTTCTATAAGCCGGTGAATGTTTATGCGGTTCGGTATTTAGATGAGATACTACTGATAACATCGGGGTCGAAAATGCTTACGATGGATTTAAAGAAGCGGATTGTGGACATTTTAGAACATAGACTAGACTTGAGAGTAGATAGAGTGGACACAGCGATTCATAGTGCGGTGTCGGAAAAGATAAGCTTTTTAGGGATGTATTTACAGGCGGTTCCACCTTCGGTTTTGCGTCCACCTATGTCCGAGAAAGCGGTCAGAGCAATGAAGAAGTATGAGAGGCAGAAGGAAGTTAAGAGATTAGAGCTGAGAAATGCTAGGGAGAAGAATCGGAAGATAATGGGACTGAAAGTCTTTAGACATGTTTTGAAGAAACTCAAACAGAGCAACAACAAGTTCAAATCTGAATACGAAATAGAGAACGAGGTTCGGGAAATTTTCCAGAGTTGGGGAGAGGAAGTTATGCAAGACTTTATGGGGTCTATCGAAGATCGTTGGAAATGGCATTGGCTTCTCACTAGAGGAGATTTTCTCTCTTTGAGACATATACGAGAGAAACTACCGCAAGAGTTGATTGATGCGTACGATGAATTTCAAGAGCAGGTGGATAAGTACTTATCACCGACCGAAGCTAAAAAGAAACTAGAGGACGAGGAGAAGAAGGTAGTAGAAGAAGAGGAACAGCGATACGCCGAGAGAACGGTTGAGGATTTGACTAAGTTATGTATGAAGGTGTCAGCTCCCGAGGAACTTATTAGAAAGGCTATTAAATTAGTCGGTTTCACAAACAACATGGGACGGCCACGACCTATCAATCACCTTCTGGCTCTTGAGGATTCTGATATCGTCAAATGGTATGCGGGTATAGGACGTAAATGGCTCGATTTCTTCTGTTGTTGCCACAATTACAAGACGGTCAAAATCATCGTAAGTTACCATATGCGATTCTCTTGTATTCTGACACTAGCCGAAAAGCACAGATCCACTAAACGTGAAGCCATTAGACACTACACGAAAGATCTCAAAGTATTAGATCTTGACGGGAACGAAGAAGCATATTTTCCATTGGAAAGAGAGGTTAAAATGATGGGAGACAAGAATCTTTCCGATCCGAAACCCGTGGATGGCTCACTGTCTTTGCTTTTGGTCAAGCTCGCATCTGATGAGCCCTTGCATTCTTGCGCTGCTAGTTTCTGTGAACGATCAGATACTATCATGTACCGTGTACATCTACTGCAAAACCGTCTACATATCAACCCACTAGACGAAGAGAAATGGGTTCGAGGCATGGGCACGATACACTCAGCTTTGAACCGGAAATGTCTCCCTTTGTGTTCCACTCACATCAGTGATGTATACTTGGGAAAAATTCCGCTTCAAGATGTCGATGGTAGTTCATTCATCGATCTCAGGTAAGATATGCTGCTATCTTCTCCAATCAGTAAAGAAGTCTCAACGGACAATGCAGAGTGCAACAAGACAATTGCTTGAGAAACATCACACAAGTTATAAATCATCTGCATCCACCTGAGTTGTTGCTTCCACATATCGGTTCAGGTGTCTGTCTCTCTAATGAAGATATGTCGAAATGGCGGTTGACCATTGATGATTTGCTGTTTGTTGCATATTTTGTTTCTTCAGATTGTATAGTGTATGAATCTAAAAGGACTATGAGAAGCTTGAATCTTAGATAGGATTAGTAAAAAGCCTAGTAGTGTATATAGTTTGTGAAAACAAAGGGTAGAATATGTGAATATAAGAAGTTTTGGGGGCTAATTTGCAAAAAGACACGAAAAATCTAGATGTGTCACGTGGCAGTCACGTGGGTTACCGACGGGGAAGCAATAGGGGTAAAGTCGGAATTAAAAGTGAGATCTTCTTCATCTTCGTTGTCTCTCTACGGTTAGTTTCAGTCACTCTCCATAGATTCAGATGCTTTAAGCAAGCAAAGTATATAGAGAAGACGAAGAAGATCGAGCAATTAGTAGACGAAGAAGAAGAAGAAGAAAGAGGTTGAGATTTCTTAAAAGAGGAACTCATGATGGGAGGTTATGTGTTGGCTTCGGCCAGATCGGGGCAAACGATAATGGTGGCTCTTGTTCTAATGGTTGGATCATTTTACGCAGGCTCCATCTTTGGAAACAATTCACCTATTTACATTTCACAACCTTCTTCCAATTCCTCTTCTTCTCCTTCACCATCTGGTTCGCTCTCAAACTCTCTCTATCTCTCTGTACATCGTTAAAAATTCAATCTTTGGCTTTGATTTTTGGTTTATTGGAGCTGAAATTGACCTAAACCTATTGGGTTTCTGTTCTAGATTAGCTCGCTAGTCTTTTTACTTTTGCCTCAATTGGATTAGGATATGGAATCGATAACGTAACAGTTTTGTGGTTGCAGGTCAATTCAATTTTGCTAACAAAGTTACGCTTACTTACCCGAGAATTCCTATTGTGATACCTGAAAGTGGAGTGAATGTTTGTCCATTGGAGTTCAATGAGTATATACCTTGTCACAATGTTACTTATATACAAGAGCTTCTTCCAAGCTTGAATGTTACTAGAAGAGAAGAGCTTGAGCGACACTGTCCGCCGCTTGAACAGCGTTTATTTTGTCTGGTGCCTCCGCCTAAAGATTATAAGATACCGATACGTTGGCCGACTAGTAGAGATTATGTGTGGAGAAGCAATGTTAATCATACACATCTTGCTGAAGTTAAAGGTGGCCAAAATTGGGTTCATGAACAAGGTCAGTTATGGTGGTTCCCTGGTGGCGGTACTCATTTTAAACACGGAGCTCCTGAATACATCCAGAGGTTAGGAAACATGACGACTAACGAAACAGGTGATCTGCGTTCAGCTGGGGTTGAACAAGTTCTTGATGTTGGATGTGGAGTTGCTAGCTTTGCAGCTTATCTTCTTCCTTTAGGTATAAAGACAATGTCTTTTGCTCCTAAAGATGGTCATGAAAACCAAATCCAGTTTGCGTTGGAGAGAGGAATCGGCGCAATGGTCGCAGGCATAGCCACCAAACAGATGCCGTATCCCGCAGCCTCGTTTGATATGGTTCATTGTTCAAGATGTCGTGTTGATTGGCATGAAAATGGTACGTCTCTTGTGATATGCCTTGCTTGGTTTTGTATCAATGATTGTCCTAGTAATGAAAATATATTGTGGTTGGTTCTGCAGATGGTATCTTGATTAAAGAGGTTAATCGTCTTCTTAGACCCAATGGATACTTTGTTTATTCAGCTCCACCTGCTTACAGAAAGGATAAAGATTTCCCTTTGATTTGGGATAAGTTGGTCAATCTAACAACCGCAATGTGTTGGAAACTCATTTCTCGAAAGGTGCAGACTGCAATATGGGTTAAAGAAGACGACGAGGCTTGCCTTAGGAAGAATGCAGAGCTTGAGCTTATAACTATATGCGATGTGGAAGATGTTTCAAAAGCTTCATGGAAAGTTCCTCTAAGAGACTGTGTAGACATTGGTGGAAACATACAACGAAGACCCTCTTCTTTATTAGCTGAACATTTATCGGCATATCCAACAAATCTAAGAAAAATAGGTTCGTTAATTCTTTTCGATTCATCGTAGAAACAACGTTATCTTCAGTCTGATTCCTAATTTACTTGGAAATACTTTCGCCAGGCATCAACGAAGATGAATTTACATTGGACACAAACTTCTGGAGAGAACAAGTGAATCGTTATTGGGAGTTAATGAATGTTAACAAGACTGAAGTGCGGAATGTGATGGACACAAACGCGTTCATTGGTGGATTTGCTGCAGCTATGAACTCATATCCCGTTTGGATCATGAACGTTGTACCTGCTACGATGAACGATACCTTATCCGGGATTTACCAGAGAGGCTTAACCGGTGCTTATCATGATTGGTAAGCAAACATGTTCACTTTCTCACTTGCCTTTAAGCACCGATAGTAAAACTTTTGGTTTATGTGGTCGTAGGTGTGAGCCATTCTCAACATATCCCCGCACATACGATCTGCTACACGCGGACAAACTATTCTCTCACTATCAAAGTCACGGTGAAGGTTGTTTGGTAGAGGACATCATGCTTGAGATGGACCGCATTATACGCCCTCAGGTAATTTAACATAGCATTAACCTTAAGCCACCTCTTATTAGTGTCACTAACACATCTCATACTTTTGGGGGTTTGCAGGGATTCATCATTATCAGGGACGAGGAAGCGATAATCTCGAGAGTCCGAGACTTGGCTCCTAAATTCCTTTGGGAAGTTGAAACACATGAGCTTCAAGACAAATACAAGAAGAAGGAAACTGTTTTATTTTGCAGAAAGAAGTTTTGGGCAATCCTCTGAAGAAACATCATCTTGTCTCAAAGGAAAAGGAAAGCAACATAGAAATTCTTTTGTTACTACTCTCTAAGTTTATAAGAGAAAAGAAATTGAAAATTACGTTTGTAACTTTTGTTAATTGATTAATCAGTCTGTACATGTTTTGTTTCCCCCACATTCATAACCAAAGCTAAGAATTCAATTAGTCGATTTTTAGGTGAATTAGAACCAAAAGAAAGTTTGGGGTTTGTAACGTAATTTGACAAAGTTTATTATACCCAGAAAAGTTTAATATTGGTCCTTGTAATTTGCTAATTTGCTAATTTGCTCTGTCTCTTTCTGAGTCGTCAGTTCTCTTCGTTTTTCGTCATCTTCTTCTTCGTTCGAATTTCGTCTACGCCGGAGAAACCCATCCTTCCCGGCCTCGTTTTACCCGGAAAAGTCTAATCCTTTCCAATTTCTGATTGGATTTACATCTCTAATTCTCCAAACCGTTCGTTTTCTTACCACTCCATGAGTGAGCTTTAAGTTCGCAGGATTGATTCATTCTACAGATTCTAAACTGTTATATTCAGGTAAACGAATTTGAATCCGAGTCTTATGCTGTTGTCTTTTGTTTTGTATAGTTGATTGCTTATGATATTTTGAAATTTTTGCAGAAGTTGATGATTGAGATGGAGAAGCTAAAGGATGCTTTGCATTTTATCTGCTCTTGTGATTTCTGGAGAATGGCTTTGTTTTGGAACATTTCCCTTCTTTATTCTTACTTCCAATTGCTTAAAAGAAGAATCTTTGGCTTAAAATCAACTTCATCTTCTTGTTCCAATCATTCATGGAATAGTTCACACAGACCTATCTGTGTCATCACTGGTGTGAGTCACTCTCTCTTCTCCTAAGGAATCATTGCCTTACTTTGTTCGTTTGGTTGATGTTGTGTGTTGTTGAATTCATTGCAGGCTACTTCAGGACTTGGTAAGGCCACTGCGTTTGCTCTTTCGAGGAAGGGTTTCTACGTCGTTCTTGGTATGAAAAAGTGTTGCTTTTTCCTTGCAGCTAGATTGTTTCTCTATATGCACAAGTATATGAGTGTTTGAAGATATTTAGACAAGTGTTCATTAGCATCTCTCATGGAATATGAGCCAATGAATCAGGAGAAGATAATTTGTTGGAACATGTCTTCTTTCGTTGCCTGAATCTTTCTTGATTTTGCAGTTGGACCGTCCTCTCACTTACTATCAAAGGTTCTCTTTTTAACTGTCCTTTTGATTTACTTCTACCCATCTTTCAACATCGTTCTTGATGCAAGAATCTTTGTGTTTGTCGCTTTCTTGTTGACAGACGTTAAGTGAGATTAAGAAGCAGAATAAGGATGCACAAATCAAAGCTTTTGAAGTTGACATGTCGTCTTTCCAATCGGTTTTGAAGTTTAGAAACTCTCTAGAGCAATGGCTTTTAGAATCAGATTTACATTCTTCAATCCAACTTTTGGTGAACAATGCTGGAATCCTAGCAACATCGAGTCGTCCAACGATTGAAGGCTATGACAGGTAACATTTTCACTAAGTTTTAGTAGCTTTGAACACTGAAGGTTACACTTTCTGACTCCAGTCGTTTTCAGGATGATTGCTACAAATTATATCGGCGCATTCTCTTTAACCAAGCTTCTTTTACCGCTCCTGAGAAACAGCCCTGTGCCTTCACGAGTCGTGAATGTTACATCTTTTACACATCGTTCTGGTGAATATTCTCTCACAATTGGTCAAATGGTTTTTGTTTATCCTACAATGAGAGCTTAATAGCGGTGATGTCTTCTCCTATTTTATTTCTCTCTGATAGCTTTTGCTGCGAGGTTTGACAAGGATTCTGTCACTGGAATTTACGATTCGGGATCAAAGCAATATCCTTGTTATAGGATCTACGAGTATTCTAAATGTAAGCTAGTCCTCATAGTTGTGTTCCTATATATATCATGCTGATGAAGCTGATATAGTTGCTTCCTTTTGTGAAATAGTATGCCTTTTACTTTTCTCATACGAGCTCCATAGACAGCTTCACCTCACGGATGATTCACATCACGTCTCTGTAGTGTACACGCTCTGTTATACTTGTTTTTCTTGCCAACCTCGTAAGATTTAGGATTCTAACTCAATTCATGTGCTTTCATTTTGTTGTAGAGCGGTAGATCCAGGAGCAGTAGAAACAAACATAATGCATGAGCTTACGGTCTCAAGATTCTTAGACTCATGCATTCCCCGGAAGATGCAGCTGAATCCATCATTGACGCTGCTTTAGCTCCACCTGTACGTTATGCTCTTTCCGAATTTTACTTCATCTTATCTACATATCACTCTTATCTTATGTCAGCTCTATTTGATGAACATTTTGCAGGAAGTATCAGGCAAATATTTGTTTGGAGGTAACGGTATAACCATCGAATCTTCAGGACTTTCGCGTGACCCGAAACTCGCGAAAGAGCTATGGGACACATCATGTCTCATATTTAATGAATTGCTGCAAACTCACACTTGAAGAAGATCAAAGCTTTTGATGAGGACATTATCATAGGATTTAAACTGTAGAAACTTTATGTTTTTGAAAAATAATTTACTAGTGTGAAACAAACCTCAAAAAGAGTGGAGTTAAAGAGTCCTTTTCACATTTATAAAACTCATGGTTCATGAAGAAAGGAATAAAGATATCATTAACGAATAAACCGAAAGTCATTAAAAAAGAATTAAAGAAGAATATTTCATCAACAAATGTCACCATTTTATATTAGATCATAAGCTTTATATAAAGAGAAGCATCCTCACAAAAATGTTAAATCTTATCACTAACCAAACCAAGAATCATATTCCCAAATTACACAAATCATAATCACTTGCAAACTTGAGAGAGCCAACACAAAGAGAGAGGAGCTTCTTATTGTAAGAAAAGATGCAAAAGGACATGGGAATAGCAGAAGATCAACATCTTCCACCACAAGGTCATGATTTTTCTCAGAGTTTTTTTTGTTCGGTTTTTTCGATAATGAATCAAAACATAATTTGAAGCAAAAGTAGAAGATTTGTGGTACTAAACTTCTCTTGATAGGTTATCCAAGTGCAGAACAAGTCCCTGAACAACCTGGACAAGACAAGAAGGAGAAGAAACCTCGGTTTTTCGAGAAAAAGCAGAGAGGAGACAGAGGCTTCATTGAAGGATGGTAAAAGCTTTGATTGTTTAAGGCATTTCTTCTTGCTATATAAATCAGCAAAATCATTATGGCTTATTTGTTTGTTTCTATGCAGTCTCTTTGCACTTTGCTGCTGCTGGATTTGTGAAATGTGTTGCTAAGGAAATAATTGAAGCTTCCTTGTGTGTCAGAATGGCTTTACTTATCTTACTATTATTTACTGAGAGAGATTGCAAAACCATATAGTAGCTCAATCTGAAACTTCTTGTAATATATGTGGTGTTTGTATTATTGAAAGATGATTATCATACTAGTAATGTAAAATATCATATCATATTTTCAGAGTTTGGATTTGCTCTATACAAACACATTCATAAGAGAAGAACTGAACTCTATTTTAGACACAAAGATAAAATAAAAATCAACTGCGTAAATCTTTATTACTAAAACCAAAATTCTCCACACTAGAATAATAATAATAATATTGGTATACACACCCCAACCCAAAAATTGTCTTATAAAAAGGGTAAGAATCTCTCTCTGTACACTGACCATGGATTAAAACCTGCAGGGATCATCAAAAGCATGATGATGAAATTCTCCAATGTTTTACAAACCTATTTGCTCCCGAGGTTTTCGTAACTGAAGCCTTCAGATATGGTTCTCAATCTCTCGTGGTCTCCTGTACAAAGAAAACACTCTCAATGAAATCTATTGAGCTAGAGAAATAAAAGAAGAGGGACATCAATTTTGACATAACACTTTATCTTCTTGTCCTGCAACAACTAATAGAGCTTAGAGTACTCACCTTGATGTTCTACTCTTTCGATAGAGTCCAGGAAATTTTCAGCATCGGCCAAATGGAATGGTGATCTATCGTAGCTCTCCAGAATCTCTGGTATTAACATGCAAGTTACGGTAACAAAACAATGAATCCTAAACTCTCTTATACCAAAACACCTGTGTGACTTTACACAAGTGTCTGCTTAATATATGTGTTAGGGAAAAAGGGAGAGCATATATGAGAATGAGAAGGACCTGAACCCCGAGAGAAATCAGCTGTTAGATCAGAGAGGCTGAAGTTCCGAGGAATTTGACCTAATAACCCGAATGTAGAAGCGTCTGCATCAACAACAGGATCATTGAGGGATTGGCTGCTGGAATCGTTACTGAACGATGCAATGGCGGCATCTCCAACTGCGGAAGGTGCTTCATTAGCATACATGTAAGGAGCACAGTTTGAAAACGCTGTCTCAGATTTGATCATTCCTTGCATTAAAGGCATGTTTGTGGCCTGCAAGGAGTGTATATTTGGTGACGTATCAACTCTTCGAGAATGTGTTGAAAAGTCCACGGAAGAAGGTATATTTGTGCTAAGTCCATTGAGGTATGCACTTGACAGATTAAGAGATGATTGATCTGTGGCCTTGGGTGCATAGCGTAGTTGATGCTGATTCACTACTGAAAGAAATGACGTTAGTTGCAGCGATAAACCATTCGCAACTCAATAACTCCCTCCACTATCCAATCAGTACAACATAAGATCCTAGAATTAGTATTAAGTCTTTGGACTGAGTTCATAGTTATGACTTCACAGGCAGCTGTCTAAATTAGACTCTCAATGCTTCAAACAAAAAATCTTACCTATTGTATGTTTAGAAATGGAATTCGAAGATAAGAAATACAAAAGCGTTTCCTATTATTCTTGACAGACGATATATAGCACATGAATTTGTAGGTAGAAATTGTAGTTGAATATGAAGAGCTTCAATATAGATAGTTTCAGAAATGCACACACATATGATAAATCTAGAGCAAATGGAATTCAAAATGTATCTTACTTGATGGAACATGAGTACCATTCCGGTTGTGGACGGAAGGAGCTCCATTTAGATGCATGAGACGCATGTGGTGTACTTGCTGCTCAAGCAGCTTGTTATATTCCATTATCTGGTGCTTCACCATCAGTCTCAGATGATATGCCTTGAAAAATTCTCGATTCTCTTCTTCAAGCTTCTGCCAAACTGTCAATTCAAAAGGAAACACATTACGAAACAATATTCTAACCCGCTTCTACGATTCTTTTAGTTTTTCATAGAGAGATCAAAGAAGCAGGTACTAATTGTTTGGATGAAAAAGCAAGAAGAAATGAGGTAACCTAGTTCTGTAAAACCAGGTTCGATCTTAGCCTGCTCCAGTAGAGTGTCCATAACTTCTTTCTGATTCATGTAAAGTTGGAGGCATCGTTCTATTAGATTCTGAACCTGCAAATAAACATTAACAAGCCACCAAAAAACAAAACTTTGTCACATTTTACTTACACACCAGAGCTCAATGCCAATTCTAATGGACATTTATATATGTTATTACCAGTTGTATATCTTCACGAGATACTCTTCTCACTGCTAAACTTGACATTGCTTGATTTTTTTCTTTCAACTGAGCCATAAATATCCAGAAAAAAATAAATAAATATCAAACACTTCATATCCATATGCAGCATCAAGAATCATAAAAAAAATTTCGAACAAAAAATGAAATTACAGGTCAAAATCAACATCTAAGAGAGGGAAAATGGATTTAAAAGGAAGAAACTTAATCGAATCGGAAACTCTGAAATTTACCCAGATGAAATTCAAGATATCATATTCAATTAAACCCAGATCAAATTAACGGGAAAAAAACAAAAACAAAAAAAACTCGAATTAAAAAGACAAGGGACGATAAGACCAAGAAACGGAAATAAAGGACAAAAAAAAAAAAAAAATCGATTTGTCTGTAGGAGTGATGATAGAAACCCTACCGAAATAATCTGGACACGAATCGTCGGAAGAAAGAAGAACCTACCTACCTATTTATTTATTTTTCTTTTATATTTGTAGTGAAAAGAAACGAGTTTTGATCGTGAGAGAATAATACTCTTTCCTTCTTTTTGTTGTTGTTCATGTGTTCTTTTTTTATCTATTTTGATATTAATATATGAGGAATTAATTGATTAGAGGAATCTTTTATGTATCTCGTGTTGCTAGCGCAGTTTCCTAATTTAAAATTATAAATATTTAAATCACATTGCTTTAGGAAACTTTTCAAAACAAAAATATTACCAAATCATAATTTCTTTCAAGATCATCGGAAATTTATTAAAACTCAAATCTTTCCAAAATATTTCAAATTTTAAACTAAAATACATTTTCTTAGGTTAGGAGGCAAGATAGATGTGGTGAGGGACAAATAATACTAATAAATATATATATATACAAATATATGTGAGTACATATTTTTATTAGATACACATATATAAATATAGATTTTTGGAACTGTTCAACGTGGGGGCGGGAATTGGTGCACGGCGTCACCATTCGAAACCTTGATAAGGTTGTAGAATCTAAAACTTGTGGTTTTAAGTTTTGTATAGGTTTTTGTAACAATAATATTTTGCAAGAGGGAATGATGTTTTGTTTGGAGGGTGATTATTTGGTTCCTTTAATTTATTTTACTTTGTCTTTTAAATCAATAAAAATGTTTCATGTATAGAGTTTATGGTTTTAGAAGATTACTAGAGTTAAATTTACAAGAAATCTCTAGTGTTGTACAATTAGAATTGTTTACCGTGATTTCACGTAATAAAAGTAGAAGGTGTTTATCATAAGCATGGAGTAGGAAATGTCGTATGTCGTGACTCTAATAGGGTCGGAGTGAATTGTTTGTGAAATAATCATTTTTAACAATTCTCCTAATTTGTAATAAATTATAAATAAATCCAACGTTTTAAAAAAATTACATCTTCCAAACTTACTTAAAAGAATATCTTTTGACGACAATGATGTTTTATCGATATCATATGCCAAATACATGTCTAAATTATCTGTATTTGCAAATGTGAAAAGCTATTACTTTATGTGAATAGTAAAAGATCCTTTGACAAGTGGGTTTAGTGCAAAACTCACAAGAAAATCGGGGCGGAACATCGTCATATTTAGGACCACATCTCCTCAACCCAACATCGAATAGGACATGGAAAACTCTATAGATTAATAGAGTTGAGCCAACAATATTTTATTAATTTATACAGTTAAATATATCAAAAACCTAGTTTAGAACTAGAAAAATTTATTGATTTATCGAATTATTAATTTATCGAATCTTAATTTATCAAGTTTACATTGTAGTTGCATCTTTTGTCAAAGCAACATCGAATCAAGAAATCACATATATTTTGCTTGTCGATTCTAGGAAGAAATTTGGTGAAGTTCAACTCGTAAGCTTCTAACGCAACATTATACAACCAGTTAGAATCTCATCTTGGGGTTATTGGTGGACACGAGACCATATCAATCTCTCTTTAATACGAGACCATATCAATCTTTCTTTAATGACGTATGTGTTTCAAACATTGCTCTACACCATATGGAGAGACCGTAACAATAGGCGTCATAAGAATGTCCCTTTGACAGCCACGCAATTGATCCAACTCATCGACACACAAGTTTGGAACCGATAAGGAGAATGGGAGATTGCAAATATGATAGCGAAATGGAAGCATGGTTTGCATCGATATGATTTTACCTAATTTATCCTTAAAGTTAAGGGCGAGGTTCAAACGAGAAAAAACTCACGGTGGAGCCCAAAGGCACCCAAAAAGAGGAAAAGAAAGGAGTGGTGATGGCTTTAGATGAGCATGAGAAGAAAATAGTGTCATTGTGTCACCATCTTTTGACGAATTTGGACCTCATCACATAAGGGTGGGCATTCGGGTACCAGTTCGGGTTCACATCAAGTATTTTGGATTTTCGGGTATTCGGGTTTAGAGATAAAATATCTCTTCGGATATTAGAAAACTTTAGGTCGGGTTCGTTTCGGGTTCGAATTATCTGAAATACTCAAAAATTGTCGAAAATATTCAAAAACTACCCGACAAATTTATAATTACCTCAATTTCTTTTTTATTTGGTTCAATTTTAATTATTTTTTATTTGATATTTGAATTATCCAAAACTACTCTAAACAAAATAACATTTTTGTTGTTGTAATAGTTCAAATATAATAACATAAATTGGTTATTTTTATCGAAATGTATACACAATATCCGAATTGATAAAAAAACAATGAAAAAACTATTAAAAAATTACATAAACTACATGAACATACCCGACCTATATTTTGGTTTGTTTATGTTTCGTATATTTCAAGTACCCGTTCGATACTCGATTCGGTTCGGGTTCGGTTTCGGATTTTCGATTATAAGTGTGGAAGACCTATTCGGATATTTTAGAGAATCGGTTCGAGTTCGGTTTGGATCATTCAGATCGGGTTCGATTCGGTTTTTTGGTTTCGGATATTTTGCCCACCCCTAGCATCACATATCGGAATTTAGATTTGGGATTGTTTTAATCGATAGAGAACGCATTTTCTTTAAACCCGCACATCTATCTACAAACCCGCTTTGCATATCGTCTCCATTCACAACCAAAGTTTAAATGAGAATTCAAATGGTCACAAATCACAATGAAAACTTATTTTCAATTTAGTTTTCATTAAAACTAAAAATATATATTTAATTAAAACCGAATTTGAAGCCAAACCAAACCGGAACACCCCACTTTAAGACCCACTAAATTCTCTTGTCATATGCACCAAGAGACTTTTAAGTCCTAATATACTTGGAAGATCTTAAAAAGTTTCAAATTCGAAATATTCAAGGTTTATAAAGAATTTTAAAAAGCTTTTAAGATTTGGCAGAATCACATTTGGATAACTGGTCTTTTACTCCTATGAGGATCTGTTTTAAAAGATCCTATGACATTGAAACCACAAGGGGAATAAGAACATGTTCTTGAATCACTAAGAATCAAGAACTCGAAAACTCATCGAGTTACTAGAGTTACTAGTAGAGTGAATTACCTGTAATCCCTGCTACGGTTTCGGTTAACGACAAAGGCCTTTCATCCCGCTAAGAAGTCATCGTAATGGTCATCATCGCTATCGATGTGGTGAGCGGAAGAATTAGCAAGCATTCTCGTACGTTTGATGAGGAAAACATTTTGGTAGTAACTAATGAGATCCTTCTCACTCTTTCTTGGGAAAGCTTTGGAAGCAAACTCCCAAAACCCTTCACTAGTTGACAAAGGATTCTTTTTCACAAGAGCTTCAAACCTTTGCTCTTCTTTCGATGTCCATGACTTGGACACGACTTCACCCATTTGATCAAATTTCCAAGTGTAGAATCCTCGGTTAAGTTCTTTTTCTAGAAGCTCCCGTGCTTCTCTAACGTGTTGTTTTATGCAATTGGTTGATCTTGGAGAAGCACAAGAACAAGAGTCGGATCTTCCTTCACCGACTTTTTTGTAGTGAACTTTCTTTTTTAGGCTATATGTTGGCCAAACACCAGTTCCAAGCCATCTTAGAGTATCCGAATCTCCGGGACTACCGTAAAATTTACCCTTCTTTGTAGGGGCAACCCAATTTGGAATTTCAGCTTGAAACCCAGGACCGACCGGGATATGTGGTCTTGTTATGTTTGAGTCATGGTTTACATCTTTGGGAGTCTTCTTGCTAACATCTTTAGGGGTTGGTGGTTTTGAAGCATCAGCGGTTTGTCGTAAAGAACAACAAGGGTGTGAGGAAGGAACACAAGACTTCAGTTTTTTGCTTTTATTCTCAAAGCTAGAATCACTAGTATTCTCTAAAGACGCTCCACGAGCTGTAGAGACTGCATAATCACTCCGAGGCTGCTCCCGTGTCCGTTTGCTCTGGCAAGAGATAGAAATATCTGTCAGAGCCACCGAGACATTGACTGTTCGCTGGTAAAGAGCGAACTCTTTGGCAGATTGGACTTATGTTTCCGTCCAATCTTTTCATTTTTTCAGACAAACTCTCACGAGCTGTCTCGAATACAATCCAAAAGTATGGCTATTCTCTCAAGCTTCCGCTTGAAGACCAAATATCGGTACTTTTATCGCACCGAGATATAAACTATAGTGATGGATCTAAAGTCAAAAAGAATCTATTACCTGAAAACGCCTGTCAGAGCTGTGGTTTGCAGCACCACCAGAAGAATCTCCTCCGCCTCTATAAATCTCTGGAGGCATTGCGAAAGAAGTTTCATTAAAACTAGCCTTTCCTTCTTCCTACTTCTATAAAATCTCTAGTAGCCACTTCACCACGGGTAAAGCATTGGTCCATCGACCAAGTGATTATTGACTTTACGGCATTTCCCATGTGGTTCTAACTAAAGAGATATACTCATGATGGGCAAAACATACCTGAGTTGGTGGGTTTCTTAGGAATATATTCTCTTAAGCCTCCTCCAGCATAGAAACAATCTTTATACAAGTCGTTTTTCGGAACTTTATCTTCCATTTCCATAGAAACTTTCACCTGTTACACATTAACATTCAGCACTAACTTAGGAAATGCAATCTCTGAACCAACTAAACCAAATTTTCTTGATTTTTCCCTATCTTACCAGTTTTATATCTTGCCGTGATACTCTTCTTACAGTTCCACCGTACATTGCTGAAATTTACGAAACAAACGTGTATTCCTGTCACGAAAAAAGCCGTAGAATCGGGTTAAGAATGCGAAAACCCAAACAAGTATAACACAACCATAGAAATGTTTCTATAATCATTTTAGCCAAAATCAGATTACTCAATCAAAATCCAACAAATCCCAATTTACAAATTCAGAATCACAATTTGCGCAAACAACACTAATACGCAATATTCAAAAAAACAACCACACATGTAAATTATACAAACAGAGCAAAATCGAATCGAATTTTTCAAAAAATGGATCAAATCGATTTCTAACGAAGAACACGAGCAACAAAATCCAACAGAAGAATAACATCTTCGATAAATCTAAATCAACCCTATGGGTAACTGAAAATGAAATTGAATCCGGAAAATAAGCGAGAAAATCTCGAGATCGAAGATATAGACGATTCAAAAAGTAACATACCTTAGTTTCATGAATCATTCAGCGATATGACTCTTTGAATTAATTGTCCATTTTCCAGAAGCAAAAAAAAAAAGTGACGAAATCGTCAGTTATTTATACGGACATACATCAAAAACATGGACACACGCACAGAACCAGAAAAAAAAAATTAGTGTTTGTTAGAGACTTAATTCTCCTAAATAGATTTGAAATAAAACTATAGAGTTATTTATGGTATCTCGCTTAGATTATACTACAATTTTATTTGAGAAAATGGATAAATATTTGGGAAACTAGGTTGAATAACTAAAAATAAAATTAAAAAATTATATTTTAGAGTAATGGTTCAACCAAAATCTAATGGACACGTTTGAGCCACATAGACTAATTTTAGTTAGTATACTAATTATTAAAAATAATGGATCATTGGAAAATTAACCCTAAATATTTTATGTTCAATTAAAGTAAGTTTTTTTTTTTGGGAATAAATCGTGGGAACTTTAGGAAGGTAATATCTCTGGTATCTATAGTCAACTTTTAGATATCCAAATTAAAGAATAAATCTTCCGTATCAATGGGGATTTCACTTATGTTGTAATACAAGCATGTATGTTTGCATGCCGCCAACAGCTGCATCATGCGGTCAATCGCAGCGTCAGCGTTTGAAATTTTTAGACGCTAGAAAATTTAGCACACGACTGAAATCGCTGTGATCAAACACTACAACAAGCAAACAAACAAGAATCGCAGAGTCTGGTCTAGCCGCAGGACGCTGCCGCATCCGCTCAGCGCAGGGAAACGAACATGCCTTATTAAAAATTTGCCCTCAGATGTTTCCAAAATTTTACATTAAAACATAAATCAAGACAATATAAAAGATTGCCAATTAATTTGAACTAATAGTCAATAAAATTAGACATACCTTATGTTTTTGAAGAAAGCACTATCAACACATCAAGCAATTAATTTGAACTAATACCTTATCTCTCCCAATGAATCAAGTTGCTTATCTCTCCCAATGAATCAAGTTGCTTGGGAGGTGGTGTGTCTCTTCAACAACTATATACTATGCCTCTTCAGTAAAACCTTTATACTATATTTATAGTGAAATCCTAAACCCTAGATGCATCTCAAATTTATTACACAAGTTGTTGAGCCTAAACTATTAGAAAGCCCAATTGATTAAGCCCATGTAGTATATATATGATCCAAAAAAATAGGTTTTTCCGAATCCACAATAGCAACCACAATAGCAACCGAACTTCTAATATCTTTTACGATAATACAACAACAATTCTCTTATATTACATAAAAGTTTTTATGTGATACCTTTTGTCAATTTTGTTTCGGACGTCACCGCGAACAAATTTAAACTGTAAAACTTAAACGCAAAACTTACGATAACAAAAACCACAGACTAGTTAAAACCGAGGTCAAGAGACCAATAACAACAAACATCAACTAGAGTCCGAAGTAAACTCAACGTAAAAAGGAGAAGACACCAACTAGGTTTTAAGGGTTTACAAACTCGCAACAAATGACAAGGACGAATTCTCTAACAGGCTTACTCACCCTCACGAACAAACCGATCTTGACGCCGGTGCTGAGGAAAAGCCACCGCCGGTCTTGACTATCTAAAACAATCGGTCCCAAAAAAAAAAATGATTTAACTATATACAAAAGAGTGACGACGATTTTTTTCATATGGAGAAAAATATATGAGAGCAACCTTCAAGTGAGTCACGCCATTTATGGACCCAACCAAATGTTTAGGCCCATTAACCAAATATTTGGTTTTTGGAGAAAAGGAAGGTTTATGGTAGGTATAAGAACAAGAAAGCTCATGAGATCGTATAACAAACCACATTTGGATTATATTTGGTCACACTATTCCACTATTTTGGTAGTTAGTGATAATTCGGGCCATCACCTAAGTTTTCAATGAAAAAAGAGAAGATTGGTTAAAAAATCCAACTTTCTTAATTAACCAACTTAATGATGAAGCTAAACTCGAGTGTTTTTTTTTTTGTATTTGTTTAAAGAACTGCCTTTAAGACTAAGGCAGAGAGTAAGAATAGTATATGGTAGTCATCCAAGTGAATGTATTCTAGTGGTGAATAGTGAGGAACTTTTTAAGGAAGTTTCACTTCTACCTATTAGTTCGAGATCTTTGGGAAGGGAGACTTACGCTCAACAATAGTATTTTCAACGGCTGCTCTCGAATCTAGGAAAGCAAATTCAAAACTTTGTGGTTATCAGAAACATAAAGTAATTACTTGTTTTCTTAATTAGTTTTTTGTTGGAACTGCATGAAAAAACTTAAGATTATGATCGAGAAAAAAAAACATTTACATATACTACCTTTAGCAATAAAACTTCATTCCAACGACCTAAATCTAAATACCAAGTCCAACATTATGTGTAAGTAGTAATCCGATGTCCAAACTATATTGAATAAATATTCAATACCACGGCATTTATCTTTTGTACATTTTAATATGTATATGCTATAATAATATATAGGGATTTGTTTTAGATGCGAACATATTCATAAGATTCATAACATGGTCTATATTCAACTCTCGTATAAAAAATAACATAATAAGTTTTGAAAACATGGTTTCATTTCCAAATCGAATATATTGTGGTCTCTTTCGTTCAACTAACTTTTCATAAATTTTTAAACAAAGTTGTGTTGTATTCTTGATTTAAATTAATGTATGATTGTGAGAACATTATTGAAGGTTAACTAACACATGAATATAAAAGAGAAAAAGAGGAAATCAGTGACACGAATCCTTGGAGATTGTAATCAAACAAATAGAAGCAAAGCTGGAAATTTGTCTTTGCCACGTGAATGCCACAAATCTTGGAAACTCTGGCAATTAACTTATTGATCATTTTTTTTTAATATCTCTTTATTTAATCTGATTCCACCTGACGTGAAAAAGATCAATTTGCTGCTAGATCCAGATGTTATAGATTAGTAAAAAAAACCTCATAATTAACTTCTTGGTGGTCCAAATGCAATGATTAATCATGCCATTAGATTATTGGTTAGATAACTCGAATAATTTGATTAGATTTAGCGTAGTTAAAGTGAAAAATACCTCACGATCTTGAAAATGATATTGTCAAATCTTGGAAAATTATTTTACAATCCTAGCTCAAACTCTCAAATCGCCAATGCATCGGACTGATTGGCAGATTACACAAAAAAAAAAAAAATGGTGATTGAGATTTCAAAGACAATTAATTAAAGATTTCAAAACCATTAAACAATAAATAAATAAAAATGGTGATGGATTGAGATTCTTTCCTCCATGTGGCAAGTTCCTATTCGACCGGTCGATCCTCATTGTGAGGAAATGAATCTAAGTATAACTCTGTCATGATTCCACATGACATGTTTTTAACGACCCTTATAGGTTCTCGGTTATTCTTTTTAACCAAAAAGTTTAAAGCGTAGTTTTATAATCTTTTTCGAATCTAAGAGCAGATAAACTAGCCATTCATGAGTCATGAGGAAAAAATATGTGACTTTTTTGTAAATAATACTAGTATAGGAGATATGTATAAAAAAATATAATAACTAAACCAGAACTTCATTAATCTAGTTAGTAAAATTAACTTTGCTCGATGTTTCCCGATTGCTTGCCAAAATTATATTCCGTTAAAATGTTTTTGATGTTCCATTAATCTACTATTCTGTTATGAATCACAGTAATTTTCTATGTTTACATGTGGATATTAGAAAACGTAAGTGGATATTAACGTTTATCTATGCTTTTACGTTCACAGCTTCACATGGCTATATTTTGAAATAAAATGATGTACGGTAGCTGGATATTTGTATATAAAAGATTCTTTTGTGACCAAAAAAAAAAAAAAAATTAATCAAAGATTCTTTGTAAATTGTATAATGAGATTCTTTAAAGGAGTTTTCACAAAGTTACGAGCGCGAATTACGGTAAAAAGAGAACTACATATACTTTAACTTGTTTTTAGTTTCCAATCCTAGGAAGTAGGAAGTAGGAACTTTGAATATTTTGGTAGACGTAAACGAAAATAGATGAATGATCACGATATTTACTGTCCGAACTTATCGTTTGGTAAATGGATACATATATGACTATATAAATAGTATAGTTTTTTAAAGACTCACAATAAATTTCGAGTATGAAAAAAGACCAAATGTACAACTTTACTCCTTAAGTAAACAAAAACATAATTATATTCTATGAGATCCCCTACGTCTTTCCCATGATCCTGTAAAAGAATCCGATCTAAAAAAGTTAGAATCATCGACATTACACATGGTTACAAACTTACAATGCATATACGATCAAATCATTTTTCATATAAAATGATTTAAGTATTTTAGCAATTAAAAAATACATTATCAACCAATGAGCTGCACTATCTTAATAATTTTCATTATTTTATTTTTTCCTACTAAAAAAAACTGTTTTTTTTTTCTTCTTTCCTCAATGAAAAAAGGCTATAAAAGCAGAACCCTAACTCAGCAATTTTCACAAACACCAACACATCTTTCTCTCGCTCATTGTTATTCCATTCCTTTTTCGATCGACAAAAACCTACCCCTTTCCAATAACATGGGTCATGAATGGTATTTTTCTCATATTTCAAAACATGAGTTCACCATTTATTTCTTATATATATATATATATATATATATATATATATATATATATATAGTTTTCAAGTTTACATAACGTCTTAAAAATATATTTCACCGTTACATCATCATGAAAAAAATTGTTTAGTTATATGTATATTTCCAATGTTCAAGATGAATAGTCCTTAAACAATATAGTTTAGAGCATTGATCATGATTCATGAATAATTGTTGAGATCATAGGCTGGAGATGCATATATAAATATTATCTATGAATGGTATATTCGATGTTATAACATAATGTGACAAATAGAATTTTATACGTAAAAATTGTAGTATCGATGCGGCCAAGGAATTCAAATGGAGTGAGGATGATGTCAACGTTAAAAGTGAAGTGACTGAGATTGTTCTTGTTCGCCATGGAGAAACCACTTGGAATGCGGCAGGGAGAATCCAGGTATATATCTATATATTACATGAATAATCCTTTTTTTGGGGGTAAACTGCATAATCCCATTTACATGCATGTAACATGTATTACATAAAAATGTCAAATGTAGGGACAAATGGAATCAGAACTTAACGAGATTGGACAAAAGCAAGCTGTTGCAGTTAAGATCAAATCATTTTTTCACGTCTTTCTCCTTTCTATTTATTATATTAATATATAAGATTCATATTATATGTAGTTCATTTATGCTAACAAACATGATCATTTTTGTTTTTGTCTAATATTCATTAGATCGCTGAGAGATTGGGAAAAGAGGCTAGACCCATTGCAGTTTATTCATCAGACCTCAAGCGAGCTAAAGACACTGCTCTAATGATCGCGGAAACTTGTTTTTGTCCCGAGGTTTGTAATATATATTTCTGTATACTAAGAGGAAAAATCATAGAAAATAGGGTTCCAAAGTTGTAGGAGTTCCCATTTTTTGTGTGATATTCTCGATTTTTAAAAAAAAAAAAATCGCGTAATAAATATATGTATATATAGGTGATAGAAGTAGCAGATTTAAAGGAGAGGCATGTAGGTATTCTCCAAGGGTTGTATTGGAAAGAAGGAGCAGAGAAAGAACCTGAAGCTTACTCTGCTTTCTTCTCTTCCCAAAATGACCTCGAGATTCCTGTAAGCTTATTTCATTTTTTTTTTTTTTTTAGATTCTCTTCTCTATAATTCATTGACTTAACTATATATAAACTTAACGTGTGAATTTATGTATTAATTTACAATTTTAAAAAGGGAGGAGGAGAGAGCTTTGACCAACTTTGTGACAGATCCATGAATGCTCTTGAGCAAATTGCAAAGAAGCACAAAGGTATATGTTATATCTATGCGTTTTTTATTAGAGATATAAAAAAATTGATTAGTGGATATTAAGAAAGTCAAAATTAGTAGTATTCTTTCTCATTATATCGTTTTGATAAGTATACATAAATAAAATCCAAATTTTATATAAGAATTGAAAAAATAATTATACAATTTAACTGATACGTTGCATGTGTATGTGGAATTGAAGGAGAGAGAGTGATAGTGGTGACTCATGGAGGAGTGCTAAGGGCAATTTACTTGAGGATAACGAAAGCTTCCTCCGCCGGAAAACTCCTTAATGCTTCGGTTAATGTTGTTCATTTCCGCGACGAGAATTGGATCATCGATTCGTGGAGCGATGTTTCACATCTCTCCTCTGTTGGATTTCTCCAACGTGGTTTTGATGGAGACTCCAAGCCCTAGAGAGATACCATCTATTATCCATTCTTTGGATCTCCATATCTAATTATGTTGATCCAGAGGTCTATATATACATATAAATTATGTGTACTTATTTGATGTTCTTGTGTTTGTGTGTGTGTGTGTGTGTGAGAGTGTTTTTTTTCCCTTAAGACATGTTATTGGTCGATGTTCTTGTGGAAAAGTTTTTATCTTCTTGTATTTTGTGTTAATCGATTAATAAAAATATATCTTTCGGTTAAGAGTCTTCAAATCAACTGATTAATTTATTCTTTGGGATAAAACAAAAATAATAGTTTTAGAGACACCTTGTAAAACATTTTTTCTTTGTATCGTATTCAACAAAATCTTTGTATTTTGAGCTTTTTTTTTGCTAAATATGTAAATATCATTACTGAAAATGAACAATTTGGGGTTACAATTTTTTCTAGAACAAATTGGACAAAAAAGGATAAAAACATGGGAGACTAAATATCATTACTTTACGACATATATTCAGTTACTAAGACGTGTGCTCGTTTCGATGTATATGCTGTTCTCAAATGACAATAGCATCACGGCAGTACTCTTGAGGCTTTTAATTTCATACAGTTAAGATGTGAATCTGATTACATGATTGATTAGAGATTTACAAGTATATTGCAAAAAGCTTATTGAGACTTTTCTTTTAGGTTGAGACCTTTAACGTTTTGTGGCCATGCTTCTTGCTTCATAAACATTTCACCTCTTCTTGTGATGCTATTTATTAACAACTTATAATGAGAACTTTTTTTCCTAAGAACATTTGATTTTACTCGTAATTTTGGTTTCATTCATGGGGCGAAAGTAAAAAAGAGTTCTAGCAGAGAAAGCCCACCAAATGCATTTTGAAATACCAAAAACTTTTACACCGAAAAGATAAAGTCACCACTGTAACAACAGTGGTTACTTTTGGGTTACAGTGGTTACTTTGGTTAGGCCAGAGGAAGAAATCAAACATGTTTGCCTCTAAGGCTCTAACTAATATCATCTAAAACCTAGAGGCAAAATCTAATGTCCCTTACCGAATGAAGAAATATTCAGAGACCAATAATCTTAAAACTGTTTCCAGTTATATGTCGAGCTGCTGCAGATTCATCTTAGTTGCTGCATTTGTGATGAGTTCTTTCCGGACATCAACCTGAGATCAACAAAAGGTAGTAGATCAATCAATTTTGAAGTTAAGCTTGTGAACAAAATTCAATGGAGTTGGAAATTTATAGGCTTACCCGAGCACCCATGAGCGACGAGATTGTCATACTTGCTTGTGCTATATCATCGACGGTTAGTCGCTTCAAAATCCTTGTTTCCGGATTCATCGTAGTTTCCCACAGCTGCTGCGGCATCATCTCTCCCAAACCTGTGAGAACAGATCAAGTTGGCTTAGTAACAATGAGAAACTACACTTAAGTTTTAACTTTTTCGAAGTTTGTATATGATTGGATCAGATTTTAGTTTACAGTTTTTTACCTTTGAACCTTTGGATGTTGTATGATGCGTTCGCAGGGAAGTTAGCAGTGATTTTCTTAAGGTCAGCTTCATCATAGCAATACTGTGCATTTTTTCCCCTCTCAACCTGGTTGTATTCAAAGAGAAACAGTTTTTTTTTTTGTTAGAAATTCCTAGATCTAAAGCAGAAATGTGTCAAAGATCGTAAGATATAAAACATACCTTGTACAGAGGTGGAACAGCCACATAGATGCGACCGGCATCAAATAAAGCTCTCTGTAGAAAAGAAGTATTACATCAAGTTTACAACAAGATACACTACGCCGACTATCTAGGGGACATTTTTGCTTAACACTAAACTGATATACCTGGTATCTGAATAAAAATGTCAAGAGAAGCGTCCTGATATGTGCACCATCAACATCCGCATCTGTTAAGATAATAATCTTATGGTACCGCAGGTTTTCCAACTTAAAATCTTCTCCCTGTAAATCAAGTTATTTATTGCATTTGAGTTTTTCCAGAAATAGCCAAAAGAGAGAAAAGGAGAAACAAGAGATGGTAGAGATCTCACCTTCATCCCGAGGCCAAGACCAAGAATGAGATTCTGGATTTCTTCGTTCTTATACATGGCTGCTTCATCCTTTCTTTCAACGTTCAGAATTTTACCTCTCAAAGGAAGAATTGCCTACATAAATCCAAAATATGTGTTACACACTGTAAATCAGAATGTATAGGAGCTATGCAGATTCTCCAATTTCACAGAAATGACAACGTCTTTTGGCTAGTATAGTAAAGCCTTATGGTATTACAATAGAGGTAGAGGTTTAATCACCTGAAAACTTCTATCACGGCCCTGTTTTGCACTGCCACCAGCAGAATCACCTTCAACTATGAAAATCTCTAGAGAAATTGCAAAAGGATGTTAATTGTTGCCGTGACATTATGGCTTCCGTTTCTCACTTAGGATGTAAAAAGATCAGATTTTTTTTATACCGGATTCTTCAGGATTCTTTGATGAGCAATCAGACAGTTTTCCAGGGAGTGTTGATGACTTCAAAACGCTTTTCGATCTGACCAACTCCCTTGCTCTCTTCGCAGCTAAAGCAGCCTGGACAGGGAAACCATGGTGAGGTAGATTTTCATGTAATTTGGTTGAGAGTTAGCAACACACACATTAATTATGAACAGAGCGGGCAATCGATAACAGAATGGCCTAGAAAGCAATAAACTGAATCATGGAAATAGATAGCCAACAATTGGTGATTGTGTTTTGAGTGCATACATGTAGGTAAATATGCAAAAGTACTGATATGTGCATCGAAAGCATACCTTGTAAGCGTTAAGGGATTTGGAAATAATGCTCTCAAGTACGTTTGGATGCAATTCCAAATACTCTGTGAGATACTCCTGAACAGATTGGTCAACAATTTTTCTCACCTCTGGATTTCCTAATCTTGTCTGCAAGAATTTGAAGGGATTAGGAGGAAAATTATATTAGTGGGGGTAAATTTCCATAAATGAGACGGAGTAAGACAAATCAATATGGGTTCAAGTACCTTTGTTTGACCTTCAAACTCAGGATTAGGAACCTTGACTGAGACAATACAAGTCAATCCCTCTCTGACATGTTCCCCACTTAAGCTAATATCCTTCTCCTGAAAACACAGCCAACAAATATATATACAAAATCATAACACGATTTATAAACACACCCAAAAAAAATGCAGTTAGAAACAGATATTCAAATTCAGTCCAGTCCATGAGATTTCATAAACAATTGAGGGGAGAAGATAATGGCAAAAAAGGTCAAAACCTCATAAGAATGGAAACAGAAATAACCACATAAGCTAAGCAGGTTACTGATGTCATACCTTAACAGCCTTTGAATTTTTAGCAAGGGTATTAAGGGTCCTCGTTAACGAAGCTTTCACACCTTCAATATGTGTTCCCCCATCAATAGTGCGAATGCTATTGGCATATCCCAGCATTGTGTCTGAGTATGCATCTGAGCACCTGAAGCAAAATGTGCCAAGCCAATAATCAATTTAGAACTCATATAACATGTGATTTTTTATTTAAAACAAATGACAGCAAGTCCAGAATAACTTGAATAACGGTTTACCACTGTTATGGATCAAATTACACGTAAAAAATCAAGGAATCATACAGCCAAAGTATTCAATTTTCTGGGTCTGGTAAACCGGGTCAGAATACCTCATAATTCGACAATATAATGACGTATATAGTAGGGGGGGAAAACATACCATTGAAGGGCAACATCAATGGTGGCACCATTTGTCTCTTTTCTGAAACTCAGCACGTCATGGATTGGATTCTAAACAAAACAAAAATTGTAAGCTAATCTTTTCAAGTAAACATATTAATAAGGAAGTAATATAATCTGATAAGCTTCTCACCTTATCAGTATTTAGCCAACTAACATATTCAGTTAATCCTCCAGCATAAAAGTACTCCGTATATTGGTTCTTCTCAGGATCATCATCCTCTTTCTTTAGACAGATGGTAACCTGCAAGCATAAATACAGCAATATGTTAGGACAGATGAATTAAACAACATCAGCCTCTGCCAAAAATGAACAAGATAAGGATTCTCCATAAAGTAAACTATTATGACTTCTCTGTCTTGATGAAAAGTTGTCATGGTTAAAGTAATTTTACCTTTGGATTCAAAAATGCCAGCTCCCTGATTCGTCCAGCAATAGTGTTATGGTCAAACTCAATTGCAGTTGTGAATACTGAAAAGCAGTTCATTCCATAAAGGAACATTAACCATCAAATCCAATTTTGGAGAGGGTAAAGTAGTAAGAGTGGAAAACAGGCAACACCTTCTTTGTCAGGCCAAAACCTGATGCTTGTTCCTTTAGTCCCCTTTGACTCTGGCGGGAGGACACGGCACATGAGTGAAGTTACAGGCTTTCCACGAGAATACTTTTGTTTATGCTCCATCCCATCTCTCCAAACTGTAACCTCCAGGGTCTGCAAACCAATAGATAGAGGAAGCTTTTAAGTTACCAATACTGCTAATAATAGTCATCACCAGGAATCAAAATTTCAAGTCATTCCAAATGTCCAATACGGTGGAAGTGTATTTGACACCATTTAACATTCCAACTAATTTCCTCGTAACAATCCTATAGTAGCCTAGGCTTTCACAAATCATTGAAAGAAGAAGCAACATGTGTAATGATAAGAACACACCTCAGACAAAGCATTGACAACTGATAAACCAACACCATGCAATCCACCAGATACACTGTAACCACTACTCGTGCCGCCAAACTTGCCACCTGCGTGTAAAACCTGCACAAATAACAAGCATGAATAAACGGAGACAGTTCATGAAGCACCAAATAAACTGCAGAACCTTAACAAAGGTTTAATCTATACCATAGTAATAACGTGAAAATATAATAGTTATCTTTAAAGTAGCAATACCGTAAGCACAGTCTCCAGGGAAGATTTCTTTGTCGCAGGATGCAAATCTGTAGGTATCTGCACAAAATTGTATACATCAACGACAATGACAAAATGAGAATAGATTTTGGTTCACATATGTAGTTGCATATCACATACCCCACGTCCATTGTCCATAATACTGACAGAACCATCTGAATGCAGAACAACATCAACCTTTGAGGCATAACCAGCTTGAGCCTCGTCAATCGCGTTGTCTAGTATCTCATATACCTAAAAAACGAGGTTACATTAGAAAAACATACACCCCTAAGTCTCATCAATTCAATCAAGTGATTTCAAAGGATAAAGCAATTACCAAATGGTGCAAACCACGAGGTCCAGTGCTTCCGATATACATTCCTGGCCGTTTCCTGACTGGGTCTAATCCTTCCAGCACCTAATGTATCATCATAGAGGTCAACAACTATAGCAAACAAAACGTGTTCAAATCACTAAGCTAGATATTGAAGATGGATTAATTAAAAAGGCTTACTTGAATTTGCTCAGAACCGTAACCCTTCGATGCGGCGCTCTCTTGGTAAGCCTCGGTGGACATGGTTGATGACATAAAGGACTTCGAAGAAATTGCATTTCTTTGTATGTTCAACCTCTGACTCAAAGCATTGGTTAACTGAAACTTTATCCTGAAATTGAAAAGAAGAACGCAACCGATTCATTAAACCCCATTCTTGAAGAGAAGAATAAAAATTCACTTAAACCCATATACTCCAGAGAATAAAGGTAGTGACTTTGAATGCGAAATTTCACAGCAATTTCATTAAATCAACCTAAACCCATAAGAACCCAGAACCTCATGAACATAAAGGTAGTAACTTTCACATTAATCTCAGGGAATTTCTAAAAACCAACCTAAACCCATAAGTCTCCAAGCACAAAGACTGCAAATTTTTCGGAAAAGTGACATGAAAAACGAAGTATTGAGCCGATTAAACTGAAAAGAAAGGGGAAAAAGAGCGGAGCTTGTACCTGGGAATAGGGGAGGAAAATGGAGGCGAGGAGAGAGAGGAACAGTGCCGGTGAAGAGAAGGAGGGAGTGTGGTAGTGAAGAGACGAGGACGAGAAGCCATGAATCGTCGTAAATAGAGACGTAGATAAGAGGGTTTATGAAGAAACGCCATGGAATTGGAACTCTTGAGGTTTTTCTTCCGTGTTCTATTTTTTTTTTTTTTTTCACCCTTGGCAGTATAAAGACAAAAACCCTATTTCCTATCTGAAATTGGAAAAATGCTTACAACGATGCCGAAGATCTGGAGAATTTACGAGAGGGTTCGAGGAATAGCGCTCACAAGGGACACGTTCCAATTCATCTTTGAATTAGAAACCGACTTGCTTACAGTGATGAAGTTTGGTTTTTGGACTTTCGACGATTGGGGGATGGTAATGGAACGCTGGGTTGAAAATCCTCCAGCCAACTTTTTAAAGACGGCTCCAGTTTGGATCAAGATTCCGGTGAACTATCGTACGGCAAGTACTGTTGATACGGTGGCTAGTCGTATTGGTCAGATCAAGGTGAATGATTATGACCCTTTGAAGCCGTTATTACAAAATTATATTCGTGTTCTGGTGCTGTTGGATTTGGATCAACCAGTACGGGTCACTTTGCCAAAGGGAGATGTGGCTATTGTGGAGATTGAATACGAGAGAGTTCGGAAGAAGTGTTTTCTCTGTATGCGTTTAACTGATGAAAAACAGAGGTGTCCATTATTTAAGGATAAAAAAAACAGAGGAAATAGGATGGAGGCTCGTGGTCAAGGATCGAAGGAGCTAGTACGACATCATCATCAAGATCTATCCGAGAAGATTATGCCATTGTTTGCGCCTACAGTTCCACCAGGTTTTGAACCACCTGCAAACTTGGTGGCACCAGAGGTTTTTGAACAAATGAGAATCTACATGAACTGTGTGGATCCTGAAGAAAGACGGATACGTGAAATCAAGATGAAGCAGACGATGGATAGTTTGTCTCAAGACCCGATTGCTCAGAGATCTTATTTACGTTTGGAAGCTCGACCGGTAGTGGTAATCATATCAATCAGGATAAAAGTAACGTCTTTGATTTCAGTCAAGTCGATTCTCCACAGATTGCGCGAGAGATAAACGGTACTAATATGGGTATAGTCCCCACTGATAACGCGCCAAGAAGTAAGAGAATTGAAGGAGACAATGATAATCTCAAAGAGATGTCATAAGGAAATTTGGTTTTCAATAGCCTGAATCCTGTGGGGTTTCAAGGTAATGAAGATACTGGTGATCATGAGCCTACGATGGTACCGTTGACATTTCATATGGGTAAAGCTGAAGCGAGTTCATCGGGAATTAGTGGTAAAAGTTTAAACTCTGGTCGTCGAGGTTCCTCCTGGTCAAGAAAGAAAAGGCACACTGGTGGGAGTAGTAACAGTGTGAGGGTTAATAATGCGGAAGAGGGAGATCAGAGCATGAAGAGAAAAGCAACTGAGGTAGCAGAAGTTTCGTCAAAACTTTCCAAACAAGCTGTGGGTTCGATGGTTCACCAGAAACCATCCAGTAAAGATATATGACGACGCTCAGTTGGAACTGTCAAGGATTGAGGAACCCCTTGACGGTTCGACGCCTAGAGGAAATGTGTCGTGAACATTTCCCGGACTTTGTGTTTCTCCTAGAGACTAAAAACTCTAGTGATCACGTGTCAGGAATTCAAAGATCGTTGGGTTATGATCACCACTTCTTGGTGAATCCAGTGGGTCTTAGTGGTGGTTTGGGTTTGTTTTGACGTGATTCGCATACGGTGGATGTCTTATATGCGGATAATAGAGTGATAGATACAAGTGTGAAAGTAGGATCGTCCACTTTTTTCATGACTTTTGTATATGGAGATCCTATTCGACAAAGAAGGAGTGTTGTGTGGAACAAACTCATTGATATTGGTCTTACAAGAGATGCAGCTTGGTTCTTAGTTGGGGATTTCAATGAGATTATGAATAACACAGAAAAACAAGGAGGTCCGTTACGGGCAGAAGCTACGTTTTATCCATTCCGGTCTTTTGTCCGAGATTGTCGTATTAAAGAGATTCCAAGCTCTGGTAATAAGTTGTCATGGGCTGGCATGAGGGAAATAGTGAACTCAAATGGAGAAAAGAGAATGTATGGATACAATGCCGGTTAGATAGAGCTTTTGGAAATGCGGAATGGTTTCGGTTATTTCCAAAATCTCATGATGAATACTTGATACGGTCTTGCTCAGATCACCGTCCAATTTTGACAAAAGTTATCACCAACAATAAAAAATGCAGGGGCCGGTTTTATTTTGATAAACGGTGGTGCCACAAACAAGAAGCAGTAGAAGTAGTCAAAAGAGGATGGAATCGTCATGGTAACAAACCACTTTCTGATCGAATATCAGATTGTAGGCAGGAGCTTGCGTTGTGGAAAAGAAGTAACTCTACTAATTCTAAGACTAAGATGCAGCAATTACATAAGGATATTGATGAGGAATCTTCAAAGCTTCAACCGAGTATGAGCAAGCTGGCGGTGTTGAAACTGGAAATGGAAAAGACGAACAGAGAAGAGGAGGTTTATTGGAGACAGAGAAGTTCTGAAAAATGGCTAATGGAAGGAGACCAAAACACAAGACTTTTTCAAGGGAAAGTGAAGACCAAACAGATGAAGAACAATGTGTTTTCTTTACTTGATGAGAATGGATTGGAACATTTTGATGAAGATGAGAAAGGGCAGATTGCAACTTCATACTTTGCTAACCTTTTCAAATCGACGAATCCTGCTACGTCCCAAGAATTATTGGCCGGTTTTGAACAGAAGGTGACAAACAGGATGAATAGAGAACTAACAAAACCGGTATCAGATTCTGAGATTAAAAAAGCGGTTAAATCCATTAAGAGTGATAGTGCACC
Organism: Draba incana; assembly: GCA_963576765.1. Lineage (NCBI taxonomy): Eukaryota > Viridiplantae > Streptophyta > Magnoliopsida > Brassicales > Brassicaceae > Draba > Draba incana. Next base: position 50,196,930 of record OY755203.1, on the reverse strand, counting down.
CGGAGCTGATGGAATGACGGGTAATTTCTTTCAACATTTTTGGTCAATCACAGGACCACAAATCATTATGGAAGTCAAGCAATTTTTTGTTAGTGGCACATTTCCGGAAGACTAGAATTTTACACAATTATGCTTGTTACCGAAGAAGCCAAATCCGAACGCAATGACGGATCTAAGACCAATCAGTTTATGCTCGGTAGCTAATAAAATTGTGTCGCAGATATTGTGTGGCCGACTTAAGCGTATTTTGCCCGTCCTCATATCACCAACTCAAGGCGCTTTTGTGGCTGGTCGTTTGATATCGGATAATTTGTTAGTGGCACACGAGATGATTCACGGGTTAAGGAATAATCCTAAATGCAAAGAAGGATATCTAGCCATCAAAACGGATATGTCTAAGGCTTATGATCGGGTTGAATGGAATTTTCTTGAAGATTTGTTTCGGAAGATGGGCTTTGCTCAACAATGGATCGCATGGATCATGTTCTGCGTACGGTCAGTCACGTATACAGTTTTACTCAATGGTGAGACTCATGGTTTATTAAGCCAGAACGTGGAATACGACAAGGTGATCCGTTGTCTCCCTTTCTATTTATCCTTTGTGCGGAGGCCCTTGTGCATGTGATGAATAAAGCGGAACGTGAGGGTCGACTATCGGGTATGAAACTATCAAACAAATGCCCTTCAATTCAACATCTTCTTTTTGCCGATGATAGTTTCTTCATGTGTCGAGCAACTCTTGATGAATGTTCTGAATTCCTTCGGTGTTTGAAGTTATATTGTGACTCGTCGGCAGTCACCTATGGGCGTAATGTTGACCCCATAATGAAACGAGTTATGTCTTCACTGCTTGAGATTGATAAAGAAGGCGGGGATGGGAATTATTTAGGATTACCGGAATGTTTTAGTGGTTCTAAGCGGAAACTTCTTGCATTTATTAGTGATAAGCTAAACAAAAGGCTTAGTGGATGGTTTGCCAAAACGCTTTTCCTTGGTGGAAAGGAGGTCCTCCTAAAGTCTATTGCCATGGCTTTACCGGTTTATGCAATGTCTTGTTTTCGATTATCTAAAAATCATTGTCAACAACTTACAAGTGCGATGTCTCGGTTTTGGTGGAATGCGTGTGAAAAAAAAAAAAAATTCATTGGGTTGCTTGGAAAGACATATGTCGAGCAAAGGATAAAGGTGGACTTGGTTTTCGGGATGTTGGAGAATTTAATCAAGCCTTGTTAGCAAAACAAGCATGGAAAATACTTAATGAACCAGACTCTTTGATCTCAAGATTATATAAAGGAAGATATTTTGCATCGAAAGAATTCTTGGAGTGCCGTAAGGGTTATCGTGTTAATTATCGAACAAACTGATTCAGAACCAAAGCGTGCCTTTGATATTATTGATCAAGGCCATTAAATAGCCGAAACAGAGCAACAACACCTCCTTAACATACGGAGGATTTTCTAAAACAAGGAAACAGACTAGAACGTGCAAACGTGTTCTCAACAACACTAAACAACTACTCCTACAAGTGTGGAGTCGTTATTGAACAAGTAAAGACTTAAAACAACTAACAAATTCCTTCCCTAAACTGTTTTTGCAGAAAGCAAGAACAGCTTACTTCGGTACCTCAATCAACCCCATCATCCTTCTCAGTTTCTCAAACGTTTCCAGCTTCAACGGTTTGGTCATGATATCCGCCAACTGATCTTGAGTACCACAGTGAATTAACTTCACCTTTCCTTCTCCTGTTAATTCCCTTAAGTAATGATAGCGAACCTCGATATGCTTGCTCCTTCCATGATGAATTGGATTCTTTGAAAGCTGAATAGTAGAACTATTATCGCATTTGATGATGATGCAATCTTCAATACTCTGCCCGATCTTACTGAGGACCCTTGCCATCCAAACACCTTGTGTCGCACAAGATACAGCGGCAATGTATTCCGCCTCGGTAGTCGATAGTGCCACAATCGATTGTTTCTTTGAACTCCATGAGACTGCTCCTCCTGCTAGCAAGAACACATAACCGGACGTGCTCTTTCGGTCGTCCAAATCACCGGCATAATCGCTGTCTGTGTATGCTTGAAATCCCCTGTTTCCACCACGCTTGAACATAATACCCAGATCAACAGTGTTCTTCACGTACCTTAGAACCCTTTTGACTGCTTGAAAGTGAACCTCGGTTGGATTCTCCATATAACGACTCGCAAGGCCCACCACGAATGTCAAATCTGGCCTTGTGACTGTGAGATACATTAAACTTCCGATCATCTGCTTGTAGAGAGTTGTGTCACGTGTTTCTCCACCTCCTTTCTTCGAAAGTTTAGCCCCTGGAACAATCGGATTGTTCACTCCATTGCACAAGCTCATCTCAAACCTCTCCAACACTTCCTTGGCAAATTTCCTTTGGCAAATATAAATGCCTTCATCTCTCTGTAATATCTCAACACCCAGAAAGTACCTCATTTTGCCAAGATCAGTCATGTCAAAATTCCTTTTCATCGATTCCTTGAAGTCGTTGATCATCTTCAAGCAGTTTCCTGTAAAGATCAAATCATCGACATACAAACTCACAATGAGAATCTGACCTTTCTCCTCTGTTTTGGTGAATAAAGTATGTTCTGATTCATTTCTCTTGAATCCTTCCCTGATGAAATAACTCTCTATCTTGCTAAACCAAGCACGTGGAGCTTGTTTTAGCCCATAAAGAGCTTTTCTCAGTTTATAGACTTTTCCTTCGCTTCCTTTCCTCACAAATCCTTGCGGTTGATCGATGAAAACAGTTTCTTGCAACTCCCCGTGCAAGAAAGCACTTTTAACATCTAGTTGATAGATGTTCCAATTCTGATACGCAGCCGTTGCGATAATATTTCGAATAGTATCCCATCTCGCAACCGGAGCATAGACTTCATTGTAATCGATACCGTACCTTTGCGCATACCCTTTCGCAACTAGCCTTGCCTTATGCTTGTCTATCTCTCCTTGTTCGTTATACTTCGTCTTGAACACCCATTTTACCCCAATTATATTCGTTCCTGCAGGTTGATCTACCAGCTCCCAGGTTTGGTTTTTCTCAATTGACTCGATCTCTGCTTTCATGGCTTTCCTCCAAACCTCATACGCAACTGCTTCCTCAAATGTTGAAGGATCTCCAATGGCTGCAATTACTTGGAGCACCATCATATCACCAATGAATTGAGCCACGACTTCTTCTTCAGTTGTTTCCCCACATTCATAGTCTTGTAGATAAGTGGGACGTCTCGTGTCGCGTTTTGCTCTGGTTGCAGCAGCCGGTTCTTCATCAACTGCAGGTTCTTCTTCTTCTTCAATGACAACTTCTGTTTCAGGCTCTGGTTCCAGAGGCTCGTTGTTCTCATCGTTTTCTTCTTCGTTCAGGAACTCTTCTTCTTCAAGCGTGTGATTATCATCATTTTCCCAAGTGAGCACCGCTGAGTTTGTGCTTATTCCTTCAATATCATTCCTTCCCCAATCCCAGTTCCTTGTTTCTTCAAAAACGACATCTCTACTCACCAAAATCTTCTTGGAAATGGGATTGTACATTCGATAGGCCTTTGACTCATCACTGAAGCCTAGAAAGATGCACTTGCAGCTTTTGTCATCCAACTTGGTTCTTTTTGCTTCAGGGATGTGAACATGACCAATGCACCCAAATACTTTAAAGTGCTTCACATCAGGCTTAACTCCACTCCAAGCCTCTTCAGGTGTTTGATTCTCCAAGGCTGTCGTAGGACTGCGATTTAGAACGTATGTGATCCATCTGACTCCTTCAGCCCAAAACTCTTTCGGCATCTGTTTCTCAGTAAGTGTGCTTCGAACCAGATTCATGATCGTTTGATTTCGTCTCTCTGCCACACCGTTTTGTTGGGGAGTGTAGGCTGCAGTGAGTTGTCGTTTGATCCCATGTGTTCTGCAAAACTCATCAAACTCGTTTGAACAGAACTCTCCTCCTCTATCTGTTCTAAGACAACATAACAACATACTAGATTCCTTCTCTACACTAGCCTTGAAGTTTTTAAATGTTCCAAAAGCCTCTGATTTTTCTGCGATGATGTAACTCCACATCTTCCTACTGTGATCATCGATGAAGGTCAGAATATACCTCTTGTGGCCAATTGAAACCGGAGTGATCGGTCCACAGATGTCAGCATGAATCAACTGCAGATTCTTTGTTGCTCTCCATGAGCTTTTCTTCGGAAAAGATCCTCTCTTCTGCTTTCCCACCAAGCAATTCTCGCACACCTTCTTTGTTGCCTCAATGAGCGAGAGACCTCTGACCATTTGCTTGTGACTCAACATATGGAGACTGTTGTAGCCTAAGTGTCCAAATCTGCAGTGCCATAGGTGAGCATCGTCTACAGTTTCAGCTTGGAGACAGGAATCCATTCTTACTTCTTGTGCCACAATTATGAACATCCGGTTAGTGCTCATTGCTGTCTCAATGATGAGTCCTCTCATTGAGTGATAAATTCTACATACATTGTCTCGTATGAGAATTGCCAGGTTCCTCTCTTGCAGCTGACCAATGCTCAGGAGATTATTGCTAAGCTCCGGAACATAGTACACATCCTGTATGACTTGAATCATACTATTCACCTTGATCTTGATAATGCCTTTGCCTTGCACCACCATCCGAGCACCATTTCCCAGCTTCACTGAGTGGCGAAAGTTTTTATCCATCTCTGAAAACCACTTCTTGTTGCCGGTCATGTGATTGCTACATCCACTGTCAAGAAACCACAAGTCTCTCATTTTTTATCCATTGAGTTCCACATGCGCCATAAGCAGAAGCTCTTCTTCTTCATTAAACTCGACATAGTTCGCTTGCTTCTCTGCTTCTGGACATTCAAACTGGTAATGTCCTAGCTTATGGCACTTGTAGCATTCGATCAGAGCCTTGTCAACAGCTTGTCTTCCTCGACCTCTACCCCTGCCTCGTGATGTTCCTCCTCTTCCTCTTCCTCGAGTTCCACTCCATTCATTGAATTCAGCGGTCACCTTCAGGACATTGTCGCTGCTGCTAGATCCTTTGGCATGTTTCATGATGTTTTTTTCGTGACACAGCAAAGAACTTTGCAGAGCATCCACCGAAAGACTCTCTATGTCTTTAGACTCCTCGATAGAACACACGATGTAGGTGAATTTCTCAGAGAGTGTTCGCAGAATCTTCTCCACAATCTTGATGTCAGGCATGTCCTCTCCAACGTTTCTCATGTCTGTCGCCACCAGCAATACCCTTCCGAAGTACTCTGTGATGGTCTCAGCTTCCTTCATTTCCAGAATCTCAAACTCCCTTCTCAGACGTTGAAGCTGAGCACGCTTCACACGCTCATTTCCCTGATATTTTGTTTTCAGGGAATCCCACATCTGCTTGGCGGTGTCTTTCTGAATGATGGTTTTGAGAATGGACTTGTCAATCGCCTGAAACAAGTAGTTTTTCACCTTCAGGTCCTTGAGCTTCTTCTCGGCAAGCTCCTGTCTTTGTGCTCCATTGAGGATCACTCCTCTGGCTGGCTCAACGTAGCCTTCTTCTATTAGATCCCACCACTCCTTGGATCGTATGAGATTTTCCATCAGCATACTCCAATGTTCAAAGTCTCCATCAAACTTTGGGATCGTTGTCACCACTTTCATGTCTGCATCACTCGACATGTTTTTCTCTCTTTATCTGTAAACTCACAAACTCTCAGCTAATAATTTTTGCTCTGATACCAGATGTTAATTATCGAACAAACTGATTCAGAACCAAAGCGTGCCTTTGATATTATTGATCAAGGCCATTAAATAGCCGAAACAGAGCAACAACACCTCCTTAACATACGGAGGATTTTCTAAAACAAGGAAACAGACTAGAACGTGCAAACGTGTTCTCAACAACACTAAACAACTACTCCTACAAGTGTGGAGTCGTTATTGAACAAGTAAAGACTTAAAACAACTAACATATCGACCATCGTATGCATGGAGGAGTCTCATGTTTGGTCGAGAATTGTTAATGAAAGGCTTAATCAAATGTATTGGGAATGGCAAGAAGACAAAGGTGTGGCTGGAGAAATGGATTTTTGATACACACCCAAGGGCACCGATTCACAAACAAAGCATTGTTGATCTGAATTTGCATGTTTCTTCTCTTATAGCTCCGAATGGTGAATGGAGAAGAGAGATGGTTTCAGCTCTGTTTCCTCCAGAGGATGTTTCACGGATTATTCAATTACCAATTGGTACAATTGAGGACCGTTACATCTGGGCTTATTCACCCAATGGCTCGTATACGGTTCAAAGTGGTCATTGGTTACTAGCTAACAATCAAAGTGTGGTATCGTCAAATCTGTCGGCCCTAGATCATATGCGTATTCAACTCAAAAAGAGGGTATGGAAGATCAAGACTATCCCTAAGATACGGGTTTTTCTATGGTGAATAATTTCTGGTGCGCTAGCGGTTGCCGATCGACTTCAAACTCGTGGTTTGACCATGAATCCTACTTGCAAATTATGCAATGGTAATGTGGAAACAATATGCCATGTTCTGTTTGGTTGTCCGACGGCTCAGGATCAGTTTGAGTTTGCAAATATTCCGAGTCCACCAAGAGGTTTTTCGGTCTCTTTAGAGGATAATATGCAATATATGTTCGATCTCATGGAACAAACAAGTTTATCAGAGGAAATTCGCATCACTATCCCTTGGATATTATGGAGCATTTGGAAAAACCGTAATAAAATCTTGTATGCCGGTATACAAGAGGCTGTGGAGAAGGTTGTGGAGAGAGCGCAAGAGGAGGCTTACTTGTGCAAAAAGGTTAACTCAGAGGCACCAACTATAGTTTCTTCAAGTTTAGTTAATAGAAGGATCAAGGAAAGATGACAGGTGCCGGTGTATGGAGCCATCAAGTGCAATGTCAATGTTAATTGGAGAAATGATCAACTTCATTGTGGTGGTTCATGGATTATTCGGGATCATACCGGAGCAGTCCTTCACCATGCTAGGGATGCATTTACACAAGCCCACAACCGAATTTATGCAGAGTTGAGAGGTATTGTGTGGACACTTCAAAGCTTAAAGGATTTGCATTATAATGAAGTGACGATTGCCTCGGATTGTCAACCAGCTTTGGAAGCAATATTTAAACTGTATGTTTGGCTGAGGTATGGTGCTTTACTTGATGCAATACATACGTTACGTTCCCAATTCCAGAGTTGCGTATTCGAAGAGGAAGCCCCGAGTGCTAATGGTGTGGCTAGAGCGATTGCAAGAAGCGTCACGAGAGATGGTCGATTCCAGTCGTATTTGGGCCTTGGTGGTCCTTCGTGGTTACTTGATCTCATTGCTCGAGAGGCAGTAGAGTAGCATCTATTTTCTCCTTTTCCATTAGGAGATTGATGCTGCATACTTTCATACCTGTTGGAGTTTGTTCCTATACAGGTGTCTTATGTTTTGTTTTAACTCTTTCATATTCAATGTTTTCAGACGTTAAAAAAAAAATGGAAAAATTGTACATAAAGTAAAAAAAATTAATAAGTTAAAAAAGGAATTTTGCCGCCGTTTCCAATGCAATTGAATACTCCGAGAGGCCGAGACTTGGGCTTACTTAAAAATAAGTAAGTAACCAAAATATTGAATTAGATTTATCATTTATGTAAGGTCTAAAGTTTTTAGGAGTTTTGATTATGTTTCTTAGAAAATGTATTTTTCTTACAAAAGATTGCTTATAAACATGTTGACAGAAAGTTGTAAACATGTTAACAATACATTGATCTTACCTTGTGAACGATGAATGGGTTGTGAACGATCAATCATCATCAAGAACTCTCTATTAGAGTAAAACCAAATGACAACTGAAGCTATTGATAAAAACACTCAAATGTTTTTCACAGATTTAGATATTAATGATGTATCAATCCTCAATTAGTGGCTTAATCATGCGTACAAGAGACAAAGTACAATATGATTTGCTTTACAACTGTATATTTGTATCTTTAAAAACAATTAATGATCCCTAATCATTAGATCTTTTTAAGATTCTCTTTACAAATCTATAATTTTTAGTAAACTACCAACTCCATAGGATCCAGGAAAAAGCACACAACCATTTGGAAGTGATGGTATCCAATTGATAGGAAAGATGAAATCCTATTTTTCCTGCCGTCGAGCAATTATGTTCAAGGTCTTAACTCTTAAGTGATACCGCATGTCTTCGGTGTAGGCTTTAAGTGGTAAGGAATCATTCTCTTTGTGAATTATTGGTTGGTTCTTTGCATTTGGACATTTAATTTGACTTTTTTGGTCAGGCTCGTCCTAGTGGTTTGAGATCTTCTTACACACCCAACCATACGTCTGTTCTGGTTATGGTCAACCAAACTGAAATGGTGTTTGACCTTGCACAATTGATATTGAGAATTCCCGGTTACAACAGTCTTGCAGTCTACAACTGACATATGATTAAATAATGAGTGTTTTCTGTGAAAAACAACTTAACAAAACTTGAGATGTAAATTAAAATCCAACATATTTCAACAAAACAAATAAAAACTCAATCTATATAATGAAAGATTGTCGTCATAACATCTATTAGATTTGTGTTGCTTTTGGACATTTATATAAACATATAATATGTAATTTCTTACTTTGTTCCTTCTTTTCTTTATATACATGAAATAATATAACATTGTATAAACTAGTTACTATAATGGAACATCCATGTTTACTATTTACTTCAAGTTTTTAGGAGTTTTGATTATGTTTTTTAGATAATGTATTTTTCTTACAAAAGATTGCTTATAAACATGTTAACAGAAAGTTGTAAACATGTTAACAATATGTTGTACAATTTTTGAATACAAAGAAACCAAAAAAATCCATATATGCTTAGAACCGGACAACCCGTTAATGTTAATATATGCAAGATATGGTGATTGGAAATGTGTAAATTACCATATTTCAATTGTAATACTATACTCAAGTCAAACAAATTGATATATTATGATCTTTTTATAGTTTTATCCATGTCCAAAGACAACCTTCGGTAATATATTTCTTTCCAAGTGCACTTGAATTAAAGTTTTCATCTCCCAAAAGACTACTAGACCAAAATCCGCATGGTTATACAGTTATACTTATCTATTTTGACTTGTTCTGTACAGTGACATTAATTATATGGCTATACTTATCTATTTTGACTTGTTCTGTAGAGTGACATTAATTACATGGCTATAGTACTCAAAAGAAATTGGTGGATCCAAACAACCACAAAGAGTTTGATCAGACTCCCTATTTATTTCCAGCAAGTGTGGTCTCACATCTGTTGTTAAATTTGGTGCTTGTGTGTTGCTCTTTTTTAAATGTTGGTCTCGTGATACGCCAACTGATGATATGCTATGGCTCTTATCTTATCACGAGTGAAAGGAATATGATAGATATAAGAAGGTGTCTTTTAGAACAACTTTAAAGACATTTTCATATCCCAAAGGCTTCTTTAAGAGCTCAAGTCCCATTTCAACCACACACGCATACCTCCATCCACACCTTACGTGGCTTTTCGTAAATTCACATATTTGCATAGATATACGTGTATGTATGTATATATATGAATTTTCTTATTAAGATCAAATACCAAAATCTTAAATATCTTAGAAAAAGTAGTTGACCAAAAATATACAATGGGTTCTAGTCCAAAATGACACATTTATACTTGAAATCTTATTTATCAAAATTAGTATCTACTCCTACCTTGTACTCTTTTGGTGGATTCAATCGTTTTAGCTTTTATAATTTAAAGAATCATTAGGTTATACAATACAAACATTTGTTCGATTTGATAAATTTATATTTAATAATACTAACTGGAATAATTTTTTCTTCGAAATGTCATTTGATGGTGATATGTGAGGATGCCATCTTCTAATTTATTATCCATGAATAACAACATTTTAAACACGTATATAGATGGAAATTATGTAAAATCTAAAATCATTGTTTTAGTTTTAAAAAACATATGAATAAGACAATAATGTTGTGAATCAAGAGAACGAATGGGGAAGATTGTGTTTATTCATTAATCATAAGATCCTTTATATAGGATTATTACAAGAGAGAAAAGGAAAATTCCTTTTCCTAATGGGAAAAAGGAAAGTACATAAAAGGAAAATCCTAATTCAACTAGGATTCATTAAACCGGCCTAAAGACTAAGTGTTAATGGGCCGTAAACGGACCAGAACTAGTTATGACAATCCACTATGATTTATAACACTCCCCCTTGGATGTCATAACTCTAATGGGCTTGTAATACGCTTTGGATGTTGCCTCATTAAAACCTTACCAAGTAAAACCCATTTTGGGACAAAACCGTGGTGAAGGAAAAAGAGTACAACACGTATTACTCCCCCTGTTCTGAACCTCACTGCAAGTCTTTCAAACGACGCATTCCAATCTGATAAGTAAGTTTCTTGAACGTTGAGGTTGGAAGTGACTTGGTGAATAGGTCTGCTGAATTCTCACTTGATCGTACTTGCTGCACTTGAATTTCTCCATCTTTCTGTAGATCGGATGTGAAGAAGAATTTTGGCAGAATGTGCTTCGTCCTATCACCTTTGATGTATCCATCCTTAAGTTGAGCTATACACGCTGCATTGTCCTCGAACAAGACCGTCGATTCCTGCTTACCTTCGGCCATTCCACAATCCACTCTTATGTGCTGGGTCATCAGCCTTAACCAAACACACTCACGACTAGCCTCATGAATTGCCAATATCTCTGAATGATTAGAAGATGTAGCTGCAATGGCCTGCTTCATTGACCGCCAAGATATTGCAGTTCCTCCATGAGTAAACACATAACCTGTCTGGGACCGTGCATTATGAGGATCTGAAAGATAACCTGCATCAGAAAAACCAACTAAACCGTCCTTAGATTGGTTAGTATAAAATAGACCCAAGTCTTTCGTTCCTTGTAGGTAACGAAGAATATGTTTTATCCCGTCCCAGTGCCTTTGGGTCGGACATGAGCTAAATCTTGATAATAAATTCACGGCAAAACATATATCTGGCCTAGTGTGGCTTGCCAGATACATTAAAGCTCCTATGGCACTGAGATATGGCACTTCGGGACCAAAGACTTCTTCAGAGTCTCTCTTAGGACTAAACGGATCCTTTTCTAGATCAAGAGATCTCACCACCATTGGGCTGGACAATGGGTGACATTGATCCATATTAAAACGCTTGAGTACCTTTTCAGTATATGCCATTTGATGCACAAGGATTCCATCATTTATGTACTCAAGTTGCAATCCCAAACAGAACTTAGTTTTGCCTAGGTCTTTCATCTCAAATTCTTTCTTGAGGCATTCAACTGTTTGGACAATTTCACCAGGGGTTCCAAGGATGTTCAAATCATCCACGTAAACTGCTATGATAACAAACCCTTTGTTTGCAAACTTTTTTATAAAAATACATGGACTGATGGGATCATTCTTATAGCCTTCTTTGACTAAGTACTCACTCAATCTATTGTACCACATACGCCCACTTTGCTTTAGTCCATAAAGGGATTTGTTCAGCCTTATGCAGTGTTGTTCTCGAGAACCTTTCTTATCTTTGAGCTCAATACCCTCTGGTAATCTCATATAAATCTCATTATCCAGTGGACCATATAAGTATGCAGTTACAACGTCCATTAACCGCATATCCAACTTTTCTCTTATAGCCAGACTTATCAAAAATCTAAAAGTTGTAGCATCCACCACAGGGGAGTATGTCTCCTCATAATCTATTCCTGGTCTCTGTGAGAATCCTTGTGCAACAAGCCGTGCTTTATATCTCACGATTTCACCATGTTCATTTCTTTTCCTCACAAAGACCCATTTATGTCCAACTGGTTTAATCTCATAGGGTGTCCGAATTATTGGACCAAAGACATCCCTTTTCCTTAAAGAATTCAACTCCACGTTTATAGCTTCTTTCCATTTAGTCCAATTTTCACTCTGAGTGCACTCATATATCGACGTGGGTTCTAGATCCTCCATAAGTTCAAGTGCTACCTTAAAAGCAAATATATCATCGATTTCCATACACTTTCTATTCCATTGTATTCCAGACATAACATAATTCATTGAGATCTCATTATTTTCAGGAACGTCAGAACCATGAAACTCGGCGTCCCGAGTCTCATTGCTTGGAACTATCGGTTCAGTTATGTCTGGGGTTCCATCAGATTCCTCAACCACGATTTCAGTACCTTTCTTTCTTTTCCGAGGATTCTTATCTTTGGAACCTATTGGCCGGCCACGTTTTGAGTGTGGTTTAGATTCTGTAGCAACTTGATTGTGTCCCTCTTGAACATCAATTCTAATCGGTGCATTAACAGCTGGTATGTAAGACTTAGTTACTCTTTTCGGGTCAGCAAAGGAATCTGGCAATTGATTAGCTAGCTTTTGTAAATGTATAATCTTTTGGACTTCTAATTCACATTCTTGAGTCCGAGGATCTTGCCATTTTAAGGACGTTTGATTCCATATAATTTCCTTTACCAGTCTGTTATCTCCTCCTAATGTTGGATAGACAGATTCGTCAAAATGACAATCTGCGTACCTGGCCTTAAACAAATCACCCGTGGTTGGCTCAAGATACTTAATGATAGTAGGAGAATCATATCCAACATATATCCCCATCCTCCTTTGAGGTCCCATCTTTGTTCTCTGTGGTGGTGCAATAGGCACATAAACGGAATATCCGAATGTTTTAAGATGGGATATGTCTGGCTCTTGACCCGTTATTAACTGTGATGGGGAATATTTATGTTCACTAGATGGCCTGATACGAATTAGCTCTGCTGCATGTAAAACTGCATGTCCCCAAGCTGAGACCGGGAGTTTTGATCTCATTAGCAACGGTCTAGCAATCAACTGTATGCGTTTAATAAACGATTCAGCCAAACCGTTTTGTGTATGTACATGTGCCACAGAATATTCAACACTTACCCCCATGGACATACAATAATCGTTAAACGCTTGGGACGTAAATTCACCAGCATTGTCAAGACGTATAGTCTTTAAAGGAAAATCTGGAAAGTGTGCTCTTAAACGTATGAGTTGGGCAAGCAATCTTGCAAATGCCACATTTCTAGTTGATAATAGGCAGACATGTGACCATCTCGTGGATGCATCAATAAGGACCATAAAATATCTAAACGTCCCACAAGGTGGGTGTATTGGTCCGCATATGTCTCCTTGAATTCTTTCCAGAAAATTTATCGTTTCCTTAGTTACTTTGATTGGTGATGGCCTAGTAATGAGTTTCCCTAGTGAACATGCTTCACACGTGAGATTCTTTGGGATAACTCTCCTTTCTTTCAAGGTGTGCCCATTAGTACTTGCTAATATCTTTCGCATCATGTTAGCACCGGGATGGCCAAGCCGGTTATGCCAAAAAGTGAAATTCTCAGTAAACTCTTTGTTTACCATAGCATTTGCTTCTATCATTCCGATCTTAGCACAATAAAGGCCCACAGAAATGGCAGGTATAGTCTCTAGGACTTTCTTATAGCCATGGACGGTTTCAAAGATTTGAAGGAATTCTTTGTTATTCTCGTCCTTAGTTTCAACATGAAGACCATTCATTCGAATGTCTTTAAAGCTCAATAGACTTCTCTTTGAACTAGGTGAATATAACGCATTAGAAATTTCTAGATGCGTGCCCTTAGGTAATAAAATATGGGCTTGACCGTGGCCTTCAATTAAATTTGCTATACCCGCAATTGTGGTTACATTTGCCTTTTTAAGTGTAAGATCAATGAAGTATCTCTTATCTCTTAATATCGAGTGGCTTGATCCACTATCCACAATGAACACATCCATATCGTTCATACTTCAAAAGAGATAACAATAGATACTTTTAAATAACACTCTTTCATTCCATAAAGTTTAATAGAAAGCAATAACACAAAACCAAAGTATAAAGTGTAAAAACGTAAAACAAGCAAAACACAAAACACCAAAACAGAAAATCAAAATCAATCACTTAAGTATATCTGAGGTTTCAAAATTCATCAAGTCATCTTGCTCATGATCGAAATCTCCTTCATTATCATGCTGGATCATATGAGTTTCTGGATTCTTCCCTTTAAGGCTCTCTTGATAGAGTTCAACCAGATGCTTGGGAGTCCTACATGTCTTAGCCCAATGATTACTCATTCCACATCGATGGCAAACTGATTTTGGGTTTGATTCTCGTGGTTGAGAAGTAATACCACGGTTATTACGATCATAGTCAGTTCGGTATCCGCGTCCTCGTCCTCGCCCGCGGTTAGAATGATCGTTATGGAATCCATGGCCTCGGCCCTGACCTCGGCCGTATGGATTAAAATGGCCACGGCCACGTCCTTGCCATCTACCCCCACGTCCACGACCACGATGTCTATAATCACTTTGGACGTGGTTAATTTCTTTCTTTTCATCTGTGGCCACATTCGCTTCAGGAAGTGGGGCTGATCCAGGAGGTCTCATCTCACTGTTTCTCATTAGCAGTGTATTATTCTCCTCGGCTAGTAATAGACATGCTATAAGCTTTGAGTATGTCTCAAAACCTCTTTCACGGTATTGCTGTTGAAGCAACACGTTATTAGTGTGAAAGGTGGAGAAGGTCTTTTCCAACATGTCTTTCTCAGTTACCTTCTCACCACATAGTCTCAATTGAGAAACTATTCTGAACATAGCCGAGTTATATTCTTCCACGGACTTGAAGTCCTGGAACCTGAGATTCCTCCAATCATAATTGGCCTTTGGTAACAACACCGTTCTATGGTGGTCATATCTTATCTTTAATTCTTTCCAAAGGTCCAAAGGGTTCTCAATGGTTAGGTATTGATCCTTGAGACCCTCAACAAGATGATGACGAATGATCGATATCGTTCTGTATCGATTCCTTTCATTCTCATTATTATCCTCAATGATACATTCGCCAAGTCCTTTAGACTTTAGATTTATCTTAGTATCCAACGCCCACTGTAAGTAATTGTCTCCAGAGAGATTGAGGGCAGCATAATCCAAATTGTTGATTTTCGACATCTGAAAACATTCATCCTATTCTCTAAGAACTATAAGATTTTAAAGTTTATGCATATGATGCAAAATAGGTCATGGGTGCTTATATAAACGGGTACGGATGCATGATGCTTATGAAACCAGATTTTTATGTTTAACAACCTAACATAATGTTTTTATATGCTCATGATGCAAGCCTAGTATTCAAATTCTAAACCGTATGATGATATGACCGGATTTTAATCAAGCATGTTATGTCTATATGATGCAATCAGTTTCAGTTTCATGTTTATCAATCAACGAATCAATCCAAACAAGCAAACAAACAAACGAGTTCAAATAAATATGCAACCAAATTTGGACAGAGTGTTTACTGTCGATCGACGGGTGATTTGTGTCGATCGACACAGTTTAATTCAAACAACAAATTCAGGCAGAAGTTTACGTGTCGATCGACATAAAACTAGTGTCGATCGACACGGGTACAGATCATGCAATCGGTTTGGATTTTAATTGAATTAGGTTAGGGTTTCAAGTTAGGGTTTCTAGTGATTACGAATCATGAATCAATAAACACAATCAAGCAAGCAATAACAATAACAAGCATGATTCAGATTAGGGTTTCTAAGATTATCATGAATCTAGGTTCTTTAGATTAGGGTTTCTTATTGTTTACCTTAACCTCCGTGAGTCTTCTAGTTCGCCGTAACCGTTGATAGGCTGTATGAACTTTCTTCTAGTTCGCCGTAACCTTAAAGGCTGTATGAACTATGATTTGAACAGTAACGCCGGATGAACAGTAATCGTCGATGAACAGTGCGCGATGAATAGTGCGCGATGAACAGTACGCGATGAACAGTACGATGAATAGTAACAATGAACAGTAATCGCGTTTTTTGTGTTTTTAGGGTTTAGGGAGCAACTCGTGCTGATAACGTGTTGTGAATCAAGAGAACGAATGGGGAAGATTGTGTTTATTCATTAATCATAAGATCCTTTATATAGGATTATTACAAGAGAGAAAAGGAAAATTCCTTTTCCTAATGGGAAAAAGGAAAGTACATAAAAGGAAAATCCTAATTCAACTAGGATTCATTAAACCGGCCTAAAGACTAAGTGTTAATGGGCCGTAAACGGACCAGAACTAGTTATGACAATCCACTATGATTTATAACAAATAAGTTAATAACTGGACTATTTTGGTTATTGTGTTTTCAATTTAATAACAAGGTCTCTCTTTGGATTTTCTGAAAAAATTATAAACTTAAGCTAACTTTTATGGACCGATGTTTAAGTTGTAGACCCAAAGAAAAACGGCTTTTTCCATAGCTTTATTCCATGAACAATGAATTTACAATTCTAATTTTATTTCGTGTGTTTGGAATTTTAAGAGTAGTCACCATCTCACCACAAATAATTCATATCTCAACAAACTCGGTTTAACGACCAAATCTGCCGTTTTAAACCGGTTAAAGCAAACGATCCCTAAATGGCGGTCCCAGATTCCCGACCGTTACCACTCAAAAACATTTGTTTCTTTCTTCAAAAAGAAAAAAAAACCCATAAAATTCACACGATTTTATTGACCACTAAAATCCCGAAAATACCCCTTAATGATTCTTGTAACCAGATACTTTTCTTTCAAAAGTAAACCGAATAAATACGAAAAAACAGAGAGAGAAAGAAAAGGAAAGAAAAGAGAGAAGAAGAAGCTCTCATCACTCATCTGTTATCTTCTTCTTCTTCCTCTTCTTTCTTCTACTTCGTCTTTGAATTTTCTTATTTATTTTCTTTATTGTGTGTTTAATGTGAATAAAACCCATTTATCTTATTTTCCACACACGCCTCTCATTTTTCATTTCAATGGCGATGAAATCTCTTTCCCCTGTTCCTAAGCTTATCTCCACAACTCCAAGCTCTGTTCTTTCTTCCGACAAGAACTTCTTCTTCGTCGATTTCGTTGGTTTATACTGTAATAAATCCAAACGAACCAGACGCAGACTTCGTGGAGCTTCTTCTTCTTCTTCTCCTCTGTCTCGTCTCTCCTCTGTTCGTGCTGTTATCGACCTTGAACGCGTTAATGGCGTTTCCGACAAAGATCTCTCTTCTACTTCCTGTCTTAAACCTCAGGTATGTTCCTTCGTTTCTTTAGTTTTCTCTTTTAGATATTTTCACAAACACCATACGTGCAAGTTACGACCTTTGGTTTTGTGATATGATCAGGTTGCTAATTTGGAGGATATATTGTCTGAAAGGGGAGCTTGTGGAGTTGGGTTTATAGCAAACTTAGATAATATTCCTTCACATGGAGTTGTTAAAGATGCTCTTATCGCTCTTGGGTGTATGGAGCATCGTGGAGGTTGTGGATCAGACAATGATTCTGGTGATGGGTCTGGTCTCATGTCTTCAATTCCTTGGGATTTCTTTAACTTATGGGCCAAGGAACAGAATCTTGCTCCTTTTGATAAGTTACATACTGGTGTTGGCATGATCTTTCTTCCTCAAAATGAAACCTTTACTCAAGAAGCCAAACAAGGTTAGAATCCGTAAATACACGCCATACAGATCGATCCGGATATGTTACTGAAGTAATTTCCCTTTCCCTTTTTTTTTTTTGCGTTGTAGTTATTGAAAACATATTTGAGAAAGAAGGATTACAAGTTCTTGGATGGAGGGAAGTTCCTGTGAATGCTCCGATTGTCGGTAAAAACGCGAAAGAGACAATGCCGAATATACAGCAAGTGTTTGTTAAAATCGCGAAGGAAGATAGTACTGATGATATTGAAAGAGAGCTTTACATATGTCGGAAATTGATCGAAAGGGCGGTTGCTAATGAGAGTTGGGGAAGCGAGCTTTACTTCTGTTCATTGTCCAATCAAACTATAGTGTACAAGGGCATGCTGCGATCTGAAGTTCTTGGATTGTTTTATCTTGACCTTCAAAACGAGCTTTACACGTCTCCCTTTGCGATTTATCATCGAAGGTATAGTACAAACACTAGTCCGAGGTGGCCTCTTGCTCAACCGATGAGGTTTCTTGGACATAACGGGGAGATCAATACCATACAGGTTCTACTATTACTCTAGACATGTGTTATGAATCATAATTCTACTCTAAAATATCTTAGCTTAAGAAGATTATTTGTTTGAATTATGCAGGGGAATTTAAACTGGATGCAGTCTCGAGAAGCTTCATTGAAGTCGTCTGTTTGGAACGGCCGTGAAAATGAAATTCGTCCATTTGGTAATCCTAGGGGATCAGATTCTGCTAATCTTGATAGTGCTGCAGAAGTAAGTGATGTTTGCTTCTTGTGTATAGTGTATTTTTATATGATCTCTTGTGTTGTTACTAGTCGTAGAATTAGGTAATGTATGAACTCGATTTGGATATCTTGCAGATATTGATAAGAAGTGGTCGAACTCCAGAGGAAGCTCTAATGATTCTTGTCCCTGAAGCATACAAAAATCATCCAACCTTATCTATCAAATATCCTGAAGTTGTAGATTTCTATGACTACTACAAAGGACAAATGGAGGCTTGGGATGGTCCTGCATTACTTTTGTTCAGGTAAATCTTTTGAGGACTGACCGTAGTTTCCCTTCTTACTCGATCAGTTTAGGACATCTAATCGAGCTAACTTTTTCTGTGGAGTTGGTTAAGGGACTTATCACCTTCGAGTCGAGTCACTACATTCTTGTTTGTTTGCCTGTTGTGTCTGAGCTCAGGCTTTCTATTCCCTGTCGTTTCTCCATTCTTTTTTTCCGGCTTCTCTTCAGGTTTATCTGACACTTGCTACTTGAATTCGTCTCCCCTAGTGATGGAAAAACAGTTGGTGCTTGTCTTGATCGCAATGGGCTTCGTCCTGCTCGATATTGGCGGACAAGTGACAATGTCGTCTATGTTGCATCGGAGGTAATTCACCTGTCCACTAATCTATAAAAGTACATTTACTTGATTGATCCAAGTCACTCTACCACCAGATTTACTGGTTTCACAAGACTCACTAGGTAAGAGAAGCCAATTCATCTTAGTAAATAACTTATACACAGTTTAACTGGTCACACTTGAGTATCAGCCAATGACAGGAGCAGCAAAAATTGGTCCTTTTGTAGCTAAGAATATACAAAAGTGTTTGTATCTGGTGGCTATGAGATGGAGACAAGATTGGTATATCTCAGAATGCACATCATGGAAATGGAAATTGCTGTTCTGATGACTTAAACCGTGTTTTCGTAAGTTCTTAACTTATTATGCTGACATAATTACCATGTGATTGGCTTGTTTAGGTCGGAGTTGTACCTGTTGATGAGGCGAAAGTGACGATGAAAGGCCGTCTAGGACCTGGAATGATGATCGCTGTTGACCTAGTGAATGGCCAGGTTAGTAGATGAGCAGTCCAAATCTTGGTTACTCTATAATGATAAAAATTTCTGTAATGAAATAAATCATTAACTAACTCGCAACTCGTTTAACTTTCAGGTATATGAGAATACAGAGGTCAAGAAGAGAATATCTTCATTTAATCCATATGGAAAGTGGATCAAAGAAAACTCCCGGTTCTTGAAGCCTGTGAACTTCAAATCCTCAATTGTAATGGAAAATGAAGAAATCCTGAGAAGCCAACAGTAAATATACCTGAACTTTCTTCTTTTTGTTTAGATATGCAACTTGTTTCATTAATCATTAGGAATGTAATACTTACAGAATATCATTTTATCAGGGCATTTGGTTATTCAAGTGAAGATGTGCAAATGGTTATTGAGTCTATGGCTTCTCAAGGAAAGGAACCAACCTTCTGTATGGGCGATGATATTCCGCTCGCAGGATTGTCTCAAAGGCCTCACATGCTTTTCGATTATTTCAAGCAAAGATTTGCACAGGTACATTCAAATCATAGGAATCTATGTATACCTTTCTCATAACTCTATTTTCCAACATTCTGGTTTCAAATGTTGATCACATGTTCTGGTTTCAGGTTACAAACCCTGCCATTGATCCTCTTAGGGAAGGTTTGGTTATGTCTCTTGAAGTAAATATTGGAAAACGTGGAAATATATTGGAGCTTGGACCTGAGAATGCCTCGCAGGTTATTCTGTCTAACCCCGTGTTAAACGAAGGAGCGATTGACGAGTTAATGAAGGATTCATACTTGAAACCAAAGGTTTTGTCCACATTTTTCGATATAAGAAAAGGCGTTGAAGGTTCCTTGGAAAAGGCTCTTTATAATCTTTGTGAAGCAGCTGATGATGCTGTCCGAAGTGGTTCTCAGCTTCTCATTCTTTCAGACCGATCCGATAAACTGGTAAAAATGTTACACTTCTTTCCTAGGATTCTTGCCAAATCCCTTAAAATAGTATTTTCCAACTTTCAACTCTCTTGGTAATTTGGCTCCTTTCAGGAACCGACGCGGCCTGCAATTCCGATTTTGTTAGCTGTTGGTGCAGTCCATCAACATCTGATTCAGAACGGTTTGCGAATGTCAGCTTCCATTGTTGCTGATACTGCTCAGTGCTTTAGTACTCATCAGTTTGCTTGTTTGATTGGATATGGTGCAAGGTTGGTTTCTTTGGTTTGCTCTAAATTTTCTAATTTTTTTTACAAACAACTCTTAGTTAGTTTATAACTCTGCTTTTTGAAATTTCTCCATAGTGCTGTATGCCCATACTTGGCATTGGAGACATGTAGACAATGGCGGTTAAGTAACAAAACTGTGGCCTTTATGCGGAACGGAAAAATTCCCACTGTAACCATTGAGCAAGCTCAGAAGAATTATACTAAGGTGAGGATTTCAGTTTCTTAAAGATGTTTCGCTAGTAATTGTTTTTATCTTTTAGTTGTTTAAATATTGTAAAGGATTCTGATTTCCAAATCACATATCTTGCAGGCGGTTAATGCAGGGCTTCTTAAAATTTTGTCTAAGATGGGAATCTCATTGCTTTCAAGGTTCCATTTATTCTTCATGGATCTCTCCTCTACTATTTTCTGTATATATATCTTATGTTATGTACATTTCTACAACAACTGACTTAGCATTTTTCCTTGTTCAGTTATTGCGGTGCTCAGATATTTGAGATATACGGTTTAGGGAAGGAGGTTGTTGATCTTGCATTCACTGGAAGTGTGTCGAAAATCAGTGGACTCACATTTGATGAGGTGAGGAATAACATCACTATAATATTCTTATTACTTTTGATCTAATCAACAATGCTTCTAAAGAAATGCTTATCTTCTTTCAGTTGGCAAGGGAGACATTGTCTTTCTGGGTTAAGGCCTTCTCTGAGGATACAACTAAGCGATTAGAAAACTTCGGTTTTATTCAATTTAGGCCTGGAGGTACAAAAACATTATTTTCAAGTTTTTTCAATTCTTGATTAAGATCAGTATGTTCTATGCATTTCCTCTACAACAAACTCTTGTTATTTTAGGTGAGTATCATTCAAACAATCCAGAGATGTCTAAGTTGCTCCACAAGGCTGTCCGTGAAAAGAGCGAAACTGCGTATGCAGTCTATCAACAACATCTCTCTAACCGACCTGTTAATGTAAGTATATACTTGGTCTTTCTCAAGCCTTCTTTAGTCTATCAACAACATTCCACAAGGTCACTTATTGGTATCGGCCTTTCTCTAGGTCCTTCGTGATCTACTTGAGTTCAAGAGTGACCGGGCACCGATCCCAGTGGGGAAAGTCGAACCCGCGGTTTCTATTGTTCAGAGATTTTGTACCGGTG
Organism: Draba incana; assembly: GCA_963576765.1. Taxonomy (NCBI): domain Eukaryota; kingdom Viridiplantae; phylum Streptophyta; class Magnoliopsida; order Brassicales; family Brassicaceae; genus Draba; species Draba incana. Next base: position 50,175,156 of record OY755203.1, on the reverse strand, counting down.
GAATGTCACTTGGTGCTATTTCAAGAGAAACTCATGAAGCAATTGCTATTGCAATGAATAGAATTGGTGGCAAATCAAACTCTGGAGAAGGTGGAGAGGTAAATATCCATTTTCTTTTCCAAATGACGCACCTATGAGTAAGAAAAATTAAAATCTAATCATTTCCCTTGGTAGGATCCTATTCGCTGGAAGCCGCTTTCAGATGTGGTTGATGGATATTCACCAACATTACCACATCTTAAAGGTCTTCAAAACGGCGACATTGCAACGAGTGCTATCAAGCAGGTCATATTCTCATCTTGTACTAGAAGATGCTTGAAATCTTTTTATAGAAAATCTCCATCTAATGCATTTTTTATTCTCTCAGGTTGCTTCAGGGCGTTTTGGAGTTACACCAACATTCTTAGTCAATGCAGATCAATTGGAAATCAAAGTTGCACAAGGTGCCAAGCCTGGTGAAGGTGGTCAGCTTCCTGGTAAGAAAGTCAGTGCGTATATCGCAAGGCTAAGAAGCTCTAAACCTGGTGTTCCGCTTATATCCCCGCCTCCTCATCACGACATTTACTCGATAGAGGACCTTGCTCAGTTGATCTTTGATCTACACCAGGTAATTGATTGATCTGTTCAAAACTCAATAAAGAGTTGAGCTAAACAAAATGAAATCCTAATTCCCAACAACTGAACAAACAGATTAATCCAAACGCAAAAGTATCAGTCAAGCTCGTTGCAGAAGCTGGAATCGGAACAGTTGCTTCTGGAGTTGCAAAGGGTAACGCTGATATTATCCAGGTAACAAACTTGAAAATTAAAACATTTCCTCTTATTGCTCCCATATTCTTGCACCAAGCAGTTTCATTATTCCTTTATGATATGATTTTCAGATATCTGGACACGATGGTGGAACCGGTGCTAGTCCAATAAGCTCGATAAAACACGCTGGTGGACCTTGGGAACTTGGACTAACTGAAACTCACCAAGTAAATAAATCTTTTGGCTAACATGTTGCTTGGACCTTATGAGTCTCTTAATTAGAAAAAACTTATTTCTTTCTACTTGGTTTATTCTCTTTTGTAGACTCTTATCGAAAATGGACTTAGAGAAAGAGTCATTTTAAGAGTAGATGGAGGCTTAAAGAGTGGTGTTGATGTTCTAATGGCTGCAGCTATGGGTGCTGATGAATACGGATTTGGTTCTTTGGCAATGATTGCTACTGGTTGTGTTATGGCTCGTATTTGCCACACTAATAATTGCCCAGTGGGAGTAGCAAGTCAGGTATATACTCAAAAGTGCTCGTAAACTTCTTATTCATCTTCTATTGAGTTTCACTAATGCTTGTAAATGGTTTCAGAGAGAAGAATTGCGTGCAAGATTCCCTGGTGTGCCTGGTGATCTTGTCAATTACTTCTTATACGTAGCAGAAGAGGTTAGTATCTCAATACGTAATATCTCAATCTTTAAGACTCTTTAATGTCCTAAAGGAGGATATCTTCTCTGCAGGTGAGAGGTATCTTAGCTCAGTTGGGATACAACAAGCTAGATGACATCATTGGAAGAACAGAGTTACTGAGACCACGAGACATTTCGCTAGTGAAAACTCAGCATCTCGATCTGAGTTATCTTCTTTCGGTATATGATTGTATCCAGACTCTATATATTTCTTCTACATGACATGAAAATATCATACAGTTTTACTAATTTCTCTTCTTTGTTCACTCTTTTAGTCTGTTGGAGTACCTTCAATGAGCAGTACTGAAATCAGGAAGCAAGATGTTCATACAAATGGACCAGTTCTCGATGACGATATTCTTGAAGATCCATTGGTAATAGAAAATCTTTCACTTCTCTTTCTCACATGGTTCTACTGAATTTAGTTACTGACAGTTTTAAGATATTTTTCAGGTGATTGATGCAATAGAGAACGAAAAAGTGGTTGATAAAACAGTCAAAATATGCAACATAGACCGTGCTGCTTGTGGTCGCATCGCTGGAGTCATCGCAAAGAAATACGGAGACACTGGCTTTGCCGGACAAGTGAATCTAACGTGAGAAACAAAATACTTAAACTTCTGTATAAATCGTTATGTTCAATCCGGTTAATAGCTTTTCTTGTCTGCAGTTTCCGTGGGAGCGCAGGACAATCTTTCGCCTGCTTTTTGATTCCCGGTATGAATATCCGGCTCATAGGAGAGGCAAATGACTACGTAGGAAAGGTAAATTAGCAATCCATATCCGCAGCAATCGGTTTTTTGTTCATCAATATTTTCTTGTTATGAAATGGTTTTTCTTATTTGAAGGGAATGGCTGGTGGTGAAGTAGTAGTAACTCCTGTGGATACAATCGGGTTTGTACCCGAGGAAGCAACCATAGTCGGAAACACTTGCTTGTATGGTGCAACAGGCGGTCAGATATTCGCTAGAGGCAAAGCTGGAGAGAGATTTGCAGTGAGAAACTCACTCGCTGAAGCCGTAGTTGAAGGTACTGGAGACCATTGTTGTGAGTACATGACTGGTGGTTGCGTCGTCGTGCTTGGAAAGTAAGTAAAAACCGCAAATGATTCAAAACCCCTCGATAAATAAACTCCGTAAACTGAAAATGTTTTTCATTTTGAAACAGAGTTGGAAGAAATGTTGCTGCTGGTATGACTGGAGGCTTAGCTTACCTTCTTGATGAAGATGACACTCTTCTTCCAAAGGTTACTTTCTTTGCATCCTTTTATTTGTTATAATGTGAAATTTAGAGTCTTTCTTTCTAACATTTCTTTGAACAAACTCGATTATTAGATAAACCGAGAGATAGTGAAGATCCAGAGAGTAACCGCGCCTGCAGGGGAATTGCAGCTAAAGAGCTTAATCGAAGCACATGTTGTAAGTCATAAAACATAAATCTCTACTCTCAAAGATCTCAATTTGATCAATATGGTTATAATCAGTCTCTTTATTGGATCATAAACACCTCACATTTTTGTTTTGGTTAAAAGGAAAAAACCGGAAGCAGCAAAGGCGAAACGATTCTAAAGGACTGGGAGAAGTATCTACCTAAGTTCTGGCAATTGGTTCCACCGAGCGAGGAAGACACTCCTGAAGCTTCTGCTGCTTATGTAAGAACAGCAACCGGTGAAGTTACATTTCAATCGGCATAGAGATCATCATTATCATTCAAGAATATTGCAGTTGAAACAGAAGCATTGATACATCAATGGTGGACTATGGATGGGCAAAATCACGAATCATTCATGGATCATTGTGTTGGACAATACTTATTGTCCTTTGATCTTTACAGTAACATGGTTGCTATAACTGTACAGTAAAATAACTGCATTCAACTGCCATAAGTCATACCATAAAATTTGCATACTCTCTTTAAATTCTTATATAAAGTTTCCGAGTTAAAGAATCATTAATCTTACAATAAGAAGAAAATGTTACAAAAGAGTACAAGTTCTAAAATCTGATAAAATTCTAACATTAACTACTACAAGTAACAAGATTCATCACTCCTTGTAAACTCTCATCTCTCAATATGATTGGCGAAATCCGAATATAATATCATTGAGCTCCTCCAATATCACTTTGCAATCTCCTCTCATCTGAACAAAGAACAAAAGAAAATCAGCTTTTAGATTCCTTTTCACTTTATGAGTTTCAAGTAACAAGAACACCTTTAGGAAAAGTACCTGAAGATGAAGAGTGTAGAAGATCCTTGCGGTGGAAGAAACCGAAGAAGAGACACTCATAACATTAAGTCCATTTTCTTCTAACCTAAGCAACATGTCAGAGATAGATGTCCATTTCGATGTAGCAATCTGGACAGCTATCTCTGTGTCGGTAATCCAATTTGCCGCGATCTGTTGCGACATAGAATCGATTGATCTGTTTCTAAGCTGTTCTTGGTGATGATGCAAATTCGCTGTTTTTCCTGAGATTCTCTTCAAAAGCTCTTCTTTCTTTCGAGACAAACGTTGTAGCTCTTGCTTCTGCTCTGGTATATACTTCACCACTCTTGATACCGTCATTGGAATGCTCAACTTCCTCTACATATTCACAAATCAAAAACCTTTAGTACACATATACTACATCCGTTTCAATTTATTTGATGTTTTAAAGATTTTTTTGTATAGTATTGTTTTAGAGTTTTTATGCAAAATTAGTTGTGTTTTTGTTGTTTGAGTTCTGCGGATTGATTTTTTTATTAGCTGAATTGTTCAAGAGTTAGACGATAAAACTTGTTTTATTTTGAAAAGCCTTAAACATCAAGTTATATAAAACAGATGTAGTATACCAAGATTACAAAACCTAATCTTGATCGAGATTTTAGGTTTAAAGAACAAACCTTTTGATCAGAAGGAGGCAAGAGATCACGAAGAGAAGTGTATAAGCCGTTGAGCTTTCTACGACGGTCACGTTCGCTTGCGTTGTGACTAAGTTTCTTCTCCAAAACCGTTGTTCCAAGATCTTCTTCTTGAGCATTGTTACTATTAGAGTTAGTACCATTGCTATGACTAAAACTCATTTGATGATCAAGATTATTATATTTCTTGGAATAATCATCTGATTGGGCTAAAAGATTATTAGGATGAAGAAAAGAAGGAAGATCGTATTGGAGAGTAGGAACAAAGGAATCAACTTGATGATGAAACTGATAGTCCATTGTTGAAGACGAGTACCATTCTTGTTGCTTGTCAGGAAACATTTGTGGTGTTAAAGCACACATTATTGTTAAGAGAGGGAATTTGATTGGTGAAGAAGAAGATAAGATTGGATGTGAAAATGGAATCTTAGCTAGTTGTGTCGCCTAAGTAGTTGGTATTTATAGCTCCATGATTTCTGGGATTGTTTTTTAAGGTTTTTTTAAGCGTTGTCGTACACTCCACACGCGGTCTCGTGCCGGAACGAGTAGGGCACGAGCTTTTCGTACAAACGTTATCTATTTCTTAATCTTTTCCTTACTAAATATAATAATAATTACACTATGATCGAGGTTTTGTTTTTGTCGTTATCAATTGTATCAAGATTTAACCTAACATTTTTATCCAAAAAAAGAAGAAGATTTAACCTAACATGTGGTAAAAACTATCTTCCCAATAATAGATACAAATCTATATATGTAGATTTGTATAGAACAAATCTCTTATGGAGATAATAAATTTCAGAGTCTTGTAACCAAGAACTTTTTTTTTAAGAATAAAATACACAAAATTTAATTCGGAAGAGCCTACTATATATATCTTATATGTAAGATTTGCAAATTTAGTTAATTTGGATTAAGATTTTTTTTCAAAGTTGTCTATAAAGAATACAATTGAAAATAATGTTTTAAATACATAATCCACATGTTAATGTACATGTGAACGCAGCTTGAGGGTATCTGCATTTGCTCGTTTCACATGGTTCAATATATCATAAGTTAACATGTTTATATTTATATACATACATGTATGCATACATCATATGAAATTTAATTTTAGATTACATCGGTGTATTAACTTACTGAAGTTTTGATGATTTCACACAAGAAATTCCTGCACGGTAGTTATCCATCGTGCATCCGAATAAAATAGACAAAGATTAAAAAGAACCGTCAAAGCTATGTTAGAACTTCGATGCTCTAATCGATGACGTTTATCATCACTTCATTTCAAATTATTATTTTTTTGATAAAAGCATCTCATATTATGTCATTTAACGTGAAGAGGTACTATCATATATACTACATTGAAAATACAGAACTCGATCCATAGGCTGATATGATTTAACCCGTTTATTTAGTTGTATTTCAATTCCACACTGTATATAAGTTTTCGATTTTATATTTTTGTATTATTGATCTTAAAGTTGGGGCTTATCGGTTATTACCACTTACAAGTGCGATCGATATGTCTCCATCCGAATTTTGACCGTATATATGTCATTGGATATTGGGAATTATTGCGATTTTTTTTTTTTTTTGGTTCACAAACACAACATAGATAAAGCACCCAAATCGAAGTTTAAGTGATCAATTAGTTCAAGCGCAAAAATTGAATACAATAGAATATGAAACTATGTGAATTTACTTTTTCAAAAAACAAAACCTATGTGAATATACATATCACTATATGCTACACACGGCTTTTACTAACCTTACTCAACCTGCATTAAACCATCTATCATGATAACATGTATGATGTATCATACGAAACTTTTAGATAACTTTGGATCTATAACTTCTGCATCAATCTTTAAACTCTTAAGGTTTTTCAATTCTAAATACGATTTAGCAGCATTTTTTTACCCATTAACCAACTAGACCAAACAAATTAAGAAGTGTAATTCTATTTCTTTATAGTTGAAAATTAACTCATTTCATTGTAAACTAAGAAGATCCCCAACAATGTAAAATGTTCACACTCATGTGACGAGTGAATAAAGTAACAAAACATGAAAGAGGGTTAAAATGTACACGCTTTTTGGTCAACGGCTCGTGTAAGTCGTGAGTTTGTACCGAAGAACCACATCTTCATGTACACATCATCAGGATCACCTACTTTTAAGATTTTTTTTATTAGCTTTATATTTCAAATTTATCTGTTTATTTCACATATTTCGAATGTTTTTTATTTAAACTTATAAATATGTATCGAGAATAATGAACGATCAAGTTTACTCTTTTAACTTCATCTTCCACAAGAAAATGAATTTCTTTCTGTTTAATAAGTTTTTTCCATCGGTTCAAAAGATATTAATGGCATTTTAGATTGCAACCCTATGATGTTGGTTATGAAGAAAAAAGCCCTAAAATGTCAATTGCATTAAAAAAAAAAAACGAATAATTTGAAGCATATAATAAAAGCTTGACCTAACCAAGGGTCTCGCCTACGTTGACATTATAATAAGTAATGTTTTTGAATTTTGTTTTTGTTATTTTTTAAAAGTGAAAATGACTTATTTTTTAAGTTCTTTCGAATATGCAAGAACGTAAGAAAATGTTATAAGCAGAACCTTTTCCATATAAAAATAATTTACTCTTAAAATCGCCCAAGGAACCAAGCGACTATCACCGATGACAAGTCCCCTAATGGTCGAAGCTCTAGTGGTTCGTGAGGTTACTCTCCAAGCCGCAAATAGCAATCTTCCCATCGTTCGGATCCACTCCGACTCGAAGCAATTAATTAATATCATCAATTCCCGAAGCTCGCATCTGGAAATGTATTGGATCCTACAAGATTTACTCATTTTTTTCTCAAAAATTTCAATCTCTATCTTTTGTTTTCATTTCCAGAGATCTAAACTCTTTGGCCGATGGCCTTGCTAAGTCTGCATTGTACCGAGCAATGGTTATCACTTGTTCTGCTCCAATTTCGATTTAATGAATCTACAAAAGTTTGACCTAAAAAAAAAAGATTTAAACATACAACATCCATAATGGAAATAACGAAAACGAAACATAATCAGACTGATCTCGTAAGAGAAAATTTACTAAACAAATTGATCTCTGGATTAATTATTTAATTTTCTCTACTTTTTCTTATAAGAAAGTTAAAAGTTACTCAAAAACTATATGATAAATTTTGGAGGAAACATAGTAGTGGAATAGTTTCTTTCAGATTTATTCATTAGCCAATAGGCTTTCTTTACATATTTGATAATAGGAAATCTACCTATTTAACAAGAGAATATACACAAATATATTTAACTTTCCTAAATAACTCGATCTCGTATAATTTCCGAGATCTCCTAACACCCTCCCGCAAGCTCATACGTGGTAACACGTATGAGATTGGACAATCTTCAAGTCGTCTTCGGCCATTGATTCGGTGGAGAATACTTTAGTAGTTGTGTATCTCCATCATCTCTCGCGTCACCTTGCAAACTGAACGAACTCGTCAATTGGTCCATGCTCATAATTCACAGCAACGCCATCATATCATCGAACGTTATCTTTTTGTAGTATTAGACCAACAAACGAATCTTTGGATCCAGTGGAATCATCATCTTCGTAGCTAAATTTGTAGTTAGAGCCACATGAAGATTTGACAAAAGAAAAATTCCACAAGTGGATTTGAACGAACCCATCAGTGGTCCATGCTCACAATCCACATCAATATCATCAACATTGAACGTTAGTCTTTTTTGTAGTATAAGATGAACGATCAATCTTTTTTTTTTTTTTTTTTTTAAACAAAACTTAATTAGTAATAAAGTGAAATCAAAAGAAGAAAATCGAAGAAATAAGAAGGAGAAAAGAACAAACGATCAAAGATTTTCAATTAAGAAGAAGACTTTTTTTTTTTTCAATAGAAAAATCAGTACGTAAGATAAGAAAACAAGAGAAAAATCCAACTAAGAAGAAAACAATCGTAGTAGAAGGAGGTCAAAGAGAAGAAAGACAGAAGTTTAGGTTTTTTTTTTTTTTTTTTTTTCAAAGCGGAAGATAAGAAAACCTAAATCCCATAGAAATTGGATCAAGGCTCTGATACCATGATAAATTTTGGAGGAAACATAGTAGTGAAATAGTTTCTCTCAGATTTATTCATTAGCCAATAGGCTTATTTATACAAAGATCATAACTTGTCTAACAAGTTCTTTACATATTTGATAATAGGAAATCTACCTATTTAACAAGAGAATATACACAAATATATTTAACTTTCCTAAATAACTCGATCTCGTATAATTTCCGAGATCTCCTAACACTATAAGACCTTATTTCCTCTCAATAGTAAAATGCAGACGACAAAGAATGTTAATTTGATTAGACAAAAAAAAAGAATGTCAATTGATAGTCTAAAAAAAAAAGATAGAAACAAAATTAAAGAAAAAATGTCATTTTAATGATGGTTAGCACGTCCGCGACAAGCCAGAAAATATATTCCTATGCATGAGAGTGAATGGAAATTAAACTTTTGCTAGTACTATTTTAAATTTTCATTTGTACTTTGTGTCAACTTACACAATTTAGAAATGATTTTTGATTACCAACATTAAAAGTTTTATGCTATTTTAAAGATAATAGTACAGTGCTACACAAACACCAAAACTTTGAAGTATTTTTATATAACCATAGGATGGTCCGATGGTGTAATATTCTTGCATAATAAGTTAAATATACTTAAATGGCATCTTACCATATAGACACAGAAACGGAGAGAGTTTGGAAAAAACAAAATGACATCTCACCATCGAATCTCTAACATAGTCTTATACATATTACATATATATAATATATAGTCCGTATAAAATAGTTACAAAAAAATCACTAATATCTTATATCCCAAAAAAAAAATTCAGGTCCTAAGGAAGTTCTTGAAGAACATAACAAGAAACATAACATAGGGAAGCTATGTTGTGAATATCTGAATGACGAAGATTCATCTAAATCTGCGTTTTGTCTCTCCGTAAGCAACCACCCCAAGAACGGTAATGGAGTACCCGCCGATTCCCATAACCGTAACCGGATTTTGAAAGATCAAGATCGAAATCACCACTGCAACTGCTCCTTTAGCATTTCCAAGAACCTTTACAACGCGGAAAACACAAATCAACATTGTTATTAGTCTCGTTCTCTCCAAAATCTTCACGGTTTTAGGATTCGAGATAGAGAGAGAGAGAGGCGACTTTTACCTGGAGAGTGAGGGCGCTTGTGTATCTGGTAACCAGAAAATTCAATAAATTGGCTGAATAAGCCATTACCGAGTTAACAAGAAGAAGTATCCACAAGTACTGATGCTGTTTTGCGAGCGTCAAGGTCAAGCCGATCACGTCTGGTTCCATAACTAGCGTCACGGGAAGAAGAGCTACGACAGCTATTGGGGACATATACAACATCAAATTCATCGAATTCAATTTTTCCCTACAAGAAAAACACAAGGAAAAGTTGAAAAACAGAGATCTATATATATATATATATATATAAAGTTTGGTTGGTAACAAATTTAATTCTCTGATTTAAAACCTTAACCTAACATACAACATTTTACCTAACTAACCATTTATGAGATTTCTTGATCAGGTAACACAAGTTTACGGATTTGATCATCTAAACTGGTTACAGAATCTAAACTCTTATCAGATAAATTAAGGTATTATTTATTTACCCTTCTGAAGAAAGTAAGATGCCTTGAAGAACAGATTTAAAAGCTCTAGCCGCCGTAGCGCTAATGCACATAATGAAACCAAACCAGTGAAATCCTGGCTCACCCTGCAACATAAGAAATAAAATGATACTTAGATCAAAGATCATACACACATATAATCACACGGATATCGTCTTTTCGCAATGGTACAAATCAAGAAACCAAAAAAAACAATGATATGATATAATATAGACTACTTGATAAGCTTCTATGATATAATATAACCACTTGATAACCATGCAGGAGGAAGAGAAATAAGGAGACCCCAAAAGTGATGTTCTACCAAACTCTATTTAGATAACTCAACACTCAAATTTTACAAAGACCCGAACTTCTTCCTTTGTTTAAAGCTAAGTTCTTTCACATTATCATATACAATATGTAAATCATGAATCCATGATCAAAGTTTCCCCAATTATAAATCTAGCATAGTTCTTAATACAATCACTAAAACCCAAGATTGAAATCAAACAAGCCTAAAAACATTTAGTTTTCTTAAACAGAATTCAGAACAGAGTAAGGAAGAACAAGAAAAAAAAGCTTAAGTCTTTCACATCAATATTAACATATACCATACACTTGAACTCTATCATCTAAAATCCAAATCCAAAATTGACAAAACCAAAATTGACAAAACCAAACAAGCCTAAACATTTGGTAACCACACTTACCCCACTAGCGATTACAACACCTGCAACAACAGGAACAAGAGCACCATAGGTAATCCAAGCTTCTCTCTTAAGGGTCATAAGGTAAGCAAACAAAGCAGTGAAAAACGGCGTCGTAGCACCAACGGCTTGATTGAAAGAAACAGGAAGGTACCGGAGAGAAATGTTCCCACCGACAACAGAAGCACAAAAGACAATGCTTAGAGTCGCAACTTTGAGAAACTGAGAACGAGATTTGAGAGATTGGAGAGGAACAAGCTTGAGGAAGACGATAGAGACGTAGCTAAGGATCGCACAAGCGGACATGTGACACATTGTGAGGAAAATCGGGAATCTGAAACCGTAATTTGAGAGGAGGAATTTGTTGAGGAGAAGAACACCGATGTTTGAAGAGTACCATGAGATTATAAGCGTTGATATGAAAAGGGTTTGTTTTTTCGATGATGAAGAAGAAGACGACATTGTTGTGAATTTTCCGATCTGGGTTTCTTCGTCTTCTTCGAGAGATCGAGATCAGGTCCTTTACTTTGGAGCATGGAACGGCAAAGGACACACAAATCCCAGATATATGAAAATAATTGAATAAAAACGATTCCTTTTGTTTTTTTTTTCTGATATTTTGTTTTCGTCGGTTTTATTTCTCTAACGTAAGTAAATACTCTCTCCGTTTTAATTTAAATATCGTTTTAAGGTTAATCTTGTATTTTATAATAAGCGTCGTTTTAGTGTTTCAATGCAATTTTTAGTGTAAAATATTTAATTTACCCCAACCTCTAACCAATAGTAGAATAGAATTCCAATAGTTAACTTACTTATTAGGAACATAATAGAGTTTTTAATATGTTTTCTTAATTTGTGTAAAAAATGTCAAAACGACATTTAAATTAAAATGGAGGAAGTATTATAGAAATGGTTAATTCCTTTTTTTTATATTATAGAAAAAAATATGGCAGAATTTCTCTAATAATTATACATGGATTATATTTACAAGTTATTTATTTTTTCTGTATTTTTCAAATAATAAATGAGATTATACAGAATCTACAAACTATAATGACAGTTTGTGTTTTTTTTTCTAGTGATTTACCAAACTGTAAATACAAAAACAAATCAACGAACTGTGTAACTCCGAATTAGATTCATTTTAAGTTCCATAACCGAACGAACTTTAAAAAAAAAAAACCTCTCTAATTATAATGTCGGTGAGATCAATAGCAATGGCATAATCGTAAATAGTTTGAAATCAGAGACAAAATTCCAAACAGTGTCCTTAGCTAATGGTCAACTAAATTCACAAATCAAACTTTGTTTTGAATCTTGTTTCTTTTTTACTTTTGATCTCTTCAATTTTCCATTTTGTCTTTCTTCGTAAAAACGATGTCAGGTTATCCTCCGACGAGTCAAGGCTACGGTTACGGTTACGGCGGCGGAAATCAACCTCCACCACCACAACCACCTTACGGATCATCAGCCTCATCTCCTTACGCCGTTCCTTACGGAGCACCGAAACCCCAATCCTCCGCGCCGCCTTACGGATCTCAAAATCCGCCGTCTTCTTCACCGTCGCGTTACGGAGCATCACCGTCGCCATCGGCACCACCGTACGCTCCTTCTCCAGGTGACTACAACAAACCCCCGAAAGAGAAACCCTACGGTGGCGGTTACGGCGATTACGGAGCTCCACCACCGTCTGGGCATTCAGATTATTACGGTGGTCCACCTCGTCCGGCTCCGTCTAGTCACGGAGGTTACGGAGCTCCTCCACCGTCTGAATATGGGAGTTACGGTGGTGGTCAGCCTCGTCCGGCTTCGTCTGGGCACGGCGGTTACGGAGGTTATCCTCCTCAGAGCTCTTATGGAAGTCCTTTTGCTTCTCTGATTCCGTCGGGTTTTGCTCCGGGTACGGATCCGAATATAGTGGCTTGTTTCCAAGCTGCTGATCAAGATGGTAGTGGTTTCATTGATGATAAGGAGCTTCAAGGTGCTCTTTCTACTTATCAACAGAGATTCAGCATGAGAACTGTTCGTCTTCTCATGTATCTGTTCACTAATAGCAATGTCATGAAGATCGGTGAGTTTCTTAGTTTCTTTCAATTTAACTCAAATTTGGTTTTGATTCTTGTTCAGTCTTAGGTTTGTGGCACTTAGAAAGGATGTAAAAACTCAAACTTTTCTCTTGTTCATATCAATTAGGTCATATAATCAGGATTTTTCGATTACCATGTTGGAAATTTTATAGACTTTTGTGAACTACGTGCAAAAGAGTACTCTAGTTGAATCTTTTGATTATTTTAGTTCTAGTTGAGATCATAAATAATCATTCTAGTCACATAATCTTCTCGTGTTAGCCTGGTTTTGGATTTTCTCTCTTGTACTGACTTAAGAAATATACATGTTGTAGGACCTAAGGAGTTTACTGCACTTTTCTACAGTCTTCAGAACTGGAGGGTAAGCTCAATTTCTCAATGGTTTTATTACTTTTGTTTAGGTTTCTGCTAGTGGTGGTTTAGTATAGAAAGATTGGTTTAAGTTCACTCATGTGGTTGGTTTTGGGAATGGTTTCAGTCTATTTTTGAGAGGTCTGATAAGGATAGGAGCGGGAGAATAGATGTAAACGAGCTGAGGGATGCGCTTTTGAGCCTCGGGTTTTCAGTTTCTCCTGTGGTTTTGGATCTGCTGGTTTCCAAGTTTGACAAAAGCGGTGGCAAGAACAGGGCCATCGAATACGACAATTTCATTGAGTACGTTATTCGTTCCATACTGGCTCTTTTTTCTTCTTCTTGCTCTAATCGTTGCTAATTAGCGTCTTCTACTTTGCGTTGATGCAGGTGCTGTCTCACTGTTAAGGTACGCTATCCATTATGCTTAGTTTGTTATTTCTGTCAAATGTGTTTGCAATGGATCTTAATCAATTCAATTCTGCAATTTCTTTATGATAATGTGGTATAGTGATTCTTTAGAAGTTAGTGAGTTTGATTTGTAAGATGATGGAAATTGCAGGGACTGACAGAGAAGTTCAAAGAGAAGGACACAGGATACTCAGGCTCAGCTACTTTCACTTACGAAACCTTCATGCTCACCGTCCTCCCCTTCCTCATCGCCTAAGTTATGAACGGTAACCCGCTTGCACATTTTCAGTTTCTTTGTTTGAATGCTCTATGTTGTGAGAATGCTATTGTCAATGGAACTACAAGGAGGAGCTTTTTCGGTTTAGTTGAATTCCAGAGTATAAAACAAATGTGAAGTGTAAAAAGATATTGTGGTATAAAAGTATCAAACAACTCATATTCTATGGTTGAGTATTACATCTTGTTTATAAGATTACATAGAAAAATAAGAATAATTTGTTATGCATATAGTAATTGCTTTGTTTTAACTGTTAATCAGAAGTATATAAAAAAATTTAGTTATGGACGCCAAATTTCCTTTTATGAAAACTTGGTCTCTGAGTTGCCTTGTTCTATCAGTGTGCTGATGCAACGGTCTGTTCATTAAGATAAACAGTACGTCCGTACAGCGGTTGGGCCGGTCTTGCGTTCGCCTCATAACCCTGATTAGTATCAATAATATGTTTAGTTATTCATATACAACAATTCGAATTTGTTCTTAATAAATGTTTATGTGAGAGAGTGAGATTTCTTACACCACGGCGTGCATCGACTAAAGCACTGATTTGCTCACGTGAAACAGTTCCGACCTTGTTGACGATGGTCCACTCGACATCTTGCGTGCAAGGAGGAGTAGTGAGCGATCCACTGTATTCATAGAATTTTGTAAGATCCCATCCGAACTCTCGTGGATCAATCTGTCCAATGCTGGCCTCTCCACCTTGTATGTCCGCGATCGAATTGATCTTGTCCATTATCTATCGAAATCGCATAAATAAGCCAGAGGGTTTGAAAAATGAAAACTAGGGTATCGTAAATACATAGAATCGTGGTTAGAATTTACCCGTGAAATGAAAGCATTTGGTTCACCTTCTCTGAATAGAACTCCGATAACTGCCAAGCGTCCTTCGTCACTTTTATGTACCATGTGAAGTTCCATGGCCATTCTAAACAAAAATAACCCAGGTTTGATATTATTAGCTCGAATGTGTATATAGATTAGAAATGATGACTAATCTTTAGTTGTCTTTGCATTCTTTACCTTTGACCATCGAGGAAATGCTCTGAAGGTGCGTGCCAATGGCTTTGAACCAATTTGTAGTCAGTACCATTGATTATGATATGTCCTGCGTCCTCTTCCCATGAAACCTGATGCGCAACAAATCGGTCTTGCTGATTAATTCGTTAAAAAATAAAAGATTTATCGAGGTTCTATGTTTCGCTTGAAAAATGTACCATGATGTCGTATCCACGGTTCTTAAGAGTAGCTTTGACTGGTTTGTAATATGTTTGAAAAAGCTCTGTAGAATTGTGAACAAGGCGAGCTATTTCTGGAGTAAGATTGATCGGCGATTGCCTCTTTCCCGTCCCGCAAATTTTCCATTCTTGCTTGGTACTAAACCATTTCTCAGGATCGGCTAGTGCACCCTTTACGTAATGAAATTCAGTCTCTGTCTCATCTGCAAAACATGAGGAGATACAAGAGTCACTAAAGTTTCTTCAAACATAGGGAGACTGTGAACTTATTATTCTACGGTTTAAAATCATAGTTTCGATAGGAGTTGGATCGCTAAAATTGTGTGTTTTTCCTATTAGTTAGTAGGATCCAAATGGTAACAAATCATATGACATTCAATGAGAAGAAGAAAATTTGAGAATTTACCGGCTGCTAGAGACGAAGAAGAAAGAGCAAGAAATGTTACAAAAAGGATAATGTGTTTGTTCATCTTTTGTTTTTTCTTCTTCTTCTCAAAATATTGTATTCTACCTTCTGCAAGTTAATTCCTTCTTTTTAATTTCTTATATAGGAATTTCTTTTACGCCAAATTTGGAGGTTGTCTAAAAACCTCAGAAAATTTAAGGTTAAAAATTGTCATAGAAATCAGTTTCTATTTAAATGTGATATGTTTTTCTTAATGGTTAAATTGGGTTTAAAATCTCTTGTCTCTATCAAGAGCCCTATTATTAAAAAATGGAGTCTAATTTTAAGTCAATGACATTTTTTGAGAAGTTTGAGTTTGGGATTATTTGTTTATACTTAGACAAGAGAATGAGAACAAATCCTTTTAAGAAAAGCTTTAAATAGTTAAAGATCAAAATGATATTTAGCGACGACTGCATACAATGGAATATTGGACAGACTTTAGGACTAAAAAAATTAATAATTTAACACAAATATCACGTTTACTTAAAGCCATGTAGATCTTCTGTCATTAATGCTGCTAAATTTTTCTCTCGTATAGTTTTATCTTTTGTAAATTTAGATTTAGTGCATATAAAACTAAAGATTAATGATAATTAAAGAGAAACAAAATTAGCTCTACTATATAAAGAAGACCAATTTGATCTCCATGCAAACATTAAAGAAAGAAAAAACAATTTACTTCGTGCAATAGCTAGAGGCTAGTGGTACGGTACCTCAAGAACAATGGAGAGCAAGAAACCACTACAAGAAAACAGCATCAATACTGACAGAATTGTTAGCCGTCAGTAATTCCGTCAGTCAATTCTGACAGATTTCTGACGGTAATCTGACAGAAAATCACTCCGTCAGTATTCCGTCAGAATATACTGACGGAATTACTGACGGTAATCAGTCAATTCTGACAGATTTCTGACGGTAATCTGACAGAAAATCACTCCGTCAGTATTCCGTCAGAATATACTGACGGAATTACTGACGGCGAGGATAGCCGACAGTATTCCGTCATAAATCTGTCAGTATATTCTGACGGAATACTGACGGAAATAATCGGTCATCCAATTCCGACGGTTTTAATGACGGAACACTGACGGAAATAAGATTTTTTATAGGGCTGACGGAATTCTGACGGAATTCTGACGGATCCGATGTCGGCAAACTTTGAGTGGTTAACACATCGTCTGGGTTGGCCGATGGGATTGATGTGTCGTTATGTCGGAGGTTTTGACGGTTGTCTGACGGAATTCTGACGGATTTTCATCCTACATAAGTTTTCCACTTTCTCCGGTTGTTCCTAAGATCATTAGACAAAAAAAAAAAAAAAAAAATTTTAGTTATGAGTTCATATTTTCGGTCATGGATGGACGGGCCAATGATGCAAGAGGGGGGTAACTTATTAACGACTGAATACGCTACTGGTATTTGCGAGTTCATGAAGTTACCTAGAAATCAAGAGGCGGCCAACAAAGG
The DNA here is from genome assembly GCA_963576765.1 of Draba incana. Lineage (NCBI taxonomy): Eukaryota > Viridiplantae > Streptophyta > Magnoliopsida > Brassicales > Brassicaceae > Draba > Draba incana. The sequence continues at coordinate 50,158,098 of OY755203.1, read as the reverse complement.
TCAGCATATCAAATGTCCTTGTTCTAATTGTTGTAATAGAATTAGTGTTGATGTTCCTAATGTTTGGAACCACTTATATAGATATGGATTTAGGGCGGGATATAAGGTTTGGTATTTACATGGAGAAAGGAATTATGAATATGGTAGCAGTAGTAGTAATGCACCTTATTTTCCGGATAGCGTAGGGGAACCTACAGCGGAATTAGATGTTGGGGTAAGTACGGAAGTAGATGTTGGGGTAAGTACGGAAGTAGATGTTGGGGTAAGTACGGTTGCGATGGTTAGAGATAATTTCCAGTCGGGTGGTTATGACGGTGGTAGGGTTGAAGAGCCTAATTTAGAATCTCGAAGTTTTTTCGATATGTTAGACGCAGCAAATCAACCACTATACAGCGGTTGTAGGGATGGTCATTCACCGCTATCTTCTGCTACAAGGATGATGAACATAAAGACTAATTACAATTTGTCCGAAGATTGTGTTGATGCATTCGCCGAGTTCGTGAAAGATATTTTGCCAGAGGATAATCTGGCCCCTGCATCATACTACGAGATCCAAAAACTTGTTGCCGGTCTTGGTTTGTCCTACCAGGTTATTGATGTGTGCATCGACAACTGTATGATATACTGGAGAGAAGACGAGAACCAAAATAAATGTAAATTTTGCAACAAACCACGGTTCCAGGACACAAGTGGGAGGGTGAAGATTCCCTTCAAACGGATGTGGTATTTACCCTTAACGGAGAGGTTGAAGAGGCTGTACGAATCTGAACGCACAGCTAACTCTATGAGATGGCATGCAGAGCATAGACAAGATGGAGATATCACGCATCCTTCTGACGCGGAAGCGTGGAAACACTTCCAAGCAGTATATCCAGATTTTTCTTGTGAACGACGGAATGTATACTTAGGCTTATCCACTGATGGTTTCAACCCGTTTGGCAAGCATGGAAGAAAATATTCGTTGTGGCCGGTCATCGTGACATCTTACAATTTGCCTCCATCTATGTGCATGCGACGAGAGTTCTTGTTTCTCTCAATTCTAGTTCCCGGGCCAGATCATCCAAGACGGTCGCTCGATATATTCCTCCAACCATTGATCTATGAGTTGCAGATGTTATGGGAGCATGGTGTTGTGGCTTATGATATTTCAGTGAAGCAGAATTTCACCATGCGTGCGGTTCTTATGTGGACCATAAGCGATTTTCCGGCGTACGGTATGTTATCTGGATGGTCAACGCATGGACGATTGGCATGTCCTTATTGCCAAGACAATACTTCAGCTTTCCAATTGCAGCACGGCAGGAAGACTTCATGGTTTGATTGCCATAGGTGTTTTTTGCCGCCCAATCATCCATATCGTAAGTCTAAACGACAGTTCAAGACGGATGTACGAGTGTTTCATGGTCCACCTCCTGAGGTAGATGGTCGCAGCATGTTGGAACAGTTACGAGATTTTGGTGCAGAGCGAACTCCGGAATGTGGGGGTAATGGCCATTACCCCGTTGACGGTTGTGGGGAATATCACAATTGGCACAAAAAGAGTATTTTCTGGGATTTGCCTTACTGGAAAGACCATCTACTTCGGCATAATCTAGATGTCATGCATGTGGAAAAAAATTTCTTTGATAACATCATGAACACCGTATTAAACGTACCAGGAAAGACAAAAGATAACTGGAATTCTAGATTAGACTTGCCATCAATTTGTTCGAGGCCATCTCTTCATGTAAAGAACGGTAGATTGCCGATGCCTGCTTTCCGGTTAGACGCAGGGCAGAAAGAAGTATTTTTTCAATGGTTCAAAAAATTTGTAAAATTTCCAGACGGCTACGCATCTAATCTACGTAATTGCGTGGATTCTACGGAAGACAAGTTTATAGGGATGAAGAGTCATGATTGTCATGTCGTGATGCAACGTCTTCTTCCATTTGTATTTGCATATCTTCTTCCACAACCTATCCACCAATCTATTGGAGGTATATTTCTTACTCCCATTATTTTCTTACAACCATAATAGTATTATATATGTACTAACTTGTTTAATTTTTTTTTTTAGGAGTTGGTGCATTCTTCCGAGATTTATGTTCAAGAACGCTTACCACACACGGGATACGTAACTTGGAGGCCAATATCCCGGTTCTCCTTTGTAATCTTGAGAAGATATTTCCACCGTCTTTTTTTGACGTTATGGAACATCTTGCTATTCACCTCCCCCGCGAAGCAGCCTTAGGAGGCCCTGTTCAATACCGATGGATGTATCCGTTCGAGCGGTACATGTTCCACCTTAAGAAAAAGGTTAAAAATTTGAGCAAGGTTGAGGGATCAATTGTCGCACAAAGCATAAACGAGGAAGTCTCACAATTTTCCGAAAATTACTTTCCACCGGGAGTTAGTACTAAGGCGAGACGGCCTCCCCGACATGATGATAGAGGTGAGAAAGCAGTCTATGACGTGGTAGTTCCCGAGTTGTTTTCCCAAGTTGGTCGACCAAGTGGAAAAGCAAAGAAACGCAGACTATCACCACAAGAGGTCACCCATTTGCATACATATATCCTAAGAAACTGTGATGAAATTTTGGAGTACGAAAGGTATATATATATCAGTTATCATACTAAATTTATAGAATTATTTTACTTCATCTACTAACGACTGTTATGTTACAGGATATACATGTCTCTCGCACGTGAATACCATCGCGATAAGACAGATGCCGAACTTGCTGTCTTGAAAGACGAAGAATTTGAGAGGTGGTTGAAATGTTATGTAAGTTTACTATAATTACTTACTCTTACTTTGCGATGTTGTCACGTTCATATGTTACTTATATCTTACTATTATCATTTTTAGGTTTCCGATTGTATAGCACGTGCTCATCCCATCCCGACATGGTTACTGGAGTTTGTCCATGGTTTACGCAGCACCGCCACTTCATATCCCCAGTTTTGTACTAGGGGATATTCGTTCAGGATCCGCAAGGAAGGACGTGAAACGTCAACTGCGGACTATGGTATTTCGGCAAATTCCGGCGATACCATGTACTATGGGATTTTAAAAGAAATCTTGGAAATCCGCTATCCAGGAATGTTGAACTTGAGGTGCATTGTGTTTATGTGTGATTGGTATGATCCATGCAATGGTCGAGGGGTTCGAGTTGACCCTCTTGGTGTTATTTCGATAAATTCAAGCCGAAAACTACCGTATTATGATCCATTTATCCTTGCTTCTCAAGCAGACCAGGTATTAATACACTAATATGTTTACATATGTACTCATAGTTAAGGTTTCTTGTTCATGTATATTAACAATATCACCTAATTATTAATAGGTTTGCTACATGCCATATCCTCGAGTTACCTACCGTACAGATCCGTGGATCACAGTAACTCCAATTAACCCAAGAGGAAAAATCTATGGAGTTCCAGAACATGATGCTCTACAACCATCGAGAAGTGTACCAATGTCACCTGTTGAGGAGATGGATAACATTGACCTTGTCGTTGATGTCACACATGTCGGGGATGATCTAGTGCATTCGGACGAAGAGGAAACACTAGGGGAATTTGACGACGATTCAGACTCCATCCCTAGTGAAGGTCCCTCCGAAGATTCAGAATAGTAATTTGGGAATAACTGTTAGGTTTTTTATGTTCTTCTCTCACATTTGTGTGTTCCGAATTATTTAATAATATATATATTATTGGTATTGCAACTCCAATAAAACATTACATATAATGAAACATAAAATTTAGAACACATTCTTAAAAAGTCTTAAAAAGGTACACGAAATCCTTGCAAATATTAAACACACAACGGTTATGGTACAACTACATAATAAACTCCGTATTTGAAAATCTTATGTCGGTTTCCACTTTAGGGATGTTCTTTCCCTTTTTCTTCTTTTCTTAGAACCATTTACTGATGTTCTTTCCCTTTTTCTTCTTTTCTGGAGAATCTACAAATCCGTCACAAAATTCGCGTTTGATTGCATCAACATCTAGATTTATGTTAGGCTTCTCTGGACTTTGGGCGAACTCGAAATCATGAACGTAATGATCCTTTGGTGGAGAATCTATAAATCCGTCGCACAAATCACGTTTTATTGCATCAACATCTAAATTTAAGTTTGGTTGTTCTGGGCTTTGAGCGAATTCATAATCATGGTAATGATCCTCACATACGTTTGAAGTACTTCCACTGTAAGTATCTGAGTTTTCCATCAATTGACATGGTTGCTCGCCTTCGATAGGATTGGCGTGGTGGATGTTTGGCGACCACTGGCTGTCAGGCACAATTGTTAATGTCGAATCTTCTTTATGGATTGGTGAGCAGGTATCAAATTCCCACGAGTAAGTTGGAATCTCTTGAGTGAATTCATCGCAATCACCAGGGGTTTCCCACGAGTATTTTGGAATATAAAAAAAATTTGCATCGGATGTTGTTTTTCCATCTTCATTTGCAGAGGGAGAAGACATGTTTTTTTTTTGTTACGGAGAGGTGTAGAAGATATACACTCAATCAGGTGTATTTATAGTAGAAGTTATATGTATAAACTGTCGGCATAATTGTGTGACGGATGTCTGACGGATTGCGGACGCTTTCTGATGTCGGCAAAGATTGATTGGTCAGGTGGACCGACGGATTTCCGACGGAGATAAGTCGTCAGAATTATGTAACGAAATTCTGACGGAATTCTGACGGATCCGATGTCGGCAAACTTTGAGTGGTTAACACATCGTCTGGGTTGGCCGATGGGATTGACGTGTTGTTATGTCGGAGGTCTTGACGGTTGTCTGACGGATTTGTAACGGATCCTAAATTTATAATTTGTTTTCCTCGCACACAAATAAAAGGCATATTTGTTTAGGATGTACGATATTATAACAATTTCACGATTGTTTTCCAATGAATAAAATTTTACTTCTTATAAGTTAATTGTAATTTATATTTAATTAAGGAAATTTATAATATGATTAAACTTTCTAAATTCTTAATATGATTTAACTTTTTTGCCAGTAATGAATCAAAATAAAAAACAAGAATGTTTTACATTTTAAAGTGTTAAATCCTTAATTTTTTTTTTAAAAAAAAATACAAAACCGTCAGAATTCCGTCAGACATTTATGACGGAATTCTGACGGAATTTTATTTTTTTAAAAAAATAAAAATAAAATAACAATTAAAATACGGTAACGTCTTACGGATTTGTAACGGATCCTAAATTTATAATTTGTTTTCCTCGCACACAAATAAAAGGCATATTTGTTTAGGATGTACGATATTATAACAATTTCACGATTGTTTTCCAATGAATAAAATTTTACTTCTTATAAGTTAATTGTAATTTATATTTAATTAAGGAAATTTATAATATGATTAAACTTTCTAAATTCTTAATATGATTTAACTTTTTTGCCAGTAATGAATCAAAATAAAAAACAAGAATGTTTTACATTTTAAAGTGTTAAATCCTTAATTTTTTTTTTAAAAAAAAATACAAAACCGTCAGAATTCCGTCAGACATTTATGACGGAATTCTGACGGAATTTTATTTTTTTTAAAAAATAAAAATAAAATAACAATTAAAATACGGTAACGTCTTACGGATTTGTAACGGATCCTAAATTTAAAATTTGTTTTCCTCGCATACAAATAAAAGGCATATTTGTTTAGGATGTACGATATTATAACAATTTCACGATTGTTTTACAATGAATAAAATTTTACTTCTTATAAGTTAATTGTAATTTATATTTAATTAAGGAAATTTATAATATGATTAAACATTCTAAATTCTTAATATGATTTAACTTTTTTGCCAGTAATGAATCAAAATAAAAAACAAGAATGTTTTACATTTTAAAGTGTTAAATCCTTAATTTTTTTAAAAAAAAAAAATACAAAACCGTCAGAATTCCGTCAGACATTTATGACGGAATTCTGACGGAATTTTATTTTTTTAAAAAAATAAAAATAAAATAACAATTAAAATACGGTAACGTCTTACGGATTTGTAACGGATCCTAAATTTATAATTTGTTTTCCTCGCACACAAATAAAAGGCATATTTGTTTAGGATGTACGATATTATAACAATTTCACGATTGTTTTCCAATGAATAAAATTTTACTTCTTATAAGTTAATTGTAATTTATATTTAATTAAGGAAATTTATAATATGATTAAACATTCTAAATTCTTAATATGATTTAACTTTTTTGCCAGTAATGAATCAAAATAAAAAACAAGAATGTTTTACATTTTAAAGTGTTAAATCCTTAATTTTTTTTTTTTAAAAAAATACAAAACCGTCAGAATTCCGTCAGACATTTATGACGGAATTCTGACGGAATTTTATTTTTTTAAAAAAATAAAAATAAAATAACAATTAAAATACGGTAACGTCTTACGGATTTGTAACGGATCCTAAATTTATAATTTGTTTTCCTCGCACACAAATAAAAGGCATATTTGTTTAGGATGTACGATATTATAACAATTTCACGATTGTTTTACAATGAATAAAATTTTACTTCTTATAAGTTAATTGTAATTTATATTTAATTAAGGAAATTTATAATATGATTAAACTTTCTAAATTCTTAATATGATTTAACTTTTTTGCCAGTAATGAATCAAAATAAAAAACAAGAATGTTTTACATTTTAAAGTGTTAAATCCTTAATTTTTTTTTAAAACAAAATACAAAACCGTCAGAATTCCGTCAGACATTTATGACGGAATTCTGACGGAATTTTATTTTTTAAAAAAAATAAAAATAAAATAACAATTAAAATACGGTAACGTCTTACGGATTTGTAACGGATCCTAAATTTATAATTTGTTTTCCTCGCACACAAATAAAAGGCATATTTGTTTAGGATGTACGATATTATAACAATTTCACGATTGTTTTACAATGAATAAAATTTTACTTCTTATAAGTTAATTGTAATTTATATTTAATTAAGGAAATTTATAATATGATTAAACTTTCTAAATTCTTAATATGATTTAACTTTTTTGCCAGTAATGAATCAAAATAAAAAACAAGAATGTTTTACATTTTAAAGTGTTAAATCCTTATTTTTTTAAAAAAAAAAAATACAAAACCGTCAGAATTCCGTCAGACATTTATGACGGAATTCTGACGGAATTTTATTTTTTAAAAAAAATAAAAATAAAATAACAATTAAAATACGGTAACGTCTTACGGATTTGTAACGGATCCTAAATTTATAATTTGTTTTCCTCGCACACAAATAAAAGGCATATTTGTTTAGGATGTACGATATTATAACAATTTCACGATTGTTTTACAATGAATAAAATTTTACTTCTTATAAGTTAATTGTAATTTATATTTAATTAAGGAAATTTATAATATGATTAAACTTTCTAAATTCTTAATATGATTTAACTTTTTTGCCAGTAATGAATCAAAATAAAAAACAAGAATGTTTTACATTTTAAAGTGTTAAATCCTTAATGTTTTTTGACGGAATTCTGACGGAAAACCCTAATTTATTTCCCCCCTAAACACTTCGGTGGGATCAAAATGGCGGGAAGGCTGACGGAATTATGACGGATTTTAATGAACCGTCATAATTCCGTCAGAAAACCGTCATACTGTTCTTTATAATCACACTTCGTCTTCTCCGTCGGGTTTGCAGAGAAAAACCAAAAAAATTTACCCACCTCCTCTTCTCCGTCCGATTCACCGGAGAAAGCGTCCGATTCACCGTCTTCTCCGTTGCTTTACCGCCGTTTGTCACCCAACTCACCAAATCAATGTAAGTTCTTGGTAGTTTTAAGATTATGAACAATTCCAACAATATTTTTTCAATCCGTTGAAATTGATGCTTGAAAATGTTTCGGATTTCAATGGGTATGGGTTAATTTCGGATTAGAAATCTTGGAGAACATGGTTTTGTAATTGATTTACCACTAAAGATTTAGGGATTTAGAAAATCAAATGAATTTAGGGATTTAGAAAATTTCATTAATTTAGTGATTTATAAAATAAGTATGAATTTAGAATTTATGAAAAATTTGGTATAAATGGATGTATAGATTAATTGAATTTCAATTGTAAAAAGTTGTAATTTTTAAGGATTTATTGAGATATATACCTCTAATTTGTTAAAAGTAAGGAAAAAAAATCTTTAATTATAAACATGTAAAGCTTAAATTTTAAAACATATAAAAATATGTAACTTTGAAAAACATGTAACTTATAAAAATATGTTATTTTGTAAAACATTGAAATACCGTATAAAAACTATATAATTTAAATAAATAGAAAAAACTTTTAAAAAAACATGTTAAAAAATCTCTATAATTTAAAAACCTTTAAAAAAAACCTTTAAAAAAAACTCTATAATTTAAATAAATAGAAAAACCTTTATTAAAAACCCGATGCAGTCGCGGATTCAATTGTAAAAAAAAACTTGTAAATTTTAAATAAATATCAAAAATTTTACAAACATGTAACGGTTAAATTTAAAAACATTTAAACTATGTAACATTTATGAACATGTAACTTTTAAAAACATGTTACTTTTGTAAAATCTCATAAACTCAAAATCATAATTCCCAAACGCCCTAACTCCGTTCAAAATGAATTGTATATTTTAAAGCAATAATTGGCATACTAATTTTACATATGTAAGAAAATTAAAAGGTTATTTATAAATTTTTGAAATCGTAGGGATTATCTCATGTTTCATGGCGGTACCGGAGGCGGTGAATCCAGTAGGGGAGGTGGGACTGCGAGTAATTCGCAGATCCCAACCACTCCTCATATGGGTACATCTGCCTCTGCGGGTCGTTGGGCAATGCCCATCGAGGAGTTTGTGGCGCTACCTGGTCGGGATAGGTTGCAACGCCTTGACCCGGAGTTACCTCCCAACACGACCTGGTACTGTCTACTTTCAAAATTTAAATGATTATATTAGCTTAATAATAATTGTTTAAAAATATGAAACAAAAAACCGTGTAGGTTCCAATTTTCGGGAAACGGTATTGCGGGTTGTATCAACGAAATGGTCAACAGCATGATAAGTAAGCCGTATCCCACATATGACTCGATGCCGGCTGAAGACCAGGACATATGGTTTCGGCAATTTGCGGTATGTGTTTATAATGTTAATTAAATTTACAAATATTTAGAAAAATTTCCAATTGATAATAATTCGAGTTTTGGTTTCCTTTGCAGCAAGAATTTACGTGGGACCCCCAGCTGACTCCTATGGTTCGACGTTGTTTCGACACAAAGGCGAGGAGAAAGTACTCGTCGAAGATAAACGAGTGGAAGAACAAGTGGCTAAAAAAGGGGAGGGCGCCTAAGGCTATTAAAGACAACACAACATTATGGGATGGACTTGTTGCATATTGGCAACTGGACGCCACTAAAGGGACCTCCGCCCAAAACTCGAGTAACCGGAAGAGCCAGCGGAATGGGAAGGGAGAGGCGACCCACAACCTCGGTGCAACGAGCAAGGCGACACGTGTTCAGCAACTGGTAATTTTCCTAATTTTCCAAATAAATTTACTTATCGCTAACATTTTCCGTATTTGAATATGCTAACAGATTGAGAAGACCGGTGTCCGGCCGTCGAATGTGGATATCATCAGAGATGCCCACACCAACAGAAAGACGGGTGAAATCCAAGATGCGATTGCTCGGGAAATCGTGGAGAGCGTGGAGAAGGCCGGGCAGGAATTCCTCGCTTCGCAACCGATCGTGGAAGGAACTCCGCCGCTAACCGAAGTTCCATTCGACAAGGTGAACGAGTTCACTTACGAGGTTAGTATACGTGTCAATTTTAAACACATTTAAAATACTTTTTAATACTAATACGTTTTCAATTTAAAATTTTTTTTTGTTAGGTAACCCCTAAGAGCAGAGGTCGTGTCTACGGCCTCCCCGAAGACAGTTGCTCATCCGTTTCGTCGTATCGCTATCACGGTGGTAGCAGCTTGGTAGCACAAAACGCCGCACTGACCGAACGGGTTATCTCTTTGGAGGAACGGTACGACAGAGAGAAGGCGGAGGCGGAGGCACGTCTGCAGAGCCAGATTGAGGAGGCGGAGGAACGGCGCAAGAAGGATATGGAGGAGGTGGAGGCACGGCGTCTGAGAGAGAAGGCGGAGGCGGACGCACGAATCCGTCAGATGGAGGAGAGGATGGACGCCTTCTTCCGTCGTCAATGATTTTAAATTTAAAATGTAATTTAAATTTCATGTAAAACTTTTAATTTCTTTTTAAACAATTTCTATTTAATTATAAATTTTTTTTTTTAATATAATTTTTTCTTCCTAATTTATTTTATAAATTAAATAATTTTTTTTTAAAAATAATGCGAAATTCGTCAGAATTTCGTCAGTGTGTCCAGACGGAATTCTGACGGCTTTAAAATAATTTTTTTTTTTAAATAATGCAAAATCCGTCAGAATTCCGTCAGTTTGTCCTGACGGAATTCTGACGGCTTTTAAAATAAATTTTTTTTTTAAATAATGCAAAATCCGTCAGAATTCCGTCAGTGTGTCCTGACGGAATTCTGACGGTTTTCTGACGGATTCCGTTGATCCGATTTCCGTCAGAAATCCGTCAGTGTGTCCTGACGGAATTCTGACGGAATGGAAATACTGACGAGATAGAACTGACGAAAGAAATCCGTCAGAAATCCGTCAGAATCAGGTGATTTCTGACGGATTTCTGACGGATTTTTCCGTCAGAAACACAGATGTTTTCTTGTAGTGAACATTCACATTTATTGACCGTCATAACAATTGTTCTCTTGTTTGTGATGGCAAGTAAGTTGTTTTACGTACGCATAAACTAATTGCAAATCTTTATCAGTGACTTTCTCGATCTAAAGCATAATATATACCTTAGGTTTTTTAATATGATTGCCCATCAATATCTCAAAATACACAGTTTCTCGCTTATCTTGTATGAATTAGCTCCACATTTAATCGTGTTTTGACATGGAGCAATTTTTAACCTATTAGAAAATGAATATCATCAATGCTTTACTATGCAAGTGAGGAAAAAACACCGAATAATTCATGATAATCTTTAAAGGAAACAAATTTTTAAATTTTCAGAATAGTAATTAGCAATTAGACTAGCGTCCACATGCCGAGAATGGTCGGAAAGGTAACCGCGAGAGCTATTTGGGATTTCCAGAAAGTTTTATCTTTACTATGATCCTACGCTAACTTCGATTTATCTTAATAGGTCAAGCAAACGCCTTCGTTGTTTATGACGCAGATTGTTTTAAAAGACCGTGTACAAAAAACTGTGGAAAATTTTGCGTACGCAAAGGGTATACCAATGGATGGTATTGTGGATCAGCTAGGGGCCAAAGTGGATGTTGCTGCAAGAAGAATAAAGGATTCGACGGAAAACTATCTTCATCAAACAACTAACATCCTTATTTGTAAAGACTTTTGAATGTTTTGATCTTAATAAGAACATTTCACATTATGTGGAAAATATATATCTTAAAGGATTTCTAAATGCGCTACGTGGAAAATATACTGGCATTAGATTTTAGTAAATATAGAGGCGCATATCAAATTACAAAGAGGTGGAAAAAACAAAGGAAATTCACACAAATAATGATATAAACAAATGGACATTGAGACTGAGTAACGAATCATATCATTCTCACTAACATTCTAACAAAATAATCATCTAAGTATCCAATCAACCAAATAGAATCAAATCACATAGTCTCATGCACATGCATTATCTAATCCACATTCATGCACATTTATTTATCTAACTTCATATACATGCATACCTATTAGTCACATACATCCACTTGGACCATTTCTCATGGCCACAAAATCCTCAAGCATCCAACTTGGAATTCCTCGATCATTCTGATCCTCGAAATATATTTCAGTCATTCTACGAGATACAATCAAATCTATCAATATAATATATGTAACCTCGTAAATCGGGTTTCTAAAGTTTCATCTACTCTTAACTAGATGCCAATGTTTCAAAAAAAAAAATTCATTGAACTATACAAATATATACATTTAAAAATGAAAACGATGAAGTTAAATAGGAAACACCTTACAATTAGGAAACACTAATCCCACTCATGTTCGGAGCATTTGGTTAGGAAACAATACTACTTTTTGCCCCACAAAAAAAAAAAAAAAAAAAAAAAGTAGGAAACACCTTACAATTGACAGCCTATTTAACCCTAATCATGTTCGGAGCATTTGTCCGTTAAATGTCAAAAAAGATTATTATTGGTATAAGAGAATGGACCCATTTTTATTACAATGATAATTCTTATCCTCTCTTTTGATCTGTTTCTTGTCGAATAGGAAGTAATCACTATTGAGATTTGTCACCTTCTTTGGAGTTAGATTTGTCTTGTTGCTTAAAAGCATCGTAGAGAAGAACATAATAATAGAGAAGCCACATGGAACGACTATGGCCAAGGGAAACCATCACGTTATTAAACTTGGAGATTGGGTGCAACAAAACTTTATGTTTATACCAAAAACAAAGATGAAAAAAAAAAATTATGTTTCTTCTCATCTTGCAAATTATACGACTTCGATACGGATTGGTCTATATATTTTGGGTCGGGTCTTTATCAAGTGTCGATTTTTTTTTTCTAAATACTTTGAGAAAATAACAAAGATCAAACTCAATATGAATAGTTCAACTACATTTTCTTTCTATAATTAATTAGATATTTGGTTTAAGATTTTCTTAGCTTACGAATTTTTTTGTTTGACGGGCCGAAACTCCTATAAACAATCGAGGCGTACGCCATAATCTTCCCAAATCTGGAACTAGCCATATTGAATTCTCCCCATTATTTAGAGAAATTCTTCTAAGAAGAAATAAATCGTCTTTTCCTGAGTGGCTAATCATACTTACTACTAGGACTAGGCCTGGGATTAAAACCCGAACCCGACATACCCGACCCGACCCGACCTGAAAATACCCTACCCGAACCCGAACCGAAATTTTCAAATACCCGAATGGATCTTAAACATAATTGAAATGGGTAACGGTTCGGGTCGGGTTTTACCCGTTACCCGAATGCACAACCCGAAAACCCGATAAGAAAAACGTGTTTTTTATTTTATCGGGGGTTTTAATCATTTTTTGGGGGTTTTTGGAAAAAAATTGTATAAAAATGATTAAAACATAGTAAATCCAAAAAAAATTAGGGTAAATCTAAAAAATATTATTTTTTTTTTAGTATTTAGGATAAAAATTACCCTAATGGATCCTATTTTAAAACTCAAACCCGACCCGAACCCGAAGCTACCCTACCCGAACCCGACCCGAAATATTCAAATACCCTAATGGGTTCTAAACACCTAAACCCGAACTACCCGAAACCCGAAATACCCGACCCGACCCTACCCACTTACCCAAAATCCCAGGCCTAACTAGGACACCACCAACTTGGTTTAAATAATCATTTTTGAAATTAACACTATATAGTATATGTACTCAATTTTTTAAAATAAAATCTTAGTGAAACTTAGTTTCCTTTTTCAATATCAAGGAGACAAGGACTGAAATTTGAACTACTAAGTGAGATACTAAACCATCAATAATGGTTTTGGACATAGAGAACACAACAAACCAAAAAAATTAATATCTGGATTATGTTCTAAAGCGATACATAAAAATTTAATATCTGGACATAAAGAGAGAACAAAAACCCCAAATTTAATTGTTAAAAACGCCTTAGAGAAATTTCATTTTTAAGGAAACCTTATAGGCCACTAGACAATCTACTTAGAACGTCATGATGACATTATTATTACACCGGAAAGATAAGAACTTTCTCGGACTCGTGACTCCTATCTCAAGTGTATATATACACACAAACACACAGAGAGTTAGAGAGCGACCTGAAACAGAGCACTGTACTAACTTGAAAATCTTTCCGACAAAATAAAAATAAATAGAGGTCCTTCCAATGGCGGAAACATCAGTAGTAACTGTCGTTGCGACGAAACGCGAAGCTATTGATCCTTACATCAAGATCCTTCAAAGTAGATCAACCGATATCGATGTCTCTTTCTCCTCATACCTCAAGCCAGACAACAACAACAACAACAACAACAAAGAACAACAGAAACAAAAGGAGCAAGAAGATACTGAGCTAAGCATCTTCGAAGCACGAAGTTACTTTAGCGAAAACGGAAGCAACGATAGATCTCAAACAAGGAATCTTAATGGACCAAGATTCCATTCGGTTTCATCCGCAAAAGTTTCTTCTTTTAACGTGGGACACACGGCATCTTCTGAAGCTAGCTGGAATAGCCAAACCGGTTTGCTCAATAACCGGCAAGAATCGGACCGACATGGACGTGGAGGCAGCAAGAAAGGATCAAGATGGTTTTTCAGACGCAGGACTTGTCCTTGTTCTAGCTCCAAGTCGGTTCAGGTCAAGGAAACTCAAGCAAGAATTACGGAAATCAGAACCGGTTCTGACGGAGTCGTATCGAACCGAAAAGCTCATCAGACCATAACTTCTTCTGATCCGATTAGATTAACCATCCCTTCAAACAATGTGACTCGGTCCATCGACTACGCAGCAAACAGAGAATCTAGAGCTCCGGTTAGTAATTTTAGCTTTCCTACATTAAACCAATCAGCAGAAAAATCCAAAAATCCGGTTCTGCATCCGATTAAACCGGTTCTGAATCCGGCAAGTCCCAAGGGAGTCATCACAGACGATGAAGCTGCTAGCGACGCAAGCTCCGACCTCTTTGAGATCGAGAGCTTCCCTGCTCAACCCGCGGCTCGTACGTGGGCCCCACCCGCTGGGGATCACGTCCGGGACTCGATAGACGAGACCGCGAGTGAGTACGGGTACGAGCCGAGTGAAGCAAGTGTGACTTGGAGCGTAACAACCGCCGAGCCAGCTTCGACGGTTGTGGCTAACTACGCCAGAATCGGCTTACCACCGAATCTGGCGTTTGGCGGTTGCGATAAGAAAAGAACCGGGTTGATGAGCTGTCGTATTGAAAAGGCCGTTATGGTTAGCGGCGGTCAGCGTTTAATGCAACCGCTTAAAAGCGTTAGCGTTCAAGACGATTTCGCGGAAAAGGTGTTGTGTAACAATGGTAGCTCTAAACTAAGCGTTACGAGTCGAGCAATGCTTGGATAACAAATCTTTGTTTTTGATTTAGATCTTGTTTACTCCGTTAATTTATTGTTGTTTATGGTCCTTCTCTTGAAGAATTGTTCTGGTTTTTTTTTTTTTAAACTTGTGTATGATTGTGAGGTAAAACAAAATCAGTGTGAATACCAATATATCATTTCATTAGATATTTGCAGTAATAATGATTCTAAATTTCTAATTGTTATTGTAACCTTTATAACCCCCTCTCGCTAGTTAAACTTTTTTTTTTTAATTTGATTTTTGTTTTTGGGTTTACAAATATGAAGTTGTGGGTTAGGCTCGCGAGAAGTGAAGATGGTGCTAAAATGGTATTGCTCGTCACAAAAAGACTTTACCGTTGCGTGCACGACGTAGGTTATGGTATGGACGGTCCTTTGAGATCAACACAAGTTAGTTTGGTCAATTATTATTTCAACATCAATACATTTATATATCATATTCATAGCATATATATACATATCTATATATACGATATTGCTCGTTTCTTGCGTTGGAGAGCTAGATAGCTTTGGTCTAAATCTTTGGGATAATGACTTGTTTTTCCAAGTTATATATAATTCCAAGTTAACCAAATTAATCATTATAATATCTAATCCTTAGATTTCATTTAACTTTAAGCATGGGATTACAACTTTACACACCACTAATGGTGGGGACCATGACCCATGACTTAGTAGATTACTTGTGTCCATCTCAAATGTTTGGTTTAAGGTATAGTTTCTTGCTTTAAAGCATTCATAATACAGTCAAGACTCCAATATAAAATGTTCCATAGCTTTAAAGCAATCTACAGATGAAAATATATATATTAATTAATATAATATGTATGTAACCTGACCCTCACTACAAGAAACCTCAATCATAAATACACATTACTTAGCTAAAAACCAAACAACAAACACAAGAAATTGACTCCAAAACCTTTTGCCAACAAAGTTTTTTACATTCCTCTCTAAACCGTAAAGAATCACATCAAGGGACTAAATGGATCAAGAAGGATCGGTCAAGAGAAGACTAGCCGTTCTCGTTGGCTGTAACTACCCGAACACAAAAAACGAGCTTCACGGCTGCGTCAACGATGTTTTAGCCATGAAAGAAACTCTTTTGACTCGTTTCGGATTCAAAAAAGACGACATGGAGGTCCTAACCGACGAGCCAGAGTCAAAGGTGAAGCCGACCGGTGCAAACATCAAGGCTGCTTTACGTAGAATGGTCGAAAAAGCTCAAACCGGATCCGGAGACATATTGTTCTTTCACTATAGTGGCCATGGAACTCGTATTCCTTCGGTTAAACCCGCTCGTCCTTTTAAACAAGACGAAGCTATTGTTCCTTGTGATTTCAATCTCATCACTGATATTGATTTTAGAGAATTGGTTAATCAGCTTCCTAAAGGAACAAGCTTTACCATGATCTCTGATTCTTGCCATAGCGGTGGCCTCATCGACAAGGAAAAAGAACAAATCGGACCGTATTCAGGCAGCGATAGATCTCCGGTCATGGAGACAACAACAACAACAAGGACAATAACATCACGTGCCTTGCCCTTCAAGGCAGTGCTTGACCACTTGAGTTCTCTCACCGGAATCTCAACTTCCGACATCGGAACACATCTTCTCGAGCTTTTTGGCGGCGATGCCGGTCTAAAGTTCCGGTTACCGACCATGGATCTAATAGATCTTTTGGAGAAAATGACGGCACATGAGAAACGCATGGATGCCGGGATATTGTTGAGCGGGTGTCAGGCCGATGAGACGTCTGCTGATGTAGGAGGTAGCAGCGGGAAGGCGTATGGAGCGTTTAGTAACGCAATTCAGACTGTTTTGAAGGAAAATGGAGGTCCCTTGAAGAACAAGGAACTAGTGATGATGGCTAGGAATGTGCTTGTGAGACTAGGGTTTCATCAACACCCTTGTCTCTATTGCAGCGATCAGAACGCAGACGCAACATTCCTGTCTCAACCTTGATGCGACCAAGTGGATTTTTAAATCAACTGAATAAATTATCGTCGTTTGTTTTCTTTTAATTTGTTTTATCGCGTTTGCGTTTGTGGTTTGGTAAATTTCATTTGGGATGTGTATATTTTATTATTTTATTTTCACTCATGGTGATCTACTCCAAAATTAAAAGTAGATTTTCACTTCTGATAAATGGAATATTCATTTTATTTTCGTTAATTTAGTTGATCTATTTTTTCTAAAAAGAAACTGTCGTTTGGCTTTTAAATGTGAGGAAACCCAATAAAGGAAAATATCCTAATTGTTTACTAGAGAGTAAAAAAGAAATCCAGCAAAATAAAAAAATTCCAAAACCAAATCATATAAATATTAAACAGCACGTTTAACATTAAAAAAAAAAAAAAATCGGAGACTTTCTCCGTAAAGCTTGATTGTGTGTTCCATTCGACCTAGAGATTGATTGGGTTTGGTAAATCTTTGATTTATCTCACTAGGGTTTTGTTTAAAAGTGTTGTCTTATCGATTTCGTGGATTGTTGTTAAATCGATCTTCTTTTTTTGATTCTAGGGTATTTTCTTATTCGACAATGTCAAAACGTGATCGGTGATCTTATTAGAGAGAATCTGTTCCTTGGAGATTTCGACGCAGCTTATGATATTCTCAAGAACGGTAGCTCTGAGATTTCACATGTTCTAACAGTTTTACATTGCCCTTCGATATCTACTTTCGAAGAATGGCGTAACGTGAAATTAGACTCTAAAGAAATCAAAGAAGTTTATGTTGGTGATGATGGTGATGAACAAGGCAGAGAGTATGGGAAAGAGAGCTCTTTGGTATCAGGAAATCTTCTATATTCACTTGAACATACTGGTAAAGATCTTAAGATAACAAGAATGGCTATTCTTGCTCATGATGAACATTGGGAGAATATTCTTGATTATTTCGATATTTGTTTGGATTTTATCGATGTTGGACGTAAAGAGAAAGGTGTTTTAGTTCATTGTTATGCAGGACAATCTCGAAGGTTAGTTAGATTTCTTTTTTTACAAATTTTCTATATATTGTTTGTTTGAAAGTATACGTATATATATAAATTTCTTCTCTTGAGTCTTGACTATATATGTTTTGTTTATGTTTTTCAGTGCTTCTATGGTTATTGCGTATTTGATGAGAACCGAAAAGCTCTCTCTAGAAGGTCCGTATGAATAATGATTTTTATATCTTGAGTGACAATTCATATCTAAATTGGTGTATTTTGTTTTGGTAAAAACAGAGATTGAGTCATCGTTTCAAAATTCTATGTTTTTCGTTTTCAAATCCTATGTCGATTCTAGGTGGTGTATTGTTTTACAGATGCTTTGGTATCAATAAGGCAAAGCTCTCATGTTAGTCCCAATCCTGGCTTCTTAAAACAGGTGAGTATTAGCTTTTAATTATAAGTTATGAAGTTTACATAATGTTTATGTTCATAATCATCATCATCATCATTTTTTTGCGTTTTGTAGTTAGAATTGTTTGAGAAAATGAACTTCAAAGTCGATCGTTCAAGCCCTATTTACAAGCGTTTCCGTCTAAAAGCTTTAGGTTATTTATATCGCAAAGATAGGAAACTTGACAAACTAAAGTTGAGGGCTGATCCGGAGACATCGAACGTGACTTGTAATGGTATTACTACGTACCAATGCAAGAAATGCAAGAGAGTTGTGTTGTCTCAAGAGCAAGTAATGCATCATACTCAAGGTGAAGCTGATCTTGAGTTTCATGCAATGTTTGCAAACATGAACGAAGAGGTTCACAACAAGAATCTTGGTCATGAGACGCAACAATGTACTTCTATATTCGTAGAGCCTCTAAGTTGGATGAATTCAGGTATATATTGTATACTCTTAAATCACCCATTATATAGATTTGTGTTAGTTTCTTGATTGGTTCTTGATCTTTCAGTTGAGGAAGATTTGTCGAAAGGGAATTTGTTGTGTCCTAAGTGTACCTCTAGGCTTGGAAGCTTTGATTGGTCCGGAACTTATTGTAGTTGTGGAAGCAAGATTGTTCCGGCGTTTCAACTTCAAATTAGCCGTGTCGATGTTATCACTGTCAAAGATGACGCAAAGAAAAAGAAGAACAATAAGAAGAAATAGCGTTCCAAATCTTTAGGCTTTGAATGTTTAGCTTAATTTTTTTTTTGCAGATTATTTTGACATTTAATAGTACAAATTGCCTTATGATTATTTTGGACCTTTTTTAAAAAAAAATTGCTTATATCCAATACAAACGCAAAAAGATTTGATTATATTTATTGGCTAGATCATATTTGAAGTTTGCCATAGGTATAGATGAAACGCAAAAAGATTTGATTAGTGTTCATAGAGAATTAGTAGGGTGGGTGTTAAAAAAAATACGGATTAGTCTTGATTATATTTTGTAAACTATTGGGCTTGGAATTATTCTCCAAAGCCCATTAACCAAAACTTGTCTACATTAAACGATTCATTTAATGACACGTGTACATCGCATTTTCCTTTACCCAAAGAAAACTCACAAAAGCTTTCTTCGAAGGAGCTTAAACTTGAAGCTGAACAAGAAGAAGAAGAGAGTGGTATCTCTTATCCGTAATTAAAGTCGAATTCTTTGTCTGAATTAGATCGAAGGGTAAAGGAAGCAATGGGTGATGTCTTTTGTTCGGATTGTAAGAGACATACGGAGGTTGTGTTCGATCACTCAGCCGGAGACACAGTTTGCTCCGAGTGTGGACTTGTCCTCGAATCTCACTCCATCGATGAGACTTCCGAGTGGAGAACTTTCGCTAACGAGTCCGGTGATAATGATCCAGTCCGTGTCGGTGGACCAACTAACCCTCTTCTCGCCGACGGTGGTCTCACCACCGTCATTGCTAAACCTAATGGCTCTTCCGGCGACTTTCTCTCTTCTTCTCTTGGTCGGTGGCAGAATCGTGGATCTAATCCTGATCGTGGACTCATTGTTGCTTTCAAAACAATCGCTACTATGGCTGATAGGTATTTGATTAAGCCCTTTTCAAATCTTGATTTGGGATTTAGGCAAAATTGTGTTTTTCGATCTGAAATTGTTGCCACAAATTTTAAAACTTTGTTTTGTAGTTGAGTAGTGTGGGAATTAGGTTTTAAGTTTCCATATTCTGAAACCTGTTTAGTGAGCTTTTCACTCTCTAAAATGATAAAAGTTTGATTTTTTTCTCTTGAAATGCTATCTATGTTCCTCTTGCGAAATTCGCTATGAATCGCGTTATTAGGCAAAAATGAAGATTCATTAACATGTTGTCTGTTTTGGAATGTGTAGCTTCAATGCTTTAGGGTACTTTCTTGGTAAGCTATTTATTGCTTGATATAAGCCATTACTAATTTAATGAACATTGTTGTTTCAGGTTGGGACTTGTTGCAACCATCAAGGTATGATGTTTTTTGCTAACCAATCTTGTCTTTCGCATACTTACACTAGACTTTCATCGATTGGCTGTGTTGTCCGTGCTTTGTCTTGCTCAAGTATAAACTTTGCGTTGTGTCTATTGAAGGATCGAGCAAACGAGATATATAAAAGAGTGGAGGATCAGAAGTCGAGTAGAGGAAGAAATCAGGACGCGCTTTTGGCTGCTTGTCTATATATCGCTTGCCGGCAAGAGGACAAGCCACGAACTGTGAAGGGTACACAAATCATAGCTATAAAAGAAATCTTCATAAGCTTCCCTTCGTGCCTCTAATACTCTCGATTTGGTATAGAAATATGTTCTGTTGCCAACGGAGCCACAAAGAAAGAGATTGGTCGCGCGAAAGAATACATAGTCAAACAGTTGGGGCTGGAAACTGGACAGTCAGTAGAAATGGGGACTATACACGCCGGTGACTTTATGGTGAGTTTTCTCGATATGCATTTCATTCATTACTGTCTTGTTTGCTCCTAACCAAGTTAAAATGATTCTAAATGTTCAGAGACGGTTTTGCTCCAATCTTGGCATGACCAACCAAACCGTGAAAGCAGCTCAAGAATCTGTGAAGAAGTCGGAGGAGTTTGATATTAGGTATAAAAACTCATATCCATGGCTCCTTGAACTCTATATAATGCAGTTTATCATTACGGTTTTTGTTAACTTTTGCAGGAGGAGTCCCATATCAATCGCAGCAGCGGTTATCTACATCATAACACAGCTTTCTGATGACAAGAAACCGCTTCGAGGTCAGTTTCATGCATATTTCGTTTCGCTAAACAAGAACTTACTTGATCTAGTTGTGAAACTTTGATCCTGCAGATATATCAGTAGCAACCGGAGTTGCAGAAGGCACGATAAGAAACTCATACAAGGATCTCTATCCTCACCTTCCTAAGATCATACCAGCCTGGTACGCCAAAGAGGAAGACCTCAAGAATCTCCAAAGCCCTTAAACCTTTTCATGTTTCTCTATGTAACAGTTTACCGCTCATTTGATATACACTTCCAATTTCAATTGAGATAAGATTATGAGAAATGCGCCACTAGAATAAGAGTTCCTCTAGATTTGTTATCACTTTTGTTGTTAACTAGTTGTCCAACGGATCTCAATGTGAATAACGCCGTTTCTGGAATTGATAAGATGGTATTTTTGGTTGATCCTTCCATTGTCAACAACATCTCCAAGATTTATGTCTACATGTCCTAGTTCCTCCTATGAGATATCAAGCAAAGATATGAGTTGAAATGGGTCTGCTCTAAACCGGTTTACAGCCAAAACCGAAAGTTAAACCAGTTTTTTTTTTAGCAGAAGATCTTTACCTTGGAACGAAAGTGTAAGCCGGTTCCTTTACTCATGACCTCAACGCGTATACTCTCTTTCAATGGTGGCTCCTCTAGTGTAAACTGGAATTCCTCGTTCCATCGTGGGTCTCTTGTTTTCTTCAACATCTGTTTCAAGAAGACGTTGATCAACTATTAGAACTCAGAACACATAATGCTCTTGAGCTGAATCTCAGTTTTTGCTTCTAAGCAAAATACAGGTGTAGAATTTACCTTTGTTCTCTTCTTTTCTCCTCTGAAGAGAACAAGAGCGTAAGGGTTGGTGTGTTTCTTCTTGCCCTCGACGTCTTTGGCTGATTGGATTGCAACTGTGAGTAGACCGTCATTGCTGAGAAAATCATCGTCTTCTGATGACTTCTCGTCTGTGCTTTCTTTTCTCTGGTACTCGGTCTGATTATCGTTTCTACTTTTAAGGCTTTCTACTCTGAATGGCACATACCTGAGATCCAACTCTAATTTTCCTCTTTGTTTCTTGTCCCGAGGATCCATTACAACGTTCGAGTTCTTGATCAGATCCAGATTAAACGTCTTCTTCTCGCCCGGGTTAATCTTCTGCAAGGGAATCATCTGCATTCCTAATCTGTCGTGCCCACCGACCTATAAGCATGAAGAGTGAAGCTTCAGTAATAGTAACACTATAGTAAAGAACATGATATATGAAATGCATATGCAGGGGTGAAATGAGACCTTGTCCCAGTCGAAAACTTCTAGTTGAAGGACTTGTGATATTGGGTCCTTCACGATGAGCTTGAAATGTTCGTTCCATTCTGGATTCAAGTTCCTCTTCTTTATGGTGGTTTTCTTCGCTGGAAGCTTTTCTCCGGTCAAGCTAAGCTTGACATAAGGGTCGGATGTTCCAAGCAAGTCCTTCTTGAGGAGATTTTGAGCTCGAATGATGTTCACATGTAGTAATCCTACAGGCTTCTTCACAGACACTCTGCATCAAAAGCAATACATCAGAGGAAAGAAACCGAAAGATCTCCTGATTTCTAGCTATTTGTCCGAAAAGTTGATAAACGTTGAGACAATACTTACGTTGAAGCATCAAGAATAGGTATCTCAAGCACTTGTGGCCAATGGTACATGCTTGAAACTTGTTTTTTAATAGTTTCCTGCAAAATCATGAGACAAAAGGTAAGTTCTCTATAACGAAAGAAGGAATGTTTCATTCGACTAGATATAAACACCATAATCCAACTCCTACCCATAGGAGGATCATCAATGCAGCACCTGAACATATCTGTAGAGACCCGGTATAGACATGAGATCTCCACCAAGCACTTTCAATCCGAAATCAACATGCGGCTGCAAAGAAAATCACACTAATCAATTTCCCCACTCTGAAAATCTATATTCAGTCAGTCTTTTGTGAGATGTAGCTACCTTCTCCATCAATGAAACTACAACAGTTCCGAAACAAGGGAATGTCGGTAGAAGTGGCTTCAGAGCTACACGCATTATAGCGAAAAATTGAAGATCTACGAGCTGCAAAGGTAAGTACAGCAGTTAAAATACTAACACTTAGTGTTCATAGAGCTAAGAGTGGTAAACTTTCATTCTTACTGACCTGAACTTTGATTCGTAAAGACATCATCTTTATAACCAAAACAATATTGGGATTGCCTGCCCATTTGATCGATGGTTCAAACAGAAGCTCCTTCTCGTTGGTTTCGTAGAACTTAACACCTGCGAAAGATTATGCACGATTAGCACATCACGCAGAACGGTAAAGAGGTTAACAAGTACTAAACAGGACTAGGATTTACCATGAACTGTTGGCGGAAGCCGTCCCAAGCTCAATTTTTCGAACTCTATGGATTCTATACTGTACTTCCCAATATAATCTGCGAATATAGGTTGCGCAGAACTCTGGATAATCCCGCATATAGCCTTATCGAGGTAAGTCCACATGTATGAGAGAAATCTGTTAAACCAATCCACCTTAATAATGCATATAAACAATAAGAAAGAACTTATCAGTCAAGTCAAGTAATCGACGTTTAAACGCGAAAACTGGAGAAAGAAATGTGACTTACTCTTTCATAATCAGGATTCTTAATCCATAATGGAATATCTGGTAAAAGATCAAGAAGCACACTTATGCTAGTTTCAACTAATGGCCTTGCTGGTGGATACTGCAATGTTAAAAAAAAAAACACTTGACCTCAAAACTTAATCACCAATTTAACGAAAGATTAAATCAAAAGACTTCCATTAAACAAAGACTGGCGATTTTTCAAATTGAAAATTACATTTATACGAAATTTAAACGCAATTACGATTAGTCAGATGAAATCCACCTGATCATCAAGCTGTACCCAGATGATGAAATCAAAACAGAAGAATCACCATAAACACGACGAGAACGAATCGAAACGAAAGATGCAAGATAAGTGTGTGTTTTCGAGATCGAAATTTACCTCTTCGTGTTTAGGTTGAGAATAAATCAAAGCGAAGAATCCAATGATGAGTCCGATAGGGATTCCGATTGCGAAACCGAGAAGACTTAGGACACTGGTGAAGAAACCCATTTTTTTTCTCGAGAAATTTTTTTAAAAAAAAAAAAAGAGAGAGAAAATTATGAATGGAAAAAAGGGTTAGTGATAAGGTAAACGAAGGAGAAAGAATCGGGTCCAAAACGGTAACGAAGAAGAACGTTCTGCTTCAACCGCCAAATTTTGTGGCAACAAGTTTCCGATTTGTATATATCTTTTTAATTAATTTATTGTTGCGTATTCAATTTAATTATTTTATTTTATATATTTCTTTTTAAAGGATCAAAACAGTCACGGGGTCAAACCAATGAAAATGACTATGTTAACCTTATTTTGGGTATTGTTTGTTGGCCTAATTAATAAACTTAGCTATCTTGGAAATAAATTAAAGATTATCACGAACATTGATTACTTATTGTCCCATCACAAATTTGTTGGACTTCTATTGGAAATACAAATAGATACACCTTTTAAATTAAATAATTGAAGTACAATATTTTTAAAATGGTAAAATATATTTAACATTCCAATTTTATTCGTAGATATATTTAAGTTTATCTTGTTTGTAGAAACTATTTCATTCAAAGGTAAAAAGTAATGGGAAATACCTTGTTGGGATCAAATCTGCTGATATATATCCTGTAAGGCTGTAATTCATGCCAAAAAACTCATATTAGGTACTTTTATTATTCTACTTTTGAAAAAATCCCTTATTGTTGATGAAATATTAACAACTGTGTGTGTGTTTAGTTTTTGGTTTTGTATAACCGAAAGATCATAAATGGAAACACAAACTTCTTCACAACTTATAGACACTAGTAAACTTTTCAATGGCAAAATAAAAATATTTTGTTGTTTACTTCTTGTCTTGATAGTTTATTTATTTACTTTCCCGACCTTTTAGTTAAAACAACATCAAAATTGTGGGTAGTTTTGAAATTCATTTTATACAAATCAGAAAAACCTAACCCCGACCCGAAACTTGCTGCCTTCAAATGGTGTTCTATCTTTATAACGTGTATCATCTCCATGCATTGATTATTTGACAATGACAAAACACCTCTCTTGATTTTATCCATTAACAAAAAATCATTTTCCTATTTCTTAGTAAAGTACACTTTTGGACAAACCAAACGATAAGTTGGTGGGAAACAAATGCTCAAAAACTAAAAGTCTATTGTGACGAAGAAGACTACGCAAAAAACACGGCAAATCGTCGAAGAAAACCAAATCTTTTTTGTTTGTTGAAAACAAATTCTATCTAGAGACTTAGAAAGACGTTGACATCACAATCGTTATAAATTTCAATAAAAATGTATTCCATTGAACTAATTTATTAAAAAATCATTTTCACTCCACACACGCCAATCATAATTGGTTATAACTTATAACTAGTTAACACATTAAATATCTTAAAATAAAACCAAACATCACCGATCCATTATTTTTCACTATTGGTTTCAGACAGAAGTTATAATTAAGGGAATATTACTTCTACAAGTACTTTTTTGAAGACTTATTACATGTAGACATACTCTTATGTCTAGCTATACTTCCTTCCTCTCAACAAATTTTAAATTCCTTAATTGCCCTTCTTCTCTTACGTCTTTCTCACCGGAAGAACAGAGATCGACAAAATCATCAATGGTGAAGCTAGTTTGATCAATTTTTAGATAGATCAGTTCGAATTTCGATTTAAGATTTATTTTCAAGATACAAATTGACGAATTCAAAGAAAGATAAGAACATAAACCCATCTTTCTTCTCCATTTTCTCTCTTCGTGGTTCCTTCTCTTAATCTTCTTTGGTACGAGTCGCCCACCATTCTCCTCTGAGTTAACCAAGACTAAAGCTCGAGTCGAAACAACCATGGAATACGAGCTTGAGCATTTCAATCTATTGCTTGAGAAATTCGATTCAAAATTGATTCATAAATTTCTGATTTAGATTCGACGTTTGATCCAGGAAAATATTTATGAATTTGGATATGAGATTTGAGATTTGAGATTTGAGAAATTTGTATTGCTTCAGTTTGTTGCTTCGTGAATCTAGCTCATGGAGGTATTGAAAATTGGAGTTATGGTTTTTGCAGGGAGATGCATTGATGGTAAAAGTGAATAAACTGAAACAACCATCGAAGCAGAGCTCGAGCATTTCAATCTATTGTTTGTATTCGTAGCACCGATTTCGTTCGAAGAAGAAGATAAATCGATTGAGAACTGATTTAAAATCGCTCTTATGTTTACAGTGATGGTGTAAGTGAGTAAACTGACATCTACAAAGGCTCAACTTCCATATTCATACTATTCTCTTCCTTATTGTCGTCCAGAACATATCGTTGACAGTGAAGAGAATCTCTGAGAAATTCTACGCGATTTCCACGTTGGTCTCAATGGAATTCAGAGAATGCTTGGTTTATCTCTGCTTATCGAGGCGTATTGGTATTGCTAAAAATATGTTCTTGCTGCGAATTTAGAGGTGAATTGATCGTTAGCTCTAGTGTGTTGAGAAATCTCGTCGGTGTCGACGCTCCTCCTTTACCGTTGTTGTCTCTGCCTTTCTTTCATTGTTTCATTTGTCGTGGTAACATTTTTGTGGTTGATAGTTTATGGTTGATGTAACGAGTAATTTGTGGTTAGTGTTTTATGGTTAGTTCATTTGTCTTGTAACCCTATCGATGACACTTTGTACCTTAATTATACATGGTGATAACAAAGTTGGTTTCAAACATATGCAAGGTACTTTTTACAAATTCTTGAAAGGACCAATCGCTATGTTTAAAGAAGAATATCCTAAACCTAGAAGTGTATTCATTGTGTTTCTTATTCACAAGAAGATCACCACTTTTGTGGTTAGTGTTTTATGGTTAGTTCATTCGTCTTGTAACCCTATCGATGATACTTTGTACCTTAATTATACAAGGTGATACCAAAGTTGGTTTAAAACAGTTCTAAATGAAGCAATAGTTCAAAAGCTCCTAGAACTCTGCCTTTGTTTCATTGTTTCATTGTCGTGGTAACATTTTTGTGGTTGATAGTTTATGGTTGATGTAACGAGTGATTCGTGGGAAACCATTGTCAAAGTTCATGAGCACATTCTCTCTCGTTTGTGAACAATTGTTTGCTACAAACACATCGTCGATTACAAATGGATATGTTAGGTTAGACAAAATATCATACACATGTTGATGGTCATAACTCATAGTACAATCCTCGATGGTAATGGTCAAGCTTTTATGGTCGAAGTTTTATGGTTAAAAATAAACCGAGTTTTATGGTGATGGAAAGAAGAACATGGATTACCAATGGAACAAGAGAATCAGTGATAGCTCAGGTTTTAACCCAAAATAAAACACTGCAAGTGCACAAGCACGCAGTAGTATATCAGAGATCGAATCCACAGAGACCAAGTGTTTACACAACTAGTTATAGAGAATTGAATTAAGCTAAGCAGGAAATAGTGATTTTAGGTGTGATATTATTAAACTTAAAAGACAAAATGATGATGAAACGATTTAAATTCAGATGATTAAAAACGCTAAGTACTAGGGAATTCTCAGGAAATCACATTCATCAATCAGACAACTATTCAGATTCTAATATGCATGCATCTTGAACTCAAAACACTGATATAAATGGTTCCACTTCCGTGGTAACAATTACTTTCCCTAGAGATCCGAGTGCCTAAACTTCCGTTTGGTCACGGCTATCCTAGAGAAGCATTAACGTTCATGTTTGTTCAGTCCCCAATTGACTCTAATTCACTTCCGGGATTAAAGACTAATTGCTCATCAACAACAATTCTAGCGATACACAAGCTTTCAGAATATGTATCATCCTAAGATCTAGGGATTAAGTGATCAATTCAATCCTAGCATTATGCCTAGCAGTGATGAAGATGGTAATTAATAAACAACCTATTTGTGTCTGATTTATTCGGTGAAATCCATCGAAACCCTAGAACCTAACTAAAGAACTACTCAGACATAATAGAAGACATGGCAAAAACAATTGAATAAGATAGCATAATCAATAAAAGAGAAATCAATAGGGTTTAGAAATCTTCTCCAAAGGATGATGAGATCTTCTCCCAATTACAACTCTGAATCTCTAAAAGTCTGAATAAAAAGTGATAAAAACGTTTGAAAAAAAGGAACTCTCTCAAAACTCAACCTAAAAAGTCTTTATAAATTAAAACGGAGAAAATAAGGGTTTTCCTAAAAACAGGGGACTGGACCGGTCATTCCCTTATGTGGACCGATCGGTCCAGTTTCCAGAGAGTCTTGGGTTCTTCGAGTCTATGTGTGGACCGGTCGATCCCATAAGTTGAACGGTCGGTCCACTTTCCAGAGAGTCTTGGCTGCTTTGCATCAACCCGCGGATCGATCGGTCCTTGTTCCAAGTCGGTCTTGAGGCACCAAGTATGGACCAGTCGGTCCTAAAGTGGATCGGTCGGTCTGGTCATCAAAATAACTCCGATTCCCGCTCAAATACTCAAATCTTCTTCCCAAACGCGTGCTGTTCCAAATCTCCGAATATGAACCTGAATACTAACTCAAAACGACTAAAAAAACTCTGAAAACATGTGAAAAACATAATTAAGAAAACTCAAATTCACGTTATATCAACTCCCCTAGACTTAAGTCTTTGCTTGTCTTCAAGTGAAGGCAAACTAGAAATAAGCTCAAGGAAGCTACAAAAACCAAACTAACCTTTATAAGCTGAATGCAATCCTTTAAGACCCCACATATGTAATACCAACAACCCTTATAAACAGATCAAAAACCAAGATGGTACTTCATATACTTTGCCAAATACATAGCAGTGCTACCATACTCAAGTTCCTATGTCTCAGCGACTTTATACCAGGGTCCAGAAATCTTACCAGAGGGAAAATACTCGTCGCATAAGGGTTAAGGTTTTGGGCTATTTAGTAGTGGGGTAAAAGTGTTGTAGGCTAACCTCAGTCGCGGCCAAATGCAAGTCATGGCGCAAAATCCCAAAAGAACTAAATCCAAAGATGATGCACAGCTTTTCAAACTTAAGAACTTTTTCTTTATTTAGATGAAAACTTTATGCTTATCTAAAGAACTAATGATAAGAATACTACATAGAAATGTGCTTGCATATTAAATCTAAAGCTTTATTCTAATCCCTTTCAACAATGCATATAAAATCTGATTTTTTTTTTTTTTTTTTAAATACTGGGGATTAGTTCTAGCCTTTTCTAAAGCACAAAAACGAAAAATAAAAATATTACTAAAAATCTTAAGCAGAAAGCTTTGAAATGGTACCAAAAGATCTTTTAGAATGATTGGCTGGCCGGACTACGTCTCCGGAGTTTTTGCGCTTGAGTGCATGTCAATGTCTTGGACAGAAGGCATGAGGTTTGAAGGAAAGGTCAAGGTAAGGGTGTGGTACCAGACTAAAAGTGAGTCTGGCCATTAGGAGTCTGGCTAGTACCTGCTGTGCCAACATTTCTACTAATATTGCGGCGTTTCCTACGCTGCACCGGTGCATCTGGCTCTGTGCTCTGAGGTGAGGAGGACGGCAAAAATAGCATGTTCGCCATGGAAGTGAGAGGTACGTGGTCACTAGGTAATGAAACGGAGCACTGAATCCCATCCAAATCAAAGTATCGCCACTTACCCCCAACTATCCATCTACTCTGAGTCAAATGTTGCATATCTAGGAGTGAAGGCGCCAGGATCTCCTCAGTGTCTCGTAGATCAATCTCATGGAATTTAAAGATGGGAGTTAAGAGACTTCTACATACCTCCTGCTTCCTCTGTCCAGGTCCAGCTAGACCCCTGAACTTCCTCTCTGTCAGGAAATGTGCAAATGCTACTCCGAAGTTAGTGCGGTTGTCGCGAGGACGGTCTGTGTAAAGCTCAGACATAAACTCAGGCATTCCTAAATACAGTAGGAACAACTCGTCAAGACGCAATGCCCCTGGTTCTTCCTTGCAGAACATGGTAGTACTCAGAGCCTTAGCGATGATACAGATGATGGGGTTCCTGATAAGGGTTAGTTTCATACTTCGTTACGTTGCAGGACCCATACCGATTAAGTTCCATAGTCGGTCGTTGTGAGGAAAAGAATGACGATCAGGGAAACCCGAACTTGTATTACTTTCATCAAAACCGTAGACGGTGCACAAGTACCTAAGGGAGATCTCATATTCAATCCCTCTGATCACGTAAGTTAGGGATCCTCTATCAACTGTCCTATGATCCGCGTCTGCATAATAGACCTCACAGGAGGCAAGAAACTGTCGTACCAGGTCGGGGTATAAAGGGTACTGGTATGTAGCCATTGTCCCAAAACCCATGCGATCAAGAACAACAAGTACTTCATCCAATATACCCAATTTTTCCAGCATCTGATAACATAGGACTCTAGTGGGCAACATCTCTACATTATGCAGACCGTTATAGCATATGCTAATGTACCTAACCCAACCGTCACCTTTCCGTTGGTTCCCATAAGAAGGCTCACTAACTAATTCCTCCTGTTCCAACATAGGGTGAATATCGATTCCAGAAAAGGGTTTACCGTCCCGTCTAGGCCATGGAGCACATGGACTAGGAATCGTGTCATCCATTTGGGCATTGGACCTCGAGCTTTGGGATAGTCGCGGAGCATCCGGGTTACTAGAACTCGCTATCCCCTTGCCCTTTTCTTTTCTCGTCGATTTCCTTGGCTTGTCGTGATTCCGCTTAGTCCGATTCTCATGTTCTTCATTCAATTCATCCTCGGGTGGCGAATTGGTGGCGAGTGGGCATCCCGTGCGACCCATAACTACAAAAACGAACCAAAGGGGAGTGAGAAACAAGTGATTCAAACGGCAAAATCCAAGGAAATCGAAAACCCCCAAAAACCCAAAATTTGATATCCAAATAACATGCTCATACCTTGCAGATCGAACAAATTGATGGTACAATCAGATAGAGCTTGAAAACCTAAGTGGATTAGAGCCAAAAATCGTTCAATTTGGGTAAGAAAGCAAGAAGTTAGGGTTTGATGAAGTTGGAGAGATAAATCACCAAGAACTCATGAAAGTGATGAGGAAAAACGACTTTGATCTGAAAAAGGGGTGTGGATCGGGCTTTTGCATGTTTATGAGACTAAACCGGTTCAATTTAAGTGAAATAAACCGGAATAAACAAAAAAATGGGCAAAATTGCACTTACCCGGGTCGGTCCGATGACCATAACTCACCCGATCCGTGGGACTGAGGGGATCAATCGGTCCTCGTGGTGCCCGACCGGTCCACTTTCCCAGAAAAATGGTTTGATTCGTAGTGTAAGGCGATCGACCGGTCTCCCTTGTGGATCGACCGGTCCAGTGTCCAGAGTCTATATGTCTTGTGATGGAGAGGATCGACCGGTCCTATGTTGAGCCCGACCGGTCCATTTTCCCGGGGCAAAAGCTTGTTTTCGTGGAGACACCAGGATCGACCGGTCCTATGTTGAGCCCGACCGGTCCATTTTCCCGGGGCAAAAGCTTGTTTTCGTGGAGACACCAGGATCGACCGGTCCCTAAGGGGATCGACCAATCCACTTTCTAGAGTCCAAATCCGAAATAAGTGGGTTGCCTCCCACCAAGCGCTTTGTTTAACGTCGTTAGCTCGACGTGTGTGCCCGTTAGGCTTGTGAGGGATCAGCAAGAGGGGTCTCAACACCCTCTGGGATAATGGTATCAGCGAGATAAGGCTTTAACCGCTGACCATTGACGACAAACTCACCTCCAGACGGATTCAGTAAGACCACCGCTCTGTAAGGTCTCACTTCCTTGATGGTGAAAGGACCAGACCATCTTGAACGGAGTTTACCAGGGAAAAGTTTCAAGCGAGAGTTGAAAAGTAATACCTGGTCATTCAGATCAAAACTCCTAAAGACGATTCGCTTGTCGTGATACGCTTTGGTGCGCTCCTTGTAGATTTTGGCATTCTCATAGGCCATATGCCTTATCTCTTCCAGCTCGTGCAGTTGGATAGATCGTCGTTGAGAGACTGATTTGATGTCAAAATCCAGCTGCTTCACTGCCCAGGCTGCCTTGTACTATAGCTCTATTGGGAGATGACAAGGCTTTCCGTACACCAGATGAAATGGAGTGGTGCCCAAAGGTGTCTTGTATGCGGTGCAATGGGCCCATAGAGCATCGTCGAGCTTTGTCGACCAATCCTTCCTAGTCGTGTGCACAGTATTCTGCATGATACTCTTGATCTCTCTGTTTGAAACCTCCACTTGGCCACTCGTCTGAGGATGATAAGGGGTTGCAACCTTGTGTTTAATTCCATTGTATTTTAACTCCATCATGATTTCCTCTGCGACTTTGTCAGCGACGTCCTCTGGATCATTGATGGAGAAGGTTTGTCCATCTATCACGGGTCTCTTTAGCAGCTTATCCATCTCGAATTGCATCTGAATGTCTCCTAGTTGGAGATTGATGCGTCCACGCTTTACATCAATCATTGCACCGGCTGTGCAAAGGAATGGTCTGCCTAGAATGAGAGGATCTCTTGGCTCTTCGTCCAGTTCAAGCACCACGAAATCTGCAGGGACAAAAACATCACCAATTTTTAGTTGTAAGTCCTCTAGAACACCTACAGGAAGTTTAACAGAACGATCAGCAAAAATTAAAGAAATTTTAGTAGGACTAAAATTCTTAAAACCCAACCGTTTGGCAACGGAGTATGGCATGAGATTGACGCTGGAGCCCAGATCGCATAAGGAGCAAGCAAAAACTGTAGAGTTGATCTGAACTGAAAGCACAAAACGACCAGGATCTCCAAGCTTTTTCACTGTCCTGTTCTGCAACACGACGCTACATTCTTTTGTTACCCTTAGATAGTCCTCCTCCTCGGTTACATTAGAAGTCAAGATCTTCTTAAAATAGCGTTTAAGCGAAGGGCATAGATGGATAGCATCGACCAAAGGGATCTTGACTGTGAGATCGCTAACCATCTCTCTGCACTTCGCTTCTTCTAAGTCCTTCTGAGACTTCCTAGGACGAACCGAGTAAGGTGGCTTAGGAACATAGGCATTGGTCGGAGCACTGTTCACCGGACCGACCGGTCTGATAGTGGGACCGGTCGGTCCCCTTTCCAGAGAGCCTTCGTCTTTTTCTGGAAAATCATCTTTCGATGAATCTGAACCATTAGTAGAGATGAACTTCTCCTTTACTGACCTGGAGATTGGCTCAAGAACCTTGCCACTCTTACTGGTGATGGCTTCTACTTCCATTGCAAAAATGGCATGGCAGTCCCTCTTTGGGTTTTGTTCCCCTTGTGCTGGAAAAGTCCCTTGCTGCCTCTTAACAGCTTCTGCATTCTGAGCCACTTGAGTATCAAGCATCTTCAGGTGAGTTGTCACAGCTTCTAAACGCCCATTAATGTTTGTGATGTCGGTGGAAGCCTTCTGCTGGTTAGCTAGCATGAGCTGCATCATAGCCTTCAACTCGTCAATGGGATTAGCAGCTTGAGGTGGGGGAGTTGATATAACGTGAATTTGGGTTTTCTTAATTATGTTTTTCACAAATTTTCAGAGTCTTTTGAGTCGTTTTGAGTTAGTATTCAGGTTCATATTCGGAGATTTGGAACATCACGCGTTTGGAAAGAAGATTTGAGTATTTGAGCGGGAATCGGAGTTATTTTGATGACCGGACCGACCGATCCACTTTAGGACCGACCGGTCCATACTTGGGACCTCAAGACCGACTTGGAATAAGGACCGATCGATCCGCGGGTCGATGCGAAGCAGCCAAGACTCTCTAGAAAGTGGACCGACTGGTCCACTTATGGGATCGACCGGTCCACTTATGGGATCGACCGGTCCACACATAGACTCGAAGAACCCAAGACTCTCTGGAAACTGGACCGATCGGTCCACATAAGGG
Source organism: Draba incana (assembly GCA_963576765.1). Classification (NCBI taxonomy): domain Eukaryota; kingdom Viridiplantae; phylum Streptophyta; class Magnoliopsida; order Brassicales; family Brassicaceae; genus Draba; species Draba incana. The sequence continues at coordinate 50,123,759 of OY755203.1, read as the reverse complement.
ACCGACCGGTCCAGTCCCCTGTTTTTAGGAAAACCCTTATTTTCTCCGTTTTAATTTATAAAGACTTTTTAGGTTGAGTTTTGAGAGAGTTCCTTTTTTCACACGTTTTTATCACTTTTTATTCAGACTTTTAGAGATTCAGAGTTGTAATTGGGAGAATATCTCATCATCCTTTGGAGAAGATTTCTAAACCCTATTGATTTCTCTTTTATTGATTATGCTATCTTATTCAATTGCTTTTGCCATGTCTTCTATTATGTCTGAGTAGTTCTTTAGTTAGGTTCTAGGGTTTCGATGGATTTCACCGAATAAATCAGACACAAATAGGTTATTTATTAATTACCATCTTCATCACTGCTAGGCTTAATGCTAGGATTGAATTGATCACTTAATCCCTAGATCTTAGGATGATACATATTCTGAAAGCTTGTGTATCGCTAGAACTGTTGTTGATGAGCAATTAGTCTTTAATCTCGAAAGTGAATTAGAGTCAATTGTGGACTGAACAAACATGAACGTTAATGCTTCTCTAGGATAGCCGTGACAAAGCGGAAGTTTAGGCACTCGGATCTCTTGGGAAAGTAATTATTACCACGGAAGTGGAACCATTTATATCAGTGTTTTGAGTTCAAGATGCTGCGTTGGTTCCAGATAATGCTCAGGAAGTCAACTATATGAATGGTCAAGGGATTGGGCAGAACAGAGGCTTCAACAACAATTACCACAACCATCCCAATCTATCATACAGGAGCACCAATGTTGCAAACCCTCAGGATCAGGTATACCCTCAGCAAGCGTCAGTTCCAGCTCAGAAACCCTTTCCCAATTCATCAAGAACAGCTCCGCCAGCTCAGGGATATACGGGCTACAATGCAGGATATCAGAAGCAGTATGGACAAGGTACAGGCTCCGGATACCAACATCAGAATCAGTTCCAGCCTAGGCAACGGCGCCAAAAAACTTGATAGCTCAGGTTTTAACCCAAAATAAAATACTGCAAGTGCACAGGCACGCAGTAGTATATCAGGGATCGAATCCACAGAGACCAAGTGTTTACACAACTAGATATAGAGAATTGAATTAAGCTAAGCAGGAAATGGTGATTTTAGGTGTGATATTATTGAACTTAAAAGACAAAATGATGATGAAACGATTTAAATTCAGATGATTAAAAACGCTAAGTACTAGGGAATTCTCAGGAAATCACATTCATAAATCAGACAACTATTCAGATTCCAATATGCATGCATCTTGAACTCAAAACACTGATATAAATGTTTCCACTTCCGTGGTAACAATTACTTTCCCTAAAGATCCGAGTGCCTAAACTTCCGTTTGGTCACGGCTATCCTAGAGAAGCATTAACGTTCATGTTTGTTCAGTCCACAATTGACTCTAATTCACTTCCAGGATTAAAGACTAATTGCTCATCAACAACAATTCTAGCGATACACAAGCTTTCAGAATATGTATCATCCTAAGATCTAGGGATTAAGTGATCAATTCAATCCTAGCATTATGCCTAGCAGTGATGAAGATGGTAATTAATAAACAACCTATTTGTGTCTTATTTATTCGGTGAAATCCATCGAAACCCTAGAACCTAACTAAAGAACTACTCAGACATAATAGAAGACATGGCAAAAGCAATTGAATAAGATAGCATAATCAATAAAAGAGAAATCAATAGGGTTTAGAAATCTTCTCCAAAGGATGATGAGATCTTCTCCCAATTACAACTTTGAATCTCTAAAAGTCTGAATAAAAAGTGATAAAAACGTGTGAAAAAAGGAACTCTCTCAAAACTCAACCTAAAAAGTCTTTATAAATTAAAACGGAGAAAATAAGGGTTTTCCTAAAAACAGGGGACTGGACCGGTCGATCCCTTATGTGAACCGATCGGTCCAGTTTCCTGAGTGTCTTGGGTTCTTCGAGTCTATGTGTGGACCGGTCGATCCCATAAGTGGACCGGTCGATCCCATAAGTGGACCGGTCGGTCCACTTTCTAGAGAGTCTTGGCTGCTTTGCATCGACCCGCAGATCGATCGGTCCTTGTTCCAAGTCGGTCTCGAGGCACCAAGTATGGACCGGTCGGTCCTAAAGTGGATCAGTCGGTCCGGTCATCAAAATAACTCTGATTCCCGCTCAAATACTCAAATCTTCTTCCCAAACGCGTGATGTTCCAAATCTCCGTATATGAACCTGAATACTAACTCAAAACGAACTCTGAAAACATGTGAAAAACATAATTAAGAAAACCCAAATTCACGTTATATCAATCAGAGAAATTTGAAAACTCCAATCTAACAAATAAACAAAAGAACAAGAGAAATCAGAGAAATTTGACGAATGTAATCATATCTGGTTTCGAATACTCATTTAATCTGAAATTCGGATACCTATCAGCTTGAAACAACCTTGTAGGAAGCCTTTCATCGTTTTCCATTACAAACTCCGATGAACCCCCTGCAAATCCACGATACAATTCACAATCAAACTACAAATTCGCATAGATTCTTAGATAAATAGCCAACCTAAATCTCGACAAAACTTACCACCACCTTCACCTCCATCTTCAACCAATTTGGTCATTCTCACTGTAATTATGCCGGAAAAAAAAGTCAATCGCTCAGTCGCCGCACGAAGTCCACCGACAACGAAAACTGTAATTTAGGATTTTTACGGCAACCGTAATAAACAATGATTTATCAGAGACAACTATTAACTGCCCCAAAAGGGCCAAAACAACTTCAACCCAGTTTCACGTAAAAAGACTCGTAAACAATGGTTTTGGGCATTTTCGTCTTTTACCATCATGAAAGTATATCTACACAATTGGATACCTTTTTTGTAAAGAAAGTCTCACAAAGTATCTCTACATGTAAATAACCCTATAATTAATCAATAGCCACTACGAAACATAATTTTAAGAGACCATACAAAACAGTTGACCTTTATTTTAAGAGACCAATAGCCACTAGGCTACTTGTCTCCCCCACAATTTATCATGGTTAATGGATTTTAAGAGACCAATAGCCACTAGGCCTGAATTTCTCTAACAGTTGTATGTTTATTGGATCAGACATTTTTTGTCATATCTATCCACTTTCTTATCATTCAATTATTATTTTGTTTTCTTCAAAATCTTTGGTGTAAAGAGTGATTTTGACAACAAAAAAGTTGAAACTAATAAATAAAGAAGGGCTAATCACACAAAAATTTAATAATTAGTCAAGTAGCAAAAATAGTCGTATGTGGCATATTGATACCCACAAAATTTAGGGTAATTTGCGAATTGTCTAATTATTAAATTTTTTGTGTTATATTGCAAATTAACCCAATAAAGAATGATGTTTAATTATAATGATTCATCTTTTTTGTTGTCAAAATCACTCTTTAATGTTGTTGTCGGAAACAACAACAGTACAATTTTACTAGTTTTGTTTTGTGAGAGTTTCTATGCTTAGATACCTCTGCTCGTAAAAATATGGGAGATTTGCCAAAATAGGCCACTTTGATTTGCACAATGTCTCATTAGGACTTTCTCCTTTTTGGTCAATTTTATCCGAAAATGTCCTTTTCTAAAAACAAAATAATTAAAATATAAGGTTTTTAAATCTGAAAAAATCTGAAAATTATAACCATGTTATGAATAGTACATTATATTAAAACTTTTATTTTTTGAAGTTAAAAATCATGAGTTAAAATTAATTCTAGTATTGCATTCTACCGCTAATTTTTGCAGTAGAATTTAGATTCTACGTAAATCACATAAGTCTACCAAGCGTAGAAACAAGTTTCTACTTATTTTTAATATTTTGCAATCGCGAAGACACATTCTTCCACCACTTTGTTTAATTTTGCTAACGGCAGATTATACTTTCTGCCCCATGATTCTACTAATTGGCCTATGATTCTACTAATTCAAAACCATCTGGTAAACAGTAGAATGTACATTCTACTAAATTAATAACTATATCCTTAAATTGAGGAGTGAATATTTTATTTCCTAAAATAAATATTTGATAATATATAAAAATATTACATGATGATTTTTTATCATTAATTACGTTTTTGAAAAATATTTTATAAGATTTTTTGATTTTTTAATTAACTTTTTCACTATTTAGAAATTCTAAAATTACAATTTTCAAAAAGTTGTGTCCGGGTAGACTCAAACACGTGTCAAGAAGAGGATGAAGCGTAACCATTGAAGCCTAAGAGATTTTATTGTTCATCCTCTAATAATTATTTGTAAATAAACTTAAAATAGTTCTTTATCATAATAGAAACATAAAATATTGTAATTAACGTGAAATAAGTTGCATATTCCATAAATCTAGGAGTAAATATGTTAGTTACCTTAAATGTGTATTTTAGAAAAATCTTATATGGAAAACACGATATTCACGATTTCACGTCGTCTTCATCGTGTTTCCTTCATCCAAAACCATCTTAGTTTTCTTTGTTTTCTTCATTGGTGGTTCCTTTGGATTTTGGCATAATATGGTGTATATCTATGCTATTAGTGGCGAATGGAAATGGAATGAAGGATGGAATTTTCATGTAGACGAAGAAAGAGGTGGTCGATTACTGTCTTTGGAATCTACTATTGCTATTGAAGAGTTACACAATATTGTGTCAGAAGATTATGGAATCGAGCAACGCCGTGTTACGATCGAGTGCAGTTTTGTACTTGGAGATTTGATTAAAACACAAGGGTGTCCTCCGGTTATCATCTCTAATGACCGCCAAGTAAGCAGTTTTGTTGCGTACTTTATGGGAAAAACATCGACTCAACTATGTGTAGCATTTAAGCCTAGGAAATATGGTACTCCTTTGGCTAACATAACCAAAATAGAAGTTCCTGATGATGATGATGATGATGATGATGATGATGATGATGATGATGATGATGATGATGATCACGATGATGACGGAAAAGATGATGTTTTATTGCTCGAAAACGCAGGACAAGGTAAACCGAAACCTGTTACATTATGTTTGGAGAATGTTGTGAAGAAGGGTGAATGCTTTGACACGAAAGAAATTTTGAAGTCGAGAATGGAAATGTGTGCAATGAAGCACAAATTCGACTATAAGGTTATTAAATCGACTAAGATATGGTCGTGGACAATAAATCATGCAAAACGCCGGAGACAGAGAAATGGTATTTAGGGATTTAGTTCTGGGTTTACAAAAATCGACAATGAAATCAAATCAAAATGAATTCAACATTCAGTTTTAGAAATCTAGTTACAGAAAGAAAATTAGGAATCAATTACCAGAAGATCGACGGAAATTGTAATAACCTTCAGAGATCTTCATGGTATCGGAGATGGAGAAAAGGTATTTAGGGATTTAGTTCTGCGGTTTTGGTAACTAATATTTCTTTACGTATATATTGTTTTAAAATTGAAGTCTAACATATTATTACACACAGCAAAACTGGTTACATGACACAATTTAAAACCCCGATATCAATTAAGGTCTCTGGTTCAAATCCCAGATGACACATTTTTTGAAATTATTATTTAACACACCTAATTGCAATTTAATTCCACATAGCATAATTGGTTTCACTCTATTGTAATCAAATTATTAGGCACAAGTTCCAGGTTTGGTAGTTGCAATTTTTTAGATTTTGAAATTCTTTTAAAAGGGAAAAATGTGGAAAGTTACTATTTTTAGAGTTTTGGGGTTTGGACAAATTATTAGTAAAGAAACAAGCTACTTAGGGTTTGAAATTCTTTAAAAAGGGAAAAATGTGGAAAGTTACTATTATTAGAGTTTTGGGGTTTTGATAAATGATTACTAAAGAAACAAGCTACTTAGGGTTTGAAATTCTTTAAAACGGAAAAATGTGGAAAGTTACTATTTTTAGAGTTTTGGGGATTGGACAAATGATTAGTAAAGAAACAAGCTTCTTAGGGTTTGAAATTCTTTAAAAAGGGAAAAATGTGGAAAGTTACTATTTTTAGAGTTTTGGGGTTTGGACAAATGATTAGTAAAGAAACAAGCTTCTTAGGGTTTGAAATTCTTTAAAAAGGGAAAAATGTGGAAAGTTACTATTTTTAGAGTTTTGGGGTTTGGACAAATGATTAGGAAAAATTACTATTTTTTTTTAAAAAGGAAAAAAGTGCCACAAGTGGGCCTCGAACAAGAGTCCCCAATTATTGACATGAATTTCTTAAATGTGAGTAGCCAATTAAGCTGTGTGTTATAATATGATCATTTTCGTTGATTAAACGATACATAGGGATCATTGTAGTGGAAATTGTAGACATAGTAAAAAATGAGTCCATTAGGACTCGAACCCGGGACTTAAATGTTTTGTTTGTAGTCTATAACCAATTGTGCTGTGTTTAATAATCTGTTAAGCTTCATTTTCTATACAATATATACAAAAATACTATTTTATTTCATAATACAAAAACACATACCAATACTTAACACAAGTTTGTTAACAAACATCAAAGTGAAGCAAGGTTTCAATAAAAAGTGAAGCAAGGATTCAATCATTAACCAAATCCAAAAGTGAATACATAAAAAGGAAAAAAATCCTAAAACATAAAGTACGGTGACGAATAAATCTCATACTAACTCTACAATATCTGGATCAGTATGCGTCTTAGGCGGCACATACTTTGACATCCGCTGAATAAACACTGGATCATGTGCGGCTACAAACATGTCAGTCACAAGCTTAAATCGATCCCATTTGATGTTTTCATCATCAAGCACCGAGTAGTCTATTCCAAGTAGGTGGCACTCCATGTATTTCAACGTGTATGGACCACATTGATTGTTGTCCATCTTAAGTCCTTCTGGCATTTTGACATAGTTGATAGAGTACGCTGCGATCTTCATGTCTTTGCTGTCTGTCGGTGACTGAACAGCTTTGACAATCCTTGGAATAATCTCTTAAAATGCCTTCAAAGCCGTATTACGTGTCCCATTGTTACAATCAAAGACTAAAACTGACCTCTCTTTGAAATTTATGCACAATGCAATCCAGTGGTTGTTACGGACATTGTAAGGCACGTATATACGATCGACGTCGACATCCCAAACTTGTCTGGTTCTTCCATGAGCCGGTAATTCACCTAAACCGTAATCAAGAAGAATGGGACTCAAGTCAAACTGTCTCTTCTCTCTTTGAAGTTGTTTGTGTGCATTGGTGATATGGTTGCAAAAATTGCAAGACATAAAACCAACACGACCTACTTCCCAATATCCCAAAGATGTCTTCTCCCGTAATAAGTACATGACCGCATCCATATCCTGAAAAAATGATTTCACCAAACTGAATTACTATGTACACATTTGATAGTAGTTTACGGAATTGTAAATAATAAATCAATTACCTCTGTTAGCAACCATTTGTGTGTCAAAAACCTGTCAGCTAATTTGTAGCTGAAAATGGTTGGCCCGAATGCAAGAATAGGGTTCCTGCAATGAAAAGCAATAAGTTTGCAGCTCAAGTTATCGATAAAAAAAGTTATCAATTATACATAAAAAATAATATACTGGACTCACGTTCTAGACTGTCCCCATTTTAAAAGCTTGTCACAATCTTCTGTTCCATAAAGGACCAATGGAGCATCAGGTTCATTGTAGACGCCGTCGTCCCAATCTTTCAACTCAAGCTTCTTCCATTGTTCTCTAGGTTTCGATGAAGAGGGTGTGGTATCGAAACCATTAACCACTGATTGTTGTGACAGATTTTCCATGGTTTTGTGGAGAATGTCTTGAGTACCTACCCTAGTGTAACTATCAAATGTCTGGCTTAGTCCAACATCATATAGATTCTCCAAAGAGTTGTTAAGGTCTGCCACCTTCTCTATTTTAATAGCCTGCTAGTGCAATATAACACAATAAATTACACAATTATATAGGAAACCAAGTATATTACAAAAACCAAATTTTACATAGTTACGCACTTAAGCATTATACAAAGACAAAAACAAATAACATAACAGTAGTCCGGTTACATATTCTAATCTGACTTACATAAATAGCACATCCCAAGCTTAACATTTTACAACACACATTGAGATGAAATATGAAAACCAAAGAGTTGAGGAGTTATTTTTTTACCTTCTTCTGTTCAGACTGAGAGTGGCTCCTTGTGGCTGCAGCTACAGGTGTAGAGATTTGAGTTTTGTTCCTAGTGGATGCAGCTACAGGTTTAGAGACTTGAGCTTTGCTCCTTGTGCTTGCAGCCGCAACTCTAGTGCTTGTAGACGGTTCTCCTCTAGTCTTAGATATCTGACCACTAGTTACCTACTCCCTGAGCTCTCTATTCTCGCTGTGAAGTACGCTAAACCGAGAACTAATTTCTGCCCGAAGCTTTTCCTCCAAAGAACCAATCTCTCTGTGAATCCTCCCCTCCACAGAAACAGCAAACTCCTCAAACAAACCTGAGATGAAGGTTTTCATCTCAGCAGTGACAGCTACATGTTTTTCCGTTGATCTTCCACACAACACCTTCCGCTTCCTTTCCTCTGCACCAACATCACGAATTCTTTTCTTACCCTTCATTGAAGAAGAGGCACGATTCACCTCTAGATTAGGAGTAGATATATCTGGAACCGCATCGTCATTCTCTGTCGCAGCCGCATTCTCTGACTCAAGGTCAACCTCCACAGCCTGAGCCACACCAGCTTGGTCTTCCACCACAACTTCCCATATGTGATCAGTCCATTCTTTTCCATTTCTAATGAGCTCAATAACATGCTCAATTCGTTCATCTTCCATTTCACCATCCCTCTTAAACTCAACAGCTTTGACAATATCGTCATCGCCGGTATGAGATATGAATGCATGCAAAATATCCTGCAAGAAAGGAATAGAAATCATTCTTAATATCGATTACAAAACTGAAATCATAATCAAAGTCCAAACTGAAATAAAAAACAAGTATAAATAACTCACATTCAATTCAAAGGTTGCCTCAAGATGGTTGATTCCAGGGTAGTAGAGCACAACAGAACCTGACCTGTTTGAACATCTTGGAAAGACTACCCTATCAGCAACTTTTTTCTTGCCTACCATCTTTCCTATCTCAGGAATAGCCTCCATTATCCAAATTTGCAAGGCATAGGAGAAGCCATGCAAGGTATAGCTATCAGGTTGCGTCAACTTCGGTTCTTTTTCCTTGATTTGAACTAGGAGATGGTCAAAGCAGTCAAGACCCCAATGATACAACCGCAATTTATCAAGATTCATTACCAATTTGATGTACTTGTGTGGAATATCAGTTTTCTCATCCATGGAGAATAACAAACCGCCAATAATACACACATACACCAACCTCAGTCTATCTACACGGCTCCACTGATGACAATCATGTAAATGCTTATGCCTAATGAGTTGCATACTGATTTTACTATCATTCCTTTTAGCCTTCAACAGTTTACTCCAAAAACCACCATCATCAACATACTGACCAAATCCCGGATCATCTACTTTCTCACACTTCAAACCAGTCACCGCATAGAACTCTTGCATCGAAAACCGAAGAGGTCTCCTTGCAAAGACAAACCATAACTCATGAAGCTTGGTTGTATCAAGCTTCCTACACATAAAGCTATGTATGAGTCTTGCTGAGTATGCTAACCCATTATCGTATATAGCCATAATGTGACTGAAAATCGGATCAGCCTTAACATCTCGATATTCAGTCGGGAGCCAGTTCTTCACTAACTTTAGAATAGAAGTCCTACAGCTATTGTTCACCTTATCCACTTCCGGTTCTTCACCTTCTCTAAAAATCCTTCTCGGAAAATTATCTTCCATAACTGCTAGTACAAAAACAGAAATAAACTAATGTTGTAAGCTGACATTTACAAAACAAGAATAGAATGAAGAACATGCAATAGAGATACCATCCAAAAATTCAAAAATTCCAAATAAAGAACATGCAAAATTCCGAAAAACAGTACAATAATTTCGAAATTGAACATACTGACTTTGAATTACCTTATGGAAGTATGTCTTATGGAGTATATTAGCTTCGCCGGAGATGGAAGTTAATGAACACCTCTGGCGGAGAAAATATTACGGCGGAGAGGACGAACAGCGGAGAGAACACCTTCGGCGGAAAAAGTATTACGGTGAAGAGGACGAACGGCGGAGGGAACACAGAATTTCTCCGGTGAGTTGAAAGAGATGGAGTCGCGAAAATTCTCTGGTGAATAAGAGAGACGACGAAACTGAAGTAAAACTAAAATTAGGGATTGCAAAATAGTTTTGGGGGGTTTTGTATATTAAACATAATTTAAATTAATAAAAAAATATATATAAGTAATTATTTTATATTCAGAACCAATTATTTTCTGTTGAGATTTTATCAATTAATGGTTTTATTCAATAAGGATTTAATGATTTAATGATTTCATTCAGTTTCCTATTTTGGAAATTAAAATAAGAGAAATAATAAATATAATTAAAAATTAGAAAATTAAGGACAATTTTGGGATTTGAAATTACATAGTCCCTAAACTTGTAAAATCCTAATGGGACATTGTACATTTCAATTTGTCCTATTTTAGAAAATTTCTCAAAAAATATAGTACCGGCTTTAAAAACTGTTGGGCAAATTATGTTGTTTCGCAAAACGAAAAAAAGTTGAGTGTTGTAGTTGATTTTTTTTTTCCTTTTCATTTTAGGGTTAATTTGTGGAATAAAAAAGAAAAAAATTAAAACTAAATAACTAACTAAAAGTGACTAATGTGGCAAATTAATGGCCATTAGATTTAGGGGTTTTTGTTAGTTATTTATTTATAGTTTTTTTCATTGATATCCCACTAATTATCCCTTCATTTTATGTGTAATCTTTTTTCTAATCATTTTAATGTAATGGTCTATGACAACATCTGTTGGCCCTCTACATGAAAATTCAAACCGTGCAAGCCGGTGGTGATTTTACAACTAGAGTAATCGACTCTTGTTCATTCGGTAACAATTTAAAAGCCACAAACATATAAAGAATCAACACTTTTTAAAGTTGTCAGAAAAATACATATGCAATTATGCAGCGAGTGATAAGATTTCAAAGGTAATTGGCTGTCCAAATGCGTTCCAAGTCACGCGTCCGTCGAGGAGTGTGTAAATTTAGAAAAATACTTGTTTCAGTTACTTTTTGTGAATTTGTTTTATATGTATAAACACATGTTCTTCATGATATCAATACAATATTACAAAGTAACAATTAATTATGATTACCTTAAATTTAGTACACAAAAGTTCACGCTTTACTTCTTTTTTTTTTCGTCAACTTAGAAGTTTTATTATGCTACATAATTACAACATATCCCAAGTTATACAATAAGGCGAACGTTAGTATTAACTTCCTGAACAACATAGCGCTGAACCTTCATGAATTTGAAATCCTTCTTACTCTTAGAGATCTTAATGATGTCATTCACCAATATACCTATCTCTTGGAAGCACCATCCATTTGAACCTGCTTTATAAAGTTTAGAAATATTGTCAAACAGATTCTGACAATTTCCAATAAAGAGAACATTCTCATAATTAAACCTAGCCATCTCTTTTACCGCCATTAGCAATGCCAAAACTTCAGTTTCTAATGGGGTATAGGTAGGGGCAACCGATGCTTTTGCATGTAAAACACGACTCTCATCCCTCATGTAAAGAGACCAAGCAATACCAACTTGCTCTTGCTTAGATTTCCATGAAGCATCAACCATACATCAGTAGCTACTGCCAAAATGAGAGATATATTGGACACTATTCATGAACCTACATCTTTGATTCTGCTTAGTTTGCTCTTTATGAACACTCCATGCTTTAGACTCCTCCCATCTCTGGTAATCTAGTAAAGCATGGTTAATGACTTGAGGAATAAAAACTCTTTTTGTTAATAAAAACAAACTTGTTACGCATTTTCCAAATCCTCCAAGCGATCAAAGCAATAGAGAACTCTTATATCTGCCTTCTAGACTTTTGAAAAGCAAAACCATCATATTCTGGAGGGAAAAAGCAGAATTGTGCTGATCAGTCAGTTCACGCTTTACTCACCAACCCACTTCACCCACTCACGTTTTTTATAACACAAAATTGTTGTACATTTTTTTATACACAAACAGATATATAATCTCGTATTACCTAGCTAGTTCGATCTATAACTACATACACTCGTTACTTAGTGTTTTGGCGTCGTACAAATCAATACTTAAAGAGAGAAACTAAGATCACACTCGAGTATATTTTCTGGGCTATCAAACTTTCCACTTGGGTCGCCTTCAGATTTTTGTGATCATGGAGCTTTGTCAACCTCACAAACACACCGCAACCGCAACCGCAACCGCAACCGCGTCTAGCGACCCACTTAACTGGAATGTAGCGGCGGAGGCATTGAAAGGGAGCCACCTAGAGGAAGTGAAGAAGATGGTGAAGGATTATAGGAAAGGAAAGGTGTGGCTCGGTGGAGAGACGTTGACTATTGGTCAGGTTGCCGCGGTGGCGAGAGGAGGAGCTACGGTGGAGCTTAGGGAGGAGGCTCGAGCCGGTGTGAATGCCAGCAGTGAGTGGGTGATGGAGAGCATGAACCGTGCTACAGACACTTATGGGATCACTACTGGATTTGGTTCTTCTTCTCGTAGGAGGACTAATCAAGGTACTGCTCTTCAAAAGGAGCTAATTAGGTACGTAATAATAAATTTATATAATCATCGTTTAATCGTATTTTTCAATTATTATTTTTTGTTCATTATGTCTTACAATTTTACAAACGAATCAAATGATGACTGATTACAAATTTTACGAACACAATTTTTTTTTTTTTGGGTTCAAATCGAACACAATCAGTTTCTACACCTCCTTTCTACGATTTATCAACTTTTCTTTGAATTAATCGTATAATAGTCGTGTGTAAAAACTAAAAATAGACGTTGTAGTGATTTTTTTTTATCACTATATTGTTACGTTAAACTATTTTGACTAAAGTTTATAGAAATTTTCGGTTTTTCACGTGAATTATTTTGTCTTTTGGGAGAGTATAGAGAATCAATTTTAAACAGTACGATTAAAATTGGTTTAAAAAGACTGCGTAGTAAACGTTATTATAAAAACAAGAGACAAATCGGTTTCGTTCAAAAAGAGATGATTATATAATGATTCTTATATTTTTTTTACATTTTATATGAATTGTCGCATCTTTAATAGAGCAGTCACGTACTAAACAACAAGGACACATTAAAAATAGGTACTTGAACGCCGGAATATTCGCTACCGACGCCGGAGATGACGACACGTCAAACACGCTTCCCCGGCCGGCTACAAGGGCGGCGATGCTCATCCGTGTCAACACACTTCTCCAGGGCTACTCCGGTATACGATTCGAAATCCTCGAAGCCATCACAAAATTCCTCAACCACAATATCACACCGCGCATCCCTCTCCGTGGTACCATCACCGCCTCCGGCGACCTCGTTCCGTTATCCTACATCGCCGGATTCTTAACCGGCCGACCAAACTCCCGATCCGTGGGCCCCTCCGGCGAGATACTCACTGCCTCGGAGGCTTTTAAGCGCGCCGGAGCATCGTCCTTTTTCGAGCTCCAGCCCAAGGAAGGTCTTGCGCTAGTGAACGGGACCGCGGTTGGATCCGCTTTGGCCTCGACCGTACTATACGAGGCCAACATTTTAGCGGTTTTTTCGGAGGTTGCTTCCGCGATGTTTGCGGAAGTTATGCAAGGGAAACCGGAGTTTACTGACCATCTTACGCATAAACTTAAGCACCATCCTGGCCAGATCGAAGCCGCCGCGATCATGGAGCATATCTTAGACGGAAGCTCTTACGTCAAAGAAGCTCAACAACTTCACAAAATTGATCCGCTTCAGAAACCTAAACAAGATCGGTATATTTCTTGCATTTTCAAGCAGTTCATTCTTGCTTTTCAAGAAACAGTTTTGAATTTTCTTTGTGATCAGATTTGGCTAATATTTCGTGTTTAAATTAACAGTTACGCACTGAGAACGTCGCCACAATGGCTTGGACCGCAGATTGAGGTGATCAGAATGGCGACTAAAATAATATCACGGGAGATAAACTCAGTCAACGATAACCCTTTGATCGATGTTTCGCGGAACAAAGCTATTCACGGTGGGAATTTCCAAGGGACACCAATTGGTGTCTCCATGGACAACACTCGTCTAGCCATCGGTTCAATCGGAAAGCTAATGTTCGCGCAATTCACTGAACTCGTCAATGATTTCTACAACAACGGTTTGCCCTCAAACCTATCAAGCGGGAGAAACCCTAGTCTTGATTACGGGTTAAAAGATGCGGAAGTAGCCATGGCTTCTTATTGCTCCGAGCTTCAGTTCTTATCTAATCCTGTAACGAACCATGTCGAGAGCGCTTCGCAACACAATCAAGATGTTAACTCCCTTGGACTCATCTCGAGCCGCAAGACCGCCGAATCTGTGAATATCCTCAAGCTCATGTCAACGACTTACTTGGTAGCTTTGTGCCAAGCCGTTGACCTAAGACATCTCGAAGAGAATTTCAAAAAAGCGGTTAAGGCGGTTGTAAGCGAAACCGCAAAACGGGTGCTAGCGGTTGAACCAATCAACATCGTTCGAGTTGTCGACCGCGAATATGTCTTCTCTTACATTGATGATCCAATTAGCTTGACTAACCCACTAATGCAAAAGCTTAAACTCTTCCTTGTAGACCACACTTTAGCTAAACCAGAAGGCGAGACGGACTCGGTTTTCCGGAAATTCGGAGCGTTCGAGGCCGAGTTGAAGTCTCTTCTCCCTAGAGAAGTGGAACGAGTCCGGACCGAGTACGAGAACGGTAAGTCTGATGTGGCTAACCGAATCAAGGAGTGCCGGTCGTATCCGTTGTACCGGTTTGTGCGAGAAGAGCTCGAGACGAGGTTGCTAACTGGAGAGAATGTCCGATCACTCGGAGAGGATTTCGACAAAGTTTTCACGGCAATCTCCCAAGGGAAACTCATTGATCCTTTATTCGAATGTCTAAAAGAGTGGAACGGAGCACCAATTCCAATATGCTAAAATGATTTGTGTGTTTGTTAAACTTTTATGACACTTTTGATTATGATGCTCAATCATAATTCGGTGAATCATTGAAACAAGTTTTTCGAAAATGGTTAATCGAAGAGTTCTACACTCTTATCGTAACAAAACATTTTCTCTTAAACGAAAATCAAACTAAAAAAAATCGAAAGGAAGATAATTTTTGGAAAGTTCATAAACTAGCCACTAGTTCAAAGACTCATTTGATCTTTGGTATTGGTATATATATATATATATGTGAAGAATATTGTCCCACATCGGAAGTGAGAATAAATCTGAACTAATATATAAGGAACTTGAGCCTCTCCACTCATTGCCAATTGGTTTTGAGTTGGATGCCTAGGAACTTTAACAATATATTTTGTATTTTTAACTATATTTTACGAATTCTGATTTCACAAATTCAAATAACTGTATCTTGAATATGATAGATTCAAATCCGAATATATCCTAAATTTCTGTGATATTTGATCCTATAATTAAAATAGTTCTCTATTTGAAAAAAAGTTGCATATTCTCAGCCCATATAGTTTCGTACAGTAGTGGGCTAATTAATGTTAAACCGTTTCCACGAACCGCATCCCTGGTTTATGTTAATTGACGCCGTGCGCACACTAGCAAAACTTAGGTTATCCTACACTAAAATGCGCATACGGCAAACGTTAAAATAATTTAAGAAAATTTCAAGATTTAACAATTTACACACTTTCTCTCTCTTCTTCTTCATCTTCGCCGTTTCTCCGTCATTGCGTAACCGCACAGTTTATATCGTTTGATTTTCCTCTTCTCTTCTTCCTCCTCATGGATTTTCCGGTGATTTCGCCTTTGTTGATTGTCTCAGTGCCCGCAATTTCATTGTGTTGTTGATGTAGTCTCGATTCGAATTAGCCAAGAATATATAGAGAGATCTTTGATTGAAATCAGTATCGGAATTTTCGAATCTAGGGTTTTAGTGTTCTGGGTTTCCACTAGGGTTGATAATTTCGCATGGTGGGTTGATATCTGATTCTGGGGTTTGTGTAATTGTTTCGCATTTAAGATGGGTGATGTTGAAATTCCGAATTGGCTTAAAGCTTTGCCATTAGCACCTGTCTATAGACCTACAGACACTGAATTCGCAGATCCTATCGCTTACATATCAAAAATCGAGAAGGAAGCTAGTGCTTTTGGGATTTGCAAGATCATTCCTCCTTTACCAAAGCCATCAAAGAAGTATGTTTTCCATAACTTGAACAAGTCGCTGTTGAAATGTCCCGAATTCGTTTCGGATGCCGAACTTTCGAAGATTTGTCAAGAAGATAGAGCTGTGTTCACCACTAGGCATCAAGAGTTGGGCCAGGCTGGGAAAAAAACGAAAAGAGGAGAGAGTAGTAATAGTAATTCTCAAAGGAGTGGTGTTAAGCAGGTTTGGCAAAGTGGAGGGGTTTATACATTGGAGCAGTTTGAAACTAAGTCGAAAACTTTCTACAAAAGCCAATTAGGAACGGTTAAAGAAGTTTCGCCAGTTATGGTTGAGGCATTGTTCTGGAAAGCGGCTTTAGAGAAGCCTATATATATCGAGTATGCCAACGATGTTCCTGGCTCGGCTTTTGGTGAGCCAGAGGGTCATTTCAGGCATTTCCGGCAGCGAAAGAGGAGGGGAAGAGGGTCGTATCAGAGGAAGCCAGAAATCAGTGATGGAAATAATGGTCAAGATTCTTCAAATAAGAATGGTGAAAGCACATCGCTTGAGGTAGAAAAGACGTCTCTTGCTTCGACAAGTTTGTTATCTCGGGATTCGTCCAAGCAGAAGAACTTGGAGATTGTTGATGAAATGGAAGGTACTGCAGGATGGAAGATCTCCAACAGTTCATGGAACCTTCAGATGATTGCACGTTCACCTGGATCTGTTACACGTTTCATGCCAGATGATATCCCTGGTGTTACGTCTCCTATGGTTTATATCGGTATGTTGTTCAGTTGGTTTGCCTGGCACGTTGAGGACCATGAGCTTCACAGTATGAATTATCTTCACACTGGCTCGCCAAAGACTTGGTACGCTGTCCCTGCTGATTATGCGCTTGACTTTGAAGAGGTTATCCGCAAAAACTCTTATGGCAGAAACGTTGATCAACTGGGTAAGTTCCTTCTTACAAGTACTGGTAGATGATATACGGTTTCAGTATTATAGAAATATGTTGTTGGTATAATACATGTGCGAACTGAAATTTCCTAGAATATTTACCACTCATCAACTTTTTTATTACTTTGCTAGTGAAAATGTGGATAACATTGACTATGGTATGATGAGAGTTTATATACTCTTGGAAAAAATGTCTTAGGTCTATTGCTTTTGACGTTATGATAGATATGAGACATTGCAGCACTTCTTAGGAAATGCATTGTCCTTCTGTTTCTCATTAAACTCTTTTCTTCTCATTGTCACTGTCAGCTGCTCTTACGCAACTAGGCGAAAAGACAACTCTTGTATCACCTGAGATGATAGTTGCATCTGGCATTCCCTGTTGTAGGTACGCCGTTTATTTTATTTGAACTTTCACTTCTGTTATGTGGAGATGTGAAGCAGTATGGTTTTCTTACAACTATTTTCATGATCTGCTAAATCTATGTTTATCTATCCTACGTAGGTTGGTACAAAATCCTGGTGACTTTGTTGTGACTTTTCCAAGGTCTTATCATGTAGGATTCAGCCACGGTAAAATGCTTCTTCTTTTTTTCAACATTCTTTCAAGTCTTAGTAATTTCAGTCTATTCATTTCATTTTGCACTCTTCAAAATGAAATATATTTTTGGAGAAAAAGGGTGTTTATCCATATAGCATAGGTGAGGATTGATCTGCTAATTAAGAGAATGAAGAACAATATGTGGATTAGGCGGTTATATCAGTCGCATAGTTTGGCTTAGATTAGGAATACGAATTGCTCTTTAGAATCCTTAACTAAGCGGATATAATCTTACATTATTTTAGGCTTTAACTGTGGGGAAGCCGCTAATTTTGGAACTCCACAGTGGCTCAACATAGCTAAGGAAGCTGCTGTGCGTCGGGCAGCCATGAATTATCTCCCCATGCTGTCCCATCAGCAGCTCCTATATCTCTTGACCATGTCTTTTGTTTCGAGGCAAGTTTCCATGGTCTCTTTGTACAAATCACCTTTAATTTTTGCCTGAGCATGTCTATTCTCATATTCTTGTAAATATATTTTAAATGTTTCAGAGTGCCACGATCACTGCTGCCAGGGGCTCGTAGCTCCCGACTAAGAGATCGACAGAGAGAAGAAAGAGAGTTCCTTGTGAAAAAAGCTTTTGTAGAAGATATATTGATTGAAAACAAGAATTTGTCTGTTCTTCGTCGAGAACCAGGCTTTCGTTTGGTGATGTGGGACCCTGATTTACTTTCGCGTCATAGTGCATTGGCTCTTGCAGCTGTCGAGGCTGCTGCTGCTTCTGCTCTTTCGTCTCCACCAGTGGCAAAAACTGAACTTGAGGAGAGTCATTCCGAAATGCAGAATAAAGAGAAGACTACGCTGTTAGAGGAATTGAGTTTGTATATGGAGAAGCTGAACAATGTATACTACGACGATGATGATGGTCTCCTTAATGATTTCCAAGTTGATACTGGAACCTTAGCATGTGTGGCGTGTGGCGTTCTTGGCTTCCCTTTTATGTCTGTGGTACAGCCTTCTGAAAAAGCATTAAAAGATCTCTCAGAGAGTCAAGGAGAGATAGGTAAGATACTATCTTTTCTTTCTCCAAGTTATGGACTGCAGTCTGTATGTTAGCGTTTTGAAGCCTGTTAATTGTGCTTCTATTAATTCTACAGATGCCCAGGAAATTACGACACTGTCTGAATGTGGATGGAACACGTCCTCAAGATCGATTAGACCTCGCATCTTCTGCCTTGAACACACCATTGAACTTCAAAGACTTATGCAATCAAGAGGTGGACTGAAGTTCCTTGTAATTTGCCATAAAGGTAAGTGCGCATCATTTGATATAACATTTTACTCCAATGTGATGTACAGGAGAACATTACCAGTTTTACGCCCACATGAAAAACAATTTTATGTAATAGTGTTTTGATTGTTGATCATTCTGATGTAACCTTTTTGCAGACTTTCAGAAATTCAAGGCACATGCGGCTGTAGTGGCAGAGGAAGTCAAAGTCCCTTTCAGCTATGATGATGTCCTGTCAGAGAGTGCATCTCAAGAGGAGTTGAGTCTAATTGATCTTGCCATTGAAGATGAAGAAAACAACGAACAAGGCGTAGACTGGACCTCAAAACTTGGCATCAATTTACGGTACTGTGTTAAAGTGAGGAAAAACACCCCTACTAGGAAAATTCAGCATGCACTGTCAGTAGGTGGCTTGTTCTCCGACACAAGCCCCATGCTGGATTTTTCAACGATCAGATGGCTGCAGAGAAAATCACGCTCAAAAGCTAAACCCATTTCTATCTCAAGTTTCACACCTCGTGAACATGTTGAAGTAAAAGTAGATGCAAAATTAGTAGAGAAGTTGGATTCTCAAGTCAGAAGAAAGGAAGAAAAGATCATCCAGTACTCAAGAAAGAAAAAGTTTAATCCGAAGCCTTCTGGAGAACAAGGTCAGGAATTAGCTACCTTAGCTAAACCAAAAGATCTTGTTATTACATGCAATAAACTTGCCAGTGGGTCAGATCTGGATAGTGCAATTCCTTCTGAGATGAATAATGAGATTGGAGACACTGCTAACGTAACTATCGAAATTAGAGAGCCCGAAGGAAACTCTATGAGTGACCAAGAGTTTGAAGAACTTAGGTCTACTGTCACTAACATCGAGGATGAACAACAATCACAAATGGTTCAACCAACCACAAGAGAAGCTGTATCCGGTGATCACACACAGGTAGAGGGAGCAGAAGCTGTGTGTACCAGAGAAAACTTGAGCTCTGGAAATATTCTGGACACTGAGCATTCTTCACCTCAAGTGGGTATGGAAGTTCCTGAAACCAACATGGCCATTGAGAACATAGTTGTTGACATGACCCTTGATGCCGAACCTCTGGGAAGTAGCGATATATTAAGTTCGAGCAATGATGATCAAGCTTCTTCAAATGGATTGCAAGGTCCAGATGACGAGCTAAGCATGGAGAGCGAAGTTTCAAGTTCAGAAAACACTGAGGTTATCGAAGCGCCCAAGTCTGTGGGAGGAGCAAAGAAGAAGCGGAAAATAGACTCAGATGTGACAATAGATAATCCGGAGACTAATAATGGTTTCATAAGGGGTCCTTGTGAAGGGTTGAGGTCAAGGGGTAAGAGGAAAGCGACATGTGCAACGAGCGATGAAGAGAAGAAACCAACTGCGAAAAGTCGCAAGAAAACTCCAAAGGCTCGCTCGGGGAATCATCATCATCAAGAAGTCTCAACGACAACTCACCACCACCGATGTAACCTAGAGGGATGCAAGATGACTTTCGAGACTAAAGCGGCATTACAAACCCACAAGAGGTTCCGCTGCACACACGAAGGATGTGGAAAGAAATTCAGGGCTCATAAATATCTGGTGCATCACCAACGTGTTCATAACGATGATAGACCTTACGGGTGCTCTTGGAAAGGATGTTCCATGACTTTCAAATGGCAATGGGCGAGGACCGAGCATTTGCGTCTGCACACAGGAGAAAGACCATACATATGCAAGGTCGAGGAATGCGGATTGTCGTTTAGGTTTGTCTCGGACTATAGTCGACACAGACGAAAAACCGGGCATTATGTCACATAGAATCCCGGCTTTGGGGGTAATGGGATATGCAAGATAACTGGCCGGCAAAAATGTGAAAGGTCTCTCTGTGTATCTGTGAGATTAATGATGTAAAATTTAATTACTGTTTGGGTTTTTTTAGTTCATTGTTTAGTGTTTTTTAGTCAGTTAGTTACATGTCTCTTTATGTAGATGTGACTTCTTTCCAACTTTTGAGAAGGCTAACACAATTATGTTTGATTTGTTGTTTAATTCGTAACCATTGGCTTTTCAAATTGTTAATATGCATATTATTCATCCATATAAAACCATAACTCTGTTCAATTAACAAAATTTATGAGTCTTTTTATACGGAAATGTATTTTAATGGAAACATAAGTTTTGGGTTTTGTATTTGTTTGGGTAAGTGAAAAGCATTGATATATATGTGACATTTGGAATTGGCATACTAATTACACGTACACGTGTATAAACTTGGAATCTATGTTAGATATCTGTTTATTACGTACACGTGAGTTTATCATTATACTAATTCATGTTAGATTCGAGAAAGAGATTCTCTAATTATGTAACGAAATCGATTACGTAACTTAATTAATTAACAGAAGTTAAACATTCCTTCTGCTAATTAAATCAATTGGTACCAAATGGGCTTTCTGGTATGTAATTGGCTACTGACTTAGGTGATTAAATCTCTAACAGTATGATATAATTATCTGAAAAAGGGATATTAGTCAAACAAAGCGAGATCCTAATCGTCAATGAAAAAATGACACGTGGATAAATCGTGGCAGGTTAATAGAAGAAAGCGGGGTTTTAAGGATCGTTGTCATTTAAGCAACCGACTTCCGATATAACTCGACGACGGTGTGAAACGGCGTTTCTATAAATCTGCCGGCTTTTTCATTTTTCAACGGCTGCGATTTTTTCCTCTCTCTCTCTCTTGTGACCAAACCCATCTTCTAAGATTTTCTTCTCTCTATCTCTTTATCTCAATCGTTCCCACAATTTTCTTCCACGTCTTGGCGATCGTCAGGTTCCCCAGGTTGGTGGGTTTTCCAAATTCGTTACCTTTTCTTCGTTTTCATATCAAAATTCGTTTCCTAAAGGTCGAGAATTGAGAAAATGGTATTAGAAATTATGTCATCGCGATTTGTTGGGATTTTTGGTTCTGGGTTGTTCTCTAGATGATGATGATTTGGGTTAATCGGCAAAAATTTATCTTAAATCGATTAAGCGTTGTGGTGTTTTCACGAATTAATCTTGTAATATTGCAAGACAATTTGTTGCTTTAGCCTAATTGCTTGATGATTTTCACTCCAAATGCACCACAAGTTAGATAGATCATACATAAAATCTTGATAATTTTGGTTATTGTTAGAGGGTATTGATCATGCGTTCCTCGTTTTCGTTTTTTATGCAGGAAACACAATACTTCACGCAAGTTCGAGCCAAAAAGAAACTTGATTTTTGTGTGTTTATAAAGTTTGGTAATTTGCGTTTGCATTAATGGGATATGAGCCTGATCCAGATGCTGTTAGATGGGGTCTTCATGATTTGGAGGTTTGTACACTTACAAATGCCGGTTCTTGTAGTAGCGTAACGCGGTATGAGCCAGGTGCTGTTACTCAAGGCTATGTTAGAGAAGGTTACAACCAGCCTTTGACTGGTTATGTAGACAACGATGCTGTAATCGCTCAGTTTTATCAAGACGAATTGTCTAGAGTTGCTCAAGCCGAAGAATCGGGATTTAGTAATCCTAGTCGGACTTCAGTTGTTGCGCAAGAGTGGTCTCATCCTCATCAAGGTGAGATTTTTCAATACAAATCACTTATGATCTATCATTTGGAAACCAGTTTGAATTTACGGGTTTCTCATTATGAGTTTGCAGGGCAGGAAAATCAAGGGGAAGTTATTGGTATAGCCCGAGAAAGTGAACATAACGGTGACATGGAAGAAAAAAATGTTGGGAGGATAGGAGATCAAAGCTCTCCATCTCGTGATGACGATGGCTCGGTTTGTTCTGTAGAAATAGAAGAAGAATCTTGGTCGTTGGATTCTGAAGTTGGGAAGCGATTGAACCAAATGATACCTGTTGCTGTAAGTGCATCTTCTTTGTGATGATTGGCTTTAGATCAACTCATTGGAAGCATGTGTAAGTTTGAAAAGCTCTGATTTTCACTGTGTTTTGCAGCATGTACCGAAAATCAATGGGGAATTACCGTCTGAGGATGAACAGATTTCTGATCATCAACGGCTATTTCAGAGGTGTGTTATAGATTAACAATTTCTTGTCACCATTTGTATGGATATTGAGAAATCTCTCCTTATGTATGGTACAGATTACAGCTTTATGGATTGGTGGAGAACAAGATTCAAGGAGATGGAAACTGCCAGGTTTCTTGTTTCTAATTATTGTTTTTGCCGATGGATTTTCTAGTAGTGTCTCACTCGTTTTACGTTTTTCTCTCAGTTTCGATCGCTATCAGACCAACTATACCGTTCTTCAGAACACCATAATTTTGTTAGAGAACAAGTTGTTAATCAGGTTGAGATTTAGTACCAAGAAAGAATCCATTTCCCTCCATTTCATTAATGATTTAACATTCTCATACGTATTTTTCAGCTTGCGTATAACCGAGAAATGTATGAAGGTTATGTTCCAATGGCATACAACGACTATCTTAAAACAATGAAACGGTCTGAAACTTATTTCTTTCAACTTTAGCTAATTATCGCTTTAGCTTATTACTAACGGTGAGATTTCCGTGAACATACAGGAATGGAGAATGGGGCGATCATGTTACTCTTCAGGCTGCTGCAGATTGGGTACTTAACACAACCTAAGCTTTTTTTTTCTATGTATGAAGTTTGTGTTAGAAGAAAGAATCTTTAGGGATCTTGGAATATGAATGAGGCAAGATTTTACCACTGATATACTTTTTTACTGTGATTGCAGTATGGTGTTCGGATGTTTGTGATAACTTCATTCAAGGATACATGTTACATTGAGATCTTGCCTCATTTGCAAAAGTCTAATCGACGTAAGTTACCTGCATTCTGTCTTTTAACTCAGACATCTCATGGTTATGTACCGTAAAAATTCATGTGTTGTGGTTTTGAATCAGTTATATGTTTAAGCTTTTGGGCTGAGGTTCATTACAATTCAATCTATCCTGAAGGAGGTATGTTTTTTTATTTCTTGTATGATTATTAATCAATCAATGTTTTAGTTTGATTTATTGAGCTTTATGTTGTTGGAACTGTGTAGAGTTGCCGATACCGGAGGGCAAGAAGAAGAAGAAATATTGGGTTTTCTAATGGGAGCATGAAGTTTGATCAAATCTGAATGTCAAATATGTTAATTCTTTTTACTAACTTAGAATAATTTAGTTTTACAGAGCATTATGCTCTTGGTATATACTGAACATAATCCTCCCATTAACCATAGTGTACTCATTTTTTTAAAAGAAAAGTTATGTGGAGAAACCTCCTAGTATTTTGATTGGCTTCATAATTATGTGTCATTAACTATAGCTTATAATATGCTTAATGAAATATATGGCTGCAGGAAGTGTTTATAAAAGGAAGAAACACATTTTTGAATACAATAATAACATTTGTTATATGATCCACATTTTGAAATGGATCTTGTCTTGCGCAGGCATAGGACTAGACAAACGCCGCCACGGCTTGTTGGGGGCTAAACAGCAGCAGTCAAACACTCTGCTGCTCAACTCTCGAGGATGAGACGATCATGGAAGTCTATAGGATTAGATGGGCTAAACGGCAAACTGTGAGTGTGATGATCTCTGGTGATCTCTGGCCCTCGTCAGTGAAGCGTCCTGTGAGCTCATCGAAGCTTCTTCTAACAATAGCATTGCGGTCAACATCCATACCAACGCAAGCCACGCAAGAGTCCTTGTAACGTATGTAGACAGTTGCATTTTGGGGAAAATTGAGTCCCTCCACCATAGCCAATTTGACAATCTCTACGCCAGTGGTCAGATCATGGCTCTCGCACCTATCAGTCATAGCAACAGCAAGTTGCAGATATAGACGAACCCAGTCATAGCGTTGCAGCTCTAAATCATCCGGGTGCAAAATCAAAAACAAAAGTCGAAAAGTCGAAAAGATAGCAAACTTCAAGTCAAAACATTTAAATTGAGAATCGAGCGCGTGAATCGCACGCGCGGCGATTCTTCCTCCCAAACTCCGCCGAACATTTCTTCCCCGATCTAACCGTGTCGCCTCTCCGGTCACCGGTTTCGACCGGGACCGTGAGAGGCCTCTCTCCTCCTTCTTGTTGGTTTCGTCACGGCGGCTAATCCTCTTTGATTGGCTCGATTTGATCTGATTTAGGCGAGTGGTTGGAGTTGCGTTTGAACGTGACGGCCGCGTCATGGTGTTCGGGCTTCTCCGGCGAAGATTTCTCCCTGTCGACGGCGAGGTTCCATCACCGGAGTTCAGCTACGCCCGCTACTAGCCCCACGTTTGTCGATCTGCGTGGATCCTCTTCGGGATCCATCTCCTCCTTCGCGATTCCGGCGATGAAGAATCCAACCTAGCGGTGGAGCGACGTCTGCTTGCTGGCGCTAGTTTCCTTCTTCTCCTTTGGTTTCGCGATCTCCACCAGGCTTTGTCAGGTGGTTCCGCCTTCCCGTCTCTTCGCTCTGGTGGTAAGGCTCCTCTCCGACGGCGATGCAGCTTGAGGACGGCTGTGTTTTGTCGGGTCTCCGCCCCTATCCCCACTGGTATGTTGAGTTTTGTTGTTTGGGTTGAGGATGACTAAGATCTCTGGCGGTTTAGATGAATTGTCTTTTCTGCTAGATCCTCGATCTTCTTGCCCTCCCTCCGTTCAATTGGGATTCGGGTCATTGTCTTTGGTTAGGATTCCATTTGCTTGCCCTCTTGACTTGTAGCTCGATGTCTTGGCTCCTTCTTTTGTGGGTTCATCTGTTGATTGGATAATCTCAGGGCTGCGGGACTGAGTCATTGTGGCGGCTCGAGTGTGAGATGTGGTCTTGGTAAGCTTTTGTCTTCTCTCTGAAGGCGAATAGGGTTGTTTCCTTGGGTTTGGTTCTGCTTCCGGTGGTAGCTTCTGACCGGCTCTTGTGTTTGTATCTCCTATTATCGTTTCATGTAAAGAAGGGTTAGGGTCAGTTGTTGGTTGTGTCTATCTTCTGTTGAGGATTTGTAGATGTTTCTTGTTTGCTTGCGTCCGGTTTTGACTTATCACCTAGAGGAGCTAGTATGGCCATGGTGTTTAGATGGGGTGTTTTGGTTTATCTAGCTCTGTCTTCTGAGTCTGAGGAACTCGGTATGGTGAGCTTCCACCGACTGCATCATGGCTCTGTGGTCTCTATTTGGATTTAGCTCATGGATTGTTCTGCTGGTCGCACTCACGCAACTCGGGTGTTGGTGAAAGAGGATTATGCGACTTTGCCGTTGACGAATCGTCTGTGGACCCTGTTGAAAGGCTTCTAGTGTTATGAGTTTGGCTCCGGTTTCGGCGTATTGATTTATCAAACGCTTCTCGTTCGTGTGAACAACCGCATCGTCATCTCTTCGTCTTTATCCATTAGCTTTTGTTAGTGTCGAGAAGATGAATTGAAAATCGTATGCTTCCATGTTTTTATCTTTTTTGCCGTGGAATCATGTCTTAGGTTTATAAGCTCGTTTTGTAAACCTTAAATGTTTTCATTTTTAATGAAATATTTACCGTTTAGCAAAAAAAAAAAAAAAGTCAAAAGTCATTCATTCGCAACAAACAAGTGGATCAATCATTATTCGTACCACGTAAAGTTGGTTCTCTGGCGGCCATTCAGGCAAGTTGGTAGGTCTGTAGAAACTAGAAGTTTCATCACCATCACCGGGCATTTTCAACCCCACTCTAAATCCTACTCTAAAAACAAGTTTAGGGTAAAATCTTCTCCAACCCCACTCTAAATTCTACACCAAACTAGAGCAACCACTTTTTTTACTCTACATTTAGAGTAAACTCAAATCTCACTCTAAACTAGAGTTAAATTTTTTTATTTATAAAAAGGTCATTTAACTTTGTGTTCATTCTACTTTTATACCTAAAATATTATTAAAAATATATTTTTGTTATTGGTTCTTTAATTTTTAATTAAATAATTAATGGCCATTTAATAAAATTATAAAATGATAATCAAAATTCATATTAAAAAAAATATTTAACCAATACAACTAAAATGCAACAAAAAAATCAAACACGGTGAAATTTATAAATAAAAGATAATGAAATGAAGATAAATAACATAAATAAATATTATAAAATTCATGACTGAATAATTTAAATCATTAAAATATTGTCAAATGAAAAGACTAAGGTGGAGCTTATCGATGTTGTTATTGCTCGAACTTTTTTTGAAAAATCCGCGATTTTTCAGTCTTAAAATATATGAATATTCGGATCTTGTATAGAGCTCAAGTCTTGGCGCAAAATTCTATTTTCTTCTTTAAGTTCTTTCAAGAATGGTGTTGTCTTTGTGCACTTGTCTTCTTCAATTACTCTAGTGGTTCTTCTTCTAGTGTGTAATGTTGTTTTATTTTTATAATAAAAATTTAATTAAAATGTTATTGTGATTTTAGTGAATTATGGTTAATTATAAAATAATTGGGTAAATTATATAATTTCAATAACTGAAGGACTAAATTGAAAAAAAAAATATTTAGAATATTCTTTTAGAGTAAAAAATAGAGTAATGGTTGGAGAAAACCCCTATTCTAAAATATAGTTACTCTAATTTAGAGTGAAAAATAGAGTCGTTGGAGATGGTCTAATAATAATGATAAAAATACAAGAGGAAGAAGAAGAGTTAAAAGTAGAGAAACTAATACTTGTTTTAAGTTCTAATGTCTGATTTGGACATTTAAAAGAAGAAAATCAAGAAAGATTGTCGTACCAAGTGTGGGTTTCGAGCATGCCTTTGTCGAGAAACTGATAGAGCTCATTCATGAAATATGATCGATTCGAGTACGGCTTGTACGAAATCACTGGGAAATCTTGTTTTTCCGTCATCGGAACCCCAATTCCGGCGAGGGTTTACATTTCCATGCTCGTACGCATTCTGCAGCAGACTAGTGACGTTTGCAATCTCATCCTTTACACTTTTTATTGGTCTTCTTGGTTGGGCTAATGTTTGAATTGTAAGTCCATTTATTTACCAACAAATTCTTTCATCTCTTGTTTCTCCTATTTCTTCACAAAAATTGTGATTCCGTGATAAAATTTTAGTCATGTAATAACATGTTTTCGAGAGAGAACAAGCCTTATTTTGGGATTTATTTGCAGATATCGCTTAAATTGGGGGAAATTTGGTTACTAGTAAATGATAAAGGTATTTTTAGATGTGAAAAATACATAATGCCAAAAAATCCAAAGTAAGAGTTACAAAATGTGTTTAGATATAAAGAAAACAAAACATTATACTAAATCTCTACTCTACTTTGTTTCAACATATACATAACTGATAAAAAAAAATGAAAACCAGTCCATGCATCAACACAACAGTCATAGAACTAAACATCCTACAAGGGAACCCAAAGAAACTAAAAGAACAATCAGAGAGTCTTGAGGACTATCAATTTCAACTGATCGAATTGTTCTCTATCATTTCCCGAACTTCGTTAACCACAAAATGCGCTTTGTGACCGCCGATAACTTCCCCTTGTTTCTGACCATCTCTCCATAGCTACAAATTGTATAAAACATATAATCAAAAATTGTTTTCAATCTTGACTTATAAGTTTCTAGACGATATGGTGAACGGATCAAATTTTACCTGAATTGTTGGCATTTTCTGCTATCTCCAAAGTTTCAAACATAGGTTTAAGTAGCTGTTAGATCAACAATAAAGATTTTTCCAGGGCTTTGATTAACACAAGAAGATTCAAACGATAGACTTACCGTAACTCCTGCACGAGAAACAAGTTTATATGGCACGGAATTCACATCGACATGATAAAACCGCAATCTGGAAGAAACATTTTCAATCAGAAAACCATAAAAGTAAGCTATAAATGTAGACACAAGTTAGCATAGCCTTCTTTGAACATTCAACGGGAAAAACAAGAATAGACCGTAACCTTGGATAGAATTCGGCAGCGAGCTTTTCGAGTTTCGGTTTTAAGTAGATACATTTCCTGCACCAAGCTGCCATCCTACAAAATCCATGTAGCTAATCTTCACCAACCATAAACACACACACACATAAGAACAGAGCAAAAAAGACTTGAGATTTTTAAAGAGCAACGAAATTGGAGTATTATGGTGTACCAGAATCAAGCAATCAAAGAGAAATTAGACCAAGACAATGATGAACAGTGAACCACAATGAAAAAAAATTTAAACTTTGACAAGAATCTGAGTGCTAATTCAATTTAACAGATTTGTAACCTAGAAACTCACCAGACAATTATAACGGATTCACCAAGTTTCTGAGCTTCCTCCATCACCTGATCGAAGTGGCTCTCATTACAGATCGTTCCGAGTTCGACGGAGACTGGAGAGTCATCGAGCTCTTGTAAGGAACCGTCTTGCTTCAGGGCATCGATTGCTCTGATTCTCTCTGATACCAAACAGATTGTGTCGGGAAAACAACAAAATTCAAACTTTTGAGAGAAAGAGCTCGAGATTTGACGAAGAGGAATCAAAGCTGAGATCTTTGGGTTTAAAGATCTCAGAGATTGTGACAAATTTACAATTTCTGACATTGCTTTCCACTGAAATTGTCTCAAAGAGACTCTGAACAAGATTAGTATGTAAATCGTTAGTCAAATATACCAAAAAAAAAAGACACTCTTTTTAGGAAAAAGCCCCAAGTTTTAATGGAAATATCAGATTAAGCCCCAACATTACAGATTGATCTTACAAAATCATAAACTGTATTACAAAATCTGTTTCATCTTTACAAAAGTGTCCCACAAAAATGAAATATTTCGGACAAAATCTGAAAGATGATGAAACTTTTTGCTTCTGAGCTCACAAGAAGGCACAAGTGTATGAATGAATTTTGGACTATCCATGTTGACATTGTAACCGGAGATTTGGGACTGAAGCTTTGTAGCTAACTGTCTCTCGACGCAGAGAAGCTAATACCGTCTTCGGGATTCCTAGTGAATGTAGGCCATAGCCATTTGATCATGTTAGGTCCTAATACCTGTGGAAAAGTTTTGAAAGTTTATATGGTCAAGTTCTTGATCAGAAATGCAAAAATCGGATTTTGCAATAGCGTTGAAGTGAAACGTACCGAGGTTATGTTTTTGTAAGCGCCAAGATCGTATTGATGCCTAAAGCTTTGTCCCGATTTTCTAGCTAACCACGAAGCACGCTTTGAATCATAATGCTACAGAGAAAATTTGCACATTTAGGCACTGTCAATAAATTTGCAAGAATGTAGGCAAGAAAGTTAGAATGCATACCTCAATGGTGGTCATATTGTGTGCGATGAGGTAGATATGCCAACAAAGGAGAGTCCCAAGTGTCAAGCTTAGTCCGATAATGCAGATCCCACAAGAAACCTAAACCGTTACAAACACGGATAATTTGTAAGTCCATTTTTTTACCAACAAATTCCACATCTCTAAAGATAAAACTAAACTTACCATGAAAGTTTTGAGTGGAACGTTTCCCGCATAGGAATTCCCGTTCTTGAAAACGCAGCAAACCATCAACACCTAAAATAACATTCATAAACATAAGAGGAGATTCTCACCAAAAAAAAAAAACTAAAGGAATTGAGAACTGGGATTCACGTACTGTTGAGTAGATGCAAGCCACAGTTGCATAAAACACAAGAACGAAGAAAGCCTTATAGTTTGCATAACCAACACAGTTATTTATCCAAAGGCAATGGTGGTCCTGTCATACACATACCATAAAAAAAAAAAAACTTTTACAAACAACTCTCAAGTACACAAGGTTCTGGTTAAACTTTGACTCGATCAAAAGTGTTACAATTTACCTACCATCTTCAATACACATCTTCTGCAAACTCGGCAATGGTGAGTCCGAGGAGGCTTATACGCAAAACACTTGTCACATTTCCTTGATTCTGTACCCTAGTAATGTAACATCTTAAAAAATCAAATCAGAACAATATGATTCTAAACACATTTGCAACCTCAAATTATCCAGGACAAGGCAAATTCAAAATTTAAGGTTAAACATCATCAATGATTCTTCCTAAGCTTAAACCCTTTTAATTTCAACACCAAATAGACAAAAAGCCATTAGCTTTCATCTATTGAGCCTATTCAACATTCAAGGCAAAAAAAAAAAAAAAGATCAAATTCTCTAAAGTAACTTATAAGAATCTGTTCCCAAACTCAGATCAGTGAAATTCAAAGAACTAGCAAACAAAGCCTATAGATTCAAACCCTAAACCTCAACCAAACAGACATTACAGAACCAAGAAATCCCCAAAATCAGAGGAAAAAGGAGAAAGGAGCTTACGTTACTATGTGACCAGCCAGAATCTTCATCATCATGAGCATAAGAAGAAGGAACACGACCCGGATCTATAAGAACGCAAATCGAAAGCGAGAAGAGACAGAGAAAAGCTAAGAAGCTGAAGACGAAGGCGTTTAATTTCCCAGGTGAGCTTTGTAAACCAACCCAATCATCGATGAAAACGAAGAGAGTGATGTAATACACGAAACCCATCACCAGAACCACCGAAATTACCGGAATCGAGAAGAATCTCCGGCAACTCATCGCCAGATCTCTCTCCACAGTGAGGCTCGAGGACGAAACAACGACCGGTTTATTCCTCGCCCGCCCAAATTCGATGCCAAACCGAATCCGAATTTTACGATATGAGTAAGAAAATAAAAGTCAGTCAAATTTACAGAATTAACACGTGGCGATATTTTATTCGTAGTAAAATAACCGCGTCCAAGTATAATTTTGTTACTTGTAGTCAACGAGGACTTATGTAAATGGGCTTCATTGTGAGAGTGAGTTATTATGCTTTTAGGTGGCTTAATATGGTCATTAACGATTTTGAAAAATAAGGATTACTGTCTAATTATTAACTCTTTTACTCCGGATTAAATTACCACTCAAAAGACTTTTATTTTAAATTTATCTGTGTGGATGGGAAAAAAAACCCACTTAGGAAAAGTGTTTACTAAAATTATTATTGAAATTCTCATAATTATATATGATTAGTTTATATATTTATTAACTTTATAAAAATCTAGACTTAATAGTTACTTTTAAAACATATTAAGGAATTTAGAAAAATTTCATTGTTATCTATATTTAGTAAATTTAAAAATTTAATGATCTTGTCGAATGGTTGATTAGTTGCTTTTCAAAAACAAAAACGATTTCCGGATGCGTTGTACAAATAACTAAAGTATAACCATTTAGGCTTTTTTTTTTTAAAAAAAAAAACTATTTAGGTTTTATATATATAAAGGCTGCAAATGGAAGTAAACAAAACAAATAAATTGAATGAGAGGAATAATGATAAATAGAATAAAAAAAATGGAATATTATTATTGAGTTGAATAAATTAATTTTTCAACCAAAAAATTATTCTTCCGTGATTCCTCTCCTTAAAACAAGATTAACAATTTTTGGGGGAATCACTCTTTTTCCACTAATTACGTGGGTCCCACTTAAATTTAGAGGAATGCATATTTCTTTTAAATGGTAAAAATTGAGATGAACAAAGAGGAATCCATGATTCAACTCATTTTTTTGCTCTAACATGACTTCCATTTGCAGCCAAAGAGTAAATTGTATCTCGGTGGTCGATATTGTTGATATTTATGGTTTTTTTTATAACTCAGAAAATTTCAGATTTGTGGAGGAGTCCAGACTAATCCATGGGGGAGGTGCAACCCATAGATAAACCCTCTCTTCAGGTATTCAAATGAGCCGAAATTAAAAACCATATCCGTGTGGCCAAATAAGAATTATTAATTATTTCACGTTTGAGGAGAATCAACAAGGCAACTCTTCCTCAAATGGAACCACTATACCACTATTACTTGGTATGATTGTTTGGATTGTAAGAATGTACTACTTCAAATTTATCAAGAACATGAGTAACTATGACGGTGACTTTTCTTTTGGCCTTCCAAAGTAAAATGTTATGTGTTGTTTTGTAAAATAGTCACAATCACTTATAGTACGTCTGAAATTTTATTAAATTAATATATATACATTGTATATATGACATATATAGTACAATAACTATCAAAATTGTACTATGGATGCTTAGCAACCATAAGTTCAATGTCTACCATGTGATTCGTGTCCCTTATATTTATTGGCACAACATGCTTCTACGTGTCTTATTCTTTTTCACTTTCGTTATTTTGGTACAGTAAAATTTCATTAATTATCAATCACTTATAAAATGTTTCATCTAAAACAAGCTGGATATTAATTACGTGAGACAGTTCGTGTTCGTCAAAGATTCCCCCGATCAATTAATTACGTATGTTTCTAAATTCTAAGAATTTATATTCTTGCTTTTTAAAAAAAGAAAATATTTAAACAAAAAGAGAAATTCCCTAAATTACCATTAAAAAAGTTTTTTTCCCAAAAATATCACAAATTTTCAAAAGTTTCATCAATACCACTAAAAGTTCCAAGAAATGGTATTTTTGAAAATTTTGAAAATTAGTGGTATTTTAGTAACAAAAACTTTTTTTGTGGTATTTTTGAGAATTGGGAATTTCAGAATATATAAAGAGCATCTATTTTACATTTTTATAATTCGCATACAAGTGGGACTAAAACCCTAGACAATCATCCTTAGTCTGTGTAAAACATACAAATGACTACATACGTGAATGTGTGTACGCATGAAGTCCATGTATAGCCTCATATATATTCACATATTTGTATCCCATTGTTTTTTCAAATACGTAACGTTAACGATTATGATAGTTGATCATAAGACCTAACGTTAAACGTGATCAGACTAACTCGTGCTTTTTTTCTTTATTTTATAACTATTAAGTAAGGGTGAATTGCAAGAATAAGCACTAAAATTAGATTAAATGGTTTGTTTTTTAATTATAATTTTTTTTATTGTTATTGACCCTAATTTCCCTTACTTATTTTCTCATTTAAAGTATCTCTAAAAACAACCTTATTTTTGAGGTTTTATGCATTCTAAAAGCAAATTATACCGTTTTTACAGCGATCAACAAATCTAGTAGACAGTCTAAAAGACTAAAAGAAATCATGCGACCCAAGTAAAATTGTTTTAGATTTTTTTTTTTTTTAAATGATGTTTGATTGGATTTGGACCATTTGGTAGAATAATTGATCCACTCTTTGCTTCCATTAAATTTGTGTTCGAACATTCATATGCCCCACCAATTCAAATATATCTTTGTACTTTTGCTTATAAACCAATTGCCTATCTCTCACGACATTTGTATATTGTGGAGAAGAAACTCACTTTTTATTATAGAATTAGTAACTACGCTCGATGTTCAAAGAATCTTAAAACATAATGGGTAAAATATATTCTACGGGACAATTATAACGTTTGCAGAATCAGTGGTTTTGGAGCTTTTTGGTACAGAGAGTAACCTACTTACTAGTGTGGTTTGAGATGTATTGTACGATGATTAGGTCCCAAAATCACCACAATATATATGTGATTGTTTACTCTTTGCTATTTAATTTTGCCCTTTTTATCATTTATGACAAGGGACAAAACAACTCAAATTAGTATTTAATCGCAAGCCCCTACCTGACACAATATCTTTAGATTCTCTCCATCTCTCCAATGGCTTTTTTGTGGGGCAAACACACAGTTTTCTTCCATAACTTAATATCCTTTTGGAATCATGCGGCAGTTTTTCTAAAACCAATCCGTTAGTGTTTTGATTCGATGTATAAATCTATCAAGATTTTTTTTGATATATTATCTTATTTTATTTTTTTTACTAATCGGTTTGTATTACATAAACGTTACAATTGTCCCGGAGAATAAATTTCACTAAACGTTATAACTCTTGTCCAGAATAATAAACAAAACCCACCATTCAATTGAAAATTTGAACTATTATCTTATAACTGAAACATATAAAACTGAAACATAAATTGAAGAATTATCTTATACATACTATTACTTAAGAAATGAAGAATTTCCAAGATTACGAATTTGAATACCGACAAGGGATAAACTAGTTTTATCATTTTGTTTCACAGTTCAAAAATATTATGAAGTTAAGAACTTTCTAATTAGTACGAAGCTAATTCTTTTTATTGATGTTTATCAAAATCCAACGGTTTATCAAAAAAAAAAAAGAAAATCTTTTTATTGATGTTCACTTGTCTGATGTCTCTATCGTTTTCTTTAACTCATCATCTTATACATTGTTTCAGAAAAATGTCTGATAGCCATTGAAACGGTCCAAACACAAGGCTTGGTTGGTGGCCACCAATCAAAACATTATGTTAAACATGTTGAGTTAGTAAAACGCAGTATTCCTACAAGTTATGAAAAAAGTAAAGACAGCTAACTAAGAAAATACATCGGAAATTCAAGGGCAACTAGATATAACTGAAAACGAAATATATTACCAAAAGACCGATAATGTTTTTAGTTGTGAGACTCAAACTCGTACTCGTACCAATGTATACGTTGTTGCCTAGATGAGTGGGGTTACATACGTTGCATACGTTGTTGCATAGATCAGTAAGTAGTGGTGTATCTTTTCAGAGATTTGTAGATGGTGAGCTATATGTATGTTATGTAATGCGTCGGATTACATCAACCATTGAGATGTTGCATCATATGTGTATATGTATATGTAATGATTTTTGGACTAACCTTTAATTTTCATTGTAATAAAGTATGTCGTACGTCATTTATGGTATGCACATGCATCATTCTTCTACCTACCTCTCTTGTTGATGACTACATACAAATTTTTATGTACTAACTTACTCAGTTCCTTTTTGTCCAAACCCTTTTCACATAAATTATTTTGGTTGCAAAGTTTAATATTTAAACGAAATGTAGATGTCAACATGTTCGCTTCTTATTTTCGTTTTAAGAATATAATTAAAGTCGAAAGCGAAGAGACAATTTTTTCTCAAGTTGAGCCACTTAAAAACAAGGCTTGAGTACAATGTACAATACAGTGAACACACCATAATGTTTGATTTGATTTGGCAATAAAACCACATTTCTAATATTACAAAATCAGAACAATAACAAAGAAAATTGATAGCAAGGTATCCATAAATAGAAGTTGAAACGCAATTAAAATAAATTACAAGATACTCGTGGAACTGAAGCTATAAAAAGTCTGGACTCTGGACAAACTTTATATATTTATGACTGAAAATAAAAACTAAAAATAAAAACAAACTCTGGACATAACATTTTGGCTTGAAAATGACCCAATTAGTCGATCTGTCTTCACTACCTTGTTGTTCTTGATTATCAAATCACCTATAAGGACCCGATTTGGATAGAGACTAAAAATACAGTTATATAAATGTTAAATAGTTATATATCCATGAATAAACGCACAAGCCAAGATCAACAAATTCATTTTGGTTCATTTTAATTAACACCCTAATCAGTCATCGATCCAAAATTAAGAAAATATACAACACATAAAACGAATGTATAGATAGTTAGATGTAAAAATGGTAAAACACAGAAAAAACAAAGATTAATAGAAACTAACCAGGAGAGAAAAAGATTAGCTTACAAAAGATCCATACTTCGATTAGCTAATATCTTCGGTTTCTTCCTCCAGCTTTATGTACTTTGTAGCCGTTGATTGTTGATGCAGCATCATCAAGATTCTCATATTCATATCAAAACCCTAATTAATAACAAAATTAGGAGATTTTTCAATTTCCATGTGAATCTTGATGGTGCTGCAACTACAAACAACGACTGGTATGAGCTTTCTTCAACGGATCCGCCGATGGAGAACTTGTTTCAAGATTTACACACGCATACACACGAGATTGAGTATATATTAATGGAACAAAAGAAGGAGTTTGGTTGAATAAGCAAAAGCAAAGATGATAATTACAAGCTATCTAAAGATCAAGTTAAATCTTTTTCGATATCCAACTATTTTATTTGAAAGGGAAAAAAACGAGAAAAAGGAGAAGAACAAGGAGAAAAATATGGAGAGGAGGAAAGTGGATTGGTGATGAGAGAAGAAGACCTTCAAATATCCAAGGGCTGACGTGTCAATTTATAAATGGTTCTTTTCCGTCATTAGAAAAATATAGGAATATTCTGTTTTCAGACTACAATAATAACAAAACATTTTGTATACAGAGATGGGAAAAAACTAAAAGTAATTTCGTAAAGAGATGAATTTGTTAGAAAATGTAGTAAGAATCAATATATACGTCGATCCAAACTCTTAGACACACAAAAAACAATCTTGTAACCTTTTTTTTTTTTGAGAAAAACAATCTTGTTATCACAAATGCATATTATTTAGAATTATTTAATGAGACAAGAGTACATATACATACACATAGGTGTGTATACTCACAAGACTAGTTGGAGAGGGGATGAGATGGGCAAATGAAGAAGATGGTATTTATAGAGAGATACTAGGTTGTCAAACCAAACCAAACCATTTTGGTTCATGGTCTCTAAACCGAATAGTTACTTTGGATCCGAATCCAACAAATCCTTCATACCAAGAAGGCAAAATATTAATTGATATGCTTACCCATGTACGAAAAATTTGATTTATAAGATACTTTCTAGGTAAAATTAAATTAAAATATGTAAATTCAATCCTTTTTAATAAAATGGCCGTCCATGTAGAGAGAAATAAATAAATCACTTCGTTATCATATCAAGTGTTTCAAATCATTCAATATTTTACTTTTGTCTATGAAGGTTTAGACTGACATCTTAGCGTCTAATATTCTTTTAAATCCACTAAATAGTCAAATAGAAAGTTTTGAATCATATAATATTGTATGTTCGTGTGTTAGGGTTTAGGCTCCAATATTAGAGTTTAGTATCCCTTCATATTTATAAGTTTAGTCCAATCAAATGCTTGAAATCATAAAATATTTTACGATTTAAAAAATCAAATGCTTCGTATCCCTTCATAATTAATTCAGTTTTCTATTTTTTTAATGATTTAAATAATTTTTTTAAGTGAAAGGCATATGACATATTTTAATTGGCTAATTAAGAGGGGTGAATAAGTTAAGTAAACCCAAAAATAATCATTAGATTATTAGGATATTTGTAACTTAAATTTAGTAAAACTTAATTTTCTTCTTGGTAACTTAATTTTCCTCTTGTTTTTTATTTTCATATTTTATTTTTATGCAGCAAAACAAATATCCGGTTGTATATCTAAACACCAAATATCCGGCTAGTTCTCCATGGATACGAATCAGGAAAAAAATATTATTCTAAACGGAACAAACATATTACGGAAATTACAAACAAAAATTAAGATGTTCATGTGCTAATTCCTAACATTAAGCATTGTGAGTGTGTGCGCACTGGAAAAGTAATTATCCTTGGTTTATGATCAGATCAGCACGTTCTCCGAAAGGAATGTATAGTTTATATAGTGTATATGATTATTCAATTAAAAATTAGTTTTCGAAAACGGATATTGAAAAGTCTGAAAAACAATCTTATGATAATTTACATTTCCAATGAAAAAGGAGAGACATTATATACTTTTTTCTGAAATAAACCCAAATTTGAGGTGATGGGATTTAACTCTTATAACTTATGTTGTTGACCCCAAAAAAAAACTTATCGTCGAGTCTCAAAACTTAGCTAAAGCGTCGCGAATATTCCTCGTGATACCAAGAAGGCATTATAATTTATAATTAGTGTTTATACAAAATTATATAGCTAATTGAGCTACATCGATCAGTTAAATAACATAATGAAAGCATTAGATAACATACAAATATATTAAATATATAAATATATTTGTTATATATATCCATTGACTTGTAAGTGAGTGTGTATACACGTAAAGTGGTCAGGGCAAGTTGAGAAACATAGTACACTACACATCAACTAATAGAGATTCCTTGTCTCCCACACTTTCACCTGAAGATCAAAAGCCACAAGTCTATATAAAATTACTATTTTCCTTCTTTATATTAATAAACATAACTAAATTTGGTTACTTTACAAACTAAAATTACACGTAAATAAACACCAAAAATGTGATTCGTTCTCATGGATCGCACTTTTTATCTTTCTGCCATGAAAGTGACGTCTTTTCTCCTAAAGCTGATATATTAATAATTTCATATGGCTTTACTGATGTGTAAAACTCGTTTAGAAAGAAAATATCTATAACAATATTTTCAATAGGAAACCCATTAACGAAAAAGAT
This sequence comes from Draba incana, assembly GCA_963576765.1. NCBI lineage: Eukaryota > Viridiplantae > Streptophyta > Magnoliopsida > Brassicales > Brassicaceae > Draba > Draba incana. The sequence goes on along the minus strand of OY755203.1, from coordinate 50,084,564 downwards.
AATATTTACAATAGCTAAAATGACAAGAATAGTCAAAACAGTAGCAGTACTCTACTAAAACTAGATAAATATCCCATTACTTAGAGCATGTACATTGGTAACTCCAAAGGGTCTAAAATGGGTGTTTTTATAATATAAAATTATTAAAATAGTTGTAAAAAAAAAAAAGAGAATGTTAAGAGAGTGTTTTGTGGGGTATATTAAAATATAAAATTAATAAAATTTGAGTAAAAAGAGTAGAGAGTGTTTAAAAAGAAGAGAGAGTGTGTTAAATTGGATCTTTTGGAGAGTGTGTTTAAAAGTAAAAGAGTGTGTTTAAATATAAAATTAATAAAAGTTGAGTAAAAAGATGAAAGAGAATGTATAAAGTTGAGTAAAAGAAAGAGAAAGTGTGTGTTTTAATAATTTTATATTATTTTTAGACCCTTTGGGGTGTGCAATGTACATGCCCTTACGGGCCCCATTATTTCGGATCTTAAACTAATGGTACAAATTGAATAAGAATAATATTATTTGACGTCTATACAAAAATATTTGTAAATTTTTCTTGCCAGAATTTTTTATATCTCAAAACAGTACCATTTTTTCTTACAAAGATGCTACGTTATATGTATAGTTAATGTGTTCGTTTTGGAATTAGTGAATTCATACTCTTACTAATATAAGTTCCCTTTATATTTATGGATATCAGAAAACTAAAAGAATAAACACATACATGCATACAATAATCATATAAAATATGAATGAATCTAATGACCTTCCTAATTATATATATAAATATTATTGTGAATCTGTGTCTACTAAACATTTATATCTGAATAACATGTTAAGTTGAACTATAATTACTCATGGTATACTAACAAAATAGTTTAAATTAAATAACCATCGCTAAGTTGTTTCGCGCTAAACATTCACGACTGTGTTTTATTTTCTGCACCACTAGTTTCCCAGAGACCGAGAAATCTGTATTCAACCCTAGCATTTTGTATATATATTTTTATAATTATTCAAAATTGTAAGAAATACTCGTTCTATTATGAAAACATAATTATTAAATAGTTGTCAAAAGAAAAGAACTTCGCAGACAATTATTTTGTTTTGGGAAGAAAGAGTTATCTACCCATATCATGGCAGACAACCTGGTACCTTTGCACCGGTCCACATTTTCATATATTATCTAATTGGTTCTGTATTCCCTACTCCGTATTTTCTACTTTAAAGTTTTACTAACACGATTTTAGTATTGTCTTATACGATGACACTAAGTAGATGGTCTAGTAGGTCAAGCTTGAGGAATCACAATGTGTGTGTATATATATGTTATTCAAATTTGTTGGAATTCATCGAAATGTACAAAAGAATTATGGGTTAGGTTATACTAAGAACATGTTCAATGGTGACCCCTTAGGATCTAATGTGGTGTTTTTATAATATAAAATTATTAAAATGGTTGTAAAATGAAGAAATAGAGTGTTTTTGTAGGGTATATTGAAATATAAAATTAATAAAATTTGAGTAAAGAGAGTAGAGAGTGTGTCTAAAATTTGATATTTTGGAAAGTGTTCTTAAAAGGAAGAAAGAGTGTTTAAATATAAAATTAATAAAAGTTGAGTAAAAGGATGAAAGAAAAGGTATAAAGTTGAGTAAAAATAAGAGAGAGTGTATTTTAATAATTTTTTAAGTTTTAGACCCACTAATTAGACCTGCAATGTTGATGCCCTAACATTGTTAATGAACCAATCGGAATTTATTCAATATTATAACTAAGTGATACTGACTACTAATAAATACTATTATAGTTTACAATTTTTTTAATGTTTATGTTCTATAAAGCTTCTCTCGAATCTTGACAACGCATTTTAGCACTTCTAAAACGCGAACTTAATTACCAGTACGAACTTAATTACGCATTTTAGCATAAATGTGATACTTTTTACCAGCAAATTGTTTTATTTTATTTTTATCCACAGCTACTAGTCGTACGTGTATTTCTCCACTGAATCTGGAGTTTATGAGTATTTGAATATTAAGTTTATATGTAAAAAGATGAAACTATTGAACACTACAGTCCTACACCCTTGAGATGTTATCATGTGTATTCTTTTTAATTTCTCTTTTCAGAAAGCTAAACATTCAATTTTCCAAAACAGTTATAGTCCGTACTCTTGTTAAATTCACCTTATTAAGAGATTTAAATATTTTTCTTAAGTATTTTAGATGAAATATTGATTCCAGAGTTGTTTTGCTTGTTATTTTTATGATTTTTTTACATATTTTGATTTACTGATCTTAATTTTGTTTAATAGTTTAGATTTTTCTAATAAATTTTAAACACACAAAATTGAGAGCTATAATAATGTTAGCACCATTTTATCTACACATAAAATATTTGGTATTTCAGAATGTTGTCTCTTAAAAACGTGTAATTAAAATCTTCTCCATGATAATTGATAGGAATATGTACTAGGATAGTAATATTAAATGAAATACAGTTCCTCTAGATTGTTTTGCTCCAAAACTGTGGACTGATTACAGTTCATTAGTTTATTAATCAATGCGTGATTAGGCCATTGAGACATTGTGACTTGGATCTAGCGTGGAATTGAACTTTTTGGTCATCTATTTTGTTTTAATTTAAAAGTGAGCTTATTTATATAACATCGTATTTTTTCAAAATTAAAACAATATATGAACTTAAAATATTAGTATGCAATATTTTATTCATGGCCACTATCACTAGTAAAAAAAAGGCATATATCCACGAAAAACCCACGAATTTTTTCGTGGGTATAGCTCAAAAGCCACGAACACCCACGAAAACCCATTGTGAACAGTAAACTCTTACCCACGAAAATAATCGTGGGTATTTCGTGGTTATATGTGGGTTTTAGTGGGTAACCGTGGGTAAAATTGTACCCACGAAATCTTGGTGGGTTTTCGTAGGTAATTTTGCCACGGTTACCCACGAATTTTTCCGTGGCAACTCATAAACCCACTACTACCCATGATTTTATTCGTGGGTAATGTATTACCCACGAAATACCACGAATTTTTCCGTGGGTGGCGCTTACAAAATGTTAGAACTAGGGTTTCCGATTTGTTTTTAACATTCACAAATATATTAACCTTATAATGCGTTAAAAACTTATTAATAGGTTTTTGGTTAATTCGAATGGAAGCTCAATAAGAAACAAAACATTTGTTATAATATTGGTTTATTTCATTAAACATATAAAAATATTACATTACATAACAACATTATTATAAACGCGTACAATAGATGGTAGGAAAATAGTAAACATTAAAGCAACATAAAGAGTCTGGTGTTTAACCAGCTTATTCGTAAACATGGACGGATCAGATGTTTATTCACCATCTGAGTCTGGGACTATTTCATTTTCGTAGCCAGTACATCCTTCAGCTTCCACATTGATAGTAGATGCTACAGTTGGTTCGTATTCAGCAATCATCGAATTAGCCCCAATTATCTGTTTGAAAAATGATTTTAGTTTATAATTATCAGTAATATTTACAAACTTATGGAAAATCTACCTTAACAATGTTCCGCTCAGTGATGTTGAGGTACTTAGAGTTCCGGTTAAAACGGCCTACGGTCACATTCTGTAGAATGACAACCGCACCTACGCCAGTGTTGACTCTGTTCTCGTCATTGTTGAAAATGTTATGGTGCATGGTTCCCTCGATTATTCCAGACGGATCCTTTAAGGTTACTAGAAGGTCTCCCTGGCCGTTGGGGGTCGCACTGGATAACATAGCGACAAGCTGAAAATAAGATAAAATTAACTTGTCAGATACATTGTATATCTAAATTCCTATAATATTGTTCGACAACGTAAACCTTTTTCACTTTCACAAACTGTGAATGCGGGCATTGTATTTCTACAACCTGGGTCCAGAATGGTGTGATCCTATTGTTATAAGTACCTATATTTATGAATGATAGAGTTAGTATTTGTCATCTACAATCATTATTGTAATGGTAAACGAGTACATTATATGTCTATACCTTCGCGGATTATGTAATCGATAGTAGAAGTCCAGCGAGGACTACTAAAATCCTGGTCGCCCTGTTGTGGCTCATTGATGACCTCACGAATAAAATTTTGTGTTGGGCGTGTTTGAGAACTTTCACCTCTCAACACCTTCCTATTGTGAGCCCTCTTGCGAAACATTCCTCGCTGTATGAGTTGGGCAGGTCCCGAAATTACCGGCGTTTGGATTTCAGATCGTTGTGTTGGTTGGAGTGAAACTGTCGGTTGAGCATCAATAACATATAAGTTATCGTATGGAGGGCTTGAAGAAACACGAGTTGTTTCTCGAGGGTTTTGAACGGAGGCTCGGTTTTGCATATAGTAATTCCATAGATCTCTGTTTGCCATTTGCAAATTGTTTTTTGTGTTATGATTTTGTGTTGATTTACTCGGACTTATATAGGCAAAACAGAGTGATTTTTTAGGCTTAACGTGTCGATGTATATGTGGATATAAGAAAGTATGAAAAAATAATTTGATATTACATATCAGTGTGCAATAAAAAAATCAAGTCCGTGAATGACATTGTCTGCCACTGAATCATAAATAACACTGTGAATGACACTGTCGGCCACTAGACGGTGAATTGACATTTCGACAATTAAATGAATGGCGTGAAAGTATTCTACTCATGTAAACAATCACGGGTGTTGTAAATAGGGCTAGCTGTTATAACTGTTTAGAAAGATACAAATTATATTCCACATAATATTATACATGATTCCACAACATATTTTATTACAAACCACTCGACGGATAATAATCCACTACTTTTATAAGACGTTAAAAATTTAACACAGACAAAAATAATATTACATAAAATACTAAAAATTAAGGATCGCATTGATGCACAATTTTCATTCATCTTCAGAAGAGGAATCAGCTTGAGAACATTCGTTATCAGTTAGCTCATGATCGGATGTGTACATGTAGTTTGTATGTTGGTCGGGTAAATCATCATAATTGTCCATGTCTTCAACATTGAGTGCCTCGACCCTTAGGAGCCCTGAAGGTGCAACAATAGTATTCCTAAAACCCTCTTGAAAGGCTTGTTGTAAAGCATCTGTAACATTTCGAACACCTCTGGGGACCACTTTTACACATGCTAACCATTCCGTCCCATGCCTCCTACTCACCTTTGGGTATGGTATGTAACAAACCTGATCACACTGTTCAGGAGTAATAAACGGATCATATTGTCGATACTGCTTGTTTCCAGCAACATCCACCAGTCCTGAACGGCTTATACGCATTCCACTTTCACTAGTGATGTCGTACCAAAAGCATTTGAAGATAACCACATTCAACCCAACACCGCCATCGTACTCAACCAATCTGATGTCATCCACAACGCCATAATATTCCGTATCAGTGGTTCCCCTCACGCAAACACCGAAATTTTGTGTCTTTTTGTTTGCACTCCTACTCAATGTGCGGAATAAGAACCCTCTTGTTGCATACGAGAGCCAGGATGTATAAGCACGACGTGGACCTTGTACAAAATCAATGAGCCATTATGGCACAGTTGCTACCATCCTTTGATTATTAACCTGTAGTAAAATAAATACATAAGTTGAACATTATATTAAAAACGGCTCAGTACAAAAATACTTACATAATCTTTGCACCAGCGTGCGAAGTTATTGTCTTTGAATGACTGTAGGTCAGTAGTAAACAATGCCGGATATGTAGTTCGCATGAAATCTTTAAACATCCTATGTATACAAATTATGTAATTAAAAAGTATTTAACTATTGAATATAATGTTTTGTGATGGTTACTCATACCTTTCATATGGTGCTAACTCGGGACAGTTATTCATGAGAAACGTTTGCAAAACGTTGTACTCTTCGTCTGTTATCCATCCCTTTGAATGTTTACCAATGAACCTTCCTTTCTGTTTGAAAATTGTTGGGACATCGTCGAATGCGTAGAAGTAAATGTTTTCACCATGCCATCCTTCATTACCTCGAGCGATCGGTTTTCCAAGCCAATGGGTAGCTAGCGCTGATATTTCTTCTTGTACACAGTGCTCGACGATAGACCCTCCGATTTGTGCCTTGTTCCTAACCTTTTTTTTAAGTGGTACATGTACCGCTCAAATGGATACATCCACCTATATTGTACCGGTCCACCTAAGATTGCCTCGTCCGGAAGGTGTACCGGTAGATGCTCCATGACATCAAAAAACGAAAGAGGAAATATCTTCTCCAAGTGCATAATTTTACTGCTATATTTTCCTTCATTGTTAGAACATCTTGTTCTTTTAATGATGGGGCACCAATGTCTCGGAAAAACAAAGCGATTTCTGTGTAATAAAAGTAACAACCAAAATTAGTCAGTCATATTTGTGTATCAAAAAAATTAAAAAATGAATACCTGAAATCGCTACGTGTACAGAATTGGGGAGTAGTTCCATTAAAGCAAAAGGTAGAAGCCTTTCCATAATGACATGACAATCATGGTTTTTGAGACCAGAAAGAGTCGCATTAATTTCATTGACACATCTACTAAAGTTGGAAGCATACCCGTCTGGAAAACGAATTTCTTTCTTCAACCAACTTAGAAATTTCTTTTTCGCTTCCTTTGACATTCGAAATATTGGAACCGGAGCAATATTTGGTGATGTAAGCTCCAACGCTCTACGGTTGCATATTATCGCCATATCTAGCCAAGATTTTATGTTATCTTTTGTTTTCCCGGCACGTTCAAGATAGTTTTGATAATATTATCCAAATTTTTTTCTCTATATACATAAAATCTAGGTTGTGTCTAAGCAATAGATTCTCCCAATAAGGCAAAGACCAGAAAATAGATTTTTTGTACCAATTATGATATTGACCATAACCATGTACCGTTTTAGATGGATCATTGTGTCCGTTGCCACCACACTCGACACTCATTTGCATACCTTCTATACTGTTGATGGAGTCCAATATTGTTCTTCCACTACGCCATACCGGTGCTTTATCATGAACAGCTGTAGACTTAGTGAAGGCAACTACATTCCGCCTGTATGGGTGATCGCTCTTCAAAAACTTTCGGTGACAGTCAAACCAACAATGTTTTCGTCCATTCGTTAACCAGAATGAATTGGTTGAATCCATACAGTATGGACATGCGAGGCGTCCGTGAGTCATCCACCCTGATAACATCCCATAAGCTGGGAAGTCACTAATCGTCCACATAAGCGCCGCTTTCATCTTAAAAGAATTGTGTGTTAATATATCATATACATCAGCGCCATGTGTCCACAGTTGTTGTAGTTCGTCGATTAAAGGTTGAAGGTACACGTCCAGACTTTTCTTCGGGTGTGTTGGACCAGGAACCAAAATCGAGATGAATAAATATTCTCGGTTCATACACATACCAGGAGGTAGATTGTATGGTGTGACTATCACCGGCCAGATTGAGTGTGCCTGGCCACTCATGCCTAGTGGATTAAAACCATCTGTTGACAATCCAAGGTAGATGTTTCTTGGTTCAGAAGCAAACCCCGGATAAACGCTCTGGAAATGTTTCCAAGCGGCCCCGTCTGATGGATGATTCATTTCGCCTCCAACATTAATATGATCGGCATGCCAACGCATATGTCCCGCAGTTGATTGACATTGGTATAGTCTTTTCAAACAATCGGTAATGGGAAGATAAAACATTCGTTGTTTTGGAATCTTTTTACCTTGCCCATTCCACGGATGATATCGATCTGTTTGAACAAAGCGACATTGCTCGAGCGTGGCATCTTCTCCCCGCCAAAATAACATACAATTGTTCTCGCATACATCAATTTTATGAACGGGTAAGCCAAGGGTCTTTGTAATCTTTTTGGTTTCGTAGTACGACTCCAGAGCAGTATTCGGGCCTAGTAGAATCCTTTTGATAGTACTAGCGATGTCGTCTACAGCACCCTCTGCTATATTGTGCTCCGTCTTCCAACGTAAAATACATGATGCCAAATATAATTTGGTATTCTCTGCATTGCACCCTTCGTATAAAGGTTGATTAGCTTCCATGAAGGCCTCATATGACTTGTCCATGAACGCTGGAACTTCGACTTCTTCACTATATTGTTGATCTTGCATCTCTGAAATATCAGCAACATCTACGAATCCTTCATGAAATGTTTCTTGTACAACAACATGAGGATGATGGTAACGCTCTTGGTTGGCACTTCCATCAAATTGTGTTCCAGTAGATGATTCTCCCGTAAACATGAAAGATTCTCCATGATTACTCCAAACATAGTAATTGCCTTTGAATCCAACTGTGTAAAGATAACGCACCACCACCCTAGGTTTTGTTGGTGGCTTTTCATTCTTGCACCGTGCGCATGGACAAAGGAGTAATTCGGTTGCCTGATATGATGGTTGTTGACAAGCAAATGTGATAAACACATTAATCCCAGTAGTATTTGTTGATGGATCAATTCAGAGATCCATCCATCTTCTTGAATGGTTTGAGGAAGACATGACAAATATACATATTGATTTTTAAACGATTTGGAATTCGAAGGGTTTGGTGTAAGAAATTAGGAACAAATAAAGCAAGTATTTATAATACTATGGATGGTATAAGTTGTGCATTATGGAGGTAAAGGTAGATACCAAACTGATTTGACAAGATACTGTAATGGTCTGTGAAGAATCAAAATATTTAATGTCTCACACTCCCATTTCAACAGCCATGATCAACTCTGCAAAAGTATTCATCAAAACTTGTGGCCAAGATCGTTAGATACCAAACTGATTTGACAAGACACTGTAATTGTCTGTGAAGAATCAAAATATCTAATGTCTCACACACCCATTTCAACGGCCAAGATCAACTCTGCAAAAGTATTCATCAAAACTTGTGGCGAAGATCGTTTGATACCAAACTGATTTGACAAGACACTGTAATGGTCTGTGAAGAATCAAAATATCTAATGTCTCACACACCCATTTCAAAGGCCAAGATCAACTCTGCAAAAGTATTCATCAAAACTTATGGCCAAGATCGTTTGATACCAAACTGATTTGACAAGACACTGTAATGGTCTGTGAAGAATCAAAATATCTAATATCTCACACACCCATTTCAACGGCCATGATCAACTCTGCAAAAGTATTCATCAAAACTTGTTGCCAAGATCAACGGCCAAGATCAACTCTGTCAATCACTCCGAATTGACAACTCAAAACCGATACCAAAATTGACAACTCATTTAAATATAGACAAAAAATTATATGGACACAAGTGAATCAGATACCAAAACCGAATTGACAACTCATTGAATGGTTGATATTATAGATTCATCATTCAACGGCCAAGATATATTATGCTAAAGTTGTTATAATAATTTTGTAAAATCTATAAATAGAGACTTGTTTCATTAGATTAGTATATCGAAACACAAAACATACAAAATCAGCCATGTCGAAAAACTTTGATGGACCTGTTGGGAATGTCCTGAAATCACACTTGTATTTCACTCTAGTGATAGTTGTACTGTCGAGATTAGACATTCATATAATACTAGGCTAATTGAATTCTCTTGTAGATTCGTCGTTTACAAACCCTAGATCCTAGGCTAATTGAATTTTCATTAGGTTGTTTAATAGAGATTAAACCTGTAAAACCTGTGCAAATTCCTTCAGGACCACATATTCATGTAGTACAAATCAAATGGTTGATTTGGTTAAGCACATAACATGTGGATACAATCGTTACAGACCAACGTGATTTGACAAGACAGTACATCTACTATAAATAAATATGATGGAGTGTATATCTTTTACACCCATATTTAACAAAATAATGTCTTCTAGCTCAAGTGATGAAGACTCTCAATCAAAAAACGTGTCAAATTTTTTCCCTCTTCCAAAATTCTCTTGGAAAACCGAAACTCTGTGCGACGAATTCACTCAAGAGATACCCACTTACTCGTGGGAATATGATACGCAATCACCAATCTATGCAACTTATGATTATACATCAACGATAGTACCAGACAGCCAGTTCTTCCAAAACATCCACCATAATCCAAAATACTCGGGGGAAACTGAAACTCATTTGATTGTCGATGATAAGCATCCAGAAGGTCATGACCAGAAGCGGGTTGTCGATGATGTTTTGTATAGGCAAATCGAAGACGTACAACCATCTCTATTGATTGAAAAGTCAGATACTTACGGTGGAAGTCCTGCAAGTGATTTTGAGTTTGCACAAAGGCCAGAAAGCCCAAACTTAAATCTAGATGTTGATGCAATCAAAAGGGAATGTTGTGACGGATTTTCAGATACCTACGGTGGAAGTTCCTCGTATGAAAGCAAGGATCAATACTATGGTGATGAATTTGTCCAAAGACCAGAAAGCCCAAACTTAAATCTAGATGTTGATGCAATCAAAAGGGAATGTTGTGACGGATTTTTAAATTCTCCACCAAAGAAACAGAAGGGAAAGAAAAGTTTCTGGTAACTTTGGAGTGGAAAAGAGACAAATGTTTTCAAAATTTAGTGCCTAATATGTACTTGTACCATAACCATTGTATGTTTAATATTTTCAAGTCTTTAATCTACCAGTTTAAAAGTTGTTTCAAATTTTATGTTTCATTAAATGTAATGTTTTATTGGAGTTGCATAATCAATTTATCTTGTTACTTAGCAAACGGAAATATTTCCGTTTATATACTATTAAATGTTGATGATCTATAAGATTCGTTAGAAGCATAATTTGATGGTTAATTAAGCTTTCTTTAAAAATAATTCAAACCAGTGTTCGAATCCGGTGTTGTGGAATATATTTTTAAAAATTAAAGAATGTACCCACGAAATAATCGTGGGTATACGTGGCTTTATTTTAATTCCCACGAAAATAATCGTGGGTATAAGTGGCATTTTTTAAAAACCCACGAAAATAATCGTGGGTATTAAAATAAAGCCACGTATACCCACGTATAATTTTAATTTTGTGGATTTTTACATACAAATAGCATATTTTATAAATTAAGTATTATAATTTAGTGTGAAAAAAAAATATAAAACCAGAAAAAAATTAGATAACAAATACCAAAATTATATAATTGAAAAAACATATCTAATACAACTTGTACAAAACTTATGTATAAAAGTGTCACTTGTTAACAAGATTTGAAAACATATTAATGGCTTGAAATTCTAAATTCTTGAAAAACATATATGAGAAAATAAGTTATAAAATTAAATGTTAATGGCTCTACAAAAATATATGACAAATAATTTTTAAAATTTAAAATATAAAACATATTAATGGCTCTAATTTTTTTGAACAAAAAATCAGAAAATATTATTTGTGTAAGAAATATTAGATGTATTGTTTTTTGCATGTAGTTATGTCTTCGTCTACCGGGACCGGCTCGGTTCGAAGCAGACCTCGTTTCTAATTTTTCGGGTAAATTTTCCACAAGTGGTTCTCCTCGGGAATTCATTAACCAATTATATTTTCAGGTAAATTTTTTTATATTCTAATTTTTTATTTATTGTATATTTAGACATTAATTCTCTTATTGTTTAAAAATGCAGAGGGTGAAACCAAAATACGGGCATGCCTACTGCGTCGGTAGTGCAAGGACGCAGTTCTATCACCCTTCCGTCCAGGATCCGTCGGGAACACAAGCGGATCTCCGAGGTGAGATCGATGATATGAGGAGTGAGATGAGTAGCATGGCGAGGAAGATAGATGTCATTTTGAATAAGCTAGATGGACGCAGCGGTTCACAAGGGACGAGTCAGCCCGACGACTTTGATGGTCGCTTCAACTATGTTCCGTAGCCGTTTATTTTATGTTTCTGCTTTTTTTTTTTAATTTGAAAACTTTTAATTTAGAACAATTTAATTTTATGTAAAATATTTTATTTCTATTCGAATTATTAGTTTAGTATTTAATTTAATTAAAAATTTTAATAACAAATTTAAAAATAAAAAATATTTTTGACAAAAAAACATTGCACATACCCACAAAATTTATAGTGGGATTTCGTGGGTACAAAGCTACCCACGAAATTTTTTGTGGCAAACCGTGGGTAATTTCGCACGAAAACCTTCGTGGCAATCCGTGGGTAACTACCCACGGAAAAATAAGTGGGTGTTCGTGGGTATGGATACCCACGAAATATTTCGTGGGTAATCGTGGGTATTTTGCCACGGATAATTTCGTGGGTTTTCGTGGGGAGCTTTACCCACGACCACCTACTTATTTCTCTACCCACGACGCTATATCCACGAAAATTATTCACTCTTACCCACGAAAGTTTCGTGGGTATTGGCTCTTTTTTTACTAGTGTATAAGGTAAGTCAATAAACATAGCAATTCTAATGAAAAAAATACCCTCACCTAAAGAGTAAGGACACATGACACATCTATTTTTAAACCTTCATAAGAGCATCTCCATTGGTAAAATTCTTTAAAAAGTTTCTAACCAAGCTAATATTAATATTTTTAATAAAACGAAATTATATAATTAAATTGATAGAAGTAAACCAATAAGAACATAACACATGTGTGTGAAGTTTCTTGTACTATAGTAAAAATTTCTTGTTGAAGAAACTTTTGTCAACCTCTCTCTTCTATTTTCCATTTTTTTCATTTCTTTTAATTCTAAGGAACTTGTAAAATCTCTCTGATGGAGATGATCTAAGTTCTCTTGTTTGTTTGGCCGTATCCACAACAACAATTTTATGGTTAAACCCTTGAACTTTTTATCTCGTATTAGTTACTAAAATAGCCCTTAATCTTTAAAAACGTCAAAACACGTAAACGATTCATGTTAAATGAAATGTTGCATTTTGGTAAAACTATAACTCCAAAAATTGAAAATTTATGATTTCAAAATGTTATTAATGTCTGATTGACTTCATGAATGCATGACTTACATATCATAATTTATGTGGAGATGTTTTATAATATTCAGTGAATAGTATTTTGCATAAATCAGAAAGTTTGAGATCCATGACTTCATTATATATTGGCTAGGATATTTTGTTGATTTAACTTCTACTCATTCTGTTTCACAAAATTAAAAAAACTGGCTCTTTGTTTTTGAGAATTGCCCTTTATAAAATAATGTTACTTCATATTTCTAACACGATATTCCAAATTTATAAGTATACAAAACAAATAAAATTGTAATTTACTTTCATTACCATTTAATCAGTGTCGTATCGCATATAAACACTTTTGTGCACTTACAAATATTTTTTTTTATCATGTGTAATGTGTCAAATTTCGTGCGATTTGAATGCAATACATTATACATGTATCCTCAGAATGTCAATTATTAAATTTGTTGAGCAAATTCTCATGTACGTAATCAATAACACAAATTTCGTGCGATTTATAAAAATGGGTTGTACTGTGTTATTGATTACGTACATGAGAATTTGCTCAACAAATTTAATAATTGACATTCTGAGGATACATGTATAATGTATTGCATTCAAATATTTTTCTGTTCGTTTTCAATGAAATAGTTATTTTAATCTGGTTCTATTAGCTTGACTGAAGAAAACTTATGTTTTGGGCCGTGTATAAAATTGGGCCTGGGCTTTTGATTTTGATAGTTTTAGGTGCTTTTCCTCAACCACCATTTTAGGGTTTCGACTTTGTCATTAATAATTCGAGAGGCGAAGAAAACAATACGATTCCTCATAATACTCTCCAAATTCACAGTTTCGTTAACAAGAAGAAGAAGAAGTGAGAGAGAAAGAGAGGTAAGAAGAATCTATTCGTATAATTCTCTACCCTTCGTATTATGTATTCATCGATTATTTTCTGGGGAAGACGAAGTTTTAGGGTTTTTGCTAGGTTTTTTTGGGGGTTTGACCTAATTTCTTCTTGTTTTTATGTAGACTAGTTGAAAAATGGCTGCGAAGGAAGGTAGTAGGATATTCGTCGGTGGTTTAGCGCCGGAGGCGACAGAGAGAGACCTTGAACGAGCTTTTAGCCGCTTTGGAGACATTCTCGATTGTCAGGTACGAATTTGATTTTTTTTATTTATTTCTTCCTTCTCTAGATGATTTTATTGTCTTGTGTCTGCTGAGTATTTTTAAAATTTAGAGATGTTTGTTTATAGAATTTTTTTGTTTTTTTTCTGGGAATTCATAGGTGTGATTTTGATTTAATTGAACATGTATATGATGATATTTGGATTGGAACGAATCTTGATTTGTGAGAAATACATAGCCATTACACAATTAGGAACTGAGATGTGTGGAAATTAATTGGAAGTCTTGCATTGTCCATCTTTTCACCTATTGATTGCCTTTTTTTTTTTTTTTTTTTTTTGTTTCCTGGATGCTGGTAATTATCACTGAAACATCACTGAAACACCATAGATTGATGAATTAGTAATGAGATTGATCAGAGCTACATGGGTCAATTTGAGAAACTGCTCTCTGATACAGAATAATACTGCCTGAGAATGTAGGAACCACAGTAATGTTTGAGTCTCTGAGTAGAATGATTTCCGCAGTGTTGGACTTTGTTTCACGAGGTTGGGATTGTAGTAAAAGGTTACTTCAGTCTCTTCTATCGTGAAGGAAATTCTTTATTTTGCTCAGGAAAGGAAGACTGTTTTTTTTTTTGCAAGTCGTGATTGAGCTGTGTTCATTGAATTCTTTAAGTATACAGTGGGTTATGATTAACCAGCTTAGGAAGAAGCATTAGTGTTTTTTAATGATTGTTTTGGGCGGTGGATTTGAAATGCTACTATCCAGTTTAGGCCAGTTTCACCGGTTCCCGTCAGGTGGATGGAGATATTTGGTTCCGTCTTGCGGTTATTTTGCAGTCTAAAAGCCCTGTATCTACGTCTGTGAAGTCATATTTCTCAATAAGCCTAGTCCACTTCTCAGCTGTTTTGCTTTAAGATTTTGCTTCCTCCTGATAGCTTGTGCCTCAGTGTTAGCAGTTTCAGCACTTAGCGTAGTATGACCTGTAGAATGAAGAATTACACTCAGTTGAAGGCTTGCAGCAGAGATCGCAGATTTCCTACTTCTCTTTCTTGCCGGTTGATTGCTTTTACCATCACCTCGCTTCTCATGCCCTGTAACTTCAATTTCATCTTTTCCTTTCATTGTTTGTTCTTCTCCAAGCCTGACATATGTCCTAATGAAAAAAACCAATTAAATTGTTTCTTGTACCTAGCCACCCACTTTCTATATCCACCAATCCCAGTTCTCTCCGCTTATCTTCAGCAAGTTTCTTAAACTTGAGGAAATTCTTTGTCTGAGACAGAATTCTGTTTCTGATCTGTGGGCTGTGCTGCTACATTTAGAGTTTTCAACTCCAGTGGATCTGAATATCTTCAGCTGGATCAATGTCAGATGATATCTGCATATTGAGAAGAAACAGATGTTTGATCAGGAATATCGTGTACAGTTAATTCAGTGACTTCCTTCTGTCTTCAAAAATTCCTCTCTTTAATTTTGGAACCATATACTAGACTATTTAAGGGCATTTATTCTGAGAAAAAGCTGTTAGTGGTTTCTGCTACCTATACTGGAGATTGGAGATTTGCTTGAAATCTCCTTCAGTTTCTTTGGATCTCTAGTATGTTTTGCTCTCAAGTTGATATTGATTGTCAGTATACTAGCCAAAAGACAGGGTCAGTGTTATGCAGTGAACCTGAAAACAGATGGGTGTTTCTTGATATCACATGGATTTGATATGATCTTTCAGATTTTGCATTCGTTTCATTTAACTAGTGCAGTTCTGCTCAGTTTCTAGCATATATCTTTGGGAAATCAGCTTTTGTGGTGTGTTGTGTATAGATCATGCTGGAAAGAGATACTGGTCGTTCACGTGGATTTGGGTTTATCACTTTTGCTGATCGTCGGGCTATGGATGAATCTATCAGAGAGATGCATGGAAGGGACTTTGGTGATCGGGTCATCTCAGTGAACAGAGCTGAACCGAAAGTGGGCAGAGATGATGGGGAAAGTCATGGCTCTAGAGGTGGTAGAGACGGCAGAGACAGTGGCTATTCATTTGCTGGAAAAGGAAGCTTTGGTGGAGGTGGAGGTGGAGGTGGAGGTGGCCGTGTTGCTGAAGATGAGTGCTTCAAATGTGGACGGGTTGGGCATTGGGCCCGTGATTGCCCATCAGCTTCTGGTGGTCGTGGTGGACCGGCTGGTGGTTTTTCTTCCCGTACTGCTACATTTGGAGGATCCGATGGGCGTGTGGATCGTTATGCTGACCGTGACCGGTATGTGGACCGTGAACGTTACATAGATGATCGATACGACGGCGCTGCACGCTTTGGTGGTAGGGACAGGTTTGACAGCAGAGAAGCCTACATCCCCCGTGATCGCTACGCCAGTGACAGGTTAGACTCCTAAGAACTCTGTTTATAGTTCTCAAACTGAACTCCTTTTGTTACACGGCTCTGATATATTGTTTTACAGGTATGCAGCTCCGGCTGATCGGTTTGCAGGTGGTGATAGGTACAGCCGTGGAACAGACCGTTATCCTCCAGCGAGTTATGACAAAGCCCGGTCCTTTGAGAGAGATGTAGTCCCGAGTGCAGGCAGTGACAGGTACGGTGCTGGTAGAGTTGGTGGGCCAATACGCGGAGGAGACGAGGGGAGAGGGTTTAGAAGCAGCAGAGCCAGTGGTCCGTATGAGAGGCCGAGCCGAAGCAGTGGTGGTGGTGGTGGCGGCTATCCGTCGTCCTCTACTTTTGACCGTTACTAAGGTCATATGAATGAAACTTGGTTAGGTTTACACTCACGCTTGTTCTTGTGTGTGTGTATGTGGCAATGAATATCTGTAAGCCTCTTTAGGTGTAAAGACTTTTATTTTTCAACTTGGAGAACTCTTTACCTTTGTATTTTGATATCTTTTTAACATTGCATGACTTTGAGTTTATAAACT